>OX494444.1:10926652-12126652 GCA_950381575.1 Plusia festucae | reverse complement strand
GTACAAAGTGGAACTGTAATCAGTCTCGTTCCAATGTGAAGACAACAGCTCACAAAATTGTCGAAAAACAACCAGTGGCTAAAAATATTAACATTGTATTGGAATGTTTTCTTAGCCGGAATCAACAGCCAAATCATTTACTAAGAAAACACAGATATAATCATAACGCGCAAAGATTACTTGAAACAACTAGCTCTCCCACTAACACAGCCACATATCCAAAGAAAAAGTAACTTGAAAAACAATTCATATCGTCTACTACAAGTGATAAAACGTTTTGTACCAAAATCGGAGTTACCAGGAGAAGAAAAACCAAATGGAATCTGCGCGGTCTGCACAAGACGCAAAAATCGCAAGACTAAAAAGAGCTGCATTGACTACCAAAATATGTTATGTACTGAGCATAGTCATACATTATGTGATATGTGTAAAGCTTGCGAATTTGATGAAGATTAATAATTTCTACTTATATAAGTTTTTGTTAGAAAAGATTTTTTTTTGTTAATTTTTTTCCTTCGCTCTGTCTTAGAAGACTAGCAGATTAGTTGCTATGATAGTTAGTTAAAAAGAAAAAGATTTATGTTGCAAACTTTTTTAAAATATATTTTCTATACTAAATAAAGTGTATTTTATTGAATTAAATTATAAAATGATAGTTTTTTTTGTTAAAACTTGCATTTAATGATATTCATAAACGTGAGCAAAATGCTCTACACGCGAGTGACCATGTGATTTCTCGACGCGCGAGTGCTGGCGGGTTAATGGGATAAGAAATGAAATAATGAATATTGAGTCATTATTACATTACATATTCCGTTAAAATAAAAAAAAATACAGACAGTAATCCGGAAAATGTGCCTTACCTATATTTCTATTTTTAAAAAGAAGACTTTGTTTAGTTGAACGCGTTTATCTCCGAACTGTAATTAACTATAGGTCCGACTTGAAACAAATATTTTAGTTTTAAATTGCCTATTTATCGAGGAAAGCTACCTTTTGCCGCGATAAACGACGCCCACGCATTAGGAACCACCAGCTAAAGCTAATGTTAATAAATGAGTAGGACTTTTATATTATTATTAACAAAACAGAGATATATAACATATGATGTTGGTAGAAAAAAAAATAGATTCCCAATTAAAGTTCAGTGAAGCAGTCAAAGCCTGCGCTTAGGTTTACTGCGGTAGACATCGTGGGTTCGATTCCTGCCCAGGACAAATGTTTGTGTGATGAGCTCGATCATTTGTTCTGTGTCTGGGTGTTATCTATCTATAATATGTATGTATTTATAAAAACATAAGTATGTTTATCAGTTGTTTAGTTGTGTATGTTGTCCCAAGATACACTCAGAGGCACAATTAACCGCCCACCCGGCAAAAGTGGCTTATCTTTGTTTAAAGTACTTAACTAAACTCTTATAATGATGAATGTCAATTTGTTTGGTGGATAATTTATGATAAATAAAGACAACTTATGACCCTTTTGTAAAGATACTCTCAAGTGTGAGTCTCTTTTATTGAGTTCAGTCGAAAATTGACTTTCAAACTGATTGTTTTGCGCGTACGCAGAGCATTACCTGTGAAGTTTTTAGACGTGTTTCTTGGTTCTTAAAGTGCGTAAGAGTTTGTCAGTAGCTTTTTACTCAGTAAAATGCCATTGGATGCAGCTAGTGCAGCTAGAGCGGTTGCGCTCTCAGATGCTGGGTATTGCCAGCGTCGTATAGGCCGTATGCTGGGATTACCTCGAACCACAATACGTGACGCCATCCGACGATACAGAGAAACTGGATCTTACACTAGAAGACCGGGACAAGGTCGATTGAGGTACACTTCTGAAAGAGATGACAGATTCATAGTGTCCAACGTTCTAAGAAATCGCTTAACTACAGCTCCCGAGGCTCGTAATCGCCTACTTGAAGTTCGAAATGTAAGCGTCAGCATTAGAACGATAAGGAGAAGGCTTGCAGAGTGTAATTTGACTGCATTCCGGCCAGCCCGAGTACCAGCGTTGACCGCAGAGCACTGGAGAGCTAGACTTCGATTTGCTTAACAATACCGAAACTGGACCATGGAGCAATGGAAGAACGTTCTCTTCTCTGATGGGTCGAGAGTAGCCTTAAGAGGTCCTGATGGTCGCCAGCGTGTATACCGACGCCAGGTGAGAGGTTTGCACAGTGTGCTGTTGTCGAAATAGTGGGATACTAAGGTGGCTCAGTAATGGTATGGGGTGGTATTTCTTATGAGGCTCGTACAGAGTTGGTTGTGTTTGAAAAAGGCAGCGTAAATGCTCAGAGGTACGTGGAAGAGGTCTTAGAACTCATGTTATACCTTTTGCCCCATTTATTGGAGAAGATTTTCTTTTAATGCATGACAACGCTTGTGCGCACGTCGCCAGAGTGGTCACGGAGTACCTTAATGCCGTGGGTATAGCACAACTACCATGGCCAGCTCGCAGCCCAGATCTAAACCCCATTGAACACGTTTGAGACTATCTTAAAAGGCAGGTACGAGGTCAAGTCCCGGTTCCTACCTCCATTAATGAGCTAAAGATTGCAGTGGTCGAGGAGTGGGATAATATACCACAGTCAGATATTCAAGACATAATGGATGGTCTTCCAAATCGACTGGAGGAGGTCATAAGTGCCAGAGGAGGAAATACCCATTACTGAAAAAACGATTTTTAATTTTAATAAAAAGTTTTGGATAGCTTTAACATCACCTTTATAATGTTCATTAATCGGTAATTTCAAACCTTTGCTTATTATTAAAATAAATATTCTATAGCAAGTATATTTTAATTTTTTTTTCATGTGAAATTATCCAATCTAAAATACTGCCAAGAAAAAAAACTATTACAAAATTATGTTTTGAAGTTACAACGAAAAATTTAAGTGGGCGGTTAATTGTGCCTCTGAGTGTATAATTAAAAAAAACCCTCTACCCGTCAGCAAGACCGTTACAGGTTAGTATTATTATTATTATTTAAGCAATCACCTGTTTCCATTAAGTGCAGTTTTATATCTACTATTTAAGATATTCCTGCAAAAACATTTAGTTCACATATAAAACTTAAATACTATAGAAATTCTGTACTTAAAATAAAAATATCCATATAATCTTATAAATATAGGATAATAAATGCTTAAATATGTTAAAACATATAATTATGCGTATTCAATTTTCCCACGCGTCCACCCTTTGCGCTATAGAAATAATCTGAAATTTATTATTTAAAAATATATCTTCTATCTTCGTGATAAGGTTTAAAATTCTTGTGAAAGTGTAAGGGTGGAGCCGAGGTTGTCCGAAGATTCCCGAACGCCCGCAGCGAACAGGTGTTCTATCTTATACCTCTCGCTGACCGGACGCATAGGATCAATACGTTTTGATCCTTTATAATATTTATTTTTATTTGCTATTTTATTTATCGTATCAATCAATCAACTGAAGTGCCTTAAATAATGAAGGATATCTGGCCCTTCGCTTTCCACATCTGACCCAGCCCTTACCCCTTTTCAGGTCACCGGTCCAAATGGCCGGGGGGGGGGGGGGCGTCCTACTGGGGACCATGCGTTGTGGTGCGTCATCATAAGGTTTTTAATTAGTGACCGCAGTTTACTTTCAGTTCTTAAGAAGAACGCTGGTGCCCATTCTTCTAGTTTATATTCCCTTAGTCGCCTCTTACGACATCAGGGGGAGGTCGAGGGTTTCATTATATGCCGCAACTGCACAGTATTTATTACAGTATTATAAAGGTACAGATTGAATTATTTCTTCGGAATATAATTTTCGAAACGGCTATTGCTCCTTGTTTTCATAGGTAATTTATTTATTTGTTTTTTCTTTACCTTCTCTCTTTTTCCAGTTTTTTTTTTATAAAATCAATACTTAACATCCCTATTGGAATAGTAAAATATTTAATTCTTACTATATTATTGCAACTTTAGTATTAAAACTGTAAAGTTTAAAAGCAGGTGTTCAAGTATCAAGAAATACACATTGCAGTATACATCTCGCGTGGTTAAGGGAATGTAAGGGTTAATAAAGAATGTCGGATGTTGTACGTGTAGAACCAAATCGTACTTATTGTGAGGGTTCAATATTCGGGCTCCAGACTTTCAACCTACATTTAAAGAAAAGTAAATAAAATTCTTATTTCGAGTATTTACTGTGAAATTTGAAGCAAAAATGTACTTTTAACTATTTGCTGTATCCCATATTAAGTCTGGTCTAGTAGTGGTGTGGTCAGTTCAGCGTATGGTAGCCGAACCATCGTCAGATAGGACACGGTACGCAATCGCTCTAAAATATTCAGCTGTATAAATTGTTTAACTTGGTATTTGGCTAAGAGCACCTGCTTCCAGACATTCCTTCACCTAAACCGTGAGTATTATCTGACTGGCCTATTGGTCTAGTGGTTAGTGACCCTGACTGCTACGCCGGAGGTCGTGGTTTCGATTCCTACCCAGGACAAATCTTTGTGTAATGACCACGATCATTTGTTCTGTATTTATAAATATATAAGTATGTTTGTTGCTTGTCCGGTTACCATAGTACAGGCTCTGCCTAGTTTAGGATTAGACGGCCATGTGTGAGTTGTCCCAGGATATTATTATTATTGTCGCCTCTTAGTCAAATGTTTAATTACGTAAAGGAGAGCTACTGCCGTTATTTTCCAATAAGAATAAATAGTCCCTAAAAGTACAAACAATTAGGGCACGTTTAATTAGATCCCAAATACTAAGGTGCAAATCGAATGCGCAGACGCAGCCGTTCACGCGTGACGTCACGGCCGCTAATAACTATCCCACTAAACTTAAGTAACGGATTGTTTCAACGCGGTCATAATTTGATCATCTTCAAGCTTCACGCTTGTTTTCGATTTTAAGGTGAGTAGTAACTTAATTCGTCTTAGGTTCCCGACTTACAAGTAGTAGATATAGCGACATATATGCGATATCCAAGTATGTAGTCATCAGGCTGAGTTGGAGACTTCTTTTGCCTGTACATATAATATTGTTTATGGTTTCATAGTTTCTGTATTTTTACTACCTATAAAGTTCTACGTAACAAAACCATTTCGATTTACCAAAAAAATCCTGAAACTAAACCGAAATTCAGACATGATGAATATTACATCCTAAAAAATACAGCAAGTAGGTAGACATAAGATATAACCTAAATTGTGTAACAGGTTACACGTGAAATTTAAATTATAATAGGTAGGTACCAAGGACGAGGGCTGAATGGTAAAAAATATACGTTTGATGGAGTGTAGTTTATTTTACAACTGGAAAAACACGCTGAAAAAATATCGTGCGCTAAGGAAAATATTCGTAAATGAAAAAACAGCAGTCGCCCGCCAAGTGGCTTGTAGGGCTGCCGCTTACTATTACATAATAATAATAATAATGTTTTATAATATATTTATCTACAAATAAATAAATTTAAATTCTAAGTATATTCGTAAAAGGGAATGCAGATAGGGTGCTGCTGTTTTGCTAAGTTGGTTTTAAAGGGATAATTTTGAAAGAAATAAATTCTAAATGTGCCTACTTCTAACGGACGTGGATTGGGGTGTGTATGTATTGAGAATTTTTGACATTAATTTAACATAAAATATTACTTTTAGATAATGAATTTTCTTAATCATGTTCGTTTGCCGGGTCCATTTTGTTTCTCAAATAAAATTTAACCAACCTGAATAATATGACCGTTTATCTACGATCTTATCTGACTGTAAGAAATTTTATAGTCCACGGTAGTAGCACGTTTAGCTACGTAGTTGCAGGTACTCACTTTCGACGATTTTCGCAAGCTTAATAAAACTAAGTATATTTTAAAGCTTGCGACAACCCTGAGTAGCACAAAGTATAGTCTCTGTGTAAACTGTGCCCGGCGTAGAGGCGGCCGTGACACCTGCTCGCTAAATGAGAGTTAACAGCGACTTATACGTACATGTATCTTATTACTGAGGGTTACTTTGACAGATCTCTAGTATGCCTTCAAAATCATCAGCGATACCGCAGAGCTAGGAGAAATGAGGTTGGATATTAGGACATGTTAAACATCCCTGCCTACCTCCACTCTCTCCGCATTTGATGCACCCTAACACAAAAAACCTTGATGACCTTATAAAAAATGCTACTGATAACGCATTTCCTGAAAATCAGTCGAATAGAAGTTACTTACTACTTTTTCTTAGATACCAGCTTGCAGGGTATTCTGAAATATAACGACAGAACTGATTTGTTTATCGAAAAATACTTTGCTACAACTATCCCTAGTTTCAGAGAGTATGCTCATGCGTCTTTACAAGGTATGAAACAATGCATAATTATGTTGATAGGTTTATTAGCAAACGATAACTTCACATCCAAAAGAAAAAATTGACAGTTTCTGTCTGACACACCGAAATAGAGGCTGATACGAGTGTCTCTTCAAATCTTAAATTTTAAATTAAATTACCATTAATCTGATACTAAAATCTAGAATATAAAATTACCAATACACACATAATTACTGGTTCTTACGTCACATCACCCCAGTGGGGGTGGGGTCGTTTGCGCTCGCGCCATTGTTATTCTTCGCTTAGCGAGCCCAATATTTTGCGAGGGCCTAAAACAACACAGACTCGCGGCGGATTTTAACAACTGTTTTTATATCGTGACGTCGACGCTTCATTTGATGTCGTTATCTTGTCCGTATGTAAAGTATAAAATAGAAGATATTTTTATGCTCTAATATATTAAATAAAAGCGGTATTGAGCTCATGATTAAGGGAACGTTTGATCCCAAAACTATTCGAGAACCTCCAATATCTTTGCAAGAGAACAGTCGGTTTGCTTTAACTTAGGTACTTTGATGAACCATGAGGACTTCGGCTGAAGAAAAATCTATATGTATTTTATGTATGTAGGTAGAGTAACAGCAATCACCTACGCACAATAATAATAATATGCTGTTTAAAGAAAACTTTAGGAGAAAATACCATTTGAATATCACCAAGTGCTCATCTTTTTACTCGGGACTGGAAGCTAATCTAACGTCAGCAAAAACGTTAACCACTAAGGATCATTAGAAACATCGATTAAACCAGTAATGAGTGATCTAGACTTTCCAATCGTTTGGGTTCGAAATCGATTTTTGCATAGAAGCAGTAGCCACGCGCCTCGCAGATCGATTCACCGCGCGTGGACAGTCACGCACGTTCTATCTGATCCCGATGCCCACTCGATTCGGTATCGATTCACATTTTTTCTCATTGGTTGCGCGTTTTTTACGTCTTTTGTAGAAGGCGCCCGTTTTTTGGCGCGCGACGCGCTTGTCTCGAAGCAATCTCTTTGGTAATTTTCTTTTTTTGTAGTTAGCTATTGTCGACGGCCAGTGCAACTTGTTCTTGGATTTGTATTAGAGACCGTTGATTCTTAATGGTTGAATTAAATGTCTGTGGGGACCGTTATTAGCTTCTTTTTATACGAAAGTGAGGTGACTTTTTTTAATATTCTCGCAACGCAAATCCGTTTGCGGTAATCTGGGAAATCTATTGATCCATAATTTGTACAGTTTTAGAGATTTTCGGATATCTGATAAATTTTAAGTTGAATATTGTTTGTGTTGTTTTTTCGGGATTTTTTTATGTTATTTTTATTGTAATAAATTTTAGATATCTTTCACCCGGCAGTAGATTACTTACAAGTTGTGTGGTCTTGAAATCGCGAAACGTCTCATGGAGTCGCGTGCCGCTAACTGCTGATGCAGACAGGTGTAGGCCCGGGGCTACGGACCTCTACCTCATTCCGCTTCATAAGTAACCATGGTTACGGGAGAAAAGCTTAAGCGGAACACGAGCAATTATTCGATATCAGTAGAATGACAGGTTAATTGGTACGATTCTTGAACAAGACAGATAAATAAAAAGTTGCTACTGTAGGAGCTCTCCCATGGTTAATATTTTTACTGTTTATGTGTGGGTTAGGCACGGGATAGAAAGAAGGTTAGAATTCTCATCTGAAAAGCGATGATTAAGATCAATTTGGAAATGTATTTACCTGCACGATCTTAAACAAATATGACATAAGGGTTTCTTTCCAATACTATATTAATTTTAGTTTATCTCATCATCTTTGAAAAAGAAGAAAAATATGTATTTTTATTTTATTTTATTAAGTATCTACAAAAATAATAACACATTATTAATAATAAAGCAATAGGCATGCTTACAATTTTTTTTTCAATGTCCCTTTAACAGAAAGCGAAAAGAATATTAGACACGTACTTATTTTTGGAAATTACGAAAATACGAATAATGTAAAATCACTATGCATTATATTATTTTTAATTGTTTATAACTAATTCATCAAATTACCCTTAATAATTTCAAACCGCTTGCAGTGCTGTCCACAAGTATGCACTGACCCTAAAGCTGAGAACTAACTGCAAAAATATTTTTACTAATGCCATAATTACAAACGTGTTCGTGTAAACCGTGTGACGCTTTATTTCAACTGTAAACTTGGCTTTGCCATTAGGCTACCGTCGCCGCGTCGCTTCGATTTGTTTTCTCGTAAGTAAAAAGAAAACTTTAAGGAAGATACCAGCACTTATTCCACGTAAAGAAATGAGTGACCCCATAATATTCTATAACAAATCTATAGTTTATTACTATAAGTACATCTAACATTTTCAACCATGAAAATCTCGTACCGAAAATCTTAATAAAAATTAACCTGAATTTTCGATTTTCGGCTACGAATACGCAGCGTAAACGTAGTAAGAACGTTACAAAAACTAATGTAAACTGTTCTTGTGTTTCAGAATACGTCTCTAAGTACGTATGAACAAATTGCTCATGCTGTGAATTGGTAGAAAGCCTGTCATTAATACATTATTTGGATTGATTAGGAACCTTTTAATGGTACTAGCTCCGGACTTCACGCCTTCTTAAAGATAAAATCTTTACAATAATAATTGCTTAATTTAGAATTTCTACCACATATGTAGGTTAAAGAAGACTTGATTCTTTTACTGTTATTCATGGACCTATAAAAAAGATCGGACGGAACTCTATCTAAGACAAGACTGTTCCCAGTATTGGCGGCAACTTAATAATGTGTGAGTGAATTTTAGGGTGGCTATGTTAGCAAAATTTCCCCATTTTTTCTTGGTTTATTTAGCGTGCTATTTGAAAGCTCAAAAGCTTTTCAAATAGCACGCTAAATAAAACTATTAATAATAAGATTTGTCCATACAACAACCTCCCTAGAATAGATTAGGACAGGGACTTAATATTATATAAAAAATAAATATAACGATTTTAAGAACGAAGTTCCTTATCGCGCGTTGGGAAAGGGGGCTAGACGGAAAAAATTAAAACGAAAAATTGTAACGACAATTTTTGCTATAGTTGTAAGCCTTGCGGCATGCGCGTGTTTCTCTGTCTGACTCTCTCTCTCTCTCTCTCTTTCTCATATTTCCCATTGAACAGTGTGGTGTCGCGACGATTATTTTTGTTGAGTGTATACAGGTTTTTTGTACATAATAAATAATAATAAAAAATCATAACAATAAAGAATCCTGACAGTGTTATTTAATAATTAAAATTTTATTACAATTCCATCACTAATTAATCGAAAGGAACTTCGTTCCATCCATGGGTGTCCCTTGACACCTCTCAAGTTTTTTTTACGTTTTGTCCTAAATATAAACATTAAAAAAAACTACGGTTTGCACTCCGAGATTGCCGGCAGAAGTGAAAACTAGCAAATAAAAATTCAATTTTCATAATTTAAACACTTTATATACACGAATTTTACAAGTATGCAGACGGTCGAACCATCATCATCATCATCATAGATAAACTAAATAAATATAATTAAAAAAAATATATATTCCCCATATTTTGGGTAATTTTCCCTGTTGACTTTTGGGAACACTGGCGTTTTCATGGATTTTGTAAAAGAAAATTGATGTTATTATATAAAATAAGGAACTTTAAGTGATGGAATTGTTTACTTACCTATGAAAAGTGATTCCTGGATTTTTTTTCATTTGATCGCTACGGTTTTTACAAAAATTAACGACACAAGACATCATAAAAATTCAAATTTTTTTCGCGGTACCGACTTTAGTGACGTTTACACAAATTATGGCTGACTATTAGTGTCTATGTGTGAGTACGGGCTATACGTACAGCGAACTGGCTGACTTTTGAGTGCCTCATTTGTTTGTTCTGGAGAGTCCGTCCATCCTTTTTTATAGGTCCATGCTGTTATTTATTAATTTTGGTTTTGCCAGAGAAATAGATTGATAGGTATATACAACCTTATTTTTTGTGTATAGGTACTAATTTTCATGTACAGAAAGTATAAACGAGCTGTAAGATGAAAACTCAACAAGGACTTACCACAACTTTGTTTATTCAATTTGTAAATAACATATATGGAGGAGGGTAGTAAATCGTACTTCAAAATAACGAAATTTGGTCGTCATGGCAAATACTACCGATGCTACTTACAAAACATACTATATTACCTACTTACCAATTTTGCCATGATTACCGCATAAATAAAGGAGTTACTTTTGTGTTACATGATGCGCGCGCATCTTCAAATTTCACTTTATTTTTTTCATAATGCGCCGAAAGAAGTATAACTTCAAAAATATGCATGGCGCGTTTTCATTTCAATTCAAAATAATCTAACATCTTGCAAACGATTCAGTTACTGATAACACAAAACTAACAAACACAAAACAAACAAAGTATGGTCGGGTTTCGTTCAGAAAGAATAAGGTTGGTATATGGAGCGGAATTGCCATGGCTCTTGCGATGATGCCATTTCTTCATGCGAGGAACAGGCCTATGAAGAAGAAGAAGAAGTAGAATCATTTATTTACTTGAAATATGGTTACAATTACAGGTCTTAAAATACAATTACGTTTCTTCATATCTCGCCTCACATTCAGCATGCAAATATGATATGCAAGGAAGAATTCTCAATTATTTATCAAAATATTGTTATGAACTAATTTATGGTTGAGAATTTAAATTTTAATTAAATTATAAAATATTATAAAATTTAATTAATTCTATTATAGCAAATTATGAAATGTGCTTTTTTTATTCTTGTTTGTATCATTTACCGCACATTTGTCCATTAGCCATTTTTTTAGTTCTTTATGGAAAAGATTCGTTGGCAATTCTTTCATTTGCTTAGCCCGCATCGCATGATCGCGCGACCCTCAATAGGTCACTGGACATGAGCGGCGTCTCAAAATAAAAAAAACAATTGCCTAATTAAGAACAAAAACAAAGATTGAAAATTTTTTTGAGTTGCCTATGAACGTATGCTGGTTTTGGAAGCAACCATGATTTAAATGAGTCAGGTCTGCGGTAATTATAGCACTAAGTATATTATCGTGCGTTTGTCTGGGATTTCCGGCTCTCTGTAATATTCCATGACCACACCGTGACGAGTGTGGTTACTGTGCTTTGTAAACTTAAATAATATTTACAACATAAGACCAAGATCTTTGGGGGTGTTAAACCTATTATCGAGCTTATGAATATTGTTGTCTGAGGTTAACGCGAATAAAAGGTATTGGTGCTGATTCTGTACGCAACTAAATTTAAACTATTGATATCTTTTACTAATATAAGTCGTGAGAAAAGGACGGCAACAGATAAGAATTAACTTAGAAATGTCAAACTAGATTCCACCTTGAACATCAGTGTTTTAGAACATACTTTTTTACTTGTCGCCAAATTTGTATGAGAATTATTATTGTCGGAACTAAATTTGACAGTTCTAATGTACGTCTGTTCTTTTCTAAATATGTACAAATGAAGAAGATACCGATTGCTAGTAATCTTTAAATAAAAAAAAAAAACCGGCCAAGTGCGAGTCAGACTCGCGCACCAAGGGTTCCGTACAAACGTATATAAGTAAAAGTTATGGTATTTTTATTGCTAAATGAAATCCATAACATAACAATGTGGAAAGCTGACGGTACCTTGTCAATACATATATGAAAACATTATGTATGTTCGGAAAAATCGGCCAAAATCTATTTTTTTATTTTTTTTTTGTTAATCGCGGCTGAACCGATTTGCATGAAATTTTGTGTGCATATCGGGTAGGTCTGAGAATCGGCCAACATCTGTTTTTTTTTTTTAATCGCTGAACAACGTTTGCTGGTTCAGCTAGTAAGTTTATGATTATTAAAAAAAATATACTATGTGATGTAACTAAAAATTTAAGATTTTCGGAATTTTTCCTATATGTGTACTTTATAACGTTGCTTCATGCCAAATTTCAAGATTCCAGGTCGTCTGGAAGTATCCTTTAGGTTTTGATTCCCTTGCGAGTAGTTGCGAGTTTCAAAATATGCGGCTTTAATTGCTGTATCTTTTGATTGCGTTGACGTAGAAGTTTGATTTTGTTACAGCTTAAAGATATTATAGACTTGAGTATTTGTTAAGAATTTCAATATAATACCACTACGCGTTCATGAGTAAAGGGGTAATAAGTTTAAAATTATTAAAAATATTTTTATTATATGATGTAACTAAAAATTTATGCTTTTCGCAATTTTTCCTTTATCTGTGTTATAAGACGTTGCTTCGTACCAAATTTCAAGATTCTGAGTTCACGGGAAGTACCCTGTAGGTTTTGATTCCCTTGCGAGTAGTGGCGAGTTTCAAAATATGCGGTTTTAATTCCTGTTTCTTTTGATTGCGTTGACATAGAAGTTTGATTTTGTTACAGCTTAAAGGTATTATAGATTTGAGTATTTGATATGAATTTCAATATAATACCACTACGCGTTCATGAGGAAAGGGGTAGTAAGTTTAAAATTATTAAAAATATTTTTATTATATGATATAACTAAAAATGTATACTTTTCGCAATTTTTCCTATATCTCTGCTATAAGACGTTGCTTCATACCAAATTTCAAGATTCTGAGTTCACGGGAAGTACCCTGTAGGTTTTGATTACCTTGCGAGTGTCGAAAATTTGCGGCATAAACGGGAGTATCTTTTGATCGCGTTGACTTAGAAGTTTGATTTTTTCACAGCTCCAAGAGACCATAGACTTGAGTATTTGATATGAATTTCAGCTTGATACCTCCACGCGTTCCTGAGAAAAAAGGTCTTGACAGATAGACAGACAGACAGACAGACGGACAACAAAGTGATCCTATAAGGGTTCCGTTTTTACCTTTTGAGGTACGGAACCCTAAAAAGGAAAAAAACATACTTGCCAAATAATGTTATAAGTCGATGGAAAGTATCTAGCGATTTTGATTCCATTGAGTGTCGAACTATACGTTTCTTGCGGTATAAATGGTCTAAAATATAACTTCTTAAAGAAACTCGAATAAGTAACGATATACTTCTACCAACTTATTACGTATATGTTTTATGATTGCAGATGTAACAAGCAATTCATGACGAGTCAAATGAAAGCTACATTTAATTCTTTCTCCGGAGATCCGCGTTGGATATCGGTTGCCCTTTAACTCAGGGCTAGGTACACCTATTGGTTGGCTACTGACTAATGATTGAAGGCACTTAACATTTGTGGTCAGCTGACGTTTGAGCTTCCGTCGGTAAGCGTGACCTGAGTAGGTCAGGAGAGTAGAGATAGCTATACGATAAAATATATTACATATTTGTTTTTACCAACTTTTCATGTTTAATTATTGTAGTTTAATTTTGGTGTGTATATAGTGAAGTTTGTAAATATTTAGATATGTTGTAATTGTTATCAAAATAAGCATAATGATAAGAAAAAAAAACAAATAAACTATATTATATTCAGTTATGAATGAAAAAAATATGTTAGGGTTTTAAACAATCACAAAATAAATTAAAATATTCAAATATTAGTTTAAATAAAAACAGTTTAGTATAAGCACGTGTGCATGCTTTTCCTTGCTATTCACGCATAATACGTAATAAATCACTTACGTAACTGTGAATTTAACTCCAATGTCATAGCATTTCGCAGAAAACCGTACAACAAATGCTCAAATTTGGATAACCATTTACGTATATCTCACAAATTGTTAGTATCGTGGGTATCAAATCCGCAGCACGTCGCGCAGTAGCTGTTGGTGTTAACCCACACTACTAAGCTATCCGCGAATTTTTAGCTATTATTAATAAGTATAGCTTTAACTACAGCACATACCTATCCACCGGTACATATCCCACAGCATTTTTCCTCTTCACGCGCAGATAACCGGCATTAAAAGACGGCATCTAATCTCCACATCTCGATCCAATGGAAGTCGAAAATATGTGCTGCTAGTAGCTATGCCCGTTATTATTAAGAAATTAAAACACTATACAATACCAATGTCATGGACTTTAATAGTTAATAAAATTGAACTGAATAAGTCAAATCAAATCAAATCAAAATATTTTTATTTCGAGTAGACCCTTACAGGTACTTTCAAAACGTTAAATGAATCTAGTTGCGCGGTTCCAAAATGTCATTCCTATGGAGAAGAATCCGGCAAGAAACTCCATAGGTTACTCTTTTAAAAATGGTAATAAAATGATTTAAAATACATTACTTTTAAAATATGCGATAACAACGTAAGATAGCAAAAGCATAAGAAGTAACGATTGAGAGCAATTTTAAACTTAGATAAACAGGTATTATAGACTCAGTTTTGTTTTAAACCCGACTACGGCAAATACGAAAGGTAGGGTTGATTTTGGCAGTCTTCTGTATATGTATAATATGTCAGAGAATAGACGCTCATTGCTAACTAAATAGTTCTCAACCTTTTTTGTGAAACCTCTTTGGTCATCACTTCTGTTTTAATGCTGGCACATTGGTAAACGTCAAGCAGTATGCTTGTGAATAAAAACAAAGTTGGGATGTTTGGTCGATTATTGTCCACAGAGTAGGTACATTTTACTTAAAGTTATTGTCGAACTGGAGTAGACTAGTGTGTTACAGAAGAGATATTAAACCTACCATTCTAGCCTCGAAAGAAATCAACTAAGATACTCGTCACGTCTTTGGTATCAAAATGAAAAAATCACATTATATGTCCAATTTTGGAGTTCCTGAAGCCCACATAAATATAAATAAGCCATTCAGCTATGGCGTCGCGATGCTTCCCAGCTATAGCGTCGTGACGTCGCTCAACGAGGCGTCTCAACATCTTTCGCTTCTATTGGTCTTGGCTAAATGTTATTTGCTTCTTCGTCAAATGGGAAGCGTCGCGACGCTGCAAGAAAATTACTTAAAATGATTTGATTGACTTAAAATGATTTTATGAATCCTCAGAATGTACATCTCAGTTTTCTCCGCAACAACTTAAAGGAAATATAACTTAATTCTATGAACTATTAATATAACTATAAAAAATATATTTGTGACATGCGAGGCGCGCGGTCGGCGCGGTCATGGCACAAAAAAAAAAAAGAAACATCCTTATATCAGCCAGAAGACTTCCACTGCTGCACATAGGAAGCGGTAAGATATGGTTGGAAGCGACCTGTATCCAGCGACTCTCTGCGACCCAGGTCGTCTGAATGTATAAGGGGACTATATTCATAGTATGAAGGGAAACCCACAAAAATCTGAAACACGCGGACGAAGACGCAGGGAACACCTAGTTACTCAATAAAAATGATTCCAAATTCAAGTAAGTGGTAATGGCCGCCAATAGCTGGGCCCCTCCAATCAATTCGAAAAGCACTCGTCTATCAGTGCGCCAGACTAATCCAAATCCCGCCAAATGAACTGTCACTGAGTTTTTGCGCGCCAAGCGTTGCGCGTGTCTATAATAATCTGTGGTAGGATAATCGTCGCGCGTGCGAATGAACGAACAGTTACGTCAATATACAGGTACAGAAGGCTCATGACGAATGAGATTATTTCTCCTGGCTTAGACATAGAGAACCTATGTCTGAGCCAGGAGATTTTGACCTATGTTCCTTGAGAAAAGTTGTTCAGCACTTGATTACCTCGTTGAACAAACGTATTCCATAAAAAATTATCCTGTATATTGTAGATACAAATTTAAGCACAGTTATATTTAAATACATCATGCATGGTTAATTAATTACCATTATTAACAGATCAACAGTATCGACTCGTAAAAATAATAATGAAAAAAAAAAACAAAATAAAACGGGAGATCTCGCATCTCGCAATAAGATATGTGTGAGATCTCCTGTTTTTTTAAGAGCTCCAAAGATATTCGGAAAATTGTGCAATTTTAACCTACTGCAATATACTTTTTTGTGGTAACGCGTTACGAATTGCCATAGATTCAAAATTCAGTGGTAATTAAGGCCAAGAGCTCACCTGTTTAAACCCCGAGGCATGAGACATTTAATTGTCTGTCAAACTGACAAATTAGACTGTATGTGTTATTATCAGTGCTTCTTTTAGCGTTGAAAGATGACTACGCATTCGCGATATATTTATGAAAGTTTTAATAACACCCAGTTGATATCAAATTCACCCCAGGGTGACAATATCTAAGACTCTAAGAGTAAGCCTTGGGGAAAAATAATTTGTAGGTACTCTACACATCTTAGATGATAATTAGCTGTCGATTTGAAGAATAAGATAACTTACAAGTCATCTACACTAATATTCTAAAGAGGAAAAATTTATATTTGTGTGTATATTGGTAATGACTGAACTCAAAAACTACTGTGCCGATTTCAAAAATTCTTACACCATTAGAAATTTCATTGAACCTGAGTATAGAGACATAGGCTATATTTTTTACTCAAAATTAGGTACTACGGAGGATTCGCGGGGAACAGCTAGTCTTATATATAGCGAAAGGAAGATGTGACAAAATATGCAGTGCCGAACGCAGCTCTATCAAATGAATAGCACTGCCGGAATATAGAGCCAAAAGCTTATCTGACCAGGTGTTCAAATCTGGAAAAAATACTTCATCATTTTAGCACCTTGATTTAGAGCTTAAATAAAAAACGAATTAGAAAAAAAATTCTTCTGATACACTTTTGTTTTTTTTTAGATTTTATAAAAACGACGCCGACGCCCGCTTTAAGGAATTTAATCCTTGTATCGCAGGGATTTCACAAACATTCAAATCACATGCACAAAGAACACCGAAACTTGGAACAAGCATTTATGGATCACACAAATGCTTGTCTCATGCGGGGATCGAACCCGCAGCACGTCGCGCACAGTAGTTATTAGCGTGGTGACCTATACCACTCGGCTATCCGTGCAGTCCAAACACTTGGGTGAGGGCATTATTTTAACCCTAACAACCACAAAAATTCTATTGAGTTGAAGCCCTATATTTAACAACATTGACGCCCTCACGGGTTCATAAGTCTGTGGCACTATATATAATAACAAATAAACATTAGTATTTAAGTACCAAAAATATCAATTTAAATGATATTTCTGTAGTTTTCATGTTATTTTTTGCGGTAGGAACCGAGTTTTTTTTACTTAGACTATACTGTTGGGCAAAGGCCTCCCCCAAACCCTTCCACAGGTCACTATCCCGTGACACCTCGAACCAGCCCTCGCGGTACACGTCCCTGGGCCGCGCATCGGTGGCGCCGTCCGCCTGCTGGAACTAGGAACTTAATTTTTTTTATTAGGAAAAGTAATCCTGCGAGAACCGCGTATGTGAACTAGTTTTATACAGTTATAATGTTGTTTCATAAAGGAGAACATTTTACCACGAGTCTGAATATCATTGACAGTCCCCACAAAACAAAGTTGTTTTGACACGGAATTAGTGAAATACAAAATGTTAGCGATTACGGACAGACCGAAACATTACGTAGAAAGCTGAGTTAGACCGCAAAAGAACGCACTGATCTTAATTTTGTAAGTTAAAATTTTGATCGGAAAATCAAATTTTGCGATCACTCTAATATTAAGTTACGAATGTTTCCCTAATAGTGGTTAAAAAAATAAGTATGTTAGTCTCTAAGGTATATTGATGGCCCAGAGTAGTCTGTAAACAACTGATTTTAATATAATTGAAGTGAAAACTTCTTTAGCGGCGCTGTGCACTTTTTGGGATGGGTAGAAAATATTAAACTTGCGTCAGGGTCACGTGACTGATCCTTTTTTTTTTTCTTTTTTTTTTGGCGGGGTGAAACGCTATTGCCTTCAACCCACGCTGAGGGCACAGCGTGGGGATATGTCGGACTTGCACCGACTAAAAACACCCCGGTCCCGTCCTTGCCTTTGCTGGAGCCGCGGGATCACCTTACGCAAGCTCTACACAACTCCAGCAGGACGTGACTGATCCTAAGACGCGGCGGAGGGCGCTTGCGCGAGTATGAGATGCCACCCGGCGACAGCATAGAAAAAATATATTAATGGGTGATAGTGTAATTTTTTGAACCGGCGTTTTGCAAAATTCTTATTTAAAATATGAAAATTGAACAAAGTGCATTTATTAATGCTATTTTATTTATTAATTTTGACTTCTGCCAGCACTCCCTGAGTGCAAACCGTTGTTTTTTTTTTTATTCAAAAAAAAGGATTAGTGGGCACGTTGTTTAAGACTGCTTTTTCATTTTCTCTTCTTTTTCTCTAAAAAATAACAAAATAGATATATAGTAGGCACTCCAATTGGAAAGAAAAGTGTGGTGATGTGAAAAAAACCTATGAAATAAAAAAACCCCTACCATACAACTTTGCTGGTCTAAAATTTTTAGTAATTCACTTTTCGTGATGAGTATCAGTTATTTTCGAACCATCCCCGTATCTCAACAATCTCTAACAGTACATCTGTAATTATTATCTTCACATTGATGGAACAGATTCGGCAAATATAGATGCCCACTTATTTTGGTACAGTCAGCAAATTCATCATAAAAAAATATATTATTAAGTACAAAACAGAATTATGAATTAAAAGCAATATTATTTGTGAAATTGTTGAATAGAAATCTGATAGTAAGAATGAATCAGATTTTTATTCTAAGAAACCTGTAATTATTGTGATGCTTACACTGACAATGCATTGACATTACAAAACCTTGATATTCAGGTTACGCCTTTTAACTTCACATTTAGTTTTTAAATAAAGCGGTTACCTTCACAAATAACTGTTTATAATTAATTTAATTTACATAACATTTGATACGTTTGCAAAACAATAGACAAGCGAAAAAAATACGTATACAAGACGACAAACAAGAACAAAAAATAGATTGTCCAGTTTGCTCCACTTTCTTTGCTGTCGGTACGGAGTAACTTCGGCGCATGCGCGTCAGACCACGTAAGGAGATGGACATGACATGCACAACCTCCGCATCGCCACTGACATTACTTCATTAAAATTCTATTAACGGAAGCATTCTCCTTGATAACCAACCAAAAGCAGCTAATGTCCATACTAAATACAACGCAAAATCGACCTTATTCACTCGGACGCTCATTACAATTTTCTTCAAACGCTTTAGTGTATTTGAGATGCATGATTGCGTAAAGAATACGTGCGATATATTTTAGACATTATGTAGAGTAATAAAGGTTGAAAATTGGTTGTATTCGTGGTGGTCAATCATGAAAATCTTCAATAGACAGACAGGTAGTTTCCACGATCGCAAATCGAGGATCGGAAGTCAATTTGTTGAAAAAAAAAAACTTAAAAATCATAAGGGAAAGGTTTTGAAATTGTTTACTGTGTTTTGTTATGTTTTGTTGGAAGTAAAAGCTTTTAAAATCCAATTTAATATTAAAAGCAGTAGAAAGTATCTACTTTGAATAATGCTTGTATGATTGTTATTTGCTAGTAAAACGTAGCTTCACTTAAGACTTCAGTAACAGGTACACAACAATAAAAGCATTACACATAGAAATTATTTTAAAACTAAGTATTTAAAACCTGGTGATTTCAGAATTTTAAACATTTCAAGTGACGTAACAAAGTTTTTCTTTGCTCTATCAGTGGGTAAATTTACTAAATCATGTACAGACCTATTATTAAATAATGTATAGGCTAGGAACCCGGTAGTGGTTGTTTTCTGGACTAGAAATAGTTTTCAAATTATGTTTTGAGATTCTCTTCTTCTTCTGCCTAGCCTTTTCCCAAGCTATGTTGGCGTCAGCTTCCAGTCTCACCGGATTTAGCTGAATACTATATTTTACATGGAGCGACTGCCTATCTGACCACCACAACCCATTTTACTGGGTAATACAAGTAAGACTGGTTGTCAGAATTGTAATGACTTAACGACAGTCAAAGATCACCGTATGACAGTGTATAGTGGCATGGAGGGGTCTCGGTATGTTTACAAATGGTCACCCATCCACGACCCAACCGCGGCGAGCGCGGCTTAACCTTTAGTATCGGGCGAACCGTACGGCTTATACTTAGCCACGAGCCCCTCGAGTTTTGAGATTCTTTTATAAATACAAATTCGCTATTCTAGAGTCAATGGATAGATCACAAAAGAAGACAGTGAATAATAAAAAGGACATTAAAAATGGTGTTCATCACAGTGTAGCAAACGTCTTGTAGAATTGTAAATCAACTAAACTTCAACATCATAGAGTTCAAAATTGAGTGAATATTCAACGTGTCTGGTTTTCGCGCATGCCTGTGCATATTTTCACTTACAATTACGACTTGACTGTAAAGAACAGGCCTTGAGCATTTTGATGATCTGTCTGATGATCCTTATGTTTTATTTTGTCCAGAGAATACTCAATTTTTTTTTTCTGGAATGACCTAATCTAAATATCAGCCAGTCAAAATAATGATAGCGAGGTTTACTGCCTGGAGTGCCTCGAACGTATTAGGTACCACCAATCGAGAAGGTTTTCTGCCTTGTTACAATTATAACTTTATAGATAAGTTCTAAAATCCAGTGGTAAAAGAAGGTAAAAGGGATTTACGGTTAGTAAAACTTACCGTACACGACTGCCCAATAATTGTAATAACATATTAAAAAGAACCGGCTTCGTGAATACATAATTTGCACGTTCTGGCGAAACTGTCAAATTATTTTGATTTTAAAACCAGACTTAATGGGACCACCCTGTCGATAAAAATAATTTTTGAAATTGATCCACGAATCCCGGAGATATCGCTTAAAACACATACGGAAAATATACGATCTATTTCTTCTTATGTTCTTTTTTTTTTCGATCTATCGATTTCTTATTATTCGATTCTTAAATCGATCCTTAGATAGATTGGCGTGCTCAGAGATTTCAGGCACCTATTCTACCTATTTGACGCAACCGGCAACACTAGAATTTAAAACAATTTATTTATACCGTTTAGAGGTGTATTTCTATATTAATGAGAAAACAGGGTATGCAATGCTTTTTTGCCTCTATGCTGTGCACGCCCAGCCGGGATCCTTTAGAAGTAGGATTAAATGCTTTCAGAGTTCATTTAATATCCACCTAAATGCCTGGACAGTGAACGACAGATATGAGAACATAGTTCTTCTTTAACTAGTTTATTATATTTTCAGTGGCTTTACAATGAAAATCTGGAGTATAAAAGTTTTGCGGGATGGGGTTATTGAAGAAATCAGCATAAATCAGCTCGCTATGCGCGATGGGAAGCTTGGCACGGCTCGGGGGCGCTATGCCAACAGTTTCCGGTACCACACGGACGTTGGACCCCACTACAATATTTACACAACATAAATCTTTTTATTGTGATTTGATTTATAAACATAAAGATATGTGTGGTTTAATACCTAATATAAATTATATTTAATAAAGTACAGTTTTGAAAGGTGTACAGATTAGCCTAATATCAGGCTTGCTAAAGGTTTGTAATTTAGAATTTTGATAATAATCGTCTTCTAACTTTTAAATGATTCTAGAATAGAACTTGCAACTTTGTGTACGACACATTTTCATTGACCCACTAGGATAACCACAGAGTTTTAAGCCAATTAGGTATTTATTTATGAAAAAATGAGGACTGAATTTATCAATATTTTTTTTGTCTTTAACTTTATAATAAATATGTGCTTGTGCTTAATTTCATACATTTCCTTTTAATTATACTTTTTCCGTGGTAGGTGTTTAAAATCACGCATTCTTCAAGAAAACCATTGTAAGAATAAGTTTAAAAGTTACGTTCTTAGTATATGTATTCTTTTAGAAGCTAAAAATAATAGTTTTAACGAATATTGTTTCTTTGTCGGCAAAGCTTAATTTCTTCCTCTTGTTATCCTTGTTTTGTAAGTCAAGCGGTGAGCAATTTCTTAAGCTTGTAAGTTTTCTTATGGAATAGTCTGTTTGTGCAATATTATTAAATAGGTAATAATCCCATTTTTGAGCCTTTTTTCATATAAACATCTAAGGAACGAGCACTAAGGGTGAAGATTTGAGATTCCAATTTTCAGTATTAACTTTCCATTTTGTTTGTTCTTTCTCAATTATTTCAAGATTTCATTTTATCCGTCCAAGACTGCACGATTAGCCGAGTGGTTTAGGTCACCACGCTAATAATCACTGTGGTCGACGTACTGCGGGTTCTATCCCCGCATGGGACAAGCATTTGTGTGATCCACAAATGCTTGTTTCTAGTCTGGGTGTTCTTTGTGCATGTGATTTCTTGAATGTTTGTGATACCCCTGCGACACAAGGATTAAATTCCTTAGTGCGGGAGTCGTTTTAAAAAGAAAACCTATTTTACTGGGTAACACATTATCCCAAAGTAAGAATAGTTGAAAGTATTGTAATTATTTGTCTCGACGACTGCCAATGATCAAACGGCTGGGTGTTATTTTTCTATAATATGTATGTATATTTAGAAATATCTAATTATGTTTATCAGTTGTCAGGTTGCCATAGTACAGGCTCTGCCTAGTTTGGGATCAGATGGCCGTGTGTGAGCTGTCCCATTTACAAATTGACATCCACGGAGCAACCGCGGCGAGCGCAGTTTAACCTATATATTGTATTATCGGTTAAATCGTATGGCAGTACGGCTTATACTTAGCCATGAGCCCTTCCTATCGTTTTTATTATCATTTAGATTTTTATAATGACATCTTAGATATAGATTATTTTCTTAAACAGCCTTGGAGATCCACACACTAGTGTTACTGCCCTCTTTACTATTTATAAACATAAAAAAAGAAGGATGTGTGCTGTTACCGCGACACACTAGTAATGGACCGGTTCATACGAGATGTGCGCAAGCAAAAAATGTTGGTATAAACAGTAATTGTACGACTTGTTTCGTTTTGTAGTCAATTTAACTATGCAATAGTTTTATAATGTTATAGAATTATTTATTACAATTTATTAATGAACATAAATATTGCGTCATGCAATCTCAGTGATGGTTTTTTTGTACTATTATAATATATTTAAAATTTAGTTTTTATTTTTATCCTTTCTTTGGTTAGCCTTTTCTTAAGATACTTTGGGTCGGCTTCCAATTTACATGGAGAGACTTCTCACCTCGCCTCCACAACCCACTTTAGTACCACAGTATACAAATTTTTGTCTGGTTGTCAAAATTGTAATGACTTAACGTGCTTGCCGGTGAGATCTCGGAATGTTACCAAATAGTCACCCCTATAAATGTCCCACTGCTGGGCACAGGCCTTTTCCCACATATAATATCCCATAAGAATGAGCAATAATGAGCATTGATCACCAGCCTTGCTCATTGCAGGTTGGCGATTTCAGATTCCATATTTTTTGGAATCCTGGTTTCTTCACTATGTTTTCCTTCACAAAGTACATATAACTTTGAAAAAGTCACATTGGTACTTGCCTGGGTTCTAACCTGCAACCATGTTCATGGAAATCCGGTCATTGAACCGCTAGGCCAACACGACATTATGTTATATATAATTAATAAATAAATTATTTGGTATATGAAATTATTACAGCTATATACTCGTACGATATAAACTTGCCTTCATTGCTCCCTTTAACATAACGCTTCACTAAAATTCGGAATTCCCCAGTCATGTTACAATAACTCTCAATTATAAATTCGTATATATTATGCTTAGAGCAGCAGTAATGATACATATATACATACATACATATACACATAGCATTATCATGTAGCAATAGAGACATAAAATATACAAGTACAGTAATTATAAGCTAAATTCAGGAGATTTGCACGCAATTCTATGAATGATGTGAATTAATTATTTTTAATTGTTTTTTTAAACAGATTAGTTTGTTAAATTCTGTTGTTCTTTTAAATAGTGCACAAAAGTTGTTTCATGTTGCCCATTTGTGTAATGCATAATGTTTCAAGTTTATTTTCTCTTTTTCTTCTTCTAAATCTCTCATTTTACGGAAATTATTTGTTAAACATGTGGAATGATTAATATTAAAAGCGGCGGCGGTAGGCTAGCTTTGGGCTATCATGGGCGATCATGTGGTTGCGGGTTCGAATCCCACCCAATGCACTACCGACGTGAACCCACTCGTAACACAAGCATGTTCAGCTTAGCTCGAGGGGTTAACATGAATAATAGTACGTTATGTGTGACCCACATTACTAGTACACCTAATCTTTAAAAAATAAAAGAATTTCAGACGATTTTCAATCTTCCAATTTGTCTTCTTACAAATTTTCTTATGGTGGCAAGTAGGTATCCTCAATTGGATCACATAATAATATTGTAATACAATTTCTTGAAGATTTACACTAAGATTTTCATTTTAGTGGTTTTCATGTTTATAAATGTTCATACACTGAATGTATGGTTTAATGTGTCGTAGTGTAATTTTACATACCGGCTTGTAACTATCCCACTTCTGGGCAAAGGTCATTTCCCATACAGAGAAAGAACGAGCGTAGCCCACCACGCGTGCTCATCGCGAGTTAGCGATTTCAGAATGATATTTGGAATCCATGTTACTCTGTTTTCCTTGACCGATTATCATTGGTGTCTGAATAACTAAGACCTGGGTTTGAACTTTCAACCACGTGCTTACGAATCTTGTCATTCAACAGCAAGACCACCACGACACGCGTCTAAAGCCCAATTTTAAGATCCCGAGTTAACTCAACCAATGGTTAAATATGCTAACTAATGTCAAACTTCGGTAGAACGCGTTTATTAATCAATTTTTATTGTAACAAATGGTTAAATAATGAACTCTCCGACTTATTTGAACATTTGATAGACCGACGGCGTTTTACCGAAATTTGAAACCATGAAACCATTACTTAGCATATTTAACCATTTGTTGAGTTAACTCGGGATCGAAAAACTGGGCCTTAGAGTTGAGAAACAGAATTATACTGCATCGGAATACGTGTGTTGTCAACATAATATATCTCTGCCAATACCTTTCGATGTACTAGTGAAATGATATACAAATTGAAGCCACTTTCTTTTTCAACGCATTATGTTTATAATTAACAAGTGCTAGTTCGTTTGTAATTCGTTTTTTATGACTGCTAAAATTTGGCTTTGAAAAAAGTTTATATTGGTTGATTTTATCAATGGTGCCTCGTATTGTTGCTATGTATATCTTTATTCTTTTTATTATGGTAATAATCATTTCGAATATATAAAATTTCACGTCATATAAATTTGAATTAATTATGTATAAAACGCAATAAATATTTAGTTTTAGTTTAATTTAATTTAACATAAGGAAGTTGAAAAAGTTAAGAACTTAAATGTTAAATGAGAATACTAAACAGATGATTTATTCAAAACTAGCTTTTGCCCGCGACTTCGTCTGCGTGGAATTGGGTCCAAGAAGAAATGAAAAATGTGAAAGTAATGAAAAATGGAATAAAATTTTCACCCGTATTATAGCTTGCGCTGTAATAGAGAAAGATAAACAATTTTCAATTTTCCCTCGGGAATTACTTAAAGAATCGGGATAAAAGGTAGCCTATGTTATTTTCCATGTCAAAGGCTACATGCATGCCAAATTTAATCCAAATCCGTTCAGCTGTTTTTGCGTGATTGAGTAACAAACGTCCAAACATCTAAACACATTTATAATATAAGGAGGATTATACTTTACTTATTTTACACAAAAACACAATAAATTGTTTAAACCTACCTCACAGAATTTTTTCTTATCAGTAATCTCTTAATTTTACATTCACTAACCACAATATTTTGCATTCTAGCCACAAATCAAAACCACTGACCTAATCGCGATCGTATCCTACATCCATCTCATTCTAACATACACTGTTAGATAAAGATGCAAGATTAATTCAGGTAGTTTTCAGTGTGAATATTCTTATTTTTTTTCGCCTCCATCTCTAGTTTTTGGTCATTAATTTGCGATTATGTCTGTTCACTGAGAATACAGTTATTTGTCTATGTCACGTTTTACGGCCGTGAGCATGCTGAAAGCATAAAAATACTTAGATTTTTTGTGAGTCTGCGCCACAATACGCAAATACAGTAGGTCAAACGTTAAGAAATTTAAAATGCCCAAATTAGAGTTTATCAAAACTTATCTATTGAAATAAAACGAATTTTCAAAAGGATTCTATCGCGGTTTATTTTGATTTTAAAATAGTTCCTGACGTTTCAACGCCTTTGAAGGTGTCATGGTCACGGGAAGACTCAGTCAGTCTTTAAAAAGTAGATCTATATCAATGTCTTACATTCGCGTAAGCGTATATCAATTTCAATCCAAGATTTTATGACAATAAAATTAATTGGTTTTATGTTATTTTATAATTCACATAATATGATCATATAACCTTTGTAAAATAATTACCATTCTTAACTTTTAATTAAACTTAAAAATAGAGGCTAATGGTCGAATACTTAAACGACAGTCAGTTTTAAGCCGCCGTTAAGTCTCATGCTGTCTCTATCACTTTAAGGTGTGAAGTAGCGACAGATAGATATTTAAGAACATCTTAAAGTTAATTAGTGTTTCAGTATACGGAAGAAAGTGTAGTCTTCTTAAAAAAACATTACGGACTTTCCCACCTAAATCCAATACACCAACTTCTCCAAGAAATCACGACACAAGTATACTCTTTACTACTTCTGACTATATCATAGTCTATCATTGATATATCTATATATATCTTGGGTTAGCTCAAGCACGGTCATCTGCTCCCAAACTAAGCAGAGCCTGTACTATAGCAACCAGACAACTGATAAACATACTTATATATTTCTAAATACATACATATTATAGATAAATTACACCCAGACACAGAACAAATGATCGTGCTCATCATACAAAGATTTGTCCTGGGTGGGAATCGAACCCACGACCTCGGGCGTAGCAGTCAGGGTCACTATCCACTAAACCAACAGGCCAGTCATCCCCTAAGAAAGCGTATAGCATCTGATTATAAAATGATAATAATTGCAAGACTTTTTTAAATGGTACTACTGGTATTTTCCTACTGTGTGTTTGTGTCTACAACTGTTAAGGCATGCAAATGATTTAAACATATATGAACATGCTCGTAATGTTGTACTTTAACAATCGCTGTTACACTTACAACTATATCGAGGGCTTTCAAACAAATTAGATGTGAGTATTATTTGGATTAATTATGCTATTTGTTAAGAGGATTTCTCGAAAGAAATAAGTACTCAATCAGTTTGTACTACTTTGAATAGAATACCATTTTACTATGTAAGTATATAATGGGAATGCGACTATTTTGAGAGGATAATAAAATATAAGACATGTATTTGACTAAACGGATAGCCGAGTGGTATAAGTCACCACGCTATTACCGCTGTGCGCGACTTGCGGGGGTTCGATCCCCGCATGGGACAAGCATTTGTGTGATCCACAAATGCTTGTTTCAAGTTTGGGTGTTCTTTGTGCATGTGATTTGAATGTTTGTGAAACCCCCGCGACACAAGGATTAGATTCCTTCGTACCGGCGTCGTTTAATACAAGAAAGTTAGAAAAAAAAACACCTTTTTCTAAATAACGAGTATCTACTTAGATATAGCGAATTTCAATTAAGGAGTGGAGGCTCACCACGTCACTTGTGGCTACTATTTTCACCTTTTGATGACGTCACAAGCCATCACTCTTGAACTTTAACGTTTTATCTTTTTTTACAAAATGTTATTGTCATGAAACAAGATAAAATACGTATATTATATATTTTTAACGGACTAGATAGATTTTTTGTTATCATACCCCAATTTTATTTTTAAGATTACTAGCAATTTATTTACTAGTATTCTTGTTAACCCCTTGTGCTAAGCTAACATGCTTGTGTTACGAGTGGGTTCTCGTCGGGATTGTAATGGGTGGGATTCAAACCCGCAACCAAGTGATCGCAAGTCCGACGCCCTAGCGGCTTCAATATTTCTAGTGCTTGAAACCATAAAATTGGTAGAACTCGATGATAGTCGTGAGTTTCGAGGTGTACGAACGTGCTTCTAAATAATGGTGGATGCAACAAGTGACACGAAAATCTCAAGACCGAAGTTAGACAGTACTTGTAATATTCTGAAAATAACGTATAAACATTGGCTCGCATAATGTAGATTGGATCAATTAGGATCATAAGAGCCGAAATTCAAAGAAAAGCTTTAAGTTTTATGGAAAGTAATAATAAACCGTGTTTACAAATTCGATAGAACTAAGCACAAATTCCATAAAAACGCAAAACAGTATTGAACGAGTTAATATAATATAGTAAAACATCTGCGTCCGCGCACGCAGTTCGCAGATTTATCAATATTTTCCGCTCGTGCGCGATTGCCGATGAATGCCGATACCAGCCGAGTGCTCCTATTGGCTAAGACACGCAAACTAGCTCTTGATTGGCTGGAATTCACCCGAGGCGTCCGATCTCGGATGTTGCCTGAAATTAATTTCGCTATTATGTTTCCAACTTGGTATTAACTAACAGATCTGTATTTATGATTGGATATAACGTTATGGGCTTTTACTCGCTACAGTAAAAATGTTGTTCATCTTTTCGATGCACTTTGATGATCTAAAATGGGTGATCAAAGGACTGAGAATGTTGCTACAAAGTTGAGAGCAACTTGTTCATTTGCAGAAGAAACTGAAGTCAGAATAATTGTTAATAGAACAATAAATACAGATTAAAATATGTACTTAAAATGCAAGAAAATGTTCCAAATTAATGAAAAATTGGGGTTTTTCGTTGCCTTCAAGACGTCTGCAGTCTATATGTCAATTTAAATTAGAATTCGCAAAAACGACCATCCAAGAATTTTTACTTATGAAAGTTTGTTTTTTTTTATGAATGTCCTGCTTTATTCTAAGCATGTTCTAAAAACCACATACTGGGTGAACTTTGACCTCAAAAAGGTATTTCCTTGTTGCAGATGAGACGAATTACTAGTGAAGTACGCTAATAGTTGCTAGTCGAATAAATAAGATCGGTGATCGAATAAAGCCGTTATTTCGAATCGATTTTTAGGCGTTCCTTATTTGAAAATTCGTTCTGCTCGGAAATAAACGGTACTAATACGGTGCACTTACTTTCACGCTGAAAAACTTTTTGGTGATATAAAATCCATTTGTATTTTTAACTCAGAATTTTATTAGAGCTTATTTTTTACTGAGTGATTGCTTTTTTTTCTATTTTTGTTCTTGTTTTAAATGCTGTTAGTGTAATTTGATAAATAAAACACAAAGGAACAATTGTTTTATTTGTGGCAGATCTAACTTTTACAAAAATTTCTTTTGATGTTAAGTTTTTCTTTCTGGTAATCTTTACAGTTTTAGATAAGTTTTCTAATCTTCAAAACTTCAATAACTTCCCTATATCTATCAATCTTGTTTTAATGAACAATTCGGGCATTTAAGGTGATACCTCCGATGTGGCCCGCGAAATTCAAATTTTCATGTGTTTTTTGCAATTTGCTTATCAGTGACAAGTTGTAATTTGATCAAAATATGATTCGCGACAGTAACAAATATAACTTCAAATATAAGAATAATTAAAACGTTCGCTCCATTCGCTCGCACAAAGAATAATTGAAAATGAGTTAGATTTCGGAAATTTTACTAACTTTGAATTAATCTTTGTGAGAATGAATGGAGCACATGTTATGATCATTTTTATATTTAAAATTATACTTGTTATTGTCGCGAATCGAATTTTGATCAAGTTACAACTTGTCACTGATAAGCGAATTGCAAAAAACACATGAAAATTTGAATTTCGCGGGCCACATCGGAGGTATCCCCTTAAAAGACTTTTAACTTAAAAGCTTTAGACTTTTTTGTACAATTTTTAATGGTCCGAAGTTTCACACGTCGATAAATAGTTTTTGCTCTAAACTCGTTAAATTGGCTGTTTGATTGACCCTAACCCGCTATGATTGATAGAATGAAATACTTTTTGCTTTTACTGTTAAACTACTAACTGGTTACTGACATATAAGCTTAGATTATATCTACTTTCGTCACCTTTTTTACTATAGTTTATATTTAAAGATCTTTATTTCTGACATAAATTACTCTAGTTGGAAATCGTTTAGCAGACTTTAGATGTTGATGATGTTATTTTTTTTATATATAAATGTTTTAATTTATCATCGTAATGTCACGTGATCTACTCATGAGAAGCTCTTGGAAATAGGAACAAGATGCGTATCGTAAGAGCTAACGATCTAACCAGCGGTTAATTGGACCATGTTCAAAGTACCATGGAACACACTGTATTAAGTAAAATAACATAACTCGTCATATATATAATTATATATCCCTTACTTACTTAAAACTAAAGGTACATTTATGAAATTTGACGCATACTCTCCTATTTCTGTGAAATTTCATGTGGTTTATTTTTTTTTTCATAATATTAATTTTGTTCTGTTTTTTTCTTTCTCTTTACTTTTTAATCCTTAAATTTAATCCTTGGGCTGCGAAATGCTTTATAAACATTCAAATCGACGACGACCTCCGTGGTCGAGTGGCGTACACACCGGTTATCAAGGTGTCGTCAGCTCTGAGGTCCCGGGTTCGATCCCCGGACGGGTCAATATAGAAAAACACGCATGCGTAATATTTAATTATTATTTCTTATTTCTGCACAACACCCAGCAAAAGCATTATGAACTCAGTTTATTGCAGTCCACTGCTGGACCTACGCCTCTCCTATGTTGTGCCACAACACCCGGTCCTCCATTTGGGGGCTGTGTGTTGTGGTGTGCCATCATTAAGGTGGTTGCCCTCGTCACCACGCTGGGCAAGCGGGTTGGTGACCGCAGTCCACTTTCAGTTCTTTAGGAGAAACTGCCCATTCTCCCTGTTTCTATATGCTTTAGTCGCCTCTTATGACACCCACGGGAAGAGACGGGGATGTTCTATTCTAAGCCGAAATCTCACGGCAACCCCACGACACGGTATTATACGGTTTTTTTTTTATTTTAAATTACTCTTTCACCATTTATTTGATATAATTATAAGCAGTAAATAGATAAACGGGCTAACATGATGTTCGTATGGTGCAGAAGGCCTTTATTGGCAGTAGCTACTGGCGCGCCGCCAGGGTCTGCCTGATGAATTTATGTGCGTACGCTCCATCCACTGCACGCTACTAATTGTTATTTGTATTTTATAGTTCAATCCTTCTTTTAATGATTTAGAGTGAATGAGCTATTGATGTTGGTAATATTAAGAGTTTGATTCATTTAAATTGAATTTGACTCTGATAAGAAACATAAATTTACATTTTTTTTATTATGTCCTACTTACTTAACTATCGCCTTAATTGATCAGTTATAATTAACTCAGCATTCTGCGTGAATGCACTCGCCGTGGTGAAGTCATCGGCAGTCGACTCTGAACTTGAGAGTTGATGCAAATATTTAAGTTAGTGTCTAGCACCTTTATTAAATTATTGTAAAACAAGGCTTAGTTAAACATAAGCATGAATAAAATGTTCGACTTTCGATATAGCTGTGCCAGCTTTGCCGTCAACGTGGCAATGCTGCCAGCCTTATGGGCACACTGACAGTCGACAGCGATGTGGATGAATTTTTTGATGCAATTTTGTTTTTATGAATCCCTCAAAGACGATGGCTTGAGAATAATAGCAGTGTCATACCGGTGTAACGGTACGACAGCGGTTAAATAAAATAAAATTTACATTAAAACGAGATCAAACGCAGACAAAACCACAGTCATATCTAGTGTAGGACTAGCGGCCGATAATAGCGGTGTATAAGTAACAGCGCGTACAATAAATCCATCAGTTCGTTTGGCGCGTCGCCAGTGCGCGCACTTAACGCCCCGACACAGCCGACACTCCTCCGCTTACTCATGGTCCTTTAAAAGGAGTACTATTTATTCCAATGCTGATTTACACACTGAAAAATATGGTGGTCTATGCTTAAGCTAATTGTGCCTCTTTATAGCTTTCTTATGCATCCATCAACGATGCAGTTGTCAGCGATGTGGATATCATTGGAATTATGTTTGCAAATCTGTGTTGATCTGCTTACTTCTTGAAGTTGAGTGAAATTAACCAATACAACATACATAGAAAGACTACCGCTTGGAAATACTCGTAATAAGTCACAGACTAAATTATCTGAAAAAGAACCTAGCTATGGGACCTAACTCTTGACTTGAAATCACCTCTATTGATTTTGCCCATATCATTTTGGGGACGGCTTCTAGTGTCAACACTGTCAACATAGTAGTGTAATATGTATGTATAATTGTAGTGTATACACTTGAATTAAATAAGAGATTTTGATGGACTGTTGTCCTCGTCCTTTGGTTATTCTAGAGGCGCTCCAGTTGAATTCTTTTGTTCAGAGTATTATAAAAAAATCATCATCATCTGCCTAGCCTTTTCCCAACTTATTTTGGAGTGGGATCTTGCTTACCAAATTTAGCTGAATACCGTATTTTACATGTAGCGACTGCCTATCGGACCTCCACACCCCATCGCTGCGTAATATCCCATAGTAAACTGGTTGTCAGAATTGTAGAGACTTCTTCTTTAGAGATGGCAGTCTTATTTACGGGTAAGTGAGAAAAATGTATGAATATAAAATTTTATTTTTCATCATCAAACCTGTACTTGAAGTGGTTCTCAACAGTACGTAGTATCAAATTTTCAGTATCCTTTCTTTGTCCCAAATATTTTCGTTACAATCTAGTTTAACAAACCTGGTTCGATCGTCGACCTGCATCATATCCTCGAGATGCACCAATTCTAGAGGATAGGAACCACATTCGCATTGGGTATGGTGATTATGGTATTCTTGATTTCTGACCTTCGTTAATCCAGGCTTTTAGGGGTCAGTTTAGCAAGCCCATATTGTAAATGTTAGGCATCATACAAGACGCTACGACCGTACATCTTACTGTAGAAGTCTAGGCGCTAACGTGGCGGTCCCTGGCGCCGTGCCAGTGACGAATTTATGGACAACTGTGGTCGCCATGAGTTCTGTTCCATTTGTCATTACTAACTGACTTTTACTTTCTTGAAACGAACGAAGATTGTCTTTCTGTGAAAATATACGAAATTTTTGCCATTTATGAGAGAAATTTTTGTCAAAAAAGAAATCTTCTATTTTTTTCTTTCATTTTATCTGTTGTTGTTTTCAAACTTTAGTTCAAACTCAGTGAAAGTGGAGCTTTTGGGTTTAAGATTTCGGTTGCTTTTGTAGAGGATGAGGAAGGAAGGAGGAGGTGAACAAATTTTCTTCTTTATAAAAATATCAACCCTTCAATTATATCATAGAGAAGAAAAAAACATTATCTAAATCTGACATCCTAGCTTGGTCTTTTAAATTATAGCAATGTAACTAAAACAAGAAGATCATATAATTTATCATATTAGGTCTGTTAGAGCTACCTATTTTTTTTTTCTATCGTCGCACATTACTAAGAATCTCGTACTAAGCGAAATTGCTTGTGTTACGAGTGGGTTCACGTCGGTAGTGTAATGGGCGGGATTCGAACCCGCCACCACATGATCGCAAGTCCGACGCCCTAGCAATTAGGCTACCACCGCCTTTAGCTATGAATCAACAATTCAAATTTCTGCTCTTCCAAATTATAAATCTTGAAACATTAATATAACGTTAAAAAATATAACCCTTAAATTAGTTTGTACCGCAGAAATCTTACTTACCCTACTCCCTACAAATAGTTAATCGTCTTCAAAATAACAAGAGAATGATGGTCGCCGTACATACATGTTGTGTCACTCAGTCGCGCCTCCCACTGCAATGAATTAGCTTGTAAGCCATGATTTAACATAATTGCCAGACCGATCATTCGATCTGATATATAGATCTGTTACTAATACAACTATATAGTTTTACACCCCTTGCAAAAAAAATGGGCAGTGATTTTTTAATTAAATAGCTTTGAATTGATTAAATGTGTTACTAGCAATAAAATGACACAGATGTGGTGGCCTAGCGGTTCAATGACCGGATTCGTATGCACATGGTTGCGGGTTCGAACTCAGGCAAGTACCAATGAGACTTTTTCAAAGTTACAATATGTACTTTCTTAAATCATTCTAAGACACCATTGACAAATTATGAAAGAAAACATCGTGAGGAAACCTGGATACCAAAAATTGGAACCTGAAGTCGCCAACCCGCTGAGCACAGGCCTCTTGTCATATGGAGAAGGAACGAACATTGATCACCAAGCTGGCTCACTGCGGATTGGCGATTACAGATTCCAATCTAGGAATCGACGTTTCCTGAAGGTGTTTTCTTTAACTGATTGTCAATGTCTTAGAATAATTAAAAAAATTATGTAACTTTCAAAAAGTCAAATCGGCACTTGCTTGTTAGGACCTAAAACCATGTGAACGAAAATCCGTTCAGTGAACCGCTAGGCCACTGCGATAATATTGGTTGATGGTCGGGCGCTAAACATATCTTATACTATTAAAAAGGCTGGATTATTAGTAGAATGCTCGTAGATAGTACGCAAATTAATTATTCATTTTTCATCAAAACGAACAAAATACGGATCTTACTGTAAATAAAACTAAAAAATAATGTAGCATTACATACCAATACTGCAACAACCCTGCAGGCAATCAAGCACCCAATTATATTTCCATATGAATAACCGCGAAAACAGATCGAAAAACTGAATAAATAACTATAGATTAAACCGAAAAAACCTCCCACACCCCTTCTCATACCACTGATATAAAAGGTGGCTTAATTAATTAATTAACTGTACTACAGTAATTGTAATTAGCTTGTGATACAGATAAAGTTGGGAATCGGCATAGTATCACATCGCAGCATCAATTAGGGAGGGGTCCGTCAAAGTTGAGGTGTACCCTCCACCCCCTGGGCCGAGCGGTGCAATTTTTTTAAGGGGCCACCCCACGCCACCAGACTGTTTGGTGACGCTTGCAGCGGTATAGTCAGTTCGATGAGAATTGGCCAATTAGATTATTGTTAAATAGGTATATTATTTTTAGTGACTAAAGTAAATATTCAGGTGTTTTGGCAAGGTAGAAATAAGTCGAAAATAAGTCATATGCAAAAAACAATACAATAAATGAAAATCTAAACTAAATGAAAACAGGATATAAAAGTTAACACATGGCAGCCAATTAGGCCCTATTTTTAAACGATAACTTTTAAAACACGCAAACCAAACTTGTCTCAAAAATCAAAAGTACCTAATGCAGTAAAATGCAGATAATTTTCTTTTCCTATTAATTTCCTCGTCGTCAAACTATAAGCTCTGTTCTGCTCTAATCATTAGCAAACAAAACTGTCTTTTAGGACAAAAAAATACTAATAAGAGAACCATGGCACACATTAGTTTCCTTCGAATTTTCCCCTTCAGTGGCCAACATTTACCTCGCCGACTATACTCCCGTCCATTTTGACGGGGCGATTTTTTCCGCCCGCCGCGTGTTTTCGTTTATTTCGTTGCACACACGCTCCGATCGCGATCGATCGCTCACGTCACTCACACAGCGACACCGATGCTCTATTTTTTCATTTGCATGGGGATTATTAACGTGTTTCCATGGGTTGGGGATGAAGGGAAAATATTGCATGTAAAATGTATTTATATAGGCCTGAATATAAGCTTAAATCGGTTCGCTGTGAATATGGATTGGTATGCGTCGGTAATGCAGCTGAAATAATATCTTTTTAGCTTTTTATAAAGGGCTGACTCATTACGTAATATGTGGCTGGGACTTAGAAAGATTACTGATAAAGACTCATTTTAAAGCCTCTTCTAAAATCCATTCTATTTTCTGAAATTAGTTAGTAAGTCTAAACAAGTTCTGTTTACAAATAATGGTTAATTTGAATGTCCAGGTTTGTCCAATGATTAAGATCCGAGGAAGATTTTTTTCTAAATCTCTCACACTCAGACAATAGAAAATCTGTCTAATTACAAGATAGGTTATGAATTCAGGTCAGGTTGTGAAGAGATCACGAATGACGAAATCACAGGCATACAGTAAAACAGATGAGAAAAGAAAAACCGACAAGTGACGATCATAGCTGTCATTATCATACTGTTCTTACATCTTACATCATTATCTCTCATTGACTACTTTTATCGGTTTGTTATAAAAACACCCTTAAGTGAATGTTTATAAGGCCCATAATTACTTTCATTTTTAATTAAAGTGAAAATGAATTAAAAATATCCAAAAATAAAAAGGTTTTCAAACATCAGCTTATAACTTGCTGACGTCATTGTAAGTTCGCATATGCGTGTAATATGTTTGCATTGTTTCTGCAGGTGACGTGTGACGTCAACGCGCGTGCAGGGAACGTTGACGCGGTAGGTTGTTTATTTGTGTCCCTACAGTTTTAAATGCAAAAAATCTATTATTATTTATACTATTTATGGTATGTACGTATGAGAGTTTTGACAACCAGTCTTACTCAATACTCGGTACTGCGATACCCCTAAAATAGATTGTGAAGAAAATTAGGCAATCGGTCAATGTAAACTGGAGTGCGTAATGAATCTAGTAAGGCCAGAGACGACCCCAACGTAACTTGGGAAAATGCTAGGCAGAAGATGTAGGGATACGGAGAATCTGACTAGATGTGACAAGTTGCTGTATTCGTTAAATCTAACCTTCAATTATTCGCACTCCTGATACTGTACAGAGAAATCGGGACAATAATACGTTGTGTGATCGCCCTGCGAAGACAGCACTGCTACATAAAAGTGTTATGTGCAAAGTCCCGCTTTTATTTAATAATATAGTACCGAATTCTATAAAAAAAACACAGTTCAGAGAAGTATTCATCTCATTATTCGTCATCCGAACATTCACTCTTCTCATATCATCTTTTACACAATTCATCTTTTTCTTTTCTCTTTTCTTCTGCTTGTATACCCATCCACAAAATTTTGTAGCTCTGTGACTTTCATCCCTCCTCAACACAAAACACAAGACAAATATTCAATCGTAAACATTACAATTAGTATAGAAAATTTGTACTTAACACTGCGTTCTCCATAAAAATCAACGTTATTAATATTTTTTTGATAATTCGTATGAGATCTGTTTACTTTTAAGAGATTATCGTAATGATAGAATACACAAAAAAACAATACATTAACCCAAAAAGCATTGATGGTACATAAAACGCATTACACAAACATTCGGCGGCACACATCGGGGCCCGATCTGCAAATTAGCAATTAATGAATGCAGCAGGGCCGCGGCCCGCATCCCCCTGTGCCCGGGTGACGGCCCCGCTTTTTTGTGACTATATAGGTAGCCTGCGCTGGACTCGCCTAGTACACACGAGATAAGTTCTAAACGATACGTCCGAAGATCACGAGTTTGTATGTACAGCAAATGAAAATTTTTGTTTGATGTTTGAAAATGTAAATGAGACGACTGTGCTTGAGACCACACAACTGAAGTAAAACTTCCTTAACTTATAGTCCTGCACTGTGTCTTAGATATAGGAATCGTAACTGGCTATGAGAGAAAGAAAATGTGTACTCAACTGCTCACACCTCTCTCTCTTGCTTCTACTGTAATATACGAGACTTAACTCTCTGTCTCAATACGCATTGCGCCGACCCCATATGAATGGAGGGCAGGAAGAAGAAGAAGAAGAAGAACTCTCTGTCTCAACCTCCGTTCGTCTCGCCCGATCAGATCATAATTTTCGTAGTGCTCTCGTCACGCAATCACCAGCTTACTCCACAAGTCAAGCTTTTGCCTCTCCCGATCACACTTTTCGTCACGCTTTCGTGCTCGTCACATTTTTTGTTTATATGGAAGATAACGTAATACATATTCAGTTTACTATTCCGTTCCCGGATATTTCAGAGTCCCTTAAAATTTTCTGTATCGTAAGAATATTTTTATATACTTGAATTACAATTTATGTTCCAAGTGAATTCCAACCTGATGATAACAGAATACAAGCTTGATAGCAAACTCGCGTCAGGGGTCACGTGACTGATCATAAGACACGGCGCAGGGCACTTGCGAATGTGAGAGATCATCCGGTGTAAATAAATGTGATACTGCTCTGAATGTAAATTTATGATTCCGTTCCCTTGCATATTACAAGAATGCCTTATATTACTTTCATTGTATCACAATAACATTCAGATCATCATATTATCCCTCACTCAGTAAATAGGTCATCGAGAGATGAAACTCACATGCAGCCATCGATACATCGCCAGATCACTAGCCCGTGTGTATCCGTCATTTTCAGCGTTTTTTCGCAACGAGCCCGCAGCATTCGTTTTTCCCTGCACCCCCGGGGGGCTAGGGGGCCACCCCGACCCCCTCCCAATACCGCCGTGCACGGAATTTGATTAATGCAATGTTCGCGATAATTATTCCTGTTACTATTTTTTGACAGGATAAAGTTTTTTCGTTCGACGTGCATTGTATTTCTTTTTGGTTTTTTATGACGTTGTGCGCTGTTGCGTACGTGATATGAGATTTTGTTGTATTGGATAGAAGTTTTTATGCGAATTAAATGCGAGCGCAAGTGTTACGCCATTTTATGGTGCAGTGTTTAGCAGCCCAGATTGAATTTAAAATCGACAAAGTATTTAGACATTCACAGTTGTATAATGAACTATAATAAGTATGGTTGATCGAATTAGGAAAACTTTTGTACCAGTACACCCTAACCAATGGTTACCCGATATAGCCTCATATTTCATAGGTCACAACATGAGACTGGATTTTCACGTTATAATTTAGAATTGTATTTGAAAATAGGTCAACATTGGTAGTTAGTTTTATTGATCGTTGTTTGTTCAAAAATGTTCGAGTATTGTTTTGTTTTTAAATGTAAAGTATCATGATTGTTTGATCGGACTATAAAGTATGTTCACGTCATTGTGTTCGCAATATGCATATATTGGGGATAATATTACTGCAGTTTTTATTTGTGTGTGTATATTCTGCTTGACACCGGTTAATTAAAATGTACTTTGATTATGTTTATTGTATTTAAATTGGTATTGGTTGTTCATGTAAAATGGTAGATAGAAACAACGTTTGCGCTCGCTGGAGTGAATTGGCGTAGCAAGTATAGCCCCCCTAGCCGAGTGACATTTCTATCAGCGTTAATGCTGATCGAATCGCTCAAATGTATGAAAGTGACAAGTCTGAGTCACGTGACTTATCGAAACGAAATGTCATTTCCATACATTTAATGTCATTTAAGCGATTTCTAACATCGTTAACACTTGTAGATTTGCCATTTTTAAGGGACAGTGCAGTAAATCTGTAGTACATAGTACCGTTTTTTTATTGAGCATTTGCTTATCTGCTGGAGCTGACTGTAAAATGGTTAAACCTACTCTAAATCTCTATTACTCTCTATATTCCAGCTTTCTCACTTCTAGAACTCTATTCCATATGTAGAACGCCAAATAAATCCTAAAGTAATAATCATCAAACTTCATCATAAAATCAGAAAGAACTTATCTAACAAGGAAATAGCAGATCCGAACGGTATTATGCAAGGCGTAACCATTAAAAAAAGTTAGTGAATGTTAAAATAAAACATCCAAGTTCAGGTAAAGAGTACAAGTGCTATCTAAAACAATCTCCGCTGACAATATCCGGGTGGTTCTCTCCCGCATACTGCGCTCCAAACTTTACCCGGCTTTTATAGAAATTAACTAAGATATTCAATTAAGGTAATTTAGACCTTCAGTTTATTGCCTAAGGTTGTTTTGAGATTGATCATGTTTTAAGGTGTCAAAAAGTAAGGCAGGAAATAATAAGAAGGTGCATCTTTTCGCGAAAGACAAACAAAAACAAATGACGAATACAAATGTTTTTGGCTTCAGATTTTATTCTTCTATTCATGGTCATCATTTAGTAAATGTTTTGTTTTGTATTCAGCTAATGCCAGTAAGACTGGAAGCCGACCCCAACATAGCTTGGGAAAAGGCTAGGCAGATGATGATTATGATGAAGATTTTGTATATTATTAGCACCTACCTTAGTTTATGTTTTGACCCAAAATATGCAATAGCTACAAAAGTCGATCTTTGTAAAACCTGAATATTGTGATGATTTTTTTACAAAGTACTTACAAATAACATATACTTAAGTAAATTAAAACTTATTCACTTGAAGAAAAAAAAATATTAAAAAAAATTAATGATGAGGTTAAGTTCCACTTAAGAAACTAATAATAATACCTGTATAGGTAATTAAATAAGTTCTAATATTAAATTATTTTATTCAGACAAAAAATTAAAAATAAAAAGTTTTCTACACAAAATCCATATCGATCCCTAAGCGCAGAAGCCGAACTTACTAACAGTTATTAAACGGATCTATATTCTTATTTATCGCTTTTCCACAATGTCATTACATAAAAGGTGGTAAACAACACCTCGACAAAACGCAATCTCTTAAAAATTCAGCATCCAAGTAAAAATAAACACAGCACGGTAGGCACATAATTAACAGAAAAACAGTAATGAACAGAAGACAATGTGAAACTGTCGCCTAACAATACCATTTTTAACGAGAAAGGCTATTCTTAACTCCAATTTTGGTGGATTGAAACCAAGGAAGACAATTTATATTGTAATTATTTTCAACTTTCATTAAAATGGGGCAAATATTTTTGGAGAATAATAAATTATGGTTTTATAAACTTAAAAGGCAGAAGTTTTAATGTTAATTATTATAGGCATAAATAAGGATTTCATTCGGTAATCAAATAACATTTAAATAAGAATTAAGCTTTTTATGATTGAGTTATCGGGAAATGGAATGGGAGAATATTTTTTTTGTTTTAAGCGAACTTATATTTCTTATTAAGTACTTGTATCTGGCCTCTTGTAATAACGATTCACTAAAAAAAGACTTTTCACAAAGTCCCACGTCAACGAAGTCCCTCGCCACGTTTTTCTGAACGCGATAAGCTCAAAAACGACTGAACAGATTTTCATACGGTTTTCACCAATGGATGCAGTAATTCAAGTAGGAGGTTTTTGTGTATAGAACCCGTGTGAAGTCGTGGCGAGTCAGCTAGATAAACTATAAAAACAGTCATATTATAATTTAACTTTTGATAATGAATGTCATGGTGGCCTAGCGGTTCAATGAGCGGATTCGTCTGCACATGGTTGCAGGTTCGAACCCAGGCAAGTACCAATAATGACTTATTCAAAGTTACGTTAAGTTATTATATACTTTCTTAATCATTCTAAGACATCATTGACAAACGGTGAAGGAAAACATCGTGAGGAAAACTGGATTCCAAATATTGAAATCGTCAACTTTGGAAGATGAGTAAGCGTGGTGATCAATGCTCATCCCTTCTCTATATAGGAAGACGCCTGCGCCCAGCAGTGAGACGTTTACTTATAGGCCGGTGTTATAATTAATGCAATGTATTTTCAAGCTTCGTTTAGATTCTGGAGAGAAGCTCTATTGGTTGCATGTTCGACACCGGTTCTGAACACACCAGAAATGTTAAAATCAAACAGAAGTCTGTAAAGATTACACGAAAGGATATAAGAACATATTTTTGAATGTAGTGTGTATATTATCTTTATGAAAATGATAATTATTATTATTCTTGTACCCACTAATCCCTTTTAAATCTGACAAAAGAATACCAACAAATTACTATAAGGTACTAGGGTAGCATAAGCGTGCAGGCTGCGTTGCATAAGATTGATGCGCCGCGGGGCGCGGGGGCGCGGTGGCGCGGGAGCGCGGGGGCGGGCGTGATGGATGACCGGCCTGCCATTACTAGGAGACCATGGATGCATCAGGAATAATACGCTTATACCACTTTGAAATATACGAACAATTAGGTTAGAATGTGGATGCTTCGTTTGAGAGTCTGTGATTGGTGGGTTTTGATTTACTTGCAGTTTGTTGGGAGCAAAACATTTAACAATATTATTGAAAATGCTGAAAATAGGCACCATTTAATCTCAAAAAGAATTAACATTGAAAGTGTTTTACAACTATATGTATTATAGGCAAAACTTTTACAATTTTGACTGAAATGGTAAAACTCAACACAATACTATTACAAATAAAACAACAAAACTGATTATGTTAGTCGGGACGGTTACGGGACGAGCTGGACTCTTCGATACAATAATTTGTAAACCACAATCATATGAAAGAAGGAAAAAAAACCCACCAAAATCGACCCCCAACCTTCAACTAGGAAATCCCATCATACCTAACTGCGCTTATTGAACCGTGACATAACCACCTATATTTATAGACCAGCTGTTAAATTTCACACATGGTACACAAACCCCATGATTATAATGACATAAGCCCTTATCCCATGTTCTGTCAACGAGGCTTCGAACCACCATGATCGTTAACACTACGTCACATGGTGTTAGTTTTTGTAGCAATTATTTTTACATTAATCATGGGAAATTACATGGGTTGTGTAATGTGTGTTACAGTGACCTTTGTTTTTAAGTGTCCAATTTTTTATATTTTCTGTTATCACACTTTTCTGTTTACTGGTAAAGGTGTTTCTTTTGATTTTACATTTCGGTAAGCTAAATGTTGAAGTAATCATTTATGAGATAATAATAAGTTAAGTATTTATTTTTGTAATGAATCTTAGAAGTTATAGTAACCATCGGAAATCATAATTATGAATTCTTGGTGTTAAACTTAACATTGTAAATATGGAACTCAATAAAAGATTTAACTTTTTCCGGTTCACGGAAATTTATTTGTACCTGGTTCAAAAAAATCTTACCAATTGTTATTTCATTTCATACTTAAGTTTCGTACAATATAAAATACAAGTTTGATAACACACAGTTTATAGATCGAATTACAGATTTTATAGAATCAAGGATACCTCGTGTGACATCTAAATTAATTAAACAATTATAAAAATTAACAAAAAGATCACCTGGCATCGTTATAATCGCAGCAAATAACTATTTAATCGTCTTCCGAACGTTCCCAGGACATTCGACATGATGGGTCAAATGTACGATAAAAATCAAAGGAGCTATTCATCAAGACTTATCACAACAAAAAGCAACTCTAAAACAATCGAGTTAAGTCCAAAATTGATTGATAAACGCCTTCATCCTTACATTTATCCTTGCTCTTAGGTCGTGACTGTCAAACGTTGATGTTATTCTTCAATTTTCAACTTATTGCTACTTAAGTTTAAAGTTTACTTTAGATTGGTCGGGTAGAAGACCTCAAAAGGCTGTCAGGTCGTCGGATGAGGGTGGATCCCACAAAAAGTTGCCGGACCGGTCCGTGCGTCCGATCCGAACTCATTCGGTTTTGAACGAATCAAATAGTTCAATAATGTGTTCATATTTTTTAGAATCGATTACGTACTACTTATTTGGTGCAATTGGCTTAGATCTATATATTTATCTTAGGCCCGTTTTAGGAACAGACATTCAGTGATGTTGATATAGAACCTTCTTGGTACAACTGAATATTATTATCACATACTGGGCTATGCTTGTGAATGATTCAATCATTACACCGGGATCACCCGACTATATTCATAATTTGATAATTTCTGAATGTTTGTTTTCGGTACAGACCTATCTACTACATATCTCACGAAAGTTACCGTACTGTTTTTTGGGCTAGACAGGTGTCGGCCATTGTAAGTAGCCACCATGCATGTAATCACCAACCAGTCACCACTTACTATACTTTCATAAAACTACTGCAGACGGGCATTCCCCAGCCACAAGATATATTTTGTATAATTCGTACAATCGACCTCACATTAAGAGCAACAAAATGAATTTAACACTAACTCTATTTTAATACCATAAGGTCCAATTTCGAACCTCGTTGATACCATAAAATTGCGGTGGAGTGTTATTTTACGTCACACGTGAGCAGCCGCGAAATGAATTATAATTTAGTCATTCGCTTAGAATTGGATCAAACGAAATCTTTCATAAGTTCTTTTTTATTGAAAGATCCTTGCCTTTCCTTTGCAGAAATTGCGAAACAAACTGCGAGGCATCCTACTCTTTTTTTTATTGCTACATTTTAAAATTATTCTAATAAGTAAATTCAACATTATTTAAGTGCATAAATAATTCTAACAAAGAAATCTACACATACAAAAAAAAACGATGCCGTAAAGAGATGGTCGGTTTGCGGAAGGAAAATATTATTACGTTTTATGCAATGATTATGACATATTTTACTTTTTAAATAAAAGATAACATGGATACAATAACTGTCAAAATGAAAACTTTTTACAGAAAAAAGGTTTTATTAAAAGTTTTTAGCATGTTATGTAATAGAGGCTGTGTAATATAATAAGTTAACAAAGCTTCTTTCTGTCAGTGGGGTGGATATAAAAATAGGCCACTTTTTATAATGCAGCCTAATGACGTGGAATTAATGAGACGTGGCTCATTATGCTGCTATCCATACCGAGGTGATCGGATTAAAGCCTTTTTTTATCAGTATAAACTACAGTTTTGTTATTTTTCCTTTGTTATTAATTTTGTAAAAAAATAGAACTATAACTTAGATTATAATTTTGTTATCTGTTGTTAATATTTGGAAAAGGTGAACTAGTAAGTAGTAGTAAGCGATAAGTGAAATAGCTATAAGGTCACAGAATATTTGAAGTAAAATGTAACTTTTAGGTCATACCTACACCAGGCGACGCAAATCGCCAATACCCGACCACTTAGTCTTAGTCTGTGTACAAACATCTATGAAATTCGTCAGTAATCGGAGACTTGCGTTGCCCCATGTATGACAGGCCTTAAATTGCCAAGACAGTGAAAAGTTATTAAAAAAAACCACTAATATCTTACCAATGTTATAAAACTATCCTGTTCTATGTCTAGTTACAGGAAAATATTATCGCATAACTTTACCGTTACTTATTACAGGTGCAATTTTATTCTATCCTTTAAACTAATAAGAAGAATCATACCACCTCAGTCTATTACAGTAAAATCAATTCTGTTTAACCAATACACAATCATTCAAGAAAAAGTAATGACAATGGATGATTCATACCGTGGCTCATTTGAGAAGATTTTTTGTTTGCGGTCAAAACACCTGATTGCTAATGCTTTTTCCCTTAACTGAGATGCCTAACTGTTTTGAGAATAACGAATAGGATGCCTGGAGTAATTGAGTAGGTTGTGGAAGAAATAAAATATTTATAGATGTAGAAGAATATAGGATTTAGTGTCGAGGTGGTGTTTTTAACTTTAAAACTACCGCGTTGCATGATTTTAATAAAATTACGTCACGGGAATTAAAACAAACTCATGCATTTACCTTTTAAGGCTTGACGTTTCGGCCGGGTTACACTGGCCGTGGTCGCAAGCAGACTGTTACAAAGGTAAATGCACGAGTTCGCGTTAACCTATTTTTTATACCCAGTCGTCATGCATATTCTCCTAATTTTACTACCTACACCTAGATGTCTCCTATTCTTACTGCCTACTATCAGCTTCTAGTTAAAAGGTATAATGGTGACACAAATACTTTGTCAGCATTCACATTAATACATATTAGTAAAAGCCCGTCGAGTGTTTAAAGGCCTCCATTCCGTTCATTACCAAGGCTCCAATACACCAAGTCGCTGTAAGGTTGTCCAGGCAGAGCAACCTTGTGACGTATGCCCTTCTACTTCAGGTCAATGGCTGGTAAACAAACTACAACCACTTAATGTCAGCTTTGTGTATGTGATAGTACAATTAAAGTCGTTGCTCCAGAGCGCACGGAGAAGCTAAGCTCTTGTGTCTTTGTATATGTTTTGTAAAGAACATGGTAGTGATAACATCCACTGTATCCACGGACACGCTACGCATGAAACGCAATAGATGACAAGCGCACACATGCAGCCAACGTGGTGTGGACATCGTACACCGCGTGCGCCGAATTAACTGGACGACGAATGACAAAGCATTTGAGGGACACTCGTTTGACTTTTTTTGCGAATGTTTCATTATAATTGACCTACCATGAAATAAAACTACTTTTAAACGGATTCTATCGCTGTTTTGATTTTAGTTCCCGAGAGACGGCCCGTGACCATGACACCTGCAAAGGCGTCGAAACGTCGGGAGCTAAAATCAAAATAAACCGCGATAGAATTCGTTTAATATTCGCGTAAACCTCAGAAAACAATATTGACCAACTTTTATTTTCTTTTTATTGGAGTGAAAAGCTTATGACTTCGAACCATGGCGAGGGCACGGGGTTATGTAGGACTTGCACCGACTAAAAACACTCCGGTCCCATCATTGCCTTTGCCTTTGCCGGAGCCGCGGGATCACTTGGGTACTCCCAGCGCAGCTCCTGCAGGCCTTGGTCTTCATAGGACCCTTTACAGAGTTAGGTGTAAAGTGTCCACCCCTCACTTCTCCCGAAGATCAACGCGTAGAACTTCGCGTTCGTATTCTTCGTGGCCTGCCAGCTGATCGGTTGACGGGCTGCCCTCCCCTTCACCCGCAGGCCCAACCTCAAAGTTATCGAAGGTCGTACTTAGATCGCCAATAATGAAGTACTGGCAAACCCGCCACGGCTTCGCACGTCAATTACACATAATATATAAACCTCCCTCTTGAATTACTCTATGTATTAAAAATAAGACTGCATCAAAATGCGTTGCGTAGTTTTAAAGTTTTTATCATACATAGGGATAGACAGCGGACAGCGAATTTGTTTTATACTATGTAGTGATATGACTTTTGTAACCCTGGGTTTTTTATGGGTACACTTCCAGTCGACTGCGATGTAGATGTTTTTTTTACGCTATTATATTATATGTTTTATTATTATAATATAGATTTAGGTGTGTATTCAATTCTCTTTCTCTTAGAAAAATAAAATGACGCCCGCACTAAGGAATTTAATCCTTGTGTCGCGAGGGTTTCACAAACATTCAAATAACATGCACAAAGAACACCCAGACTTGGAACAAGTATCTGTGGATCACACAAATGCTTGTCCCATGCGGGGATCGAACCCGCAGCACGTCGCGCACAGTGGTAATTAGCGTGGTGACCTATACCACTCGGCTATCCGTGCAGTCATCAGTCATTGGAGTCATTACGTTTAACTTTATAATATTTATTAATAGGAATTGGAAACTAAATGAGAAATCATCGAGAATAGTACCTAACCCTAACATCAGATGTTATTTAAAAGCTAAGTTGATGACGACAGCACATAACTTAAATCCTGGAACATAAAAAGTGCATTTAAGTATATCTTCTATGCATCTGATAGCGATTTCTGTTATTATCTTATTATTCACTAAAACCACTTTTCAATATAAATTAAATTTACATAGAAACCAGAACTATTAAATATTATTATCATATATTATCTTGAGAATTAGGTTCTTACATAAATATAAATATTACATATATGTACATGAGTGTTTGTATGTTTTGTTGTCGTAGGTCAGGCAAGGTGACAGTAAATTTTATATAGTTCGCGAATTCCAATATTCTTGATATGTTTATACTGATATTTTTAATTTGAAGACCCCCTTGGTCGAGTGGCGTACATACCGGTTTTTAAGGTGTCGCTAGCTCTTAACTCCCGGGTTCGATCCTCGAACGGGTCAATGTAGAAAAACCACTTTTCTATATTGTCTCGGGTCTGAGTGTTTGTCGTACCTTCGTTGTCTCTGATTCCATAACACAAGTGCTTTAGCTACTTACATTACAATGCATAGTTTTAAGATAATCTTACAGAAAATTTAAATCATGTTTGTACGAACATTGTTTTGTACTAAAATTAAATATTTTTATTTTATGTAAACCTCAAGGTACTTAAAATAGGCACTTTAGAAACTTTGAAACTAAATTACTCCTGTAAATCATCATACTTACTAATAAAAAGTGAAAGTTTGTGTGTGTATTCTCCCCTACTTCTCCTTCCTCTTCACGCTAATAAAATTTGTTATAGAGTTGGCTGGACGACTGAACACCCTGGATAAATTAACTTCTTACCCCAAGAAATCTGGTAAACCACGGGCATCACCGCGGACCGCAGATAGTACAGTCGCCATCAGATATATTGTAGCAGACAAGGTGACCAAATACTTCTGAACAATTTAAAATGTCAATAAGTTCCATTCGCTACAAGTTACCATTAATATCTGAACATTTATTACCTCGTTAATATCTGAGCAGATGCTTGTCAATAATTTCTATACAAACTACAAACCAAAAATATCTGAACACTAACAACGTCCAGATGGGGTAGTCTTAGAAATTCTATGGGGTAATATGGTGCAAGAGTGGGATGGGAATCAATGTCGAACAAAGGAAGCATTAAGACAACATGCAAATAACGTTTGGGAATCTTTCAGAGGCCGAAATTTTTGTGAAAACGTTGTTGGTATTGAATGCAGAAGGAGGTTACACAAAATACTAATATTTTATAATATATACTAATTAATTTATGTTGTCATAAATAAAAAAATATTTCAATAATTTTTCATTTTATTACAAAACCATGATCTATTTTCTATCAATAGTTTGACATTTACATAAATTATCAGTTGCATCTTAAACAAATGATAGTCGTCGTTTTTGATTCCTCCTTTATATCACGCAATAACGAACTAAGTAGGTGAGCTCAGCGTTTGCTGCATAGATACACTTTAGTGTTCAGATATTTTTGGTTTGTAGTTTGTATAGAAATTATTGACAAGCATCTGCTCAGATATTAACGAGGTAATAAATGTTCAGATATTAATGGTAACTTGTAGCGAATGGAACTTATTGACATTTTAAATTGTTCAGAAGTATTTGGTCACCTTGTCTGCTACAATATATCTGATGGCGACTGTACTACACAATCCTTAATTGCCACTTAGACTTGTTATTACAGGCAAAAAAAGATACAAATAATTTATTTATATCTTTCCTATAGTTACAGATCACATTCACCAGGTAACATGCGTCATATCATGCACTTACTGCGTAGTTTATAGACCTTGAAGGGTCGAAGGGGTATTCACATAATTTCCTAGAATATTTTCAACCTACTTCAAACTTGGTACAGTGTTTTCAACTTTATTGCGTAAACTTAAGTGATATTTTTTGTTGTAGGTTTGGTTGGTGCTGTTGTTCTTGTACTGTTTAATCTGCATTATTGGTCTGCCTACATAAAACTGTATTTTTATAGTTTCTTACCTTATTGGATATTAAATTCACTAAATCTTCCCAAGAGTCAGCATTAATTTTTATTACATCACTAAAATGGGTAGATACCACCCATCTATAGGAAGAGGCCTGTGCGCATCAATAGTATAATATAGTATAAGTATGTTCCACATTGCAGATTTTTTTAAATTGGCTGATGATTATTACCCTGAAATGTAGAAAAAAAGTCCCTTAAACAATTACCTGGGTACAGTTCGAAGGTGAACAAATTTCATATAATTTTTTATGTTTCTTTCACCTGAATAACTTAAATTGGGTGGCATATTTCCGATATGAAATGTGTAGAATCCAAAATCCACTTTGTTCACCTTGGTGGTACACCCATTATGGAAAACAATTTATAGATATTCCAGTACCTATTATTCGACATTAAAATTACATGATCCGCATACATTTCATTCGTTGCATTCTAAATGATTTTCTATTCCTTAATCGTCCTTCTTAGTTCTAGTTACTTTACAAACTTAAAAAAATATTGTTAACCAGTGAAGCTACGTCCAGCGACGCAAGAACGCGAACAATTTGCTCTGCAGTGTAAACATCGACAGTGGTGATGTAGGTGGTTACACTCGGGGCCCACAAAAGTGCGCACCGGTGAAGTTCCAGCCGCGACTTTAGAGGTTTTCCATAAATTAGCGGCCGTCGTTGTCGTGACGTCGCACCGAGTATGTACACTCGCGAGCACGAATATCTGACTCATAGGTATAATAAAATTTCTTTGAAATTACATATTCATTTTATTTAAAAAAACATAAATTTTCAGGCAGATTTGAATCATGTAATAAGTGTCCTAATTTCATGTTATGACAAAAATAGTATTATTTAAGTTGTTTTGTACTGTAATAACAATTTGATATAATAATTTCTTACTTAAAAAATATATCTGGAGTTTCTTTACAAAGTTATATTCACACTAATTATTTAAGTAAAATAAGGTTACATCAATCACTAACAATCAAATCTTAAAGAACAACCTAAAAAAATATCCGCATTAAACCTTTTAACCTTTATAAAAGTTAAATCAAGTCAAAAGTTTACACTGACAAGCTCAGTTTGGTCGGCAGTGTACCGATCTGTCAGTAACTTTTCCCATGCATCGCGGGAAGACGAATGGTGCAAGTTGGGGTGCAAAAACTGCACCCGCTTCAAACTATAGCCTCAAGTCCTGACACAAAAATTTTTACTCTGTAACACTTTGGTTTTTCTTTGCATTAAAAGAAGTTTTACTACAATGAACCTCTGAATTTAACGAGTTAAAGAAGTTATTTTGCTATGGAAAAAAAAAAATCCATAATTAGTAGACTAAGGTACGATATTTCATTTAATACTTGAATAATAATACATAGATTTCGACCTGAAGACCTCTGTGGTTGAGTGGCGTACACATGCATTTTCAAGGTCTCGGGTTCGATCCCCGGACGGGTCAATGTGGAAAACAAAACACTTTTCTACATTGTCTCGGTTCTGGGTGTCTGTGGTACCTTCGTTATCTCCAATTCCATAATACAAGTGTAAAGCACTTGTGTTATGGAATTAGAGACTAAAGCTAAACTCTGGATTCCAAGCCATGTCTGTCATGTCCACATGTGTTTATTATTATTAATTATCTTGGCAAATCCGTAAGTGACACTCCATAGATACAGGGAGAAATTGAATGCATTGCACTCACCAAGGTAACGCATTGGTTTTCATCTAATAATTTAGTTTTGAATGCAAAAAAGACCAAATGCGTTAAATTTGCTATGCCAAACGTTAAAAATCTTGGTCCTAATATCATCATCAATAATGAAGTGTTAGATAGTGTAAACTCGACAAAGTTCCTGGGCATCACGATTGATAGTAAGCTTACATGGTCGGCACATGTCGCGTGCCTCGCGAGTAGGCTCAGCTCTGCTGCTTACGCCGTTAGGAAAGTTAGGCAGATCACTGATGTGGACACGGCTCGTCTTGTTTACTTTAGCTACTTCCACAGCATTATGTCCTATGGCATACTGTTGTGGGGTAAGGCGGCAGATATAGAAACCATTTTCATCTTACAAAAACGAGCTGTTAGATCCATATACCGGCTAGATTCTCGAGCTTCTCTTAGGGAGCGGTTTAAGGAGATAGGTATCCTTACTGTAGCGTCACAGTTTATTTTTGCGAACATATTATTTATACGTCAAAATATTCACTTGTACACCAAGAATAAGGATATACATAATATAAACACGCGAAATAGACATAAGTTATGCGTGACTTCACACAGGCTGCATAGGGTACACAACTCATTTGTGGGGCTTGGTATTCGGCTTTACAATAAACTTCCTGTTAGTTTACTAGAGTTGCCCTTTAACTCATTTAAATCCACAATTAAAAGTAAGCTGTGTGAAAAGGCCTATTATACAATTAACGACTATTTAAACGATAAACATAGTTGGCATTCGCGATAGACACAAGACGGTTCCATGTGGAATGTTAATTTGTATTAATTATGTTTTGCTTTATAATCATGTTTTTATTTTATTTGATAGGCATACACTTTGTATGTAACAACGTTTGTTACCTTTTTTTGTTTTATATTTAATACGATTATGCGTATCTATATATAATTTATATCCAAATTATTACTTTTTCCTTTTACATCTTGGAATGTATAATTATATTAATTATAAAATTTAATTTCGTAAACATGTAATGGGATTGTGCACTTAATCAGTGTTTGAGGTTTCTCATTCAGCGTCATGTTTTTTTTTTTTTTTTTTTCTTATCTACCGGCAACAGTTTCGTCATGCTCCCTTAGTCGTCACTGCCTGTGGTGGCGTCTTGGGTCGGGTCACCTCCTTCCCTCAAATATGGCGAGGGAGGTGATGGCTGACCCTTGCGTCATACTCGTGAACGGGTGCTGCTTGCGGTGACTGGTCGTTCTGTTGACCTTGGTTTCTGTAGTTTACTTTACCTAAATTTTTTATTTCAGAGAGATACTTATGAACCTCAAGCAGTTGATTACTTGGCATGTTCCCTAAATTATTTATATTTTTTATATTGTAAAGACAGCGTGCTGCTGGGGAGTTTGTTGCGCCGTTTCTTCTCCCCGGCTAGAGCACTTAGGAAGCGGTGGGGTGGGCGAATCAGGGTGCTGTCTGTGTTGATGACATTCAAAAAGTGCTACATGGTAGCCTAATTTGAATAAATGATTTTGAATTTGAATTTGAATAAATGCGACAAAAAAAAATGGGAGCTTCAGTTTCAGTAACATAGCAATTATAAACTGTTTTTTCTACAATCTAAATCGTTAAAAAAAATTACGCGATTATCGTTTTCAAAAGGTCCATTGATGTTATTATCTTTATTTAAGTACGAATTATCGGTATTCCAGCAAAATATTTAATATGCAAAATAAATAAGAAAAATTAAATCGTGCCCACTACACGAAAGTGGTAGTAGGTACGCGAAATTCTTTGATACTTTAATTATTTTAACGCTTTTCGTAACACTGATCAATTATTTTTTTATTTTACATTTGATATTTTCTACATTTTCTTGACAACACGTATTATTGTATATTTAAATTTGTCGCATCTATTCAATTTCACCCTGTATAAGGCAGCGGGGGTGGCAAAACGTGCGTGCAGCACGGGGGGCAGCTGACAAGAGCGTCATTTGACGTCCGTCCGAACCACGGAAGTTTTTTCGGAACGAATTTTCCAGGCTATACAATTTTTTCGTGTAGGTACTTCATCAACACAGAAAAAAAACATTTTTTTTTTCAAAACAAATTATTTTCACATTCATATTTCCCCCAAAACTATACCATGCGTATATTCCCTTTGAGCGTAGAGGGACCTTGTAGTTTTGATGGGGTTAATACGAAAATTTTCTCAGTTCAGAATTTATTTCCGCCAATAAGTTTACGAAAATTTGTCCACTAGCGGGTTCTATCACGGCTTTTCATAGAGGATTTTTTACCATAAGTGAATGCGTTTTCAAGTGGTACAGGATTCAATAAATCATTCATAGAGCTGAGAGGCCTAGGAAGAGGCCAGAGGGAGGGACATCCTGGACTTATACCGCAAGGGCCTTTTGGGTTTTTGGGTTTACGGCGGTAGTGCAATGGGTGGGAATCGAACAGGCTACCAGAAGACCGCAAGTCCCACGCCCTAGACATTAGGGTATAGCCCCTTCAAATTACCGCTAATTAGTTTTAAATGATCTTAGTACCAAGTCTCTATTCTAAGATAAAAGCAGAAAAACCTTCTATGATAACCTGATTTTGACAAAACGCAAAAAACAGTCACGTTAACCTATCGTCATTTATTAATTGTATGAAGTGTACTTCTCCATGTTCCGACAGTCAACAAGATAGCAACACACAAATTGAAAATAAATTCCCTTTACCAGTTAATACCATATTTAAACTACAAATTGATTCGTACAAAAAGTGTGTATTACTTGTTTATGTACATGAAGTACATAATAATGTACATAGTGCGAGAGGGAACAACGAACAAATTGGTGAAAGCTCATCACAGATTCAATCGGTCTTCATTTGGTTTATTTGCTTCAGCCAATCAATTGCCGAAAAAAATGGACAAGATGAATAGCTCGTATGCGATTGGTTCCGTCGATGTACGTGTGGTAGTACAATAGCGGTATAATAAAGTTGTAAATTCAATTATTAAAATGTATTGTAAGTAATCGAAAATAGAGTTGCTACAGCTACTTCGATCAAGCAAATAAGATTAAAAGAATGAGGACAGGGCTTTTGATGTCAATAATGTCATACTTTTGATATAACCATGAGGTATGACGGGATACTGAAATTTAGTTGTAACATGTAATAAAGAGCGAAACTTTTTTTTTTATAGAACGCAATTAAATGCATATAGAAACATTATACTATAATCTAACTAGATAAGAAAAGATGACATTAACTTAACAATGAGTGGCTGAGAACTAAAAGGGTCCAGAAATTTATAGAAAAATCCCTAGTTGACAAGTCGTGTTCGTATAGCCTAAACTAGTTATTACCAGCGGATTCGCCTGTGTGGTATTCGGAAATTGTCCCGCTAGAACATACGACCAGGATAAAAGTGTCCTATCGCATATTATATACAGGATTATTTTAAAAGGAGTGCGGATATCCTACGAGATAATCAGGTGCATAAAACTGAACAACTTTTCCCAAGGAACATAGGTCAAAACCTTAAAATGGAAAATGAAATTTTCATACAAACAACAAGGAATTGAATTGTGTATACGAACTCCTTTTAAAATAATCCTGTATGTGTTCCTCCAGTCTTTAATCTACCCCTGTGACAAATTCGACAAGATCCGTTCACCCGCTCTGTTTCGCATGCATATTATTACTAGCTGAACCTCCTGGCTTCGCATGGGTATAACAGATAGGTATTATACACAAAAACATTCCTCTTGAATCGCGCTATTTCTGAAAACTGCACTAATATTGCTTTATTTAAAGATCCAAGCGCAAGACAGGGAGACCAACATTGTTTTCCACTACCTAAAGCTTACTATAGATATATAAAAACAGATTCAATAGATGTAGGATTCCGTAAAGTATAGAATTAAAGGTCCTCAAATTAAGGACCCCTACAGGACAAAATAGTCAGACGATCCGCATTGCGCTTTAATCGGAAAAATCAACAGAGGTACTCCAAATGGAATCGTATGCATATAATATATGACCACTTTATCTTTCTCGCTGTTTGTACTGACATTTAATTAAGCTTTTTATTCAAGGAAAAGTTTCAAGACATCTTATTTATACAACTTAGGTGTAGTTGACTTATCAGTTCGACATAGTAGTGGTAAGATGTTGTCCAAATCTTATAGTGATTTAGAATGCTGAATATACTTCAATCAATCAACTCAGCCATCATCCGATGACCTGAAAAAGGTATCTGGGCCGAAACTGATCCGACAGGCGGGAGACTTGGGCTTGATTGGTAGTAAATTTTCTACGTGTTGTTATAGCTCTTTTTTCTGCTACTTCATTCTGCCAAGAAAGCCAGTGAACAAGATCCGTAGTTGCAAGAAGCAGATAGACGATGTGAGTCCGAATTTCCATACCATGCAGAAAGGTGAAAGGCCAACACATCACCTTCTGATAAGTACTTTATTCTGACACTCTTAATCTTAGGCTCTTAAGGAATAATTATTATATTATTTAAGAGAGAAAAAGAGAAGACTAGGTCACCGAAACTGTACCTCAAAACCGTAAAAACGCAAGTGAATACCAAAAAAAATATTATACGAGTGAAACCACGAACCAAAACTAGTGTACAAACGCAATAATGAATTCCGTTCACAATTTTCGAACGTAAATAAGTGTACTTATAAATAAATTGGTGTTTTAATGGATTTCCAATATGGCCGGCAAATTATGCTGTTTGCATCTGATGACGTGTAATATACGTATACGTACTACAAAGGGAAGATGTTAATTAATATTTCAGTGGTAATCAGTATTAAATAAATCACGTACTTATTGAAGCAAAGATGATAATTAAGGAGATCCTTATATGTTATTGTATAATAATTTTTAGATTTTCAATTATTAGATTATCAAATTGTTTATTTGATAATCATGTTGTACAACTTACTGCATTATTGCATTAAGAAGCATTATTTTCGTCTTAACAGGTAGAAAGATAATATTGGCTGCTTGGTTAGTGACCCTGACTGCTAAGCCGGAGGTCGTGGGTTCGATTCCTACACAGGACAATCTTTGTGTAATGAACACGATCATTTTTTCTGTGTCTGGCTGTTATTTATCTATAATATGTATGTATTTAGAACTATATAAGTATGTTTATCAGTTATCTGGTCACCATAGTACAGGCTCTGCCTAGTTTGGGATCAGATGGTCGTGTGTGAGATGTCCCAAGATATTGTACTTAATTAATATAATAATTAAATATAAGACATGTATTTTTCCTCATCTAAACAATAAGGATTAACGGAGGTAACGCGCTTTAAATTTCAGAAGTGGGTGCTTGTGACGTCACTCCGTGGCAAAAATTGTGGCACAGTGTGACGTCACACTGAATTTCTATTCAAAGTTTTGCTCATTTTTTATTTGCGTTTGCCATGAGGCCTATTCCATTTGTTCTAATTTCTAATAGAAATAAATGGTAATCATCCCGCGCCATCTTTTACTTGAATATTACGGATAGACTAGCAACTTTGACTGCCTCGTTGGTCTAGTGGTCGCAAGCGCGACTGCCGTGCACGAGGTCTCGGGTTCGATTCCCGGGTTGCGCGAAAAATATTTACTGAGTTCAGAAATTCTCAGTACCGCTCGGAGTCAGGAAGTTTGGCGGTATTTACACCCCCGTGCCTCGGAAAGCACGTAAAGCCGTTGGTCCTGCGCCTGATCCCTCTCCGGTCGTGTCGGTCAACCGTCCCTTCGGACTATGAGAGTGAAGGAACAGACAGTGCTCCTGTGTTTGCGCACACACTTGTGCACTATAATATCTCCTGCGTACATGGCTGATCTCACATTCAGATTGGCTGCCGAGGTCGAAATTCGGTCTGGATATTATTACGAATAGACTAACTTTTATTATTTAAGATTTCTGATCTACTAATAATATGAATTAATTTTATTTCTGTGATAATAAATAATGTTAGTCTGTTGTTAGGTATTGAGAACCGGATATACCTTTTAAAATCTCAAAGGTGAAAAGATCTGATAATGTCAAGTGGGTTTTGTATGGAATTATGTATGACTAACAGTTACAAAAATAATTGTATTATTATGTTAAGTACTATACCGTTTTAAAAAATCAGCATTTTATCTTTTTATTTTCTCTTTGTTTCCATTGCTAGTGTAATAATTACCGATTAATTGTACATACTATATTATTATTATTATCATTTTCTTTAAACAAAAAACGCCCGCTCTAAGGATGATTAAATCCAGTGTCGCGGGGGTTTTACAAACATTTAAATCACATGCACTGGAAAGACCCAGACTTGGAACAAGTATTTGTGGATCACACAAATGCTTGTCTCATTCGGGGATTTAACCCGCAGCACGTCACGCACAGTCAAGTGGTAATTAGCATGGTGACCTATACCACTCGGCTATCCGTGCAATATTTAAAACTATTTGAAACTAGCTTTTGCCCGCGCCTTCGTCTGCGTGGACTTCAGAATTGGGTCCAAAAGGAAATAAAAATCTGAAATTAATGTAAAATGGAATTAAATGTTCACCCGTGTTGTAGCTTGCGCTGTAATAGAGAAAAATACCAAATTTCAGCTGTCAGTCAGCCCACATTTTCAATTTTCCCTCGGGAACTACTAACGGAATCGGGATAAAAAGCCTATGTTCTATTCCATGTCAAAGGCTACATGCATGCCAAATTTCATCCAAATCCGTTCAGCCGTTTTTGCGTGATTGAGCAACAAATATCCAAACATCCAAACATCCAAACATCCAAACATCCAAACATCTAAAAATCCTAACATCCACACTTTCACATTTATAATATTAGTATAGTAGGATGATACTGATACGCTATCTGCCTTATTGCCGTTTTGAATTTTTGTTCTTATTCTTTTGTCTCATAATAAGTGCTAAAATAACGACTCTGAAAAAGGGTATATTTAAAACGGCATATTTAAATGCAGCGCAAATGTAGGCCACATATATCATAAAAAAATGCGCATAAGTAATTGCTAGATCTCCAGTAGATGTTACCAATCTGTTCGCCAATATCGTGTAAATTGATTTCTATTAAAAGTCACAACAACAGTGATTTTCTTTTGTTTTTAGAAATTAATAAATTTATAAATTACATGTTTTAATTTAGGTGTTTTTATGTGATTCTTATGCAAATATATAACTTAGCGCATTCGTACATTCCCAAAATATGTTTACGTAGATGATAGTATAGTAGGTACCTACATATGCTTATGCGAAATAATTCTCTGACATTTTCATTTAGCACAGTTTTTACCTTTTTCAATATATGTTTTTTTTTTGTAAACATTTTGGAAAAGTTTCGAGTCGAGTTTTATTATGGTAACCAAAGTATAACTATAGGCAATTATATTCTAAATATGTATGTAAATTGCGTAATGTATGCACATGTAAAGTTCAAAGAATCTTGCAAGGACAGGAAGAGGTCAATCAGTGCAGTCAAGGTCAATACATTTGTTGCACATAACAGAATAATGTTTCATAACTAGTTTAGTTTTATATGACGTTTGTAAAAGTATTTTTAGATTAATAATTTGGTGGATTGCCTCTTCCCACGGTACCTATACAGGATTAATTTAAAAGGATTTCGTATATTCAACGAGGGAATCAGTTGCATAAAACTGAATCTCAGAAAATCTTAAAATTGTAAATGAACTTTTCATACAAAGTGACAGGTCACGTGACTCATGTTTGTATGAAAAGATGATTTTAAATTTTAAGATTTCGACCTGTTCCTTGAGGAATGTAGTTCAGTTTTATACATCGGATTTAAATTTCTCGTTCAATATACGCACACCTTTTAAATTAATCCTGTATTAAAATAATATCTTGGGACAACTCAAACACCGCCGTCTAACCCCAACTATGCAGAACTTGTACAACGGAAACCAGACAACTGTTATTGACGCCCTCCGTAGTCGAGTGGCGTACACACTGGTTGTCAAGGTGTCGCCAGCACTGAGGTCCCGGGTTCGATTCCCGGACGGGTCAATGTACAAAATTACTTTTGGACATTATCTCGGGTCTGGGTGTTTGTTGTCTCTGATTCCATAACACAAGTGCACAATTAGCTACTTACTTTAGATTCGGAGCAATGTATGTGATGATGTCCACATTTATTTACTAAAAAAAAAAACATACATATCATCATCATCTGCCTAGCCTTTTCCCGAGCTATGTTGGGGTCGGCTTCCATTCTTACCGTATTTCACATGGAGCAATGGCATATCTGACCTTCACATCCCATTGCTAGGTAATACAGTAGGTATCCCATAGTAATACTGGTTGTCAGAATTGTAATGACTTAACGACAATTAAAGATCACTGCATGACAACCGAGTCGGAAACTACGGCTTAACGAGACCCCTCTGTGCCTCGGAAAGCATTCCGAGGCACCTTTATTATCTATTGCCAACTTTAAATCTCGTATAAGTATTTTGGGGACTAAGAGCCTATTTCACCATCGTCAGATAACTTTATTCGAGGAATAATTTTAAAATTTTGACAGTTGTTTCATACAGAAACTGTCTAACGTCAATTTTATTCGTCGATTAAAAGTTATCTGACGATAGAGAAATAGTCCCTAAGCTGATTTTTTCGTCAGATAACCTTTATTCGAGGAATAAAATTGACGTATGACAGTTTTCGTATGAAACAAAAGTAAAAAAAAAAACTGCGAATAAAGATATCTGGCGATTGAAAAACAGCCTTCATTGAAATATATCCCTTGAAAATACAATATTAATAGCATGAGTCAATGTGTTGTGAAACAGACAAAAAGAAACACGCATTCCTTATTCGTCCTCGCCTTATAAATTATTCAAATTATCCAATTAAAGTACACAAAAAATACATTTCGACTCTATTGACATTAATATTTAACCTAGATTGAATACAACGTTCACCTTTTTTAAATACCTACTTAATTTATACAAAAGATATTCAAATTGCACAAAGTCAGTGTAGAGAATAATAACGAGAAATGTATAAGAGTCCATGATATACAGGATTATTTTTTATGGAGTGCAGGTATTCAACGAGGCAATCGGGTGCATAAAACTGATCAACTTTTCCTAAGGAAAATAGTTCAAAATCTTAAAATTAAAAATGAAATATTCATACTTGAAAGTGGCAGGTCACGTGACTTATGTTTGTATGGAAAATTTAATTTTTAATGTATTGAAAAAAAATGGGTGCGTGTACTTATACAAGTACCTACGCGCGTCAGAAGTTAAACTTCTTTGGCATCATTTAAAAATAGTTCTCAATTGCATGCAAATAATTTATTACAATAAAATAATAATAGAAAATATATATAAAAACATTAAAAATAAAATTTAGAGAATAATGAATATAAATATGTATATATACGAGTAAATTTGTTCTAAATGTTATAAGATTCTTGCTTTGAAATATTTATAATTTAAAAGTACTTATACAAAGATGTTACTTTTGTGTTACAGTGATGCGCGCGCATTTTAAAATTTCACTCTTATAATTTTTTCATAACGCGCCTAAAGAAGTATAACTTCAATAGGAAACTTATCGACTTATAACTACTTAGTATAAATTTTTGTTAGTAGTTGTTTTTGTTGTTTGACGTTAGTAGTTTTCTTGACATCTCTCAAGCCGGCTAGTTAAAAAATAACGCACTATTTTCCCGTTGTTCTATTTGGTGCATTCCGTGTTTCTTTTGCATTATTCTATATATCTATGTTTTATGGACTCTACGAGTACATGCCAGTCATTTGTAATTTAATATCAAGCAGAATAGTTTATTATAGTTATAAATATTATTATCTACATAAAATTGTTAATAATATTAAGCAAGAGGATCGAGTTTAAAGTGATCCGTGACCGGCGCGAACCCGCGATCATATATTAAGGATCCGTCGTGGGGAGCAAGGATTAATGCATCATGCAGCCTGGGGCGCAGTCCCACTGTCGGCGGGGATTCACGGACTGGCTGCACCCTCTTTCAGCTAGTTAGTTCATGATTCCCCGATGTCCAACAAACACAACTTAAATACTCAAACATTCTACCGGGTATTCGAGTATAAATGTTTTGCAGATAGAGTAGTCGCTATTTATAATTAATAAGTATTAATATTTTATTATTTAAATAAAATTCAGAAGATTGAAATTAAACTACTTTTAAACGTATTCTATCGCGGTTTATTTTAATTTAAGTTCCCTTAAAGAAGTAAAATCAAAATAAACCACGATAGAATCCGTTTAAAAGTAGTTTTATTTCAATTTCTAATATTCGTGTACACCTCAGAAAATAATTCAGGAGGTTTTAAGTAAAGAATTTAAGAAAATAGGTATGTTATTCAATTAAATGTAGACGGATATTAAGAAGGTAATCGGTGAATTCATAAATAAATATCGTGAAAAACAGTGTTTCAATGTTCAACGAAGATTTTTTAGAGATATATAAAATATATGTACTTCATTCTCATGTCTTATTTATCACTTATTTTATAATATTTGGAAAATTTGCGCATAACTAATGATAAGATTGATCTGCTAAATAAAGCGCTTCGTACAACACGTAGAGTTTTCCATGAATAAAATTTCTTCACCTATCCTTTAGTACCTACATAAATATTTCAAGTATAAGTAAACAAGTATGAAGCATTTAATATCTGCGAGTTAATCGCTTCCGCTACCTCTTATAACTCGCACCTCGTCAATCCCCCTCCCGCGCGTCCCAGCCATCGGTTCGTGAAGTAGATGGATTGCAGTGCACAGCATTTGTTGTACCCCTTACTATAAGTTACAGCATCGCATCTTCTACTTAACACAAATTGAAAAATACTTCACTGATGACCTAGCCAATAATGGACGGTTAATGAGTGATGCTATTGTGGGAAAATATAATCTTTTTATGAACTTCAGTATGCTTCAGACTAGGTTTTTAAGTGAAATTAGACTGTATTAGTTACTTTTCAATAGATATCAGTTAAGACTGTGTTGCCAATTTAGCAGGAACTTACACGTAAATATTTATGATCGTAGAATAAGCCTTAAAGGGGTAAATTGATACTTAAAAATGAAGGAAGCCTCAGCAAGGAGAAAGGAAAATCCTTCTATGGGGGTATATTCCTTGGTGTCACATTTAAAAAAGTCAGCACAAATATGTATGTTTTGTTTTGTAATTAAATGACTATACTATAGAACATGGATTTATAGAAAGATAGACAGAAGAAAAAAATGACAAGAAGTTAGCAAGTATGTTAACATTCAGTAACAGGCATGTTCCAGTCAGAATGGACGTCGACCAATGCAAACAAGCCGACAAATGGACAGACACAAAAAATCAAATGTTAACACAGTACACATATAAAAAGCTAACGAAACAGCGTTAAACACGACGTAACCACTTAATAAGTCTATCGGAGCGCGTCGCGAAATGAATAACACCGTCCAATTTCAGGCATTGCAAGAAGCGCCCGAGAAAAAGATTGTTGCACTCAACATTAACACTTGCTTCGGAAATTTAATTCTACAACAACCCTCCATTCAAAAATAAACCAAAAACCTCGAACTATAAAGTTTAAAATAACACCAACAAACACCAAACATACATTCTTTCCAAACTTGAAAACTGCTGAATCACTCAGTCTAGAAGAAGACGGATGCATACAAAAACTCCATTTGTTTTGTTGATGGTAGAGCGAGATAGGCGTATTAGTGTCGTGTAGGCTTCAAACGTCTGGCTAATGCAGTGCGTCTGGTCGCTGACGAAGATGGATTGACTTTCTGGTTAGCAGTTGAATGAGTGCATTCCATGGATAAAAAGAACAATTAAGCAGACCAGCATAATAACATCACTAGCATTAAATGAAAGTAAATTAAAGAATTTTTGGTTAAAAAAAGAATTTGAGCGACTTGCGATTGTAATTGGTTTTTTTTTTCTTGAGAGAAGGACATAATATACTTTTTATGTCTAGATGCAATTTAGAGGTTTTATTTCTCTTTACTAAATTCCTGAATATTTTTTTTTACGCAAACTAACATTCACCATTGCTGAATTATGTACCTGTAAACTTTCAATGGATATGAAAACTATTTTAAAGCATATAGTTCTCACAATACTTATATGATAAATCTGTGAAATAAAAGTTAATTGTGAAGGATCACGGTTTCAGAACACGTACCGAAGTATAATGAGGAACTATTCGTGATAACACAAATACCTCCCTACGCAGGCCACTAACTGATAAACCGCGAACATAAGCGCCGTGCGGGTTTACATAAAAATTATAGCGGATATTATAAGTGTTATTTCCTTATTATCTTCTATTTGACTGTATTAACAATTACGTCAAATGAGTACGTATTTTTTTTTCTGATTGTGACATGTTTTAAATTATTTCCTGAAACAAAACTTATTCTTATTCTAGCTGTATAACAGCCTTAAAATAATGCAAAATCTTGAAAATTATTCACAATCAGCAGGTAAATATTACTTTTAAGAATTTAATTTTAATAAGTGAAAAAATAAGGCTAAAATTCTCGTTTAAAGAACGAAGTGAAACTAAATTGCAGATCAGTCTCTGAAATTTCGAACATTAATAATATTAATAAATTTAAGCTAAATTATTTTTTTAAAAACTATCTGAATCATCAATGTTACAATATAAATTACGAAGTGCAATAAAATATTGAGTACAAGTCCAACAAACTCATGTCTCAAAGAAATCTAAACCCGCCGCTTTCTTTCCCTTGGGCCACCTCCTCTGCGAGGAAGCGTAGGTCTGAGACCGGTCGTCCTTGCGCCGTCCACTTTCCGTTTCTACCGCCTGGTCTATCAGACCTCCACGTCCACTGCCAATTTATCCAGCTTTATTATATATACTCCCTAAAAACAATTCTTTGTAGGCTCTTTTTGTTAGTTTATTATTATTGATTGATTTCTTAGAAAATCTTTATTCAAAGAGATGGTTATTTTTCTTGATTTCGTGTATTATTTCGAAAATATATATTTCGTTCTTTAGAGAATTAGATGATATCATCAATATGTACAAATTAGTTACGTGATAGTAAAAATAATTTGGGGGCTAGGGCGTCGGTCTTGCGATCATGTGGTTGGGGGTTCGAATCCCAGCCATTGTATACAAGCATTTAGCTTAGCACATGGGTTTAACATGAATACTATCTAAGTAATATGCATAGATTTTTTTTTAAGAAAAAATTATACTGTTCTACACCTAAAAATCGAGCTCGTGCTTTTTGACATCCTAATAACTGTTTTTCTTTTTTTTTTTAATACATTTTATAGATTCTGTGCATAAAATTATACTGCAGAATTGCACATGGTATAGCGTATAGTCGGGCGGTGTAGATCAACATGCCATCTGCGACAGCGAAATGCTGTAGGTTCAATCCTCACGCGTTATTTTTTCTAAGTCTAAGTGTTATTTGTATGCATCACAATTGGTTTATTCGTGCTGGTTAGTAATTTAAAAATACATTCTATTCTTTCCACATATATTATTATTGTGGAATAAATCTTTACCTAGACTATTTTTAATTGAATAATGTGATATAACATAAATGTACATGTGTGTGTAAAAAAGTAATAAAAATCTTATTGATAAAAATAGTGTTTTTGCCAATATCGTTCCTAATATTTTTCTTCTTTTCGTATAGATGGACTGAGTGAAATTTTATCTGAATAGTATTGAGCAACCTGTACCTACAGTTCCATTGACCCACATTGCTAGAAAGCTTTAAAAAAAAAGGCTATTTGTGACTAAGCCCCTGCCTACCCCCTTTAAAACTAGCGCTATATTGTCAGCTTCCGACGTATCTAGCCGGCAACAGGTGAGCAAATCTCGAGAGCTAATAGACGCAGCCATGTAATTGTACTTTTTGGGGCGAACGCCGACACTACGTAATTACACTCCACTTTGAGACAGAACGCTGTGGATGTGGCGGAAAATTATAACTAAATTATTTTTTCAAAAGATCTTTATGTTTTTAATAAAACTATTTTATTTTTATTTTATCGAAGATTATGTTTAGACTTTACGTTCTGAAGTTATGATGCCTTTTCAGGTGTAAACTTTTATCTAACGATCTAAGTAATTTTTAGATCGGCCTATTTTACACATGTTCAAATCGTTCTTTTTTAAGCTTAAAATTCCTATTTAGCATCGTTAAAATTATTATTTTGAGGAATAGGAATTGACAACTCCTTTCAATTTTTGTACCAAACGTCCGAAATACCATGTATAAATACCCCAAACACCTTAAATAGTATTTAAAAAAACACATTGTCAACATAACAATCTTTTACATGTATGTATATGAATAATAAATAAAATCTCTTCCCCCATTATTTTTACTGTGGACTAGCTGAAAAATATTACTATCAAAATAATATTTATTAATACGAGTATATCCATACTATGTTTTCAGGTTACGTCGGCGTCTTGATCGCGAACTGTTTACATATGTGGAGTACCGAGAGGCGTACACCTGCATGAGAAACTGGCGTTTGACATCTGTAATAACATTTTCTACTGTTGAAGATATAAGAATAATTAGTTTAGTCTTTGTTATTTTGATTTATAATGATCTAGTTTACTGATTAATTTGGACTATTGTATTTTAATTTGAGTTTAATTAAATTTCTATATGTTAATTTTTTTGCTTTTTAATTTATGTTACCAAAGTTAACAACTTTCAAGTCACAACAAAGTATATCGATAATACATTTTAATTGAAAAAACCACTGCCTTTCTCTGTTGATTGTATAATGCATTAATGTTTTGCGTACCTAAAGATGAGAGAACAAATTAAAAATGTGTATCTATAAGTGCCGAATCACTAGAAACATAAATAACAATTAACTTACAACAAATGATCTTTATATCTTGTATTTTCAGTATTTACAACCTTAATTCAAATAAAATAATAAACAAAATGTCGTTGTGACCTAGCGGTTCAATGACCGGATTTGCATGAACATGGTTGCAGGTTCAAACCCAAACAAGTAACAATGTGACTTTTTCAAAGTTATTTGTACTTTCTTAATCATTCCAAACATCATTGACAAATGGTGAAGGAAAACATCGTGAGGAAAATCAAAAAAAAAATAATCTGTAATTACCAACCTGCAATGAGAAAGTGTGATGATTAATGCCCATACCTTCTCAATACGGAAAGAGGCCAGCAGTAAGAAGTTTATATAAGCCGGTATTATTATATTAAAAACAAAAAAAAAACAATTAATAACTAATTAAAACCTAAAAAATGGCGTCAAAATATTCGTCCGCATCACTGTCGACAACAATCTACCTAATCAATCAGAAAAAAAAAACAAAATGGCAAAGCTAAACAATAGCAACATCTAACGATCCACAGCCGCCTGTACCTGTACACTGCTACCGTACACTCACCAGTTACTGACCTCTTTTTCCCTCGTTTTTTTTGTTTATATTTTTGTTTCTTTCTCTCCTAATAGCTTGGCTTTCGGCAGATTAATACACCGGTGCCTAATGCATATCATTATATTGAGTGGCTTCTTGAAAATGTACTTGATTTAAACTTACATATGTATCACGTTTTTTAGAACAATTCGATAGAATGGCCGAAACTTCGAAAGTACTTTGGTTGAATTATGTAAAGGTAAGCTGTACCTTTCTTTTGATAGTTAAATCTTCTTGTAGGCTATATGTACTTAGTCTAATAAAATGATTATGCGTTGATAGAAAAGTTCTGAAAAGAAAATCCAAGGTTATTACGAGTAAGAATTTTTCAGTCAAAATGTTGAGCAACATTTTAGCCGTTTTTAGCCGTTAGGGTATCTTTATTGAATTGTCGATCACGTACCACAAAGTGCCAATTATTGGATACATTTAAAAGGAGTGCGTATATTTAACGAGGTAATCAGGTGCATAAAACTGAACAACTTTTCCCACGAAACATAGGTCGAAATCTTAAAATTGAAAATCATCGATTCATACAAACAAAAGTCACGTGACCTTTCACTTTGTATGAAAATATCATTTTCCATTTTAAGATTTCGATTTATGTTCCTTGGCGAAAGTTGTTCAGTTTTATGCACCTGATTACCTCGTTGAATATACGCACTCCTTTTAAATTAATCCTGTATTCAAACATACTGTAATAAATATATCAAAATAGATATAACAAAAATAAAATTTCATACCGACACTGACTTTTTACTACTACTTTGACAGGAGAGTCTGAATGTCTCCATAAATGTCCCTTACCTGGACACAAGTGTTCTTACGTATTATTGAAAGACTACGTCAATCCTTTTGGAACCGGTGGTTCAAGCTAGAAGACGACCGATCAAAAAGTGACCAGGCGTGAGTGGCAAAGTATCAGAATTACAATGGATTTCGAGTATTCTGACGTCAGTGAAAAATTGTAATGTATCGTTAGCAGGCGACGAAATCAAACCTAGAATAGAGGATTGCAGCGATACTGTCTGCCTGACGTGTCAGGGCCGTACTTAGTGCAGGGTGATAGAGTATATGAATCTTTATAGATTCTACGTGAGAGCCTTACTTTTAAGAATCTTACTACTAAGAAACTTGAAAAGAAATTGTTTAGAATCAGAAATAGTTAATTTTAGTACCTACATCCTTTCGTATTAGTCAAAATTTGCCACGACGCACAAAAGCACCGCTTGCTGGCAACCTTGAAAGTTCGTTTATATTTTTGATGAATAAGTTTTAAAATCTCGACATGTTTAAAATTACATTCGTTTCAGTTTTATAAAATAAATAATACCATATTGTTTTATAAGGTTTACGCGAATGTTAGACATATTTTATAACCTATTTTCTCCGTGCTTCCCATTTATGGAAGCACACTCACCTGTTGGAAAAAATGGACCAAATTATCAGACATACACTGTCTATGATCTTAAATGTGGCCATGGATGACCGAGTTTGGGTTCAAGCCACTCTTCCTATTCGTATGGGAGGGCTCGGCGTCCGCAAAATTACCAGTATTAGTTTACCAGCTTTTATATCCTCGGTCCACGGTACTGATAAGTTAATCAGGAATATCTTAGCTCCTACACTGATTAATTTTGATGTGCCGTGTTTCTCTGAGGCTGTAGATGCCTGGAGACTCGCTTGCCCAAAATCAAATCTTCCTGACTACCCATCTTCCCAGAGACAGTGGGATGAGCCGCTCTGCAGAATAGTTCAAGAAAGACTTATTACTACATCGACTTCTACTGCGGAGCGTGCGCGCCTGCTGGCTGTTGGCGAGTGGGAGTCAGGTCTTTGGCTTCTCGCACTGCCGTCGTCGCACATCGGCACCTTGTTCGACGACACTACTTTCCGCCTTGCTGTTTCACTACGCATAGGCGCTTCATGTTGTTCTCCGCATCGCTGCCACTGCGGTGAAGTAGTCAACAGCCTCGGACACCACGGCCTATCCTGTAGCCGTAGCGCAGGTCGCATAGCACGGCACGCGAATATCAACGACATTATTCGACGAGCTCTTGTTGCCGTCGGCGTTCCAGCTGTACTCGAACCCAATGGCTTGGCACGTGACGATGGCAAGAGACCGGACGGCATGTCGTTATTTCCATGGAAGATGGGTAGGCCTTTAGTGTGGGACGCTACCTGTGTCGATACTCTTGCGCCATCCCATCTTCCAAGTTCATCGTGCTGTGCTGGTGCTGCTGCTGCGGCTGCAGAAAACCTCAAGCGGCGGAAATATAACAACCTAATAGGCAGTTATATATTCGAGCCGTTTGGGGTTGAAACCCTTGGACCGTGGGGCCCGAGTGCACATATGGTTTTCAAAGATCTAGCCAAACGCCTTGTTGACACTTCGCGTGACCCAAGGGCTGGCTTTTACCTTGGACAAAGAATAAGCATTGCCATACAACGTGGCAATGCAGCCAGCCCACGCACGGGCACACTCCCGGTCGACAGCGATGCGAATGAAGACTTTGACGCCATTTTTTAGTTTTTAGATTTTAATTAGTTATGTTTGTCTATTTTTTTTTCTTCGTGTGTATATATATATGATTAATTATTTTAGTTTTTATTAAGATTGTAAATAATTCATAGACATAAACTGTATGTTAGACATTGAAATAAACTTTTAAACGGGTTCTATCGCGGTTTATTTTGATTTTTCACGTGTCCATGTTGTCATTTTTTATTTTGTTATTTAGAATTTTTGGTATCCAGGTTTCCTTTAGATATTTTCCTTCACCGTTTTTTATGTCTTAGAATAATTAAGAAAGTACATATAAATTTTAAAAACTCATATTGATACTTGCTTGTGTTCGAATCTGCAACCGTGTGCATACGAATTTATTGAACCACTATGACGCCACGACATTAGACGATACGAGTTTTGGTATACCTATATAAAAAATGAGGTTGTATATCGCAGAACAGTAGTCAGCTGTTAGAAATAGGTCGCTGTATATATTGTGGCCAGACCTCAAAGCTGTCGCGATAATGAGCTCCTGTATTTTTTATGCGACATGTTGTGCCAGTGACTATATATAGACTTTAACAATTCTTATTTCTTAACAAAAGCTTATGAGATGATCTTCCTAGTCTATGTGGTGATTAATCTCAGATCATTTTTAATAGTTTCCTAAAACATAATTATTTTATTTGAGGCAGCTCATAGCTAATTGTAGAAACCCCTTGCTCCGGAAAAAAGGTAAATCCTACTAATATTATAAATGTGAAAGTGTGGATGTTTGGATTTTTGGATGTTTGTTACTCAATCACGCAAAAACCGTGGATTTGGATGAAATTTGGCATGCATGTAGCCTTTGACATGGAAAAGAACATAGGCTACCTTTTATCCCGATTCGTTAAGTAGTTCCCAGTTAGTGGTAGAGGGAAAATTGAAAATTGTTTACGAGCTAAACCGTGGGCAGACAGCTTTGAAATTTGGTATTTTTCGGGTAAAAATTTTATTCCATTTTTATTATTTTCACATTTTTCAGTTCTTTTTGGACCCAATTCTGAAGTCCACGCAGACGAAGTCGCGGGCCGATGCTAGTAATAAATAGATCTTTATTTTCAGACCAGAGATCTATAGCATAAGGTAAAGCCGTTGGTCCTAGCTGTCGCACCTGTATGTTCGATAGTCTTTAACTCTGTTCATTCATTCATTAATTCTAACAACATTTATTATGGGATACGGTGTTACCCAGTAAATTTGATTGTGGAGGTCAGATAGGCAATCGCTCCATGTACATAACAGTACCTATTCAGCTAAAACCGGTGCGACTTAAAGCTGCTAACATACCTTGAGAAAAGTCACGATATGGTCTGGAGTTGTCGGAATTTAGGTAATTTGTATTTATAGGTAGGTAATTTCTTAAAGCATGCAGAGAAGCATATACAAAAATTATTATGCTTACCGCGGGTTGACGATATCAGAATAATAAATACAGATTTTAGTTAATATTTCTTACTGATATTCATTAGTAACATTGACATAACACTAAATAGACCCCGTACCTATTTGTCTTGTGATCTAAAGAGTCTTTATTATTAGCAAGATGCTAGCTAACTATATGTGTCATAAAAAAAAGTTGGTAAAAATGGATGTTATTAAAACAAGAGTATTTTTTTTCTATTCTGGAAAATACAAACTAAAAACAATAAAATGTATTTGAAAAGCACTAACCCGGGCACTAAGAAAAAAACATAAAACAATAAAAGAAAAATAATTTATCTTAAAATATTTTATCAAAGTATTTGTTTTAATATAAATAAAAGTCAACTGACCTAAATGTAAATAAAATAAAAACAAATAGAAAACTTAAAAACCAATTGAATTTTCTTCGAAGGCTCAAGAAATCAATACACACGACATTTTAGAGAATGAAAGTATAATGTTAATACTTGTAGACTTGTGAGTCATATTTCTTGTATTATGTTCTTTATTTAGATCACCAGTAATACTGGTGACAAAGAGACTGTTCATGAATTAACTTTGGGGAAATCTTAACATTTGATGAAAGAAATATCTAGGTATATCAAAATCAAATTGTTTTCATTTCTAAAAAACGTAAAAAATGGGCTTTAGAAACGTTACATTAAAACTGAATGACTGTCGGCGCGCTTTATGAATAAGATAGATATTTTTTTCATTACATATTTATAAAACTTAAGGATGAATAAAGAATAATAATAATATTTTATTTCAGGCATCAGCACTTTTATCCCTGTTTATAAATGTCCCCCAGCTGGGCTCACCTCACATAGAACTTCCTTCCTTCTCTATGTGAGAAGCCTCTTCTCACACAGAGAAGGAACGCGCCTTCCAAATCCAGCAGGCCTTTATCCCGGCTTATAATTGTCACACAGCTGGGCTCAAGCCTCTTCTCATATAGAGAAGGAACGGGCATTCCAGATCCAGTGAATTCAGGTTCCTCACGATATTTTCTTTCAACGATTGTCAATAAATTCTTAGAATAATTTTATTAAGAAAAGTACATACAACTTTGGAAAAGTCACCTATTGTGGGTTTGAACCTGCAACCTTTTGCTCGAAAGTCCGTTGATTGAACCTCTAAGCCAAAACGACATCCCGGAACTCATATTACAATATTTTTTTAAGTATATCTTAATCTATGACACTGGTTGAGACACAGATAACACTAGAACACTTTCTTTGTTTGGGTTATCTGTGAAATAAGTGTCTCACTCTGTTTACATACGTTACATCTTTGTGGTACACTGACTGTATGGTGTATAGCGTTCAGAGTACACGTAGGATAATCTAAGTTTTGATATTTTTCTAACAAAACTATTTTAGCAAAAAAACAGAAAAAGAAACCTCGTAGCATAGGTACCTTACGTTATTTGGGTTATGCAAACTGATTCGAATATATTTATTCAGATATATTTTTTTAAGCTTTTTCGAGTTGTAGGTTCTGAAATACTCGGATCTGAGTGTAAACCACGTTTGACGTCGATAGGTCAGAAGAGAAGTAAATATAGAGTAACATGTTTGTATAAAACGATAAGAATGAGTAATCAAACGTATGATAAGAGAGAATGACGGAAAAGAGGTATGTATGGGATATATTTAGTAACTGCTAACTCCTCCAAAACTACTTCTATTATTTGTATGAAATTACAATCGAGTTTTCGACATACATACATACGCGTTGAAGTCTTTTCAACAAAAACCAAAAATAGAAAAAAACACAAAAATATTAGTTCCTCACAACGAAGCACTCCTTCAAAACTCATTACGGTTCCTATATTCAGAGAGCAATGATGAAAAATGTCGGAGCTGGTTAAAAAAAGGATTACATTTGCAAATCCCACATCAGATTTTTAGATGCGGACGTGCAGTATGCAAGGGTGGCTACGTACTCGTATCTATCATTCATTAGCAGCACAGCTAGAATCCAATACGACATTTTTTACAATCCCCGAGCACAAAGAACGGGCGTCCACCCCCACACAAGCAAACAACCCCATACAAACAAGCGCCGCCTATGTATGAGTAATAAAAACTTGAAAAAAATCTCACTGACCCGCGCACACACGCGCAATACCGCGAAAAAAATCACCGACACAAAGAAACTCCACCGAAAACTTCTATAGGAACTTTTGCACGCACACTTACACGATATGCGCACACAGAGCGCTGTACAAGGAAGTTGTGTCAGTGTGCGTGAGTGCAGCGTGTACGTACAAGGGCTAAACTTAGCTTAGTATGCATGTAGTTGTGTCTCACAGTTGCAAGAGTCCAAAACTTCGTTTATTTTCAATTTTGCGGTATATCCTTGTAACAGAGTACGCAAAACTCTGTCTTATGTTAGAGGGCATTCAGTTTGAAATTAACTGACATCAGCGGTAGATAGAACGTTGTTCTGTAGCTCGGGAGCTGCGCACCGCGGGTAGTTTTCGTATGAAACTTGGTGGCGCGAGATGCACCAGCTGAGACAGACATAGCGAGTCTGTCGGCGTCCCTGTCGCACACCACCCGCCGCCCCGGGCGCCAGCGGAGGTAGGGGGAGGCGCGGGAGGGTGTCGTGTCGCGTTGATGAACATTTTTCTCATTTTTTTCTTTATTTTTGCGCGAATCGTTTTTAAAAAGGGTTTCGTCATAATTGCGTCGCCGCTCCTGATTATGTTAGCGCGAACGATAAGCCGATCTGTTGGCGTGGCAACAAAAGTACTTTTACTAATTACTGGCCCCCAAACTTTAAGTGGCAAGACAAAAAAACCGCACATTGCAGTTTTGGTTCTTATGAATTGCATATAATTATGAATTAATTTGCATTCATTAGACATAATATATAAGTTATGGTAATCTAGTAATTAAAATATTAATTTAATTATTTAGAGTCATTAAACTTGTACAGGTATCTGTGGCTAGACTAACTAACATTATCCGTTATGACATCTGTTTCTAAAAAAGGAAAAACAGAAATGAATGGAACAAAAAAGCTGTAAAAACGTGTAAGATGCGAGGTTAGAAAAATAAAAAAAGGCGCACGTAAACATTGCGTTACGTACGCATGTCTAGAGTGGAACGTCTCGGCGGGAAACTTATTTTCCCGCGTTTTCTCGTCCGTCGCCATATTTGTTTTGATTTTGCTAATGTGAATCTAATTGGAAAACACGAATTTTCTTACTCACTTTACATAATTATCCACTTAAAACATAATTACTTTGATAATCTTTAATTTTATTAATAAAAAGTTAATTGTAGAGCTTTTTGCTTCCTGAAAATTAGACGAAGAAAAAACGATACGAATAAAAAATCTGTGTAATGTACTGAAAAGTGTAATATACGCAGTTAATTGTAAATAGTAGTATTATAGATAAACATAAACACAATCAAATAATCGGATAATCCAAACTTATTTGAGCCGCATCCTCCGCGTAGAAGGGAAACAAAAAAAGCGTGTGGTTGAGTTCAGTCTCGCAGCAGCAGCGGCGCGGACCGGCCGCATCCAAAACGTTTCTATTATTTTACATTACGTGTTTCATTTCGCGTAGACTTTTGGACAGCGGTAGTATGCGGCGCGGTAGTGCAACAAATTGTGACTTTGGACATTAAAAAAAATGGAACACCGTGACTTTTTCGACAAAACAAATAATAATTTTATCCGGCAAACAAATTTTTCATAACCGCAACTTTACGCAGTTCAAACTAGATTATTTTTACTGATTTCTTCAAGTTTTCATTTCGCTCTTACAAACACAAATGCAGTTAAATAAGTTTTTGTTTACGTATGTTATGTTTTGTTTCAAACTGTAACGAAATAGGCAACAAACTGTATTAGCGACAGACGGAATAGACGGTAGAACTAAGAAGAGAAGAGAAGATGGCGCTCGCTTCTTCTGTCAGCCTGTATTACTCCATAGTGCAGCGAGCTGCTAGGCACTACCTAGAAGATTACTGTCACACAGGTAAGATTCTAATAAGTTTTATTTTGTATTATTTACTAAAGAAATTTTTTTTTTATAATTTCTGATTGGAAATTTCCTTTTTAATTTATGACCGGGCATTTCTTTTTTCTTATGTAAAACCGTAAATTTAGATAATAGCATACGTTAATAGAAACGAACAATAAGTATGATGATTTTTTATAACCGGAGATCCATAAAAGCTTTTTAATTCATTCGTCCTGAAAATGAAAAGTCAAGTCTACGCCAAACCACAATTTATAATCTTCTCAACAGTTTTAACTTTTCAATATATAAAAATCATTTTTATAATAAGACTTTGTATATAGCATCATATCTGTAATAGTATATTTAAAGAGCTTAAGTAAACCGTACGCTTTTCTATAGCGTGTTTTATGTGGACAAAGTCGCGGAAAACGGAAAATGTAATCCCAAAAAATATATTTCCCATTATATACCTAATTATAAAGCATTTTTATTGTAAAAGCATGAAAAAGAACGTAGCTCTCAATGCGGCTCTACCTTAGAAAATCTCATTATTACTCAATTAAACGCATGAAAATAAAAGCAAATTCAAGATTTATACAAAGTCAAGTATAAATATTTGTATACAAACAATATTTACATAAAAATACTATTTTTTCTCCTCTTTATCAAAATTTTGACACTCAGAGCTTTAATTCGGATGATAATTTATCGGAGGTTGACAATAATTAATTTTCTTTTCATTTGACACTAGATATACATTTTATTTTACTTGTATAACTAACTTATGATACGTGAGAATCAAGATTAGCTGATATACGATGAGAATTAATTCAATTAGATAAGTTTAAGAATAGGTTTGGGGTTATAGCGTATTTTACAGTGAGACAATTAAAAGACTGAAATATATACTACACACTTCACTTCTACATTATTAATAAAGAATCGTATAAACTATTGGTAAACGATTTCGATCATAATTTTCTTGTATAACGTAATATGGTGCATAAGCTTTTCGTTTGATCTTACCACTATACAACTGTTTGGATAAGGTTTACCGATTTTGACGTCTTCCCAGTTAGCCTGAACGAAGACTTTGGCACCACAACTGTCACGTATTGTAAATAGTTGAATTAGCGCTCGGAACAAAAAAAATGGTTAAAAAGAATATAATTATTAGATTATATCACGATTGAATTGTCATTAGTACCGAAGCACTATGATTCATTTCAGCACAGTCGGGTGCCAAGAATTAATCCTAATTCAGCTTACAATATTGGACCTAAACACTTTTCTAATATATCTCCATAGCATTTGCAGGTTAAATAAAATCTTATAAGAACGTAAAACTAAACAAAAATTAAAGTGATATTAATTGTCACATACAGAATTAATTTAACAGGAGTGCGTTTACTCTACGAGGTAATCAGGTGCATGAAACTGAACAATTTTTCCTAATTAACATTGATCGAAATCTTAAATTGGAAAATGAATTAATCCTGTATAGACAATATTCATTTGTAATAGTTAAAAAAGGTAGTTTTACCGTCGGAAAAATTAAGGACATTATTCTACAGCGATTATGGGAGCTTTCATTACAGTAATAAGGCTTTATCGACTATAATAAATAAGGTTATTACCAAGTAATGTATATCAGATAGGAACAGTTAATTGTCTTCTTCTGCCTAGCCTTTTCCCAAGCTATGTTAGGGTCGGCTTGCAGTCTTACCGGATTTAGCTGAATACCTATTATATTTTACATGAACCGACTGCCTATTTGACCTCCACAACCTATTTTACTGGGTAATACAGTATCCCATACTAAAACTGGTTGACAGAATTGTAATGGCTTCACGACTGTCGACAGTCAGGACCAACGGCTCAACGTGCTTTCCGAGGCACGGATGGGTCTCGGTATGGTACAAATGGTCACCCATCCACGGACCAATCGCAACGAGCGCGGCTTAACCTTTATTATCGGTCAAACCGGCTTACACTTAGCCACGAGCCCCTTCAGGTACAGTTATTTGTAATAATATTAAATTAAAAACAAAACAAACCGATGAAGCGATATTAAAAAAAAAAACATAAAATATTAGGCGCCATAAACTCAGCTTACGAAATAAAGTAAATTTATTATTCTCTTCTATCATTAACAAGGAATAAGTCACACTATACAAAAACTATGTTTGTAAAAAAAATTGTATCCCAGAAATGCATTATCGTAGAAGCCAACACTAATAATATAAAGATGAAAGTACTTTTGTTAGTTTGTAAACTACCGTACTGATTTCAAAAATATCTTCACCTTTAAAATGCTACAATATTCCTGAGTAAAGCTATATTTCTCAGAAGAAAAACAATGACCATTAAACATAATTTTCATAGTAACATCTTTTTTTACGCTCTCCGTGGCCGAGTGACGTACGCGTTTTCAAGGTGTCGCTAGCTCTGAGGTCCCGGGTTCGATCCCTGGACGGGTCAGTGTAGAAAAAAACAATTTTCTATAATATTGTCTCGGGTCTAAATGTTTGTGGTTTCTTCGTTGTCTCTGATTCTAAATCACAAGTGCTTTTTTAGCTACTCACATTGGTTTCGGAGCAATTTATGTGTGATTTTGTGCACATCTATTTCTTTATTTGCTACTATATTAACCGGATAAATACTTATCAGTCTATCGCAATGACACTGGTGATAGCGAAAAAGAGGAAAAGATTCGAATTTTTTTTCTTCACTAATTTTTTTAGACAATCGCTGGATTTTTTCCAAAAATATGTTACGCAGACTTTAAAACAAATAACATAATAAACTAAAAAAACTCTTGAATAAATACAAATTAAATACACTATATCAGCCAAAATGCTTTGGGAACCTAGACAATAATGAAAATGTCTGAAAAAAAACCTTGAAATAAGAAAAAAAAACTATAAAAGCAAATTATTCATTCATAAGTAATTAAATGCATAAATAGTAAACGATCTTATCTTTAACTACATAATAAAATAACTAAGTTTATAACTACGAGTTAAATAAATACTTTGGTTTAACCGCAGATCGACTACGTTTTGTCTTTTGTAAAAGGCGCAGTGCCACATACAGGCAGCGCACGCTATGCACGTATTCTACGCCTACGTAGCTGCTTGTAAGCGTTTAACGTTTTTTATGCGTAGCGTGTCCGTGGGTACTGTGGATGTTATCATACGTGCGCACCGCTGTAGAGCAGCGCCTTAAGGCTGCAGAAAAGCGACTAAAGACCGAATACAGAAAGGATACTCAGTTTTAAGTAGCCGTTTATCTCATGTATTCTCTGTCATCTAAAGAGCGAGAGATAGATATAACGTTTTAAAGTTAAGACCCCTTCGTGTATAAGGACTTTAACTTCAGTGGTTGGTCAGTATAGGCCGCTACAGGGTTTGTTAATTAACGGTACTAGGTTGTTTCTAGGTTGGTAAATATTTCAAGTATTAAAAAAATATTATTATTATATTCTAAACCAAACTGAAAGTAAAAAAGGAACCTTACAGTTCACGGAAAACTATAAATTAACTTACCTATTCTTGAATAATTATGTATATTAATTATAATTCAAAATACAAAAAGCTATTAAAAATTTCAGACTTCATGGATTATAATTTCAGTGATTATGATAATGTATGATAAGTAATAGATATTATGCATAATATGCAAGATTTTGGATTGTCTTGCAGTTTGCGCCGACGGCATTTTTTATTTCTATGACAGTCAACCAAGAACCTTCTACCAAGTACTTAATGCCAGCAATATTATCACTTGAAAATATTTTTTTTTATTACTGAAAAAGCTCTTTATATAATTTATCAATTTCACGGATAGACGAGTGGGACAAGCCACAATATACTACTATGCCACTTGCAGTGTAGCGGTTTCAATATTCGTGATACGCATATGTAAATTCACTAGTACTTGCACTTTTTTAAAACCTAACTTAAACAAGGAGTCATTTAATAATACCAGCCTATAAATTTCCCACTGCTGGGCATAGGCCTCTTCCCTATCCCCATATCCATATGGAGAATGATCCCCACGCTGTACGCGCTGGCTCATTGCGGGTTGGCGAAATCAGATTCCAATGTTTGAATCAAAATTTCCACACGATGTTTTCCTTCACCGTTTGTCAAGTGTCTTAGAATTATTAAGAAAGTTACTTATATATAACTTTGAATAACTCACATTAGTATTTGCCTGGGTTCGAACCTGGAACCATTTGTAAACGAATCCGGTCAATGAAACGCTAGGCCACCACGAGACTTAGGTATCACTTAAATTAGCGAGGTTCTTTGGACAAAAAATACATGAACTCATATAAAAAAATGCAATTATTTTAGAACTATTTCAGTTTTAATACATTGGTCTATATTTTTGTATCTTTTTAACTAGGAATTCTGCTGATTATAGAACAGAAACTAAGCTTGAATGTAAAAAATTATACAAAGAAAGATAAATTACATTAATAATATTCCATTTGCGTCTCTGATTTGATTTGGTGCACGCCTTGTAGCAGTGAATAAGTACAACGGCGTAGAAAAGTGTTTAGTAAGTTTTTTGTACTAAAATATTTCAATCTACCTCGCAGTCCACTACTAGACCTGCCCCCCTAGCCAAGTGACATTACTACAAGCAAATGTCATTTCCATACATTTAATGTCATTTAAGCGATTTCTATCATTGTTATCGCTTGTAGAAATGTAAATTGGCTAGGGGGGCTGGGCCGCTCCAATGTTGCGCACAACACCCGGTCCTCAGTTTTGGGCCTGTGTGTTGTGGTGCACCATCATTAAGGTGTTTGCTCTAGTCACCACGCTGGGCAAGCGGGTTGGTGACCGCAGACTACTTTCAGTTCTTTACGAGGAGGCTGCTGCCCATTCTCACCGTTCCTTCTAAAAAAAAACATATTAATGGCAACTTACTTCGTAAATTAAAAGATGTATATTTTAAATCTAATGTGGTTATGACAATTACAAAAACAAGTCATTCAAAAATTTAGCAAAAAAAAACGACACAGTTTTATAAACATTATTTAAAATACACAAATTATGTTGTTATTAACGATATAAACATCGACAAGTCCTAAAATAAAGAAAAAAGAAATCTAACGAAATGGAAAGGCATAATATTTCTTTCTAATAGTGCTCACTGTCTAAAAACCCGACACATTTCCTTTTCTAAACACCAAATAAAATAAAAGAACTCAGTAAACACTTAATCGCTAAACAGTACAAGAGAACCAGTTGCGTTCAGTCGCGCCGTAGTTTTATATAACCAGTTTGTCGATAATCGCATCGGCCGCTCGCTTGCGTTTATATGCAAATGCGTTGCATCTCAGACGCAAAGTTCAAGGTCGCGGTGCGTCTAGTCGCAAATCGCAAACACTTGTGCGCTCCACTGTACTTAATAGTATGCTAATATCAGCTCAACATTATACAAATTTTAAACTTGAGCTTTTTATGTTGGTTAATTGGCTACTGAGTTGATCTGATCTTTTTGAACTATTGTTCTAAATGTCGTTTAAAACACGTTTTGTTATTAACAAAGCGATTAAAATCAGGAATAAGGACTTAAAAGATTCTTAACAATGTTTTGATTAGTGTATTTCAATTTTTGTTTTTTTTTTGTTAAAGTTACCACTTTCATTTTTCAGTTTTAGTTTATTGAAATAGTTTTATTAATGTGTTGACTTGACGAGAGGTCAGTAGCCTATTCATAATATAGCCTTGACTAAATAAATTAACTCAATTTATATGCTGTAAGATAATTTAATGAATGCAAAAAACGTAATGTGTCTGAATGTATTTTAACATTCAAAACCCATGTCGATCATACAAACATGAAACATTGTATCTTTTTTATTCGTTTTTTAATTAAAAACATAACCAACCCTTGAAAAAAAATCTCACCCTTATTTACTTATAGTCAGTAAATACTCTTTCATCAAATAAATGCAAGGTAAGCTTTTACCCTTTCATATTGCACCCCTCTGTAAATCACCTGTCATTATCATTTCCCTCTCGATAGAGCGAGACAGATGATAGTCAACAAAACTCCTAAAGCTTATGCAGGTCATTGTGTTTATGCTTCAGAGTTGAACCAAGTTCAATGTCAAGCAATTTCTACTCGCTTGAGTAACACTTGTGCGCTTAAGTGTACCAAATGCGCTTTGTTGAACAACTGAATTAAATGCAATAGTTTTATTATTTTCGATTTATCTAATCACTCTTCACACTATTTCATAATTAATAATCAGACTAATGTTATAAAGATGAAAGATTGTGTGTCTAAATTTGGTATGGAGTTAGCTGACCCTTGATTATATTTGACCCTTGAGATATTTTTCTGGTAAACTGCGGATAGACACAAGTTGTAATTTTGAAGAAATCAAATCCAGTTGTTAAAAAGCTTTTAGGAAATGAATTTTAATCTTCTGGTGCTGTCTTTTCCAAATATTGTTCAACTATATTTTACATTAATCTTTCACAATCCATTTACTATAGTTAAACAATTAAATAATCTCTCGAACATTGGCTAATCCTTCGAACAAATATAGATTTTTTGTCATATTTGAAAACGAACTATCAGACACCATTTGTATGTTACGAGTTTAGTTGAATTCAGCCTAATTCATTTATTCAATTTAACATGTAATTTTAAGGTTTACGCGAATATTAGACATTGAAATAAACGTTTCGACGCCTTTGCAGGTACCATGACACACCTGCAAAGGCGTCGAAACGTCGGGAACTAAAATCAAAAATAAACCGCGATAGAATCCGTTTTAAAGTAGTTAATTATCATATAGTATTATAAAGTTAATATCAGAGAATGTGATCTCAACAGATACATTACGATAATCTGATTGGCATCGAAAACAAAGTAAAAACAGAAATCTGTAACACACACCAAGACCTTAGTCAATGAACTCCTAACAAACTGTATTTTCCTTATTCGGTGGCACCAAACTCACGCCTAATTACTTTTAACACAAAAAGTGTCGAGTCACCTGCGCGAGCGCGGAACCATCGCCCGTGACGTCTACCAGACAAATCTAACTATACTTTCTATAAATTTAACTAACAAGTTCAACATTAATTTTAAAAGTATACAATCTCTTGTTATACTGAAAGCGTATTAGAATTAATTATTATCAAAACCTGACTTCAAATGTGAAAAGATATTATTATAAAAGGTTAAGATTTTTTAATGTCTCACTCTCAAGTAATGGTCGTAAATCATTATATATTGTGCAATTCCTTGAAAAATATATATGGTTTTGTGGCATCATATCAAAATGATAGTAGATGTTATAATTTTAAATTACGAAAATTAACCTTGAATACAGAAACATCTTTTGATAAACTAGACATTTTCGAGAAAATGCGTTTTGACAACATTATAATTATTATTATAATAACTTCCGTGAGACGAATTCATAATTATTTAAAGATTCAACGGAATAGGAACTCAGTTCGACCCGCGACACCGCCGCCGCCGCGTCAGCTCATGATTAAGGACTCCTATTGAGTCTGAAACTAGTCGGGCGATCCCGAGAATGCGCGTGAGTAAACCATTGAATCTTTAAATAATTTGACAACTTACACTACACTTTAACTTTACACGTTACACTATTTAACCATTGGTTAAGTTAACTCGGGATACAAAAACTGTGCCTTAGTGAATAGGCCCCAGAAAGTAAAAGAGAGCTTAATTTAACATAATTCGCCGACTCAGGAAGCCGACAAAACCATAATTCGCTAACAACGAATTTCTAAATAAACTGTAAACTGCATAAGTACCCCAATTTTCTTAAGTAATCACTTGAAAGGGCTGTCGCTAGAACTATAATAACTGGCGAGTGACGACTGTGGTTCTGTGGTTATGACGACCGGGTTCCGCTTCACTGCCTGTGGTAATCAGGTACTAATATTTTTACTATGCCCCGTTGCTATTAGGTGCGGTTACCTAGTTCTGAAGATGAACAGTTTCAGTTTGGCAATTGTTTTGGATGATTCGGTTTGGTTCAAAATTTTATGATATTGTTGCAATTGTTTACGGAATTTTTGAGGTAGGTTTTGAAAGTGCAAAATTATTGCATTAAATTTGTAGAGATGTTTTTTATACCTATGTCGTTTTTATCGATGATTGTAATGTTTAACCTTGATCTTCTTTTTATTGAAATCTTTAATTATTTTATATACATGATACGATAATTTCCCTGAAGAGCTTAGATTTACTTTCTAGTTAACTAATAGTATCAATTATAATATCTAAAAACGAATCATTATACTATAAGTTTCTAAAAAAAATATCATGCTAAGCATGTCGTGAGAGCGGTTCAATGATCAGATTTGTATGCTCATGGTTGCAGGTTCGAAGTACCAAGAGAACTTTTTCTAACTTATATATTTTCTTAATTATTCTAAGACACCATTGACATACGGTGAAGAAAAATATTCTGATTAAATCTAGATTCCAAAAATTGGAATCAGAAATCGCCAACCCGCAAGCAACCGTGGTCATCAAACCTATCCTTCTCTATATGAGCAGAGGCCTGTACCCAGCAGTGGAAAATTCATAGAATGGTATATGTAAAACTATAACTTAAAGGAACCGCGTTCTGCCAAGCTCTATAACAAACAAAAACAGCTCCACGTAACATTAAAAGCATTTTCTTTTCAGAATCAACACATAATCCCGTTCTTACAGGCGAGCCCTCAAAACCAAAAAGGTTTTATATCAGAGTCACGTGCCAAATCACGCAAGCAAAGTTTACAAACACGCCTTCTGATTAGCACACGTCCGGCCATGCGATATCGTGTCGCGTGTACATTTATGAATCGTTAACTATGTTTACACTGTCATTAATCTACTGCACAATACTAGTAGACCTGGCTTTTAAAGCTAACCCTTTGAACGCCACGTCGTGTCTGGCGCCGCTGATAAATGAACTTCATAGGGCTAGCCAATAGAATAAAAAGCAGACTCTGACTATAAGGCGCGATGCCATAAAGTCAGCCAAAAATGCCAAAATGATTAAAATTCCAATAGCTTTTACGTCAGTTTTGACATTAGCACTTGTCAATTTAGTGTCTAGGGTTAAAATACAGAGTATATTTAACCCATATTAGTTAATGTCTAATAGTTTGTGAGACTATAAGAAGTGTCTTTGAGTGATAAACAACGAAGATGATAAAGATATTGCTTGGTTGAGTACTAGTTTACTAATTACTCTAGTAGGCAAAGCCGACCTAAAAAGAAAAAAAGAAGTCTGACCTTCTCGTAGTTAATTATGAACTTAAACGTATTAAGGGCGATATATTTACAATACTACATTCGTAAAAAAATCCCGAGTAAATTATCTGAACTGATTTCTATGTTAGAGCAATATAAAACACCTTTCATAACCGTAAACATGTATAAAAACCTTAAAATTATAAAACAAGCTATATTTCATCTACCTAAAACTTTAACGCAAGTAACGTAATGAAGTAACAAACATAAACGAAAACTTCCGCAGTTTACAATAAAAGTGAAAACACATATTTGGTAATGAGCAACTCAAAATACATAAAGTTTGTTGCACACTGGTGGCAAGTCGCGCGCTACACACGTGACGCGGCGGGCCCGCGACCCGTGCCCAATTTAACGACTAATTGCGCTCTTATCGCGACTAAACGCGCGTTATCGCGTGCTCCGACGGCGTGTTTATAAACAGAAGTAAGAATGGACCGTTACATTCACCTCGCGTTGATTTTCACTGGCTTTTTTGATAACACATACTTAAGTTCTTACGAACTTATGTTATTACTTACATTATTAACACGAGTTTTATTTTTTGTAGAAGTCTTACCGTACTTGAATCCGCAAACATTTTTGAATTTGCATTTAATGCTGTCGTTTTTTTTTATTTGAAATTAAGAAGCCTACCTCAACAAACCTTTTGTAAAGAAAAGTAACCATAGTTTGTTACAACATATCGTTGGTTAACTTATACGTTGGCCTTAAGAAGTTTTATGTCCGTTATTGGTCAATTAGGATAGGTACAATAATCGACTACTTGGAATATGTACTTGGATGGATATTTTAGTACTTTTAAACTTTTAAAGAGACTTAAGATTAAGTTAAGATGGTTCACTGATACTAAAAACTTTCAGATGATTTCTTCTTTTTGTTCTAATGTAATTTTTGAATTAGGTATAATAATTTTTGTATCAGATTCGTATATAGCAAATTATTCTTAAACTAAGTGATCTACTTTACTAACTCGTAATTAAAAAAGTTATAAGTTAAGACTAAAGTCATAAGAACCCTCAGTTTTGTTCTGTAGTCAAGGCGTCTTCTTTCTTCCGGTTAAAAAACTTTATGTATTTTATGAGCAATGATAAATCTGATACTATGATAGATAAATGAAAAATTAAATAGAGCCCGTAAGTTTTCATGTTTTTTACAACAAAATACTACCGACCTAAACAGAAAACACTTACCACAGTATCAAAAAAGTTTTTCGGTTTATAAATGTAACAACACACCCAAAAAGTTTTGCGAAAACTTCCACGTCTTAACAAAAAATGTTGGGAAATTTCTTACATCCACCTGTAGGGCGCAAAGTTGCGTAAGGGGCGCGCCCCTGCCCTTGAACCAGCGACCTTCAATAGCGGTAGGGTCACTAAACAACGATTTTATTATTTAACGACATTCGGTGTACACCACCCTTTATTTTGGGAAGAGGGTCTTGATTTTCGTTTGTTTTTGTAATAGATACGGACAATTTTAAGTATGGTTGCCCTCTATAGTTTTAGAACAGACTGATTATTTTTATTTAAATGAAGTCTTTTTTTTTCAATAAAACAGGATATTCGTTGTATATGTTTGTCTTATCACCTACAGTGGATTAAATAGTTCGTCGAAGCTTGAGCAAGACTTACCTTCTGAATAAATGTGAGTAAAACCGATATAATATCAAACGGTGATAGAATACCATCTAAAGATCACAAAATTCAGAAGTTCAAGGATCACACTGCTTCTGTATAACCTAAAATATATCGCTGTTTAATTCTTCGCCTGTATAAATTAATTTTATATTTATTTTCGAATGTATAACTGGCATTATCCTCCAAACGGTAATTCAATTTATTCCTTGACCGATCATCAAGGAGTACACTCTAAATATGCCTGAATATTTTGATCTGACCAATGCCCAGTGACTTGAACCAACATTTGCCGCCAACTTAAGCCAATTAACAATCGCGTATCTATTTGTAACCAACACGCCGTGAAACACAATCACCAACATATGTTGATCATGAATAGATTCACCCTAGAATCTCCACCCTCATAGATTATACCCTCTGTATAGATTAACTCATCTATTGGCGAAACGGATTGATGGGATAATTATTTTGAGGCGTTCCTTGGCAGACAACATCAATTTTTTTGCAGTCAGTGGTGACCGATGTGGCGTTCAAAGGAAGCTTAATAAAACTGTTTATGATTTCTACCTTTTTGCATTTATAGTAAAAAATTACGTAGAGATTTTTTTTTATTATAAATTTAAGGAAAATTTAAATCTTAGCAAAAATGCCTTGATACCAAAATGGGCTTTGAAACTCCGAAATATTTTTTCACATCGGAAAAATAGTTCCTGTTATTAGCGCGTTCGGTTGACAAACAAAAAATATTACTATATAATTATAGATATTTCATTAAAAAATATATATTTTGTATAATTATGAATGAATAGCGCAACAAATTATGATGTAACTAGATTCATCCCCTAGATGGGGTGGGTCGGTCTAGCCTATTGAACATCCTTTGTTTGCAACCCATGATACACAAGTTAAAACACCCTATAACTATGGAACTAATGGAACACGCCATAAGTAGCAGGCGTGACTAGAAAAGGGTTTAAATTTAAATTAAAAAAGTCTAAGTTATAGTCTTATTTAATCGTTTGGAATCATGGTTAAGGATTGAGTTTGGGTTTTCCAATTATTCATTTAGCTTTCGTGCAATTAATTATAATGAAATTATATATTATACATAATTGCTATAAAGCTGAAGAGATTTTTTTTTAACGCAGTAATCTCAGGAACTACTGGATCGATTTGAAAAATTCTTTCACTGTTAGTTAGCTAACTTATTGAGGAAGACTATAGTCTAATTTGTCGCGGTAACCGACACCCACGCGGGCGGATCCGCGAGCAAAAGCTAGTCTCAGTAGGTGGACGTAAGTTTTTTTTTAAGTAAGTACCTAACGTTAGGTATATTTTATTAATAGTTATCCAAAGTATGTAAACAGAAAATAATGTATTTCGTTTTATGGAAAATGAAGTTTTATTTAAAGAAAACGAAATAGACGATTAATAAAATAAGTCTTAAATTGATTTTAATGTAAGAGTCGTACTCAAAGTATTTTAAAGTTAAACTCATCCACTGCTCTAACTCAACAAACAAACAACTGCCAATGTAAACAAATATTGAAACAAATAAACAGAACAGAAAAACAACATAAATATTTACTCAATAATTGAAACAAAAGATCTTCTAAATTCAAAATCACAGTTCAAATATTCACTACACCATAAATCTATCGCCTCTTTACGAAAACCATAGACGATTCGGTGCCATAAACAAAAATGTACCGTCATAAAGTCTACAGCTAAGGTTTTGAACTGACGTGCCATAAGAAATAAAGCAATAGTACATAAATAAGTAATAAATAAAGTATGGAGGCTCCAAGTTATTATTTATCTTCGACCCTGCACGTGATGTCGCGTGGAAAGACTAGACTGAAGGGTGGGGTCCTAATGTCAGCGATAGCAAAATAATATTGTGATTTTTTTCAGGCGTAGATATTTTGTTTGATTTTGAACCGCTAGGCCCCCTCGATGACACAATTAAAATAAATTATTTTTAATTTCCACCTCACCAAAATAGAAAACCTCGAAATGATCCATAATTTTGGAGACCAGAACCTGGTAATTGATATAATATAAAAAAAATCTTACTCGCTCATCCTCTTATAAGATTAAAACTCAAACATTCGACTTTTATAATACTCAATTAAACCTACGTCAAGAACCAAACCTGTCCGATTTCAAACAAAGTTACAACGAATTTCCGCTTGATTGCTCGCTGTCAGTGAAACCCCACCCAACAATTTTAGTGTTAAAGTTGTCAGTAGCGCTCGCCATGTGATTTGATATCGTTAAGTTTATTGACGTTGTTAGTTTATGCGAATTTTAGGGTTAAATGTCTGTGACTTGCTGCCAGACTTAGATACACCTAAATTCTAATTTTAGAAATACTGTACTGAGATTTTAAGTATAAGCGGGTTGAATTGAATGAAGTTAGGAGCGAAATAATTCTAAAGCTCGACATACAAATCTCAACATAAAATCATCTTAATTGTAAGAGTGATTCTGATAACATTAAATTATAAAAAAACTAAAATGTCCGTTATTTGTCGTTATATTAAATATTTACAAACTTAACTACAAATTAAAATAAATATTTATTTTAATAGAATAATAATTTTCCCTTTATTAAAGAAGTAAATGATAACAAAAAAAAAACAATAAATACACCTAAAACTAAACTAAAATAAATAAAATAATGATAGAAAAATTCATAAAATATTTTGGATTCAAAACAAAATTTTAAATAACAAATTGAAGTTGGGTTTCTATACCTTGTTAATTTCCAAAACTTAGCACTAACACATCTTTCAACTTTTTCGAGAATAGAATTTCATACATACATACATAATTTCCCTTTCGTTCTCGTGACTCAATTAGTTTACTACTGGTTGCAAGTAATTGTGATGCATTGAACTTGTGGTCTGTCTGTCGCGAATTGATGTCAAGTGCCAATTGGTTGCATAACGCACGGTCAATGTCGATGCACTCTCTGCACTTGTCTTTGCATATAACGATGTAAGAGATTAAGTAAAAACATAAATATTTAAGACCTAAGACTTAATAAGTTTATTATCTATTATTATAAAGCTTTAGGAACAATTTTTCCGATTGAAAAAATCTTACAGTATTAGATAGTCCATTTATCGAGGAAGGCTTTTTGCCGAGATAATCTACGCCTACGCGGGCGGAGCGGCGAGTAAAAGGTAGTATCTTTATAAGACAACTTTCGTGTATTCGATCTAAAAACGATGAGATTTGTAGTTTTAGTTTATAGACCTTTGTAGCCTTCTGGCTCCATCATCAGACATCATACGTCATTGTATACACAGACAGCACCCTGCTTTATCCACCCTTCCCCGCTTCCTAAGTGCTATAGCTGGAGAGAAGAAACGGCGCAACAAACTCTCAAGCACACGCTGTGACATTAAAAAAAATAATTATGATCAAAATCAAGTACATAAATTAATAGGGACCGCGCCATATAAGCAAGTGTTTGCGGTCAATATGTGGATCTCCATCGGATTTCCAGGAATGTACCCATCTAATTTAGTTTGCAAGATTTTCTTGAAGACGAAAAAAACACGTACTGGCTATGTAATTACGTACCTACATAAACAAGTACAATAGTAAACTATTGTAGAGTTTCATAAAATAATTATGACCAATCTAAGCCATAGACAATGTATTTAAATAAATAAATATGAATAATCTCTTTTGATCTTTTAAATTCGAGTTTTATAATTGAATCAAAGGATACTTAAATTAACAATGTTTACAGAAAAACTAAACTTGATTTAATTTTTAATCTGTATTTGACATGTGATCGCCTAAAGCTTTATTAAACATCACTATAGATAGGGTTGTAAAAACCCTTTGACAAAATTTTTACATATTAATTTAATTTGTGAGTTTGATAATCAAATTGATACTTTTATTTATTTAGGTTTAAGTTATTAAATAAATACATAAAATAAAATGAAAATAAAAATCTTTTATTGTCGCCAGTTAATAGGTACATAATATTTTATTATTATTTATAATAAAATATTTCTTAAATGAGAAATTATAGTGTTCGAAGATTTTTTGACAGAATGACCATTGTGTTACAACTAACAGGCAATAGTATTATGATAATAGAAACTGAACTTTCAGGTGAAAAGAGAATTTCTTAAATTTGAAAGTCCGAAAAATGAAATAAATGACTCTTTTCTCTTTACATTCACTATCTACAGAAATTACAGTCAATAGACCAAGTCGAGAATCTTACAGATCCCTAAACCTCTTTCCATCTTTCTCTGTTTCGGAAAGTGAGCCAATCTTTATCAAAGGAGTTACTCTCACTATCTCCAGATTTAGTTAGATAACAGTTATATCAATATAACTGCACAGTTATACAGTAAACTGCAAAACCCTGACCTCTGCACACAAGTGGTTCAATTGTAACGGACGTGACATCACCACGCACTTCCGGCCACTAATTACGTGCGTCTGCGTCGACGGGACATCCTGAAGGGTGCACATAACTGGATCAATTAGATTTTAAAATTAGAATACTTTTATTATTTTTTTTAGTTGTCTATGGCTTAAGACACGTTGTCAACATGACTGTCTTTGTCTATGGTTAATTAATCGTCGAAAAATGAATCTTTACTTTGTGTATGTTTCAGTATATAGGTACTTTTAATTCATACCTAATAGATAATTGTTGTAATCTTTTAAGAGTAAAGTAAGAAAAGAAAGAAATCCTTTTGTCGTAAAACGACATGTTAATTTGATTTGAATTTAGAATGTTCATTCAACGTTCAAATTTAAACCTAGAACGAAAACGATCGTTACATTCTTGTATAACCATTTTTTTTACTTAAATATCGTAATGAAAGCACAGGAATCAATATTATACATCTATAATACTCTTAGTAAATATCTACATTTGTTTTTACAGTGAAGAGTGTGTTGGCGTTTTAATCCGGACAAGTATTTTTATACTTAATCTTTTTATTTTCCCTAAGATTTACACAATTATTATTACATAGATAGATGATAGTATTATAGAACGCATTTTGAATAAAATTCAATAGATATTTAGTAAAAAATAATGAGCCCAATGTACATAATGAGACGAAGCAATACCTCGTTTCTCAATAAAGGTTTCTAACATAATAAAAAATATAAACAAGATGTGTAACATCTAGCCTTTTAAGCAAGACAAATCTTAATATCTAAAGTATTTACTTATCCTTATTACTTAATTAAAAAGAGCTTACACTCGCTAAGAAACAGTTACCAATTTACAGTAGGTATAATTGAATTATTATTACTTTAAGCTGAACGAGCATGAGTAGCTACGCTATATAACTTGTTTACTTTTATCAAGGTAGTTAAGTACCTCTCTCCTTATTGTTCTTTCAACTAAGTTAGCCCACATAACTAAGTCTTTAAACCCAACGCTTCTTTCCAACTAAGTAGACTTACAAGTCCAAACAAAACATGAAAAATTCATCTTGTATGTAAGCACCGCCTCATATCCTTAACTTGAGAGCTGAGTACAGGCACAAGTACTCATACCGTTGCATAGCAACACTGAAAAATGCATTCGCGAGACAAAAGCAGGCTATTACCGCCCCAGGATTAGCCCTATTGACACTACGTTACCAATTAAAAAGGGAGGGGTGCCTTTTCGTCTCGGTTTTTTTCAGCAGACGGTTTTTCAGGCCGCGGGCGAGCACCCCCCACATTTCCCCCTAACCCCCCGTGGCTGTACAGAAAAATCAATAACGCAGCACTTTTTTCCGCGCGTAAAGCATGCACCGACACGGCGCGCGCCTGTGTGTGTGTACCGCCACGCACACACGCGCGCGCTGCATTGGGTTGCCAGCATTTTTTCCGTTCGCATTAAAATTTGCTCACAACGACGACCCCGTCCCTGGCTTAGATTACTGGGATGCACCTGAAGGGCTTATGCAATATGAGATACTATATTTTTATGCAAATCCTGTGATATATCTAATATCCGATCCGCTCTACCTTGCAATCGTCTCGTCTAATGACAGCCGTCTTCAAAAACAATTTGCAAACGCTTGGAATATCAAAAATATGCTTGTACATTTCCAAGACGTTGAAGCGCAAACGGAAAACAATTTTAAAACATTCTATCATCAGCCTTTTGTTCAAATTCTCCACAAGAAATCGCCATAACTCGTGCTCTTAAAAGGATTGCGGTAAAATGAAAGGAGGATTCAACAAGAAAACGAGTGCAGACGTCCTTATGTACCTAGCCGGGTATTGTGGGCTCTGTTTAATTTTATAAAGCCGCGGAACAGGCGACCTTGTAGGTGGACTGAATGGCATCGCTTCCGCGATCTCTATTTGCGGCTCATCCGATAATGTCATTGAATAAGATATAAAAGCTTTTAGGAGCGTCGCCGGTTCCCGGGAGCATATCATTTGCATAGATTCCTAACGCTCGGTGCGCGACAACCGCACAACACTAATTGCTAACGCAGACTAACGTAAAAAAAGCATCACATTTAAAAAAGGAACGCTTTGCACATTTTTATTTCGAGTTCGCAATGACAGAGCAGAGTCCGTCCCGCTCGCGCGCCATTGTTGCGCGGGCCTCGTCATCACTCCATCTTTGTCTGCCGCGTGTTTTTTTGAACGTGCAAAAATATAAAAACGCCGAATCGCGGCTGTGGTGGGGCGCGTGTTGCCGCTGCACTTGTGTGCGTCGCGATAATGCTTGTTTTAGGGCTTTGCCCGATCATAAGTCAATACATGCTCCAACTTTGTAAGCGCACCGATACTGAAGCGCTTGAAAGCTAACAACGCGAAATTCTAGACGTAAACAACTACTAAAACAGAAATTTTAGGTTTACCTTATCTTTATAATGCTAATGAAACTCTTCCTTTTTCCAAGCAGCTCGTGACAGTACCTGTCTATAAATAAAATGCCAAGTTAGGAGCATAATAGTAACACGTAATTATTTACGCAAGTTACATTAGTTAATCAAGTACATTCTCCACGTTAAACGAAACCCATTACAACTGCTCTTTAAAACCCATACAGCGTAACAAGTATATAATAATCAGTAGCTACTTACTTCCTCTATTTTCCATCAAACGAGAGTGTCTATAACAACACCGTCTAAATCTATTTTCGTTGGATAGAATAAAAAAGAGGGTCCACCTTTCTCTGCACCTTTCACCCGCTTACAATTAGCGCTCTGTTAATCATAATATAACAAGTCCAGTTCACTTTTTTTTAGCGCCAAATTGAACTGAGTCGATCAATCGAACAGTACATTGCAATTAAAACAGGGCTGTCAAATTATAGCTATTTGAGTCGCCTAGAAAGGAATGGCGGGTAAAACAATAGAAATATATTTCTATTGCCGATATACATATTTGAAATAAGAACATAATATGTGTGGAACAAAAGTTCAAAATTCGAGCAAAATTTATTATTTTTATTTTGTTTTAAAACAGTTAAGGGTTTCATTACAGCCATAGATTCTTGCCAGCCAGTCGCGTAAACTTCCTGAAACCGTGTTTACGCTTATAAATCGCAAGCTTGATGATTCAGTTGCATCTAATAGTTACGGTCGCAAACCGCAGACACTACAAACTGTTTATTTCTCCAGCAGAATAAAAAATTGCGCTTATTATATTCGTGTCAGCTTTGAGCCACATGTTAATAGCGGCCTCAAGAATAAAGACAATGATTCTTATAATGATGAAGTGTTCATTATGTTGCTCATTCCGAATTGCGGTACATTTATGAACGATGTGTTTCATAGTATAATAATATATAAACATCCTTCGACGTCAAATATGTGGGTATTTTCTGTAAATGGCAATGTAGGAAAGGTTTAATTTAATTTCAATTAACTATACCGTAACGCATAGAAAAAAATAGTAAAAGAATCTCAAATATCATCGTCACGGTTCAAGTTCTAAGCGGAAAATAATAAGATCTGATGTCCGCGATTCGCATGCGAGAGAATAGTTGAACTATAATATTATTAAAACCCTCACCGGTTGCGCATCGTGGAAAATTTCTCTCTTTCTTTCGATAAAGCGACAAAAAAATCGGCGTCTCCAGCGCCGACCTTACGCAGACATCTTTTTATTGCGAACGTGCCCCTGGCCTCACTCTTTCTTACCTCATAACACAGTTTCTCTTGCCTTTTTCCGTTTTTTTCCCCTCCATTCAACCCCCGTCGGTGTGTGTAGAAAAAACTTTGTGGCCTCGTAAAAGTCCACTTCTGTGCGAAAACTTGCGTTGTTTTGAATTTAGAACTTTGGTTGCAATGTTGTTCAAATTCCTTTCTTTTTTTTTATTTGGAATAATTGTGATTCAAGTAGATGGAATTTGTCTTTGGATTAGGTACTTTCTTGGCATAGTGTTACAGCCTTTCATACATTACGTTTTTGAACTAATTAAGTTTTTTTTTGAGGTCATTGCACCTTATTAAAAAGCAACATCTGAAATTCAAGCAAAAGCGACATTTAAAACCTTGCGCTTAGTGTAATTGCTCAGTTTATTAAAAATCGTATAAGTACTAAGTCTTTTCATCAAACTTTAATGAAAGGTATTTCATTAGTGAAAAAGAGAAATTCTTTTGAGAATTATAATTATGGCTTCGTTAAACTCTACTTTGCTGAACATTAGTAAAAAACGCTTTCAGCGGGCTATATTAAAAACTAAAAACGGATCTTTCAAATGAATCTATCCGAGTTTTGGACTTGAAAATGCTTTTTAAATGAAACAAGGTTAACGTTTTCATTCGTTTGATATCTTGACTACGATTTGGCAACAAAAACAATTTTGTTATTTGATACTTTTTGCTACCTATGTCCAGCGAGTGGAATTAATCTAAGAGAATGTCTCCTACAATGGCTACAATCTAGAAATAACAAATACAAACGAATTATTTCCAAGTACGCACTTGTAGATACATTATTTTCGTTCTAATTAATCTTCTGTGCGGCGATGCGAGCTCGCCTGCTTCCTATTTCAAAACTAAACCCAAAACAATTGCGCATCGTTCGAATTTTAAAAACTGGATACGTGATACATGACATCGGAGGGGCCCGCATGCCGTTATCTAACTACCCCTAGCACTTGGACCGTTATAAAAAGAGCTGTACAACAGCCTGGAGCGGCCGCACTCGCCTTATTTTGTTAGTGAGTGGGGCGGGGCGGCAGGTCGTGTATTTCTGGTGTATAATGCACATTTTTGCATGGAGCTCCACGATCGGGCTCGGCTCAGCTCAGCCCTGCAAGCACGCACACCACCGTGTGGCTCTGTGTCCGTGTGAGCGTGTCACTGATAACATATACACATTGTACATACGAGATGGATTCTGCTTTTAGTTTTTTTAATTGACCAATTTCCTACTATCCCGATATTTCGGTTTATACACGAAATGTCTTGATGAATTCGGGGAGTAGAATATTCGCAATATTCCTTTTGTAAGGGAGAACTGTAAATCTTTTCGAAGGTACAATAAAATTATAAGTAACAACTAAACAGCATGAAATTTCACAAAGCAGTTGAAACAAATATTTTAATTAAAACCAAGAAAATGCAATCAGAGTTAAACAGGGTTTGAGTGTTATCTAACTTAACCTTAAAATAGGTACTTAATATTTCATACAAAAGTGGTTCCTATATTTACGAACCTACTTAGCTATAAGGCTGTGTTGGTAGGTACACACGGTATGGCTCACACAAAGGTTCCGACATCAAAACAAACATGGTACATAAATGCAATTGATTCCCTTATACATATAGGTAAACCGTAGTCATACTAATCGAGAGTGACGCTCGAAAAAATCACATCCCCTGGACGCAGACGAGGGGATGTGGGGTGGGGGGTATGAGGGGGGCAGGTGGGGTTGCCAGTGTTTTTATTTTTCATGATTGGTGGATTGCAACGGGAGTAATGATCGATGGAATTAACGTGCGCCACTGGCCACCTACAGCAGCTCCAGTTTTAAATTTCGAATCTGTGTGTTTTAAAATGGAATTCGATTTTAATGGCTTTGTATTGCTGTAGCTTTGAGGTATTTGAGAATGAGGATTAAGTACGTATTTGTGGAAATATATAATTTGTAATAAAAATAGCGAAAGATAACGATCGAACGTATGGAAGGGAAGAACGAGAGAAAACCTTTGAGAGGTGAACCTCGATGTAAATATCTTAATAGTAAGTCCAAGACATTTTATGAAGATGTAACGAGTAAATGGTATCGACGAGGAAAATGACACTAAAGCAAAATTTAATCATCCGAAATAAATTGAACTCAAAGACAATTTTTTTTAAACTTATTTACCTACATCACAAATAGAAAGTCTACGACATCGAAATCTGACAATTAACATTTATTATAATTGAAATTCCAGAAAACTGCAATATCATATTTAATGCATAGATTTATGAGTGAGCCATAAAAGGCACGGTATCCACGATATTCAATAGAATTCGTCCGATTACGTTTCAATCCATAAACCGAGCCGTCGCCACTCATAAAAATATCCGAACGCATAAAAGTCTTTGACGTTGCATTTTTTTATTTCCTGTAGAGAACGAGTACCAACATCGGCTATATTTCGATCCCGTTTACAAATTAAACAGACGCCCTGTTTACCTACCCCCCACATCCCATCCCATACATTAACATACATACAATGATTTATACTCCATACACATTTGGCATAATTGAAAAATGGCCGCTTTAATGGCGGCTGGCGGTCACTGCAAATAATAAGCTTTTAGGGTGACATAACGGAATGCTGTGACTAATTAAGCGATTCATATCACGTGACTTGTTTTGGTATTATTACCGTTTAGACTTCCGAGGTTTTGTTTAGACTAGGAATCAAAGGCCTCCATTGATTTGACGCGACTAACATTGAGTTAACTTACGCATGCAAAATTTCTAAGAGATTTAGCGATATCAAAGTCCGTAACTAAACCACTGTTGGGCAAATGCTTTACAGACGAAAAATGGAAGAGATTAGTTACTGTGGATTAAAGAAGTCGAATTTCAAATTAGTATTTGAAAACTAATGTTTTTAACGGTTTCTAGAATAACTATAAAATTTAAGAGAGCAATTCAACAAAATAGGCCTTACAGCTTTATTTGAGTTAATATTTAAATACTCGTAATTCAATATCAAGGTCTTTAAAATTAATGACGCTACCTCTACCTGCATATTTAGTTAATTATAAAAAAAGTATTTATATTGAACTCCAAACACGAGGAAGTTAAGAAAAATACGAGTAATGTGCGACCCACATTGCTGGTAATATTTGTAATAAAAAAGGGGATTTATGTCATTCATTTTCCATTTTTTTTTTCCTTACTAAACAGTATGTATACGTCCTTGAATAGACGCATTAATACTGTATACAGGATTAATGCGTCTATTCAACGACGTAATCAGGTGCATAAAACTGAACAACTTTCCCCAAGAAACATACGTCGAAATCTTAAAATAGAAAATTAAATTTTCATACAAAGTGACAGGTCACGTGACTTAAGTTTTATGAAAAGTTGATTTTCAATTTTAAGATTTCGACCCATGTTCCTTGGGGAAAGTTGTTCAGTTTTATGCACCTGATTACCTCGTTGAATAGACGCACTCCTTTTAAATTAATCCTTTATAGACAAGTTATTGCTAAGTTTCTAAATAAACAATGGCAAAGTAATTCACAAAGCTTGTTTTGTATACATTACGCGGTGTGCCCTTGAAACCAGCACGTATAGGCTCTGTAAATAGTTAATGAACGACTGACATTGTAAAGTTGCAGTTTGCGTCCTGAAAGCGAAAGTTGCATACCGAGCCACTTACATTAGGGATGGCAACCTCGCTATTTGGGACTGCATAAGATCTGTAATATTATGCTTAAATTATAAAAAGACGAAACCGTTGTCAAATTGATAGAACTCATAATAAGCATATTAAAATACAATTTATAAGCTAGGAACTACTCTTTGATGGTTTAATTATTATACCTGGAGTCTATACGCAGAGTAAAATGAAGAGGGAAAAATAATAATAAACAAATCAATAATTTGCTAACGGTCATCTTTCTGTTCAATACAGAATATTTTACCACAAAACTAAAAGTTATATGTACTTTGAAATATGCACAATGATATACTTATACACAACTATCTACTTACAAAAGCACTTTAACCAAAATTATGTCCAAAATACTACAACTTTTTATTTTAATTCAAACACCTTATTAATTTAAACAGTATACTCATAAGTCCGTACAATATTTAAAAAGAAGTGTGAAAATAAAATGAATTAGATATTGTGTAGGTTATTGGCAGCCCTAGGTAATATGTTAAAATATGATGCGAGTTGTGAGTACTAACTTGTGAGTTTAAACTGAAAAATCACTCAGAACGCAAACTAAGTTCATAGTGACTGACACTAATAATGTTTCTTGCTTAGTTTTTTAATAGTTTAAGGATTATGAAAAGTGTATGAAAGTTGTTTATTGTTAGTAAATTATTTGATTGCTTTGAACTTCAAAGATGTATGATACAAAACATGAATTTTCGTGTAAAACAGACTTCGGGAATAGTTGAAAGTCTTTAAGTTAAATATTCCTTGTATTTATTTACAAGGAGTATTCTTCTTAGTGTGTCGATCAATGGCGATTGAGGTTAGATTTTTTTAGACTACTCAGCCACGAGGACAGCGTTCAGTGGCGTTAGACAGATCTTCGCGTGTACATTTGGTAGGACACACTGGGCAGCTCATCAAGTGAGCCATAATTTTGTGGGCAGACACCACACCCAAAGACTATTCAGACATATAAATCTATAAAATCTTAGCAATGTTGAGTCAAAATCAACCAAAATAAACATCTTTACAAACCGATACAACAGTTCCAGACATTCCAATCATCGTACTGTATTCCAGTCACATAAATATACACGAAAGACTGTAACTGAAAAAACTCATTAAGAAAAACAATGCATTCGAAAAAAATGTCTTGAAAACAAAAATGCACGACATTCTAACACTTAGAGCTACAGGAAGCAATGCCGTGTCAAACTTCTGAAATGTTCAGCTTTCAGGGGTCGTTCACCTCCCAAGACGACCCACCTCATAACACCTGCATCACCCTTATTACACACACATAAAACACATTTTTCCTTACCACGTACCGAATGAGGTTCTTTTAATGAGCGTCTTTATGCATTCGTAAAAGCCCTTAAATCTTACCTGTTAAGGTTTATTTTTCAATGTCCTAGATGTTTTATAAAGTCTCTTTGTATGCCAACGTTATGGAAAACGCTTAGTTTTTCTTTTGACGGATTTCGTATGAAAGAAATTCGGCTTTTAAGAAACCTGCTGACATGGTTGCTTCTTTTGTTTTTTCAGTCGCTCTGCATGGTTTTAATTATTTTTGCAAGTGTCGTTTACATTCGTTACGAAACGAACATAAAATAAAATGCACTGTGACGCTGTGAGAAATGTTTATAGGTATTAATAAATCAAACGCCAACCTTATTGCTAAGAAGCCTTTCCTTTCTTTATGGAATTGATCGAAGTCGAAACTAAATGTGAAAAATAAAACTAAATGTCGTTAAAAAACAACTCCCGCCTTCTTGCTTGCTTCTAACAACCGTCAAATATTCCATAGATACACTCTATTAACAGTAGGGCTAAGTTAGTAAGTAATTTTAATGGCGATTGTGAAAAACTGCAGTTTAGTAAAGCGTAAACTGATTGAAAAGAAACAAATGTCGCGGTAGGTCTGCGGTTCAATGACCGGATTCGTATGCACATGATTGCAGACTCGAATCAAGGCAAGTACCAATGACACTTTTCAAAGTGTAAGTATTTCTTAATTATTCTAAAAGAATTAACAAAGCGTGGTGATCTATGCTTCTCAATGTGGGAAGAGCCCTGTGCATAGCAGTGGGACATTTAAAGGGCAGTCTTATAATTATATAGGTTACTAACATGTTGCAATCCAGACAATACATATTATGTAGTTCTCAATATCTTAAGGCCAATGTCGTTATTAAGGAAAATAAAGCACTCTAACCAGTTGCAGAATGCAAAACTTACAGAAGTTCGCGTGTAAAGTTACAAAAAAGGTTCATTGGCTCCCAACTTTATTTATTGCGTTTACTTTTTAATTTAACGACTTGGAGTTAGCACGCGAGCATTGGTATTAGCGCTAAATGCCTGTAAGGTTTTATTTTCGAATTAAAGATTTAAGAAAAGTAAACGATATGTATCGTTAATTATATCGATATCGATCTTTTGGTTACTTTTGTACATTTCTTTTTTTATTTTATTGTGATCGTTAGCTGTTGAAATGCGTTATGATCAGGTTTTTTTACAGATGATCATTGATTTATCTGTATTGTCCTCAAAGTTCTTTTTTTATTGTCTGCTTGTATTCAATAATTTAAAATATAAAGAGGGCATACAGCTTTTAAAAAATAAATCAATGTCTTTTATGGCAATTAAATCAGTTGATTGTTTTCATCGATCTTATTTGACCTAAATATTGAGGCTATTGTATCTAACGTGCAAACTGTGATGCAGATATATTTTTGGTAATCAATCACAAAAAATTAAGAAAGTCGAAGTATATAACATTAAAGTCACATTATAACTTGCTTAGATTCAAACCTGCAACCATGTGCATTATTCAAAAACAGACACACAAGCACGCAGACACCGACAGTTACCACATCACCCTTTTCTGACGTGGATAAAAACTGATTTTCACATCACTAGTCACCACTGCACGAGTGCACGAGGATCTGTGTAGAGTATGGTAGGGCTCTTAATTAAGTCTGGCCACTTCAGGTGGGTCGCGGCTTCAGCACGCGCGTCCCGACGAGGGCATAATGTGATAGTCTATTAACACACACCAATATGAACTAGGAATCTATAGGTACTTCGGTGACTGAGTACAGATAAGCGTCTTAAGTACAGCACCTCACTAGCAAAGAATATAGCGGTTGCACTAGGTATTATATTAACCCTTTTACTCTATCGTTCAAAAAATGTATATAGTTCTTAACGATAAAGTGGAAGATTAAGATCTAAACATCTACATCTCGTAAGGATTAGCCAATGATTGCAATTCAATCATTGAATTTCGTGGCTTTTCTAAAATATTCTGTGCGGACATTTTTATGTATATAAACGCAAACAATTACAGTACCGGTATGATATAACCGATAGGATAAATAGGAGAATTAATGTTAGTAGATGCGATCGAAAAGTATTGAGTTAGCGAATTTATAATTTGAGATGATAAATTTGAGATGATAAATTTCATTGTTATTACATCAAAGTCTTTTAGGGCAATTAAATCTGTTGATTTTTTTATCGATCTCATATTACCTAAACATAGATTAAGATTACAAGAGAGGCTATTGTATCTAATCTACCTGTGGTGCAGATATATTTACTAGCGCAAGTAATTTTTAAGTCAGATTGTAACTTGCCCGGGTTCGAACCTACAACCATGAGCATACGAATCCGGTCACTGAACCGCTAGTCCACCACGACACAATTATTTTTTTATTTAACAGCAAATTATGTAACATTTAGTGTTTATAGAATTTCCTTAACACTAAAGTTATTTTTTTAGTTTTAATTTTTTTTTCCAACCAGTAAAGACCTTACCATAGACAAGTCACCTCAACTACACTACAGTCTGAGAAAAGTACACAAGCAATAATTAAAGGAGATATATAAATCGTATGATACGTACGTAGGCACGTCCGTCGTGAGATATTTATCTGAAAATAGACGCGATCCGATCCGAATAGCCCCTCCCTATAGTACCCAGCATCCGTAGAACACAGAAGTGTTCTATACCTTCATATATTTTCTAAACTAAATTCATCATTGTTATTAACTTGAAACCATAAACGTTCCCAGACATAAAACAAACTTAAATTTCTCCCAAAAAAAATTCCATGATTATTTCGATCTAGCTTTTTATCCACGACTACCTTTTGCTCGCAGCTCCGCCCGTGTGGGCGTCGATTACCGCGGCAGATTATAGCTTACAGCCTTCCTCAATAAGTGGGCTATCTAACTGTGAAATATTTTTCAAATCGGCACAGTAGTTACTGAGATTAGCGCGTTCAATCAAAGCTATATGAGGACTTACTTTTACTCCATACAAGAGAACCACATCTAACCTTTACACTTCTTTCTTCATTCTTACCTGAAAGTTCTCTCGATTGATTTCCTAATGCTTCTAGATTTTTAAGATAATTTCAGTTTTAAGTTTTACCTAGGAACATCGTTATCTTTTTCATTTAAATAATAACACAATAAATAACCTAACCAGCTTCTAAATAAAAAGGAATAACTTAGTAGAATGATTAATAGCTTTAGAACATGTTCAGAAGTTTATCAAGTCTTTTATTTAGTATTAATTAACTATACTACTACTTATTAAAATGGAAGAGTACTTTAGGTTGTTTGTTTAAACCCGCTTATTTCTAGAACTACCAGTCAAATTAAAATTATTATTTTTTGGTTTATGATAGCCTGATGTGCAAGGAATAGTATATGCTACGTTTATTTTAATTAGAAAAATAATTAAGGTTCCGTGCAAAACATGAAAAGTAATTTAACTAAAATACGTGGATGAAGTCGCGAGCACAGCCAGTATACAATATATTAATGAACAAATTATCCTTCTGAGAAGTCCGAACTTGACCCTGAGTGGACATGATTCATTTGAAAACTAGTCAATCTAGTTCCCAGGTACCTACACACTCAAATATTCAGCATTTATGATTATTTAAATGTATTTTTAGTCTGTTGCACGAAAAGTGCATATATATGATTTGATAAAACATGCACTTTTAATTATTTATATATAACTAGAATTTAATTTGTTTGTGGTCAAATGTTATAATTATTTATAGAAGCATTTCTGCATTAAATGAATAATATTATTTCTTGTAAAAAGGACTGGGCCGGAAAAGATAGAACTACTAGGGTTTTCTTGCTTTTAACGTACACAACGTAACAGTATAATATTTAAAAAAAGTTTATCAGTTATCGATGTTTGAACATGCTCGATTTTATCACTTAAAATAGCCATAAATAAAACATTATTTATAACAAAGGCAATGCACAAAGATATCATACATAATAATCTAATAGAAAATCAAACCCAGTATGTATATGTTGTTAGGTATCGCGAATATTGTTATAATAACAATTATATCCGTAGGTGAATATCGCAATGTCAAGTCAAAGAGTTTTAAATGTCAGAAATTGATTTACAGTATTTTGATACGAAAACAAGTAGCTTATACCATATATGAAATATTAATTGGTATTATAATACCAGTATGACGAACAACAGCGTTCTTAATGATAATACACACACACAAATTCACTAATAGTATAAATGCGAATGTATGTCTGTCCGTCTGTTACTTTAAACCGGCTAAACTGATGCACCGATTTTGATAAAACTTGGTAACCTTAAAACCCAAGGAAGGACATAAGTTACTTTTCACTGCGGTTTTGCCTACGCGGGCAGATACACGGGTAAAATAAATACTTGACTATTCATACTCACACTATGATACGTTTTTTGTAACACACTAGGTATGATGCACAGTAATAAGTTTAAACGTTGCATTAGACATAATTAAGGTAAAGTTCAGAAAGACGCGCGTAACTTATTGTGAGTTCAAGCTTTAGGGATGAGGTTTGGTTTTTTGGTAGCTAGTAAGGGTAGAACCAGAGGGGCTCGTGGCTAAGTGTAAGCCGTATGGTTTGACCGATAATAAAGGTTAAGCCGCGCTCGCCGCGGTTGGTCCGTGGATGGGTGACCATTTATAAAACATACCGAGACCCCTCCGTGCCTCGGAAAGCACGTTAAGCCGTTGGTCCCGACTGTCGTACAGTGATCTTTGACAGTCGTTAAGTCATTACAATTCTGACAACCAGTCTTACTATGGAATACTATATTGCCTAGCAATAGGTTGTGGAGGTCAGATAGGCAGTCGCTCCATGTAAAATACGGTATTCAGCTAAATCCGGTAAGATTGGAAGCCGACCCCAACATAGCTTGGGAAAAGGCTAGGCAGAAGCAGAAGAAGAAGAGTACAGTCTTTTAATGTCTTTAACACACTACCAAAGAATCTAAAATCTCATAAAGGACCAGTTCTTTGATCTCGAGTTAACTCAACGAATGGTTAAATACGCTAACGAATGGTTTAAATCTCGGTAAAAAGTGTTTTGTTTGTCTATCAAAGGGTCAAATAAGTTGAAAAGTTAATGATTTAACCATTTGTTAGAATAAAAATTGATGAATAAACACGTTCTACCGAAGTTTGTAACCATTAGTTGGGATATTTAATCATTGGTTGAGTTAACTCGGGATCAAAAAACTGGGTCCAAGTCAGCATTTCTGCTCGTTATTACTACGTTACGTTATTATTGTTACTTTTCTATCATTCGTGTCTGATAATCCTTACATTGGGTACTATTTCAAACTGTCTTCGGTTCCAAATTATGAGACCGCTACCGAAAAATTCATATTTATAAAATGAACACAAAACTCGTTTTTTTTTACCTGAGAATTACCCATGCCCACTCTACACTGGAGCCGCGACAATGTATCGAGACCACACAGTGTGTGCTTATTTAAAATATTTTTAATGGTTTCCGACGATTACTAGACCTGCCATAATGCTAAATTATACTTGGTACTGTTCCTTATATGTATAAACAAATGATGTAATTTTTTTTCTAACCTGTTATAATTGTTCTTTATCTTGAACTAGACACTTTTACTCAGCTTGGCAAAAGTCTCTAGTTAAATAAATGATTCAATACTGAGTGAGTATCGTTTTACTACTTAAACATCGTCTTAAAGACAAGAAAGTTGTATTTTTTCTCAGATTTCAAAACCACATAGGTATAAAGACATAAGGACCAAAAAAGATATAACTGACACAAAACAGTAATAAATCTTTTTACACTCATTTAAAATATATATCCATTTTCATAATTTTAGGAAAGCTACATGCGTATGCGCTGGGATATGATATTAACATCTCTTATGGGTATTTTATGAGTCATATTTTACAAGGTATCAAATTAGACCGTATGCAATAACAGAAATAGTACCTTCGTCCGTGTGTTACGATAATAAATCTTTGGGATAAGATCTAATTAAATAATATTCTCCAATTAGTCTCAAATAATTGGTTTATGAGGTTGTATATATATGAGTTGGGGATCGTTTGCTGACTGTGTAGTGTGAGTAATAAAGGGATAGTGCAGGACATGAGATGCGGCGAGTGGTGTCCCGCTGGAGAGTCCTAGAGGCCGTTAGCATTTGTCGCGCGGCGCGGCGGCGGCGGCGGCGTGCACTCGAAATAGCGCGGGCGGCGCGTCATCAATGCGCTTCGTTTGCTTTATGGCCAGTTATTGCGCGCATTTAATTACCATCGCACGCCATTTTGAAGATTTGTGAAACGTCACTTTTGGCGCGAAACGTGCACTTGACAAATTACCGTAGCGCAGCCGCAGACACAGACAACACACGCCTGCAGCCTGCCCTCGGAATTAATAGATTTTTTATTACCACCCACTTGTTAACAAACGAGTTTAACAAATAAAAATACGTTTTGAATTAAAGTTGTTTAATTAGCATACTTTGAATTGCACTTCCGTGCTGCGATACGATTTGGGCGAGTAAAGTCCACTTATTTCTGGAATAACAAAGTACGCCGTGTTACATCGGCTGTATTAAACTTTTATTGCCTTCAGTGCCATTCTTTAGTCGTGCGAGTGTGCGAACATGCCATTAATTACAGCCGAAACCATTTAAAAGATTTATTATATTTATTCTGAAAATTTAAAAGAGCATAAAATTTCAGCAATATATTTCGGGAAGTTATGTAGTGTCTATTTATTATGTTATTGCAACTACACAAAGAGTGTCAAATATGAACTTGAGACGTTAATCAACACAAGGAGGCCCGTAGGTACCCGTACCGTGGTAGAAAATGCAAGTGGAGTCAAAGGTCACTTGACACTTGCTCCCTCCACGAGTCCAGTGCTTAACAATAGAAGCCCTTCGTGGTCGGCGGGACCCCAGCCAGTTAATTCGAACAGCCTTGATTTGTCACCGTCTACGTTGCATTTATTTAGTCCCTTCGCGTTTCATGTTTACTCTCGTTTATTCGTCGCGCAGATCTCAGGGCTGCGTGCGATAAGTGCATTGCCCCGAACCGAAATAAATTGTCGCGACGCGGGCCGAGTGTCGCGTGGTGCGTACAACCGGTACCGATGTCGTGTAGATATTATAAAGAACCCAATGCCAGACATGGCGGGCGGCCGGTCTCCCGCCAAAACGACCTGTCACTTTCGCGTCATTACGCACTCGGCTCCGTTCGCATGCTGCACTTGCCTGAAGTAATGAAAACTGAATTGGCGATGACGCAGCGATGAATAGCGTTTGTGTATATAATGTCGCAGTGAAATTTGTGAATGTCCGTCGGCCACTTTTTATCCGTCCGCTGACACTCGCGAGGTTTTTTGTTACATCTTCATTCACGTGTCTTTCCGCGTTCGTTCTCATGCGTGCCATGATTCATGAGAAAGGAGTTTCTTGGTTTTTGTAAATAAATTTTTGATGTGTCAATTTGCGCGGACCTTGAGCTGAACAATGTCAATGTTTTTCTTGCTTGCGTGTGAAGTCGGTGAGGTCCTTATGACCGGTTTTTAACTTTTGAACTGCATTCACTGATATTTTATAAGAACAAAAGCTGCTTACATTCTGACATGCGCATTTATTTCATACCTACCAACTACATAAGTTCATAATTGAGGACTCAGTAGTCTTCAACCCTGCACTGCTTCGTGTGGCACCTGCACAAACCCTTGATCAGCACAGAAGCTGGCATCTAAACAGTCACAAAGATTCGTGACTAAGCGCGTCCAAACATCCTGTTTTCATTGTCGATACAACTCTGTAACTGTATGAATCACAAAAGCTAAAATAACAACGTGGTTATTACAAATTGCACCAGTCAAAACATTCGTTAGAGAAACAATTTATATTAATGTATTACGTTTCTTTGTAGTCGAAGCCCCTGAAGGTTCTATATTTGATCGGTCAAAATGAATTAATAATTGCTACTCTTTTCGTTGATAGAATAAACAATAAAAGCTTCGATTCTTGTCTTACATATAATATTTTCATAGACCATTATATAAACGAAAATTTTGAACATACTACGTATTATTTTGGCAGTTTTTGGCAACATTTTAAGTTGAAATGTGTAAAAGAAGCTTTCGTGCTTATAATTATATCCCAAGCTGTCCCACAGTTGGACAAAGTTTTACTTCAACTTGCCCACATCATAATTACAGACTGTCGTTTGACGAGTCCTTTTTTGTCCGTTTCGTCTTATCATCTCACCTTCGGCTTGATATTAATTTTAATAATCCTTGATCACAGTTAGATATGCGTCATGGATCACAAGTCACATACCATCCACCCTGCCATCAGTAATATAGGTGCAATCAAACATAATTGTCCGAAAACCTCTGTACCACAAAAAATCATGTAGATTATATATTTTTATACGCGTTCGATTTTAAACTTATAATACAACTTTATTTTTATCAGTCGTCTGTGGGATTTTGGACCTTGTGTGCAGGTTTTAAGGTTTGGTGATGTGTTTTTTGAGGTATTGTTATGTTTGGTAGGGATTTAATCCGGTGGATCGTTGCTGCCAAGCGGGTGACGGCTCCGACCATCCGTGAGCCCTGTACGGTGCGCACGCGAACATCGCCTTTTATTACTTCTTTTTTATCAATTTAAATTTCGTTTCTTTTATTTTGTATGTTCGCAAATAAGGTTTCCTAATTATTACTAGTATTTACTTAGGTTTAAGCTTTATTGACAAAAGTAACTGAAGCTAGACAGGCACAGAATCAGATAGTTTTGACTATAAACATATACAACAACGAAATGTAGAAACGATGATGATTTTACATTTGACATGGAAATATTTGTAGATATTAAATCAGGAAAGTCACCTATGCTTACTCTAACATAACAAAAAAAACTGATACGTGACAGAAACCAAAATAATAACTAAGACATTTAAATTTTCTTATTTTCATGTTGTATTTTCTATTAACTTAAATATAATAACGAAAATAAATAAATCAATATGATTTATTTATATTTTATCTGCCGACCGTACCGCGTAGCGTTTGCAGGAAAGGGGCGGTCTTGTCGAACCAGTTCGCGGCGCCCGCGCATGAGGCCGTGGTCCTTATACCATTGCCTACTGCCTCATATTCCACAACACTACTTATTCAAATTCCTACAGCCTCTGTTCAAATAGTTAAGTGCAACTCAAATAGATATAAGTCATCGTCAAACGTCGTGCTTTCGTACCTCCAAATACTGAAAAGCAAATTAACTTTAAGAGGTTCTTAAATAGCTGCCGCTAGTTCACGCCTTAAAGAGACAGAGACTTAACGGTGGCTTAAACTAATTGCTAACCCGCAATGAATAAGAAAGAAGATAAAGGTTCGCTCCTTCTCCACATGAGAAGAGGTCCCAACCCGCAATAAGCAAACGCGGTGATCAATGCTCGCTTTCTCCATATGAGAAGAGGACTGACCCCAACAGTGGCGCATTTAATGGCCTGTATCATATAAAATTTTGTTGCAATTGAGTATTCGGGTTAATTTAGAACAGGTTATCAGGTTATTCAGTAAAAAATTGTGGTAGTTAGAGAGTAGTCAATCAATCCAATCAAATCAGCCTATCGCGGTGCACTGCTGGACACAGGCCTCTCCCAAGTTGCACAACATCCGATCCTGCGCCTTCCGCATCCAGTCCGACCCAGCTATCTTTTTCAGGTCATCGGTTCATGAGAGCAGTCGCTCTACGTAAAATACGGTATTCAGCTGAAGCTGACTAAAACGTAGTTTGAAAAAAGACTAGGCAGAAGACTCAATGTATTATTCTAAAAGATGTATGTATGTTTCTCGACAAACTTAGGTAACTATATACACCTAAAACTAAAATAAAAAAATCGTCGAAGATTCACCCACATCGCAGTTGAACTTGGAAGTGCGTCCGAAAGGCTGGCAGCTTATAAAAGCCACGTTCAATGGCAATGCTTAACCGCTGACCAAGATAAAAACCAGCCCCCCGTCACACGAGGTGTCAACAAGACGTTTGGACAAGTCTTAGAAATTATATTCTCAATTAATTTAATCCATTACACATAATGTTCAGGATAAATCACTTTCGATCTTATTGCTATCGTCAGAAAGCTAAGATAATATTTAAACAAAGACTAACGAGGCAATTTATATATACAAATGATGAATGTTTTTTCTAAAATTATTCCGTCTCTATTTGATATTGTTAGAAGAATATTTAGTTCAGCCTGCCTACATATACCATCAAAAATTCTTAGAATCAGTTTTCTCTTCGATATTAAGTAAAAGGTTATATGGAACGTAATTATTATAATAATTGACATATTATTAACTTATTTTTGTTATATTTAGCCAGGCCAGAAAAGCTAGCGACCATCTAATTTATTTATTCCTTTTAATAGAACGTCTTTACCACCGAACCAATTACACTATTAGTAACAAAGCACGCCATCTATTATTGAAAGTGAGAACTAAATACAATAGTAGTTAAATAATTTAATATAATTATGGGGATTAAGAAGTGATAATGGTTATGTTTTTTGGTGTGTTTTTATAGCATAAATACTTAGAACAATTAATCGAGTTTTTTAAGAGAAAAGATGAATTTGAGATACTTTTATTATATCCTTATACTTACTTGTAGTGTATAATAAATCAAACGATAAGAAATATTAGATACGTCATATAACTACGAGATTAGCATTATACAGGATTAATTTTTATGGACTGCTTATATTCAACGCGGTAATCAGGTGCGAAATCTTAAAATTGCAAATGAAATATTCATACGAAGTAACAGGTCACGTGACTTATGTTTGTATGAAAAATTAATTTTCTATTTAACATTATTATAAAAATAATTCTACTAATATGAAGCGCTGACTCGAATTCTAGGCGTCTACGAAGCTACGAGCTCCTTAGCAGTTGAGAAATATTTTAATTCTTGGAAGTCTTATTCCATAGATTATGACTTAGTTATGATAATCTTTATATTCATTGTTTTATGATGTTGGAATTCTCTGTATAACAGAAAGCAGGGCTTTTTGGGTATTATTTAATTAAAAGACATTTTTCACATATGCATAGTAGGTTAATTGTGATAGAACAGTAGTTCCATGATTGATTTCACATGCACATGGTTTAAGCTGCAATAAAAGTTAGTTAGTTAAGTTAATACTTTTTTTAATATTTACTTTATTCAAGGATACAACTGAATAATTAATTCTATATTATGAAACATTATGAAATCTTAATTAAATTAAGAAAATTTCGATACCACAGGCTTCATCTGAATTTTAACTTAACCACCTCTGTGCAAGCGAAGAGTATTTTTCCCAGTAGTATGGCAATAAAAGGCCGTTAATTTTAATACATAATCTTTTACAGTTCTCACGTTTATCAGCCTTCAAAATAAAGTGAATGTCACTGGCTGTCACATGTTGCAACGACATACAACGACGTCAAAAGTAAAGTATCATTAAAAGGGTTAATACAGATGATTGGACCATGAAAAAGTAGCAATATCCTCTACACAATCAGATGCAGGGAAATTAAACTTTAATTAAAGAATGGAAGGGTGCGTTTTAAGTTGTAATTTATTTATTTATAGAGGGACAAAAAACAGTTACATAATAAGACTTATTAGCTAAGATCGTTAAAAATATTTTAACAATTATGCAACCATACCATTGTCCATAAATTACAAAATAAAATAAAAGGAAGGAAGTACGAAAACACTCTTCACCATTTCTAAACTAGAACTATACTTTCCGTACAGGGGATTCCAGAATGGAGAATCGTATTCTAATTGAGATCTGATTAGATCTGATTTCCTACTTAAACAGATTCGAAGATTTCGTGCTTGATACCCATGGAATCCGGCTGAATTTGAAATTGTCTAATATATTATGTAATTACAATATTGATATTGAAAAAATAATTATGTCAGTTACACGAGTTTTGGTAAAAAAAAAACTAAGTAAGTAGGTACCTAATGTCCGGCCTTCAGATATTTAGGCTACATGCTTCCTTTCTCTTAAAGAGTAGAGCTGATTTTAAAAGCTTCTGAAATCAGGAGAGAACAAATATGAACGAATAAAGCGAAGGAATATTACTATATCTTCAATTTTGAAACACCTTATATTCTTGAACACGACACAATCGGACGCTCCCTTCATGATTAAGATTTAAGATCCATTCTGTTCCTTTCCAAGATAATTTCACACGCATTAAATCACACGAATAAACGTAGGATGCAAACCCCTTTCATTTATTCCCATAGCTCCATATGTCGTCAGAGTAAAACGGAACACGTGGTCAAAACCATTGCGTTAACGTTCACGTCACTAATAAAATTATATGACATCGAAACGCAAACATGTGACGTTTGTTACATTCGGTTATTGACTTCAACGTTAGGTTGAGTTAATGCGACCAGCTGAGAAAAATGTGATGATATGATGTGTGATGGCTTTTTATCTTTTAAGGCGTTATTCAATAATTACTAATTCAAAAGAAAAAGGTTTTTTTTTGACATCACACACGGTCCTCTGATCCCAAACTAGATAGAACCTGTACTATGGCAACCAGACCACTGATATACATATTTGTATAAATATACATATTATAGATAAATTACACCCAGACACAGAACAAATGGTCGTGCTCATCACAGAAAAAAGAATTCTGGGTGGGAATCGAACCCACGACCTGCGCCTTAGCAGACAGGTTCACTAACCAATAGACCAACAGGCCAGTCAATCTGAATTGAATCTATCCCCTTAAAGTACCATTAATATGCGGTCAAACCTTGTACTATATCATCGCATATCTTTTGATAGACGTCACTAACACGACATTGAACAGGAAGATTTCAAGATTCCCATAAGATACCAAAGGCCGAGTCTATACGTCATAATGCTGTAATTTAAAAAGGGTTAAGATAAAAAAAGTTAATACAAAATGACACCCCACATGTGCAGGCATCCGGCCGAACCTACGGATCATTAAAACTGGAGCTGTCAAATGAAGAAATCGTTTTCATCCCGTATTATTTTATCTGTGGCTCGATTATAAACAGATGTTATTCGACAATAAATCTTTGTCTTCGTGCTTCACATGAAAAGGATTCGTTATACAAGTGAAACGGAACGTTTTGCGTATTATTGTTTTGACGTTGAAATACAATGCGTTCAGTTGGCGATTTGGTCTTGGCTTTTGTGTTAATGGAATTGAGAATACTTTAGTCATTATTCTAATTCTGGTGCCTTACTTTTTTTAACAATACTGTAGTTTACGACACAAAAAACCTTTGTCCAATAAACAAAACAGAATATGCAATATCAATATCACACACGGCCATTAAATCCCAAACTAGGTAGATCCTATAAAATGGCAACCAGATATCAGATAAACATACTCATAATATATATTTCTAAATACATATTATTATGTACATATTGTAGATAAACACACCGAGACACACAACAAATGATCATACTCATCACGCAAAGATTTACCCTGGGTGGAAATCGAACATACGAACTCCGGTCCAGCTGCCAGGGTTATGAATCACTCAACCATAAAACCAGTCAATATGCTAATTATTTAATTATACATAAAGAAAATATTACAGTAGGTATAGTTATAATAAGAGTTCTTAGTGTGACGTAACCACCAGTTCATATTTCAAGTTTTTATGAGCAAACAATTAGACAATCTTAACTGTTAAAAATCGTTAATTTTATCATTCAAGTTTCGTGTAATCTGACACATGTCTATACCTACATCAAAATAATCTTTTGTTAATCGTCTGTTTTTGTTTGACCTTCCTTTATTAAGGCACTAGTTTTAATAAAGGTTTTTTTAATTTTTAAGCCGATATAAAAGATGACTAGCAATGTGGATCGCACGTGAATAGTAATCTCGTTAACCCCTCGTGCTAAGCTAAGCTTGTGTTACGAGTGGGTCCACGTCGGTAGTGTAAGGTGTAAGACCAATTTTCGACAGATGGCGCCACTGTCATTCCAATGATTATGATTGATCAACGCGAACAACGTTGCGGGTACAAGTTCTATATAAATTTTATCAAATTTGATTCCGAAGTTTGGTTTCTAAATCGAAATAATTAGATAAATATTTACCAGGAATATCAAAACCAAATTTAGTTTTTGTGCACCGTACAATTATTTTTTATTTATTTGAAGTTTTTTTGTTACATTCATGTGAAGTCAATAATGATTATGTTGCTTAAAATAAACCAAGATGAAGGTGAAGTGATGTTGATTGTAACGCCGATAGGACTATAGGAGCTTGATATTATCAGCGTTTAGGCGATCTTTTGGGTTATTAACGATGCCAGCTCACTCAAGATAGATGGTGCATCATTTTTTATAAGGCTGAATGCGTCTACACCAATGACGAATGACGAGACCACTAAAAAAGTTTGTGTTTAACTTCATAATCGATAATGAGTTTCTAACGATCAGCCATGTTGGTTTTGAGTTTGGCGAGAAAATTACTGTGTTTTAAATAATTAGTTATTTAATTAGTATATTTGAGTGTATTATATTATGCTGAGTAACATAAAAGGCTTAACCTTTATAATCGGTCAAACTGTACGGCTTACACTTAGCCCCCTCATAAAGCATTATGTACTAAGTGAACATATTTGTTCTAATTATACTAGTTTATTACACCTAATGTACATCTGTCAATCAGTAGTAAGTATAAGTAACTTCTGTCCGTTCAATTTGGTTTACATCGTACTAATCTGTACGTCATAAACCGTTGTGAGAGGTGGAAAGAGTACTGTCAGAGACAAAACGCTATGTTGTAATAATTTTATTTCGAACTAGCATCTGCTAGCAACTTCGTCTGCGTGGACTTCAGAATTGGGTCCAAAAAGAAATGAAAAATGTGAAAGTAATGAAAAATGGAATAAAATTTTCACCCGTGTAAAAATACCAAATTTCAAAGCTATTTAAAATATTTTTGTCTCTCGTGAACTTCTTAAGGAATCGGGATAAAAAGTAGCCTATATTCTTTTCTATGTCAAAGGCTACATGCATGCCAAATTTCATCCAAATCCGTTCTGCCGTTTTTGCGTGATTGAGTAACAAACATCCAAACATCTAAGCATCCACACTACTTTAGTAGGATTATTATAGTGCACATGTTTTAATTGTGCTAGTACAGTAGTGTAGATAATGCACAGGTATTGTTGTTAATCTTGAAGTACTTTCGTAGCAAAACGTAGGGCGTGCTGTGCCGTAGCAATTTACTTTTGCGTAGGCTTTGAAGTACGGCAAATGTTAGCGGCGAAGTTGAGCGTAAAAAAATGAACTTTTATACGATTTCCAAACATTGTATTGTATTAATTTATATTATGTATAAAGATTACAACAATAGCTGTCGTAACTAATTCTCAGTTACGTAACATAAAAATAACAGCGACAAAAAAAAATAAAAAAAGTTTTTCCAGTAACTCATATTCTGTGGCTTCTGTAACAGGCCAAAATTTGTCACAATTTGAATAGCACTTATGGAAAACTAGCTTCTGCCCGCGACTTCGTCTGCGTGGACTTCAGAATTGGGTCCAAAAAGAAATGAAAAATGTTAATGTAATGAAAAATTTAATAAAAATTTTCACTCGTGTTTTAGCTTGCGATGTAATAGAGAAAAATAACAAATTTCAAAGCTGTCTACCCACGGCTTAGCTCGGAAACAATTTTCAATTTTCCCTCGGGAACTACTTAAAGAATCGGGATAAAAGGTAGCCTATGTTCTTTTCCATGTCAAAGGCATGCCAAATTTCATCCAAATCCGTTCAGCCGTTTTTGCGTGATTGAGTAACAAACATCCAAACATCCACACTTTCACATTTATAATATTAGTAGGATTTATATTGTTAACTGTAAAATACCACACAGATTTGTAATAAAAAATGGACGCAAATTATTTAAAAGATGTTTATATTGACCAGTACTACGTAGACTGTAATCATCAGAAACCTGATAGCTGGACGGAGGCTGTCAAAACTGTCAAGCGCAACCGCAGCCCAGTTCCCATCATTATTGGGTACAGCTGCTGTTTATTAGGCACGAGTTGTCATCCATAGACAGTTATATATATTAGTTCGTTTTTATTTACTATATATTAGCTGTGCCCGCGATGTCACCTATGTTATACATATTATTGATATAAATGGCAACGCTCACCCGCTATATTATTTCGTTTTCACATAGCGTTCATTCTGTTTTTTTTTTTTTGTTTTTTTTTGACCCAATAGGGGTGTGTCTCTAGCCTTCCTCAATAATTTGGCTATCGAATAAAAAGGATTTCAAATCAGTCTGGTAGTTTTATAGAATCATTCAAACAAACTATTTAGCAGTTTTTTATAGTGTAGATGCCAAATCTAAAGAGTTTGTTTTAGCTTTTAGGCGCTAAAGGATCCCCAATTAAACCTTTGTGTAAAAATCTATTGATTCAGGTAACGCTGAAGGTTCTTTACACGTGTTCGTGGTCTGTAAGAACACACTATGATAAATAATCCTACTTACATTTATCAAAGTATAATGTGTTCCTCCCTTTAAATTACAATAGTAAATCTTATTACATACATAAATAACGAATAGTAATGATTTACATAAAAACGCGTTAACTTAATTTATACTTTAGAAATAAACCAACTTTTTTTTTACATAGCCAGGAGATAAAAATCTATTCATCCGCCATTTGCATTTCCCCTTTGAGAAAGAAGAAAATGGTCGCATTTCCCCGCGTTTTTTGTGACGCCACAGACTCAATACGTTGAGAAAGTGAATCATTAGAAACGTGCTCATTTTATAAGTTCCTTTTATCTCGAATGGTTTCACTGAACGATTAAAGCTGTATTAACTGTACGGACTTATAAAAACATTACGTAATGGAACTTTATTTTTGAAAAAAATCTTTTTACAACTGAAATTTTCTTTTTTACCAGCTTGATTGAAATGTGACAAAGCGAGGAGGCATGTAAAAGGAAAACAACAATAAATTCACCACAAGATGTTTTTGATCACCCAAGTGACTTTCTCATTTCACGGGCCCATCACATAATGCACTCCGACGCGGCGACGCGACGGTTGAAACTACCAAAACGTCTCGCGGCACAAAACGTGACATTTTATTAAATTCTTATTCGTTTGGCGCAGCGAGTGTTATGAATCGCGCGCGACACGCGATGTCGCGAGCTTTGCTGTGCACCAGTCGCACGCCACCGCCCTTTGTGGTGCTATGCTCACCATTTATCACACAATGCCGGCTCGCTCCGTTATCCTTACGATTAACTAGCCGGTACTCTACCTTTAGGCACTAAACCGATTCCAAAAATATACCTACTATTTTTTAGTTCTTGTTATTCATATGAAACAGCATAAATAAATTCGTTTTTAATTTAATTTCAGACACGACAACACCATACGTCCTCTACAAAGATGGCGTGGAGCGAGCCCCACCGGGCACGCAGTGGGGTGGCGGCGTGCTGGACGGCGGCTACCAGCCGATGCAGCACCAGAGTCCCGGCGGCCCCTCCCCACAGCCCGAGCCGCAGCTCGCCTCGCCGGCGCCCTCGCCTTACCCGCCCGCGCCTCCGCCCCCGGACCCCACGTCCGCAGAGGACGCAGCCCAGCAACTCGCGCAGCAACAGGCACAGCAACAAGCGCAACAACAAGCACAGCAACAGCAGCAACAGCAACAACAACAGACTTCTCCCGAGCATATGCAAGTGGAGCAACAGCTCCAGAGCCAAGCACAATCACAGCCCCCTTCCCAGGACCATCTCGACCGGACGCCATGTTTCGTGCCGCAGCCTGATCTTCAGCAACAGTACACGCCTTACTTTAAGGAGGCGAGGCCGACGAGCCACATGCTAGGCACGGGCGGTTTTCCGCTACACTATCTAAAACAAAACGGTGGTGTGCTATCCCTAGAAGGTCCATTAGACCAGTACGCGGCGCCGGACCTCCGCCATTTGCCAGACATAGTTCAGCCTGAGCCACCGAAGCCACGGAAGCACAATCCCAACTCGGAGTTGCGCCTATTCAAGTGCTTAACTTGCGGCAAGGACTTCAAGCAGAAGTCGACGTTGCTGCAGCACGAGCGGATCCACACAGACTCGCGGCCGTACGGGTGTCCCGAGTGCGGCAAGCGGTTCCGGCAGCAGTCGCACCTGACGCAGCACCTGCGCATCCACGCGAACGAGAAGCCGTACGCGTGCGTGTACTGCCCGCGCTCGTTCCGGCAGCGCGCCATCCTCAACCAGCACCTGCGCATCCATTCCGGTGAGAAGCCATATACGTGCGGCGAGTGCGGCAAACATTTCCGCCAGAAGGCCATCCTGAACCAGCACGTCCGCACACACCAAGGCGAGCGCTATTCACACATATATACCCCCCGGCCCCCGCGCGCGCCGCCCGCACTGACCGCGCGTCACTGCCGCCGGCGCCCGCGCTCCCGCCGCCCCCGCACCGTCGTCTCGGTCTCGCATCCATTGGCCTTCCTATCAAAAAAATTCTCGGTCCTCTCGTCGCCCGCAACGCGGAGGGCGCTCGCGAGACGCGGAACCGACCGCCGGACGCTCCCGTAACCGTTCCTAGTTTGATTAACCCACTCGTCGGTTTTATCCATCGGAAATCTATCATCAATTCCTAACCATTCTATTCCATGTTTACAGACGTATCGCCACATCTCATCTTCAAGAATGGGACAACGCCGACTCTATGGCCTCAGGATGTGCCGTTTCCAGCTGATGAGAACAAGGAGGAAGTTCAGTCAACGTATGGCGATGCCGATGGACAGAACGGCGAACAGCGTGGCTCCTGCTTCTCTCCAGGCGACACTGCTCAGTATCCTGCTTACTTTAAAGACACAAAAGGTCTCAACCACTCGGTCTTTAGCTCGGGCCTCTCTCTACAATACTTGAAAGGGGGTAAGTTGCCAGACGTGCTCGGCGGACGGGCGATGCCCCTGTATGTGCGCTGCCCAATTTGCCAAAAGGAGTTCAAGCAGAAGTCAACGCTTCTCCAGCACGGATGCATACACATAGAATCGCGCCCATACCCGTGCCCAGAGTGCGGTAAACGCTTCCGACAGCAGTCGCATCTCACGCAGCATCTACGCATCCACACCAATGAGAAACCATACGGCTGCGTTTACTGCCCGCGGTTCTTCCGCCAGCGGACGATTCTCAACCAGCACTTGCGCATCCACACCGGCGAGAAGCCCTACAAGTGTACCCAGTGCGGCAAAGACTTCAGGCAGAAGGCCATCTTAGACCAACACACGCGGACGCATCAAGGCGACCGGCCTTTCTGCTGCCCCATGCCCAACTGCCGGCGGCGATTCGCTACGGAGCCGGAAGTGAAAAAGCACATCGACAACCACATGAACCCGCACGCGGCCAAGGCGCGGCGGGCCGACGCCAACAAGACCCCGCGGCCGCTGCCGCCCGCCGCCGCCGTGGTCAAGCCCGAGCTGTACTTCCCGCAGTGCTACGCGCCGCCGTTCCAGCAGTTCCCGGGCGCGGGCGCGGAGTTCAAGCCGGCCGTGGGACCGGCGCCCGTGGCCTGCCTGCCGGCGCAGTGACCCGCGCCGCCGCCGCGCTGGCACCCGGCGCCCTCGCACGCGCACCACGACCTGTACGCCGCCGACCGCCTCTACAACTGAGCGGCGGCGGCAGGAGCGCGCGGCGAGGCGGCGTCTCACGTATACGACTCGCGCTGGCCGCTGGCGGCGCGGCGCGCGGCGGCGCGAGCTTCCTCTACCAGTACACACAGTAGTCGATGTATCATTAACCGGATCGCTGTAAAACGAGCTTCGATCTGTAAATAACGTCCTGTTTATACTCTATCGGGAGGTCAGTCGTGGTGTACAGTTTCAAAGTTCATCACGAGTAGTGTTACCGTCAAACAAGCGAGTACAGTTAGCGTTTTTGTCCCGTAATCATTAAGTTACCACGTAAGAGTTAGATGTCTCGGTGATTCTGGATTCTGCTAACCTTTTTTGCGGACTATCCGAGCGGATCTAGCCCGGAGATTAGAATTTAAAACACTTCGTTGAAATCTAAACATTAAGAATTGATCTTTTACCACTTATCAATATTTCGCGATGAATGTTTCCGGCGCGATGTTGTGCCTAATTGTAATAAATATACATACATATTTTGTAGATGTATTAAGTTAATTTTATTTACGAGTATTAAGAGATAAAATCTGGCAAATACATGGGGTTTTATAAACGGATCCATGATGCTCAAAATATGTTTAAAAATAACGATAAAGAATGATAAGAATTTACGAGTTAGCTATAGACAGAGTTCGGGTTTCGGACCGTAAGTCTAAGAGGGAAGAACGAACATCGTCGGTGAAGACAATCAAGAATGCAAACCAAAAACGTAGGTTACCTTTTGCCATCAACATTCAACTTTGTTAGTACGTACTTACAACAGGTTTTGTTACATTAATTAATGCATTTACTCTTAATTAACAAGGTGAGATTACTGAGATGTCTTCGTAACACTATAGGTGCCAAATAGTGTAGTGATTTTTTAAATTTTTTCTACCAGCTTCTATTATAGTTGGCCTAGTTTAGGTTGTTACCAGTTTTTTCAACGATGTGACAAAAAGAGATGCATTTAAGTGGAAAGGGTCAGACTGAGAGAGGACTGTGATAGCTAAGTAGGTTAGGTGTCTATTTCGCTCATTTTAGCGTTAAATCTTCGTGTGTAGACGTGGTCGAGATCCATTGAGGAGTCGAATGAATGTTTAACTCTTTACTTTTGTACAGTTTTGGTTTGATTGCAATTCGATATTGTAATGTTTTATGTTCCTAAATTGTAATGATGTAAAACGTTTGTTTGTTTGTTGTCTCGCGGCCGGCCGCCGCGGTCGGGTCGTCGCCTTCTCTTTCTTGACTGATTTGATATCATTATTACGAGTGAGATTAGTAAAATTTACCAATTAGGTAACGTGTGATTACGCAAAGTGCTTTGATGTAGTTTGATCCAAGGGACGGAGGGTACGCCAGAGTAAATCTTATTTCTAATTTAGCTTAGACTTTCGAATTACCAAGCAATTCGATCATTCATCGCGAAATAACTTAGAATTTAGGAAGAATAAAAATATTATATGAATTTGTGACATTGTTGGAGTATTCTGGTAATGGGGTATGGGTCTAGTTAATATTATCGTATCCACACTTTTTTGCGGTTCAAAATTAATAGTATTAAGGTAAGGTAAACTGTATACGTGGATATCGTTGATTCATACTGTGTGTATAGCGGGCGTATGTGATGCGCCCGCTCCGGTTCTCATGAAAGCAGTCAGCCACACAGCGAGTCTGTCAGACTATAAACTACGTGTTCAGTGCCAGGATAGTCCAGCAACTTTTTAACGTTTTAATATCTCTGTTTGTATCTATAGACAACTTATATAGCTTATTTTACTATAATTGTGATGGTTTCGTTTCCCTACCGCATAATATGAACTGTTAATTAAATAATAGGTGTAATAGTAAGGTGGATTTGTGGGAGTCACATAACATATACCATTTTATTATTTGTCACTACGAAGTGATCGATGCAATATTATTATTTAGTTGGTTTATTGTATGTTGATTTATGACAAATTTATCATATTGGGCAGTTATGAAAATTATAGGGAGGTTAGTTGTGAATGTTCAGCGCTTCTAGTATTTAACACCGAAATGTAATAACGAACCAAATAATGTTGTATACGACGCGAACATTAACCTTAAGATATAACACCATCAAGTTACCACCACATCGAATATGGTCTCCGTGACAAACCAAAGCTGCGTTCACAACTGGCCAACCAAAACGTAACATTTGATTTTCCATTTAATTTTCCTATCAAACTTTCGGAGGTTTACAAATGAAAAAAACATCGTTATCGAAGAAAATTAGAAACATTTATCTTCCGTGACTAAAGTTTTCCACAGAGTTCACAGAGTGTGACCCTCCCGAGGCAGCGCGCGCCGCCCCCGCCCCCCGCAACACAATAGCATAGGATTCAGTTATATTATATCACACACGAGCAGCCTTATACAATAATAGTTGATAAGTATTTTTATACAATATACGATATATTTTATTGACAGGGCGGGAGTGGCGTGACGTGTCCCAGTACAAAGTTTGAATACAAACACAATACAGTGCCATAGCCAAGAAATAACCTCAGATTTATACTTATTAGATTTTTATACCGATACAAATGGATTTAATTTTTAAATATAAACAAGAAGTGATTAAGTATACAGAGATTACAGATGATATTTTATACATTTATTACATACAATATTATTAAAAGGTAAATGTGAAATAGTCTTAAAGTTAGAGTCGTATTTGCAACGTGCTAGCTACCCGGTAAGGTTACTTGTTAATAAACACGGAGTTGTGGAATATCGATGGCAATGTTATCAATTTTGCACAACTTTTTTACCTGTCTCCATCTGCACGTTGGTTTCTCCAGGGGTTTTTTTCACTACTTACATTCAGTGTGGTTATTGTAAATACATATCATTGGGAATTTTTGAGGCAGTGTTGCAACACAGAAAATATTTTAGTTTTTATTGAAATCGAGTTGCGAAAAAATTGTTAACCGAAACGAACGTCGGTTTCAATGAAGACAAATGAGAAATTTACTTAGTCAAAAATGCAAACTACGCGATTGTAAGCACTTCCCAGGCTGTTCTGTTTGTAATGCTCACTGTTTTGTTAAGTTTTGCTCAATTACACGTGTATGTATTACCTATAAAGTTAATCTTATTAGTTTTATTGTGTACGAAATGATTTTTGTAAAATATTTTTTTTTGAGAGCACGGTTTTGCTTTCTTATGAAACTATTTTTAAGTGCTGAAAAAGTGTGAATGTCAATCTTGATCATATAATTGAAATTGGCAAATCTTATAGTTCACAATCTTAAACTCAGTAGCTAACAGTATAATGCCGTATCTTAACGAGCCGTCCAATACTGATCGGATACCCATACAAACATACAATATTTACGTAATTCTTGGATTATGTTTCCCGAGGATTAATTTTAAATCATTTAATTAGGTTTCAAGCATGTTCCTACATTTATGATACGTAATATTTATTTACATACAACAGCAGCATAGCAGACTACCTAGATTAGAACATAGCAGAATCTGTAACCATTTGCCAATTCTTGTTTAACAGACTTTTTCCATGGAATCAAATTCCAGCACATATAATATCTTCATAGCGATATGGTATACATATCTATATCGTAATCAAAAGGGCAGTAGTGCAGTTTTATCCATACAAATAATCTTCTCCTTCGTAAATAACGCAATATACCCTACTTAATTTTGTGTATTTTTAAGTTGTTAAAAATATAAAAAGGAGAGAATAAGATTGCATTGTAAAACTATACTTTGCATGTAAACATAATTATCAAAGTAACGTCAATTGTATTAAATACAATGCGCAATGTAAGTGAAACTGAGACATTGCTTTGTAAACATAATTACTTTAGTTGTAAACAGAAACATTTTTCACTAAATCCTTCATTCATAATGCATTTATTGTGATCTCATGATGAAATTGTAATGTCTTAATACTTGTAGGATGTACATCGGCGAATGTTTGAGTCTCATACCATTTCTGTTTATTTACCTTACAATGACATATCTACATGCTTAATAATTTTAAATTTGCAAAGTGAAGCAATATATTGTAAGTTATCGTATAATCAACATTACCGTTTACGTTAATCAAAGCCAAGTTCCCATTATATTGAATAGTATACTTATAGGATACCTACTTATTATGTTTTCTCGCGATATGAAACAGTAATCGGTACATAATTATCGGGAGTGTTTTGTCAATGCATGTTAAATGAGCTTAGTGTAACAGATTTACTTTGATAGAGTTGGCTACGAATTATTTCAACGTCTTCCATTATAAACGTAGTACATAGAACGGCGTTTTGTAATTTGTGTCACTTTTTTAGTTTATTGAAAAGCCGGCTACACACGTTCGCCCCGCCACGCTCAGTTCGTTTCAGGTCGCACGTGTGCAGCCGACCTAAGTGTTATTTGCATTATGTATAGTTTAAAAGCATAAAAGCGTATATCTGCAGTTAGTGCAACACCAGTGCAATACACTTGATTTTTGGCGATATTATTGAATAATTTATTTTATAAATGACTTATTTTAAAAATAGTTGTTAGTGTTAATAAAATAATTGGTAGCCAACATAAAAATGGCCTATAATAATTTTGATAAAGCTAGAATACATGTATGATTGTACACACTGCCACTCGCCAACCGCTGTCGGAAGTAATAAGGATACAAAATAATAATTTTTTATCACAATAGAGACTTGTTGAAACAGTTCCACAATAAAAATAAGTGTTGTTGAATTTTTTAATAAAATATGGACATATTTAGATTAATGATCTTGTAGTCTGGATTGAGTTTTCTACAGATTTTATTAAATGCAGTTTTCGTGTGCATAATGAAGGAGCTACGTCGCCTATTCAGCTTATTTTTGCTACAATACTTATTTTAAGCCATACAATAACAGTTTTAAATATAGTACAATACATATACAGAATATACAATTATATACAATAGAGTTATACAATAAAGCGGTGATATTATACATATTTTATTTAAGAAGCGTTGTAGGCGGCGTACCTTGAAGCATGAATTGGTTTCATTAATGGGTGCTGTTATATCATTAATTGTACATATTTATTGTAATATACAATAGACTGGTAATTTTACACTGTTGTTAGGTTTCTACAGAGTTATTAACTGAGGCTGTGGCCTACTGATTGACCGAACTATGTAGCTTCCGTGACTCAGATAACTTATTTACTTAGATTACATGTTCAATTTTATTGTTATAGGGAATTAATTTAATATTTTTATAGCAATAGCAGAGTGTTTCGTTCTTGTTGACAGTCCATAACAGTGAAATAAATATAATATTAAATAGTTATATTATTCAATAAGATGGCCTAAGTTAACCAGTAGCCCGCGGTCTCAGCCCACAGATTCAATAGAGTATATTTTCTTACATACCAGAGACACCGGATAGAATATATAAAAATTCATTTTAGACAATCCCAGAATACAAGATCGAACTTTTTACACAACAGAACATACTTCAGTTGTTTTCAATAGAATTCTTACATATGTTTTTTTTTCGGAGGAAGCAGTTGGTTGCGATATGGTCACAATTATCCAGGCGAAAAATTAAACGTTGGCATTCGATAAAAGTAATTATTAAAATGAAATTGTAAATATATTTTCTAGTTCTTCCAAAATGAATAATATCAGTATTAAATACAAAATTTGAACTTTGGTTAGGTCAAAAGTGTATGTGTGATCTATAGAAAATTTTTAAATTAGATTTTTCTTGATGTAACTTTTAAAGATATTTTTATTATTTTTAATTACATTATTTTCTTTTTTAGATAATACTTGGATTGTAATAATCTTGCCTAGAATTGCATTTATGTTAGTTACTTATGATACGTTTGAAGTTGATACCATCGTATTTATGTATATTATTATTGTATTAAGGGTTTTGTTTGTTTTTTTGTCATTAATAGAAGTAAAATGTTGTAAAAAGTAAGCTCGTTGTATTTTATCAAATAAACACTTTTTAGTCCAACTGAAGCAATACGATGCAGTTTTATTTATTGTTTTTAAATTATTTTTTATTACCCGTCTTATTTTTTAAGTGCCACTCAATTAATGAAGGTGCTATCAGCTGCTGGAATCCATCTCTATCATTTGCAAAGCTATATGAACTCCTGCAAGTAATTATGATGAGCAAGGTCGCGGGGCAAAGATAAGTTGAACGCAGAAGGAAGTCGTCTCAAAACGAAACAACCGAGAGTGGGCGGGGATTTCGAGCGAACCTGAACTGCCCTAAAAACAGGCAATTACTTGAAACTGGCAATTCAAATTTGTCAGACTTATTATTTATTATTCTATTTATTTATTTATCAAAGAATGGACATACAGTTTGAAAATACATAAAAAAATACACTATACAGTTCTGTTGTTTACTAGAATTTGTATAGGAATCTGTAACATTTTATCATATAATATTGAAGTGAAAAAGAATAATATTGCAAGACATACTTGAAATACCAGCAGAACACATAATTAAAATACCAGCCCCCCCCCCCCCAGCCAAGTAACTTTAAACTATGACTCAGACTTGTCACTTTCATACATTTGAGCGATTTTATCAGTGTTAACGTCCGTAGAAATGTCAATTGGCTAGAGGGCAGTTCGCAGTTTAAACCCTCAGATAAGAGTGCGAGGCGCTGAGTTCGACTCCTACGCTGAACAATTGCTCCTAAATCTTTTCTGTTCTAAGACACCATTAGGACCTACTTAAATTCAGTACTTGCCATATAATCTTCTTAAAAATAATGAAAGTTTAAGGAAAGAAAAAAATCTTATTTATCATTTTGTAATCTAATTAGTTTCTGATTTAATCTAGTTTGAGAATATTCATGAATGTAAAAAAAATGCGAGAATCTGGATAGACATGGAAAGCTTTTTTTTTCTACGACGACACTGACGCATGAAAATACGCGAGCAATAGCTAGTTATAAATAAAACACAAAAAAAACTATCAACAATTTATTAATACTAACTTACTCACCACGTTTACTCAACTTGGCTATTCGTTCTTGATTCCTGTATATACACAGGTCCATGAACGTTAAGCTTAGTAATAAACAATGTCCCAACATATCTTTCTGCAGTTCTTTATGTGCCTTATACATGGATTGCAAGGGCTCCGGGACGTAAGCATGGGTTTGGTCCGGGGATATCCCACTGAGTTCCCGGAGTAGAATTTCCACTGTTTGGTCTGTTGACACTCTTTCGTTTCCAACCAAGGTCCCGTACAGTCTGAAAGGTATAAAGGTTTCTTATAAAGAATATGCATTTATATCCGCATGTAAGTGTCAAGAAAGACGAGCATTGATGAATGACTGGGTTGGGGAATTTATTTCTTTTTTATTTCAATTTAATTTTTTTTGTGTAAATAAATAAATAAATTTCAGTTTCCTCTCAATGATTTTCTACAACAACATGCTGCTTTTTTACGTTATAAGAGGCCTGGGCCCATACCATGAGCTTATTAAGCAAGGTTGTTGCCGCTGTGGAAGCGAGACGCTGCTACGTGCATTGTATAGCGCTGTCTCGCTCATGGTATGGCACCTGGGCGGCTGGTCTCAGCACATTAAAAAATGGGTCATTAAATAAAAATATTATTGAAAAGAAAAAAAAACAAAAAAACTAACACTGCGTGTAAAAAAATACTTTAGTTTTCGTGGTAGGTAAATATATTTTGTTATTCCAATAATAACGTTCGGATATATTATTAGCAAGACAGTATTGTAATATCTCATTTGCTACACATACATATACTTAATATAATTATGTTGTAAGTGACATCGAATATTTTTTACATAATTTAGCATTTTTTATTTCATTCTTTTTTTCAAAATAAAATTCTTATAACAATAACATCTAAAAAGACTACCAAACTGCAAGACAGTTTGTCGGTTGTTTGTTAATTATTTGCATATTTTTTGCAAGGTATGTATGAAGTATGAACCCTTCTATTTTAGATTCTAGATTTTGAGAAAAAATATAAGACCATAAAATACGAACATAGGTACGTACATGTTTACAAATGAACATACATACATACATACATACAAACGTATTAACGTACATACCTACATACATACAGTTAGTACGTTGTTTTGTGGCATGCATGTTAATAATAATAATATATTCTTTATTGTACACCGTAAAGTTACAAAAACATAAAAAAAACATGTTACAGCTTGTTCAAAGTACGAAGATGTGTTTCTGTACCTGTATGGAAGCGTAGGCCTCAGAAAATAGACCCTCTGCTTTAAGGTATCTTCGGCCCCTTCTTCACTGCTCCTGGGAAATATAGGCACCTACATATTTTGTGTTTGTATACATATATTGGTACGGAACCCTACGTGCGCGAGTCCGATTACCACTTTGCCGGTTTTTTTATTATTTTATAATCTAATTTGATTCTGATCTAATCTAGTTTGAGAATATTCATAAATGTAATAATTTTGCAAAGAGGGGCTATAAAATACGGTATCCAGGTAGGTAAATCCGGTAACACTGGAAGCCGATCCCCACATAGCTTGGGAAAAGGCTACGCAGAAGAAATTGTAATTACGTTTAAATGAACAAATCTGTCTAAAGATAATGTTAGCTGAACTCACTGTTCCTCCGAATGACTCCTGGAGTTTATCAAAGCTACAATCATGGAAATCATCTGTGCTTTCTGAAGGTTGACGGCGATGACCTTGGGGTTGTTGGGGTCGCTGCCGGCGGCTCGCAAGGTCGTGGCTTCAGCTTTCATCACGTATATGTCCGCTGCAGGCAGCTGCCGAGTCACGCGCCAAGCCTGGGAATATTGCCCATGATAGCAAATACCTTACATTACGTTCGACTGCACGGATAGCCGAGTGGTATAGGTCATTAAGCTAATTACCACTGTGCGCGACGTGCTGCGGGTTCGATCCCCGCATGTGACAAGCATTTGTGTGATCCACAAATGCTTGTTTCAAGTCTGGGTGTTCTTTGTGTATGTGATTTGAATGTTTGTGAAACCCCCGCAACACAAGGATTTAATTCCTTAGAGCGGGCGTCGTTTTAAAAAAACAAATAAAATTGTCACTGCATCGTACCACCGGAGCCCAAAATTAACTGTGACACAATTTCCCAGGACAGGTATAGCACAATGTCTAGTTCAATTAGAATATAGGTCTGACTAGTGAAAAATCTCTCCTTATTCATAACTAGTTTTGACCGGGATAAAAATATCAACTATCTTTCAAATGCTTAATATTACTAGGGTAATATGAGACAAGTAAGCATTTGAAAGATAGTTGATATTATTAAAGGTTTAATATCTGTGTACTCACAATATCCAGTATATCGGTAATCTGAAATTTCTTGCCATCTGGGTAGTCAATGCTGTGGTATTTCCATTCTCGCACCTCATAGTTGCTTCTATCTATCAATGTCCAACAAACCGAGTTCACTGTGATGTATACAGTTAATACTGATTTACAATCCTGAAAAAATATAACAAAAAAAGTTAAAGAAAGGAACGAGAACAAGTGTTTTTTTAATTTACAGATTAAATATTCCTTTTTTTTTTTTGGACCTTTCGAATATCCTCTTATACAGAGCGAATTAAAGTTATGGAATGGAGGCTCGCCACATCAGTGGAAGCTATATTTATGCCTACATATTTATTTATTTTTAATTTATTTCCAATAGGTACACCAACAGCAGCTATACATCACACTTTGTATAAAAATGTATCTGCCAAATATGTATACACAATACAGTTAAAATAACAATATGTACAGCAGTGCACTGTGATATGCGGAGTTGATTGATGGACTGATAGAGTTACATTAGGATAGGTATAGCTACAAGAAATATACACTGGAAAACAATAAAAAGAACTCACTTTTCTCACACTTTCACTTAAGACAGGCTGTAAGACCTGTCCTTTGATTTTATTTGCAACTTTCTTTGGTTTTTGCATTCCACCCAATATACTATTAAATAGTTTCTTAGCTGACTTCTCTGAGAAACCCTCAATATATTCTATATCTGATAATGTTTTTAATTTTCCATTACCACTCTTCCATTGTGAAAAATTCTTTATATTCGCTTTACTGACTTCATAGCTGCAAATAAATAAAAATGAATGGTAACTTCAAGAGCATCTATATAGGCTGAATGAGATAGAATTAGTTACCTAGGTATTTTAATCATACATATTGCTGTAGTTGATTTTTATTTGAACACAAGCTGACCCGTTAAACACTTTATTTTATTATGTAAGATAATATTGTGTTATAATGTTGTGACCTGTGTTTATGAATAAATAATTTATTATAAAAAAAAAAAGCTGGATAGGGCGACCACTATCACGTCTTATGGGTGTGAAAAATACTAAGGAGAACTAAGAAGTTTTAAGTTGATAAGAGTGCACTCCTCTCCATCCACCATCTCAACTAATCTCAAGACTACAGAATCGTTTATAACAAATATCTGATGTTTAGCTTTACATATAATAACGGCCCTTAAATGTCCCATTCCGGGCACAGGCCTCTTCCAATATAGAGAAGGAATGAGTATTGATCACAATGCTTGCTCATTGCGTATGGCAATCAGGTTTCCTCACGAATTTAATCCTTCACCATTTGTCAATGGTGTCTTAGAATGTTTAAGAAAGTACATATAGCTTTGAAAAAGCCACAATGGTACTTCGAACCCGCAACTGTCGCTTTGTGCAAATACCTCACCTATCAATATCATCAGCAATGGTTATTTCATTCATTTTAACATCTTACCTTGATAGATCAGTAATTTCAGGATCATTAATAACCTGTAATATCTTTTTTCTCTCTGCATCATTATATTTGCTATCGATTCCTTCAGAATAACGACGTCTTGAAGCGAAAAGGAGTGCGGTAACCGGACTACCATAGTTTAGAGGTTTCTGAAAACATCTTACAATATGAATAGAGCAGGAATTGCTCACTTATAGCTAATATTGATTATACTTACATGTCTCCTCCAGGAAACGTGTACAAGGTTTTGTAACATTTTATAGAGTCTTAAATATTCGTTAATTATTTATATTATATTTCAGGCTTTACTAAGCCTACCATAATACCATTTCAAAGATTTTATTATGAGGTTATGTTTACAATACAAAACATCTAACTCCTTTGACACTTGACTTGACACTTGACAGTGTCATTAACAGCTGATTCTTGCAAAACTTGATTGCGTTTCTTTCCTCCTTGTGGTTTAACAATTTTTTAACAAAATAACACCATTCTAATTAATTTAAACATTATGTAGTAATATTTGTTGTACTTTTATATTTTAGGAATGTAAATAAAATGTAATCGAGAAAAAAACAGTTTACTAGCAATAATAACGCCATCTTTTGATGTTACGTTGAAATACGTTAACGGATGTTCTGATAATCGTGTCTGGTTATTATTTTCGTAAAGCATAAATTTCATGTTTATAATTTTTACGAGATGTCGCTAGTAGAGACTAGAGAATTTTTATAGTGAAACTTATTCTTCCGCTTTGGAGTAGGGAATCAGTCGATAAATGTTTACGATAGTTTTTCTATACATTTAACGTATTCAGTTCAGATTGTACTGTTTACTAGAAAAAAGTTAAGTTGGTGAGTTATCTGTAAAAACAAAACTTAGGTACCTACCCACCCAAAAAATACATAACACTTAATCTTTGTAGGTAGGTACTTTTGTTTATTAATCATAGCTATAGTTGTAAAACTAAGCTTTCTATACGAAGACTTGTCCAGGTGACTGATTGTTTGCTGCCTTAAGGGATGTGACTTGAGTTCCTTTATGAGTAGGAAAAACTGTCTGACGAAGTCTTATAAGGACCTTAGTAGAGGTAACATTCGGAAGAGCATTTAAGTATGTGTACATTCTGATAAAAAAATAATTTATTACCTAATTAATGGTAGATTTAATTAGCCATTGATATGAATAATAATTTCGCTTGTCAAGCTATTGAGTTTATAGCTCGAAAATGTTAGTAAATATTATTATGTATGACGTACGGAATGACTGGTACCTACTATTGATTGACAGTAGAATCATGGTGACATTAAAATTTAAAAAAGGAAAATTAACAAAATACTATCGAATTTCTGAAACAAAAACATTTTTCATAAATGTCAAATGTAATCATCAAGTCTCCCGATGAACAACATGTGAAATTTAATATTTTTGGAAAGGAAACGATGGCCTTCTTAGTGTGAGATCATTTAGTGAGGGAAGATCGACAAAAAAGAAGTAGGTAAGTAAATAAGGTAAAATACAGAATCTAAGTCTTAATTTATCAAAAGATGCTGAGATGGATTGAGTTCCGTGTGTTAAAGCAGGATAGAAGTAGGTATATGCCGCTCTCGCTTTATCTCACGAATTGGCTCACGACAAAATGGCGACCTGTCGCTCGCAGCGCCGCTTTACCCACACATTCACGCAGCCAACGTAAATAAACGTGCATTTGACCATTTGTCTATCTTCTTTCAACGAAGAGAGTTTGTTCGCGGCTTGCGCTCTCCATCTGTTTTGTTGCCCACCGACTTGTCAGCATACTCTGAAGACTGGTAAGACTTTTCTTTTCTTATTGATTTTTCAAATTTATGCTTAGTGTGTATCTAGTTCTTAGTACTTACCTACCTACCATTTTTGTCCCTACCTTAGTCTCAAAAATCAAAAACTTTCTTTCTGATTACTTGACAGTTAGGGTACTTAAGCTACTTAGCTACCTATTCCTATCTACCCACTACTACCCCGTAAGTACCCAGTACCTACCCACCCAAAAATTTAATTAGGTCGTGTACTAATAGAAAAAACTATTAAGGTAGGTACCTAGGTTCTTACCTAGTATTAATTTTACCAGTTCTTTTTTTTTAACCTGTCATCTACATTACAACTAGACTAGACTAAACTAGTAGGTACCTACCTAGGTCTTTAAAATGTTAGCATAGGTAGTTAAATTAACAGCATTTTGCACATACGTAGGTATGTACCTACTTACTAGCATAGCATTTCATAGTGTATCTGTATATTCTGTATCGAGCTATTGATGCGATGTGGCAACGTCGCGCTCTCTTGCCGTTCAACAAACCGAGATATCGCCACAAAATGCAGCCAATAGCAGATTGTAACGGAAACGGAATTCAAAACAACAAATTTTCAAAAAATTTGACAAACTAAACTATGCCAGAAGACCTGAACAGCTTACACTTAGTCATTGCCTAGTAAAATCTAGCTAAAACTAGTACAACGCGCATGACGACTCGTAATATAGCTCGCAGTGCCGTCCGTCACGAACTTGTTTGTGCGACGTTGCCAAACCGCTACCTACCATTCTGCTTAGTACAGTTCTGCCAATTATGATGGCAGTGAATTCTGTGATACGTAGCTTGTTCATGCTACTGCTATTGATTCTGATCTTCTTCTGTAATAACGTCTTTTCATAAAGGTTTATTGTTTTATTCACGCTGGATTCTATATGAGATTCTTCTCTCTTTACCTAATTCTAATATTCCGTTTCTTAAAGTTTTAGTTTATTTTCCTCCATGAATGGTAGATATGATATTATCTTCTTCTCCACCGGAGGTGTCAAAGTTCTAAAAAAATATTAATACCCAATATGTATGTACCCATTCTACCGACTATTATTGAGTTCAGCCATCTTGATGACAGACGAGAATATGTTCTGACGCAACTCCTATTGTCCTTCTCGCACTCATGACATTGTTAACAAACAACGATCGTTCTGTCTTTTTCTCTGATTTCTATCATTCATTTACTTCGTAAATAACATTATGGTGCCTACGTACCTACGTAGGTACTTACGTAATGAACTAATAAGAATTATTTAAAAATTTATAAAAAAATATTCTTCTTATTTTTATGACAAGAGGAGACATAATTATTTGACAGGGATGAATTTACTCTATACATTTTACAGGCTTAGTAAACTTTAATCAGATAAAAATATACCTACTTACAGTCTTACCTATCACTGTGATTGTTTGTTCTTTGGTCTTCAGAAAGATATTTTCAGTGACGAATAATATTGTTATACGTTCATTGATGACTCGTTACCAAGATTTTACTAGCTCGGCAATTTATAAAGCGAATGGATGCCGCAATAATAAATTCAAACGTAAAACATAGTGCCTAGTGCCTACTGACTAAATATTACAAGTAGAATGAATAATTTACTATTGATCATATAGGTACCTAGCATCTTGTGGTGGGTAACCTTAATAACTACTAGAAGCGCCACTGTAGCTTTAAATATTATCTGGTGAGATATGGGGTTCTTGAAAGCAAACCGCGAGGACACGATTTCCCATAGATCTACCGTAATGTCAGTTCTTATGATTGCAGCTTTGTCTTTATTTTACTCAAAGAACTGTACGTATCGCATAATTTACAACGATAGTTACTACCTATATTTTTAAGAGATGAATCAGGGAATACTTATAAACTTTTTGTGGATATTCATCAGTATGACGCTTCCAAATATTACATTGATTATTATATACATAATCTGCATGATATGGGTGGTATATTTTATGATTTACTTTAGATTATGACCTTGGTCAGTCTTGGACTTAGGTGCTCATGATTCCGTCTTAATTTTGGCATTTTTCGGTATTCAAAGCATTTTCTTCAGGCAAACATCTATTTTTATGATGACGTATTGTACTGACGTATAGCGCAAATCGGGGGCTTTCGGCTCCGTTCGGGTGATATCGGCAACGAGTTCAAACGACCCACTCGACTCGGACGGAGTTTTATGTAAGAACGGCAACGTCGCTTGATTCCGACCTATTCGCTTATAAATATGGAGTTATTTTTGAGACATTTACCTATTTTTCGTTCATTTTCTCAAAATGTCTGTAAATTCCTTACAAGTAAAGACTTTAAAATTTAAGTCCCTTTTTTATACCACAGAGTGAAACAGTTTTACGCGCCTCATTGTCATTGATACTCTTTGGCGCATGGCTTGCTCAAAATATTATCTCAAACGCTATGAAATCAATTCGCTTACCTTACACTTTTATTCAAGCCTTGATAACTTTTTTATATTTAGTTACTAAAAAACCCACCTAAGTAGGTTAAGTTCCTAAAAAAATATAACCCTAAAAAAAACAACACCATGTTGTTGCCTGATGACTCTTCTCATCATCCTGTAAAAAAACAAATAGAACATGGTCCCGCTGTCAAACGGCAAACAGAAGTAGAACGCAAGAGAACGAGACACCATTTATTATCGTAATGGTGACCTCGCTGGGTATTATTGTACAGAGTAATCAACAAAGTTAGGAGCAACGTTCGCCACTTACCGCTAGCGTTTCGCTTTCCCTTTCAACCGCGCGGAACATGACTAAGGCTGTCTCACTCCAGCGTTTCACGATAACGAAACTCGATTCTCTACGGTACTATTACTCTGTGTTCGTATTCCGTCTGTGCGCTCTCATAGTGTTGCGGGCGGCCATTTTCTTCTCTCTCTGTCTGCTGTTCGCGTTTGACTCAGTGCCGCTTCGGTCGCGGAACCGGACGCCCGTATATTACTGTGTTTGTAATCTTCTCAATAGTTCTTCTACTCCTATTTTCTCTTGCGTAGTAGTCGAGGTGAGTGATTGTAAACATTCGGCATGATTCACTTCCATTTTGTTTTAATAATAAGTAATTTTACCTGCGTGTTTGTTTTCTTTTGGTATTGAATACGTTTAAATTTATGATTATCTGATTTATTGTGGTTTACTTGTCTTGCTTTTTAGTTTTAGTTTTTTTAGTATATTTTGTTATTATTATTATTTTTGTAAAACAGTATTATTTGTTTAGTCTTATATTATTTTAATTCTTTTACAACTTTTTTTGGCCTTTTAAGCTATTATAGTTTTTATGCGAATATTTTAAAGCTTATAGTCGTGTGCTTACACAACTTTATCGCACATTTATCAAATTCTAATTTCATAAATTTACTTGTCTGATTAAACAAGAATGTAGGTCTGTGTTGATGCAAGAGTAATGCTCGATTTTTTTTTGGGTCAGATAGATTATAATAAACTGATGATGGGGAGATAAAAATATTTCCAAAAAATAGGTATTTATATCACAAAAAATCAAATTCTGTGAATGAACCAAAAAAACCTAACAAAAAAAACTTGGTCTTCGACAAAACGAATAGACAAATTGCGGGTGCTGTCAGAGGATTAGACCCTTTTTTACTTTCCGACTTGTAGTTACCCGTTCAATAGCCGTTTCTGTACTTCTTTCGTTTCCACATTCACCTCATTCGATTTATTTCCGTTTGTCCTCGAGAAATATATCTCTCTCTTTCATGCGCGCGCTGTCAGTACCTGAAATGAGGGAGATAGTGGTCTGTCGCTTTTCGTCTTTAGCGCTTAGCGTGGCGGCGGCGATCAGCGCGCCAGGTCTTATCCAACTGAACGGGGAATTTATTCCGGTATTTCGCACGTTAGCGCGGACAGCCGCCATCTTGAATAGAGATCCATAACATTGAAACCATACTTTCTTGCTTATTGATAAAAAGTCTCGGTCGTTTTACTTGTGTTGTTCCTTTTAACCGTGCAAAATATCCTATTAGAATTATGATTTCCATTTTGAACTAGTTGGTTGTTTTCAGTTTGCTTAATGTTGTAGGATCTATTTTATTTATTTGTTTAATTTCTTCTAATGTTATGGCTTTTTCATTTATTAACGGTCATATTTCATTGTTTTACGGTTCTTACTTTGCAGTTTAAATTATAGGTTGGTATCATCGGAATGCGCATAAGTATCAACAATTTTGATGTTTTTTTTTACCTCTTTCAACCTTGTTTTGATAGTCGGATTGCTTACACTTGTGATTTTGTATTACATACTTATAACCATTATTAAAACATTCCAAAACATCGTCGGTAGTGTTAGTATTATTTTGATATCTTTATTGTTATGTACTCTTTCTACTCTTTCTGTCTCTAACTCTTTCCTTCCAAACCTAGTTCTCGTATGGGCTATGGCCATAACCCTCTTTACAAGATCCCGAACCCGGGTAACCGCATACGCCAATTCTGGTTTTTCATTCATATGGCTACCCGGCAACCAGAATGAAAAGGATATTGCAAATAGGTACCTACTACCTATACCTAATACGACTTCTCCAATAAGAACTCGTTACTATGTAAAAGGAAATCAAAGTTCATACTTGTTCCGTTTTAGAATGTCTCTTATGGACCCAGTTTAATTTAAAATACCTATTTGTTTGTTTTGATTTATTAGTGGTAACTGCTGGTTGATATATTTTTTCTTGTGGCAATGATTCAAACAATATATTATTCCTAACCTAAAAATTTTACAGCATCTGCCATTCTTCTTGAATTCAAAGAATTATTCATTTTTCGGGGAAAATGTCTTAATTTGTTGCGTACTTGCGTTTCCATTAAAGTTACTTCATTATCACATTCCATTTAGTTATGTGTAAGCTCAATTGATCTAAGTTTTTTTACCATTTATTTGCTCTCTACAAGTTCACAGGTAGAAAAATAGTGTAACTAGGTCATTCAGAATTGCCCTATTTATACTTCCATAGTTCCTGCTGTAGCCTTGCGTAAGACTAGTATAGGGTTCTTCCTTCATCTTCTATTCGCGTCTTTTTAAAGCGGTCTGTAAGATCATGAATGAATTTCTCGACTATAATCCTACCAGTAAATTTACTTGCCAAACCGTCTGCCATCTCAATTATTTACTTGACGATCGATTCATGTTGCTTTGCGGTTATCATGGCAGACGTGAAGTAAACCTGTCCGTCCATGACAGACGGTTTGCTGGACCGATAATCTGGCTCGTTCGGATTCTGATATTATTTCTGACCGACTTCTCGAAGGACGTGCGCGTTGCACGTTTGCAATCCTTCTATTAGATTATACTTAATCCTTGCCAGCTTTAATCAAAATCGGTATATTAAACAATGGATTTAAACTGAAAACAATGGTTTGTAAAAGATCTAATTGTTGATAGTGGGTTTTTGACGCGCTTTCGTTTGTCACAAGTGTGTGTCAACATGTCTTAGAAAGAAGTACTTAGATTTTGTTTTTATTCTATATCGAAAACTATTAAAATACTTTCTTGTTCATCATTCCATACTAGAATAAGTGAAGGATTTAAATACTTGTCGATTATAAACAAAACTCCGGCCTGCCGGTGTCCCGTGTTGCGCTATGTTGTAGATGAACGAAAATAAAATACCATGACGTTGACTTTTTACACCATGAAGTGTACACTTCATGTAGTAAAAAAGGTAAACGTCACTATGGTTACATTGCGGTAAAGGAAAGCGTTATCTATCTCTATAGCCCCGTCCCTCTCAGACACTGGCACTTCTCCTATGGTCTCGGCTTTCAGCGTTCGCAATCAATACCCGTGTTTGGTGCTGCCAGATTTAAAAACCGACAATTGAGTGAAATAGCCGGACATCCTTGTTTTACTTTTTTTTGTATTTTATCCCGTTAGACACGATATTTTTTTAGGTTTTCGACCTGATTAAATAACACAGGTATTTAAGCTTTTTATGTCGTTTCCTAGTAAATTTTTGAGTAACTAAAAAAAATTGGTATTAGTTTTGTTTAAAGTCACTTGTAAAAGGAAAAAAAAAAACAGAACTCTGAATATTTTTTTTGACATCGGTCAAATATTTGCCATCAGGATATTTTTTACTTATCCGGCTTTATCCGGACGTCTGGTAACTCTACATGTAGCCCGAAACCACTGGATTTCTGTGTCCCCAAGACCAAAACTTGAACCTTGCTTGCTCTTGACTGATTCTTGTGTTACTTTGTTCTGCGGTTTATCTGAATACCACTGTTGTTCTGTACCAAACTCCTACATCATAAATACAATACAGTATTAATACAAATTGTGTCGCTCCTAATCTTTCATTGCTTCTGACTCATGAGTCCTAATAAATGGGTTTATGTACGTTTTACAGAGTAGATATTCAGATCAGACCCATTTTTGTGTCGATTTTTTCAAGAAAGGGTCAGAAAATTTATAATCCCTTTCACGTTATCATCATCCGTTGTTGTTATTGTTATATTTCTAGAATTTGTTAATTGTTTACTTTAAGGCTTAGACTTTCAATCATTTCCTTGATTCATACAACCTATTTGTATGACTTGTACGTAGTAGACTTGTAGTGGTTACATGTTGGAACACCGGGGGCAACAAATCCCGCCGGAGCCGGCAGTAATGGGGGCTACCACGTATTAATAAGCCACTACGCCACATTTCCCTGACCTCAGGTGCTAGTCGCGCCTGAGGTCAGGGAAATGTCAAATGCCATCATTTGTTGGTTGGATTCGAAGGTTTATTGAATCTTGAATCTATATTTTATGCACATTTTCAATACCACTAATTGTGGCAAAAAAAGAGATGTTTTTTCTAAATTATGGATTTACCTTTTACTTTTAAGTAATGCGGTGTTAAGTTGTATCATAAGTGATTTAAACATTATTTTCGCGCCCGTACCTAGGAACAAACTTTGACAGCTGAACCAAACTCGCGGCAGGCGCACACAGTCAATTGCAAAAACTGTAGCCCCCAATTTGACGTCTAATAATTGACCAGATTTATTGCTTCTTTCATGTAATTATTATTTTTCCCCTAAGAAGAGGGATGTAGGTAGTAAAATCATGTGAGAAGTACCTAATTCACTAAAATTTTGCAATATTGTTTTTTTGAGATTTAGGCGAATGTTAAATATTGAAACAAAACTATTTCTAACGGATTCTATCGCGGTTTATTTTGATTTTAGAGTGTAGTTGATTTCAGACTGAGTATGCCCGTGACCGTGACACCTGAAAAGGCGTCGAAACGTCGGGAACTAAAATCAAAATAAAACGCGATAGATTCCGTTAAAAGTAGTTTTATAAAAATGTAGTAATATCAAATATTCTAATTCCTTTTCTTTATTCATGTTTCCATTAATCTTTTAATTCAATTTCCTGATTCAGACTGTCGGTTATCGATTGACAGTGTCACGAATAGTGCAATGCATATTATCATGGTATTTATTTGAGTTTAGGGTACTTACTAAAAAAAACTTGCGTGTTGTCCGTGATAATCAACTTAATTCAAAATTTACTAGTCTCTTTAATTAGAAAATAAAATTATATATGCGTATGAGTTTCTGTAGGTATATAACAAATGTACTCGTTATTGTTGTCATATTAAAAAAAGTAAACTACTTTCTTAAAGAAATACTACCTAGGTAATATGTAACTATTTATTTAGTAATCTGTGGTAATATCATTTTCGATGACGTGACGTAGAGTAGGTACATTACGGTACATTACAATCATGAAGGTATGAAGATTACAATGTCTTTGGACGTGACCTATTTAGAATTGGTCTATGGTTCGAATGATGAACTATTGGTAAGCGACATAATAATTATGATAAGAATTAAACGCTTTAAATAAACGTTTTAAACATTTTTTTTTTGTTTCATGATTTTGTATTTTTGCTCAGCCCAGATGATAAACAATTGGTATTAGAAAACATTCTGCATACAGGTTTCTTGTTCATAGTTCACACAAAGCCGGGTGTGTTTATGACATTAGTTTTATTTAATACGAAACTCTTATGTGTGGTCGTATACTTATAAGAATACACATACACTCCGAGGATTCCGTACACATAATGACTATATTTTTAAGAACTAATGATTTTAATGAGTTTTCCGGTACAGATTTCATAGTTCTAGTGGAAAGTTCCTTATAAATTGTTTGTTATCCCCTTGGGTGATTTTTTAGCGGCAGCTTCAAGAGACTGTAGACCTGACCTATTATATACCTAGTTAATTTTAACTTGATAACCTCTGGGATAAAGGATCTTGACAGACAGACGGATAATACGGTGATCCTATAAGTGTTCTGTTTTTTCCTTTTGAAGGGCGAATCCCTCGAAAAGGAATTGGAGAGAGGCTAGTAGTTAAGTGTAAGCCAGACCAGTACGGTTTTACCGATAATGAGAAACCCATGGTGCGTACCTAGATGGGAAACCATTTGTAACCATATTGAGCTCCATCCGTTTGTCGAAAAGCCGTTGGTCCCAACTGTCACGCGTTGATCTTTGACAGTAGTTGTCAAAAAATACAATAGTATATGCCTACTACCCGGTAAAATGGCTTGTATAGGTGATATAGGCAAATTATCCATCTAAAATACCTACGGTATTCAACTAAATCCGGTAAGGTTCGAAGCCGAGTCCAATATAGCTTGGACGTTAGCCAAAAATAAAAAAAAGGATATATGCGTAAAATCATTTCGCTTTTTAGGTACTTACTATTCATGAGGCAATTTTTTATGTCTATGAAACCAAGGTCAAATAAAATTCGTTATTTTAGAATTTTTTAAATTACTTAGTAATTAAAATTTCTTGCTTCTCATATGTTTAGAGTTTTGCATTGTTCTCTCTTTTTAAAAATAATTTAAAAACTTATCTGGAAATCAATAGTTCTGAACCTTTTCGAAAAAGTTTACCTTAAAATAACTCTTAAACATTTTTTAGTACTTAAGGTTCGCGCGCTTTGATAGCTATAGCTGTACACGAGTTCTATACTATGTATTAGTGAATTCATTAAACACTATGTACGTATTAACTCACGGAATGCATTTATCTTTGTTCAGTAGTCCGCCATACGCGGGTGTCGACATGACCTCATGTTTAATAGTCTCTGATTCGGAATTCGTCTGGTGTTCTTAAAGAACCGCGTCATTTATTGGTTCCATAAAAAAATCTATAGAATATTCATTAGCATACCTATATCGTCTAAAGAAGTATAAAACATCAAAACTAAATTCTAGGGCTACTATTCAATAAGGTTGTCAATGGCTTACTAAAGTGACTTCGTTGTCGGTTGCCATACGTCCTTCCCTACATTGATTGTATTTTGTTGGTTCCAATTCCTACCACGAGCGCTGTTCACCGTTATCACTTTAAAACTTTCGTACTTGCGTTTTATTGTTGGTCGCTACATTTAATATTATGTATTCTTAGAATATTTAGTTTTGGTTGTGATTTAAAAAACGGATTATTTCATGAGTCACAAGACACGACGTTTTATATCACAGATCACTGTAATCTGATTTCACTTCTGGACAAATAGACTTCGAGTATGTCCAATAGATGGCGCTGTAATAAAAAATTGAAGTTCGATTTGGAAAACATGTCAAAAGGTTTTTGACAAGATTGTCAGTCACTTTTGTTTATAATTGTAGCGTTTTTTATTTATGTATTGAAATATTGGCGGTGAAAAGATTTTAGATGGGTTTGAACAAGCTTAATAGGAAGGAAAACTTAGAAATTTTGTAAATAATTACCAATATTTGTAAAACAAATCTCTAATAACAAAAATAGTTCACCATACTAAGAAATATTTTCTGTTTGGATTTCAGGTCCGGTGTTTTCTCCCAATAATTCAAGGAAATGAAAAACAATGCAATTAATTCTTGAAACTGAGCCAACTATAGGTGTACACACAGACATGTCCGCGATTGGGGATATTCATAAAGAGAAGGTTGAAATGGGTGAAATTAATGATCTCAATACAAGTACGTGCAATGGAAACAAAGAAAACATAGAAAATAAAGGAGATGTTAATGAAATATTAAGTGATGATTTAAATAAACAATTCATCGAATTAGTAGAAAACTCAATAGATAAAGCTGCCATTGATTTAAATCCTGACGGATGTATTAAGAATCATTCACCTGAAGAAGCCAAAATAAAAGAATCTCAAAATGAAACGACAGTGGAAACAAATAATGTTAATGAAATACAAAATGAAGTCAACAATGTTCTTCAAGAATCAGAACAGGAAGCAATTACATATTCAAAAGACAACCACACTGATGAAATCCAAGAAAATATTGTAGGAGACATCTCGGAAGATATAACAGAGGATGAAGACGATATAATTTCTATAAGAGATGAGAATATCGATCTAATAAAGAATGTTGTAGACCAAGAAACTGAAAAGCCTGTTCTAGAAAATGGTACTACAACTCCTAAAAATGAAGTTTTACTTCCTCATGATGATGTTCAAGTTATAGAAGAAGAACCCGAGACTCCCATCGAAGCGGAGATTCCTACAATTACTAATGATGATGTTCAAGTTATAGAAGAGGAACCCGAGACTCCCGTCGAAGCGGAAACTCCAAAAGTTCCTAGTGATGATGTTGAAGTAATAGAAGAAGAACCCGAGACTCCCATCGAAGCGGAGACTACAACAATTCCTAATGATGATGTTCAAGTTATAGAAGAGGAACCCAAGACACCCGTCGAAGCGGAAACCCCAACAATTCCTAATGATGATGTAGAATTAATAGAAAAGGAACTCGAAACTCCGATCAAGACTGAAACTTCAACAACTCATAATGATGATGTTGAAGAAAGTCCAACAAATATAAGTACTGAAGATAAACGCAACAATTCAGAACCTGAACTGAAAGGTAATGAAAAGAACGAACACGTAATTAATAGCCAAGTTGACGATGTAGGTCCTGACGACGAGTCGCAAGTTAGTTTGCAGAAAGATGTTCAAGATGCTTCTCCTATTGAGTTAAAAGACGACATGGACGTAGAAGAAATTGTCGACGAACCGATTAACAATAAACAAACTGCTACTACTACTGAAGTAAATGACACTGCCGCTTGTAATACTAGTAATGTAGATAAACCAGTTTGTAGGCTTAGTAATACATTAGATATATTATCGGATGATGAAGAAGAACTAACTAAAAAAGACTCGAACTCTCCGAAACAAGAAGTTTCCAATAGTAATGATAAACAATGCATTAACATAGAAGATGATGATGACATCATGCTCATTGATGAGGACCCTTGTAAGACTGAAACACCTAAACCTGTAGATACTAGTGATAAAGTAGAAGACACAAAGTCAGATGTTAAAACAAATTTAGAAACTGAGGAAAGCACAGCTAAAACTGAAGAAAATAACGATTTGTTTTCCACAAAATCTCCAAAAGGTTTGTGAAATATTTTAATAATCCTTATTTCAATTATCACTATTATGAGTCAATTAAATTATAATCATATATTATATTATCTACTAGAATAAGTGATTTTAGTATGTAAATACCAAAGTTAATAATAATAAAAATATTCTCGTTTCAGCATTGACGCCACCCCCAGATGTGAAAACGTCTAGTTTGCAAATCGATATTAGTGAAAAACAAGAAGAAAAAGACATTCCTAAACCAGAAATACCGCTTCTTCCAGAAAATTTTGTTAAAACAGCAAAAAAGAATTTATCAGATATGACAAGAGACGACTTGGAAGAGTTCTGTATATTAAAAATAGTGGAAAGCATTGTGGACCGAAGCAGTTTGAGTGAAATCAAAATTAAACTAAAATCATTGAGTCAAGCCCTTGAGGAACAAAAGAAAAAGGCATTGGCTATTTCCAAGCAGAATCGAGATCTTCAAGTTGTTTTAAAATCCGTTCAAGAAGAGCAGAAAAAAATTACTCCCGACTCATGTATAACTCCTCTCAAGATAACAAGATCTGTCGGCCTGCAAGTCATCATGGAAAAATCTGGTGTAAGAAGAAAACCCACTTCACTTCCAGTGCAACAACCAAACACTAACAATATTCCCGCTAATCGACAGAATATTAAAAATTCACCAGCTCAAACCCCTCGGCAACAAAAAGCAGCAACGCAATCTATACCTGTTCCTAGACTTGTGCCTGCCAATAATATCGCAAACAAAACTCCCACCTCGATACCTCAACTCACTCCAGTCACTTCAAACAAAGCAGCCACATCAATGCCAAATGGGATTAAAAACCCTTCACCTTCACAAAAAGTCGCAGAAAAACGACACCATAATAGAAGTATGTCTGTTACCGTCGACCTGACAGATGATGAACCACCAGTCAAAATGAGTAATAGAAGTTCTCCAGCACCACCAGTTAGATTAGTCCCTTCTCAAAACTTGATGGCTCCTAGACAACAGTTCGCACCAACGAGTAATAGTTCTACTCCAAGAAAAGTGTACATTCCCATTAGTTGTCCAATTAATCAGAATATAAGGCCGGGACAAACCGTCGTGTTGAAACCCGTTCCTGCTCCAGGTAAGTGAATGAAAACTTAATTTATCAGTAGCCTCATGAACAACCTAATGAACAAGACATTTAACGCATAATCAACTCTTTGTTTTAGCTTTAAGGCCACGGGGAATTATGTCTCAAGCGACGCGAGGATCCTCTAGTGCAATCAGATTACAATCAGTTACCAAGTTACAAAATACAAGACATCCAGCTCCCTTACCAGACGCCATGAAGCAGTACCAACCTCCGAATTGGAAGGCTTTACCACCAGCTCCAGATCTCAAACTGTCAAAAGTCGAAAACGGCATAGTAATATCTTGGAAAATAGAGGGTTATCAAGAAGATAGTTACGAAGAAATAGCAAGTTATCAGTTATATGCCTATCAGGAAACTGCGTGTCCGCCCAGTACATCGCTTTGGAAGAAGATAGGAGATGTGAAAGCACTACCTCTGCCGATGGCGTGTACCTTAACTCAATTCATGGCTGGCTTTAAATACTACTTCGCTGTAAGAGCAGTAGACATCAGATCTCGCCTTGGTCCGTTCAGTTTACCTGGTAGCATTCTTCTACTAAATAAATTGTGAGACTGATATTAAAGTATCACAGACTAATAAAAGGCAAATGGAGTGTTATGAAAAGCTTTTCAAGACGTGAAGCTATTTATAAATTCGATTTATTTTTAAGAAAAAATAAACGAATAGGTATGTTTTAATTTAGCCTATTCAGGCTTCGTTCGAAAAGCTACTCCATTTATGTATTTGTTCTGGTCTTTGAATAAATAAGTGAGTGGACTACATTTACAATGTTATACATTGTAGCTGTAGATATATGTTACTGGCCAAACTAGATTTCAAGACAAACTAATTTCCTGGGCCAAACTGGTTTATCCAACCTCTGCCGGGATACACTGATACAGCCTGAAATCTAGGTTGGCCGGTAACATCAACAATGAATAGAAATAAATTAGATTGTTATTTTACTTTGTTTCAAATAGGTCTTGTTATTGACTGATTTTAATCTTCTGAACAATTCGAAGTAGTTTCGAGTAGGTAGATAGATAACTAGTTAGTATTTTAATGTCGATATTATACATATATTATTGTAAAGTTTGTAATTTAGTTTTAATTTAAAAGGCATGTTCATTGTTCAGATGTAAATTAATTATTAATCTGCATACATATTCACCTGCATAGAATGTGATCTTTCTGGATTGCTAATGATTACAGATTCAAAATCTATCAGTATTTTTATTACCTATGATCTATACAATTATTTTAAAATGATGTGTAAGAATTTCAGAAGGTACTTGATAAAAAAGTGAGCTATTTGAATTACCTCTACCCTCCATAATATATTGAATGAATAATGAAAGGCAAAATTTGCTTTAGAAAGTGCACATGCGTGCGACTAATCTTATGATCTAGTATCGTCCTGGAAGTTTCATTGCGGGTAAGTATCACATCTTCTTCTTCTGCCTAGCCTTTTCCCAAGTTATGTTGGGGTCGGCTTCCAATCTTACCGGATTTAGCTGAATACCGTATTTTACATAAGCGCTGAAATTCAACTTAATGGCGGAAATACTCGTGTAACATTATTATATACTTGGTGTATGTATGTCATGTACTCCTCAAAAATAAACTAGGTACCTACCATAAAACTTTCGTAAATCGTATCAAACAAAGTATGTGTGTGTGTGTGCATCACAGAACACATATACTCCTAGCGTAGTGGTGTGCATTGTGTGAATCGGTGTGAATTAATGACTGAATTTGTGTGTGGTTCAGTGTGACTGTGTGATGATATTAGATTTATTACATGGAAACACTAAAATAAAAAAAAAATACTTCAATATCAATGAAAAGAAAGAAGACAATATGATATTCTATGAAAGTTATTTGTGAAAAAAAATCTTTATTATTCGCAAATATAAAAAAAACTGATGAGAAAAGACAATATAGATAGACTTGCAAAAAAAAACGATAAATTATTATCTGTGGTTTACTTACCAGTGGTCTAAAGTTTACTAAAACGGTAGCTTTTCTAGTTAAATTGTAGTGTAGTGTGTAGAGCTCGACTGGTGGTACCATGGTGGTACCTCCGCCTTACAAAAGATCGCGGCCAAACTACCTTGCATTGTGTTCCTGCAGTTAATAAGATATCCAGGCTCCTTTGGCAGAAAAGGGAATGTCTTTGTAGCTTGTTTTGGTGTTTTATTTATATTTAAAGCATTTATTGATTTGAACACATATTACATAGTAATTAAACCAAACTGTGAGACAGTTTGTCGGTACATGAGTTATGGTAACCGCTTACCATCCTGGTAGATCGTATGTTTGTTGGGGAGTTTGTAGTACAAAAAAACATTCCATTACACTAATCGTGTCTTGTTTATGTATAAATATAAAAATTTATCAAGAAAAAGCATTAAGTGCATTTCATAAACCTATCCGTTGTCATGTCTAAAGAAATAAATTTGGGGGATGACTATTATAAAACTCATTCTTATCATATCATCAATTAAAAACAGATCTTGGTTAGATATCTTAGGTGTTAGTAAGTTAGATCTGGGTAAGACTATAATAATGTCATATTTGTAATGAGTAAAAAAATTTGCTTTGTAAGGCACGTTATTTCTGGCCTGTCAGTTCAGCTCCGTATTTCTACGCGAATGTGAGTAACAATACAAACCAATGTGAAATTAAACAGATATACCTATGCTGGCAGTACTTTTGAACTAAAAAACATTTGTTGGTTCATTCAGTTTTATACTCGGTACCACTTCCCTGTTTCTGTATCACTCTAAAGTCGACTGGAAGAGAATGCCTTCTGATATTAAGACCATCTTTATACTAATAGTGCCTAAGGTATTAAATAAATGTATAAATAAGTCTTCAAAATTTAATCAATACATAATATGTAGTAGTAGTATCTGTAATTTATAGGATTATAACACTGGAGGTCACTTGACAGCTTACTGTCAAAATTGACAAACGTCAGCTGAAGATTTTCTTTTTGTTGGGTTGGCTATCTGCAAGGCGCAATCGGCGCAGTGATAATGTTCCCAGTTCCAGTTTTCGGATAGGTTTGCGTAGCGGTGGTGTGCTCGATCACGTATCGCTCAAATATTAAGGTATTTCAATCGAAATAGACGCAAAACATTCTTCTGTATTAGTGTTTTAGTTTCGAATCAAAGTTGTTTCACATGGATACATGTAATCATTAGTTTATGTAGTGTTTTCTTGTCGTATACTTGAGATAATTCGACTAGGTAGTTGACATATCATTTCGCAAGTAGTCTCACGGAGGTGGTTTATTTGTGTACATTCATTCCGTTTCTGTGGAAGATATCCGCACGGATTTAAGTGAATTGTGATCTAAGTGCTGTCTGTGTTACGATCAAAAGTCTTAAATTACTTGAGTATTGAGTAAATAGTGCGTGATGTGATAGTGGGTGAAGTTAATCGTTTGTGTGGTATACGTGTTTAGTGAAGGTGTTTGTTAGCGGTTCTTGCGCGGTGAGAGCCATGCTGGCTCGTTCGTGCCGCTGCGACGTTGATGCACGACCGGTACGGTAACAACATATTTTTTATTTGTTCATTATGTTTTTGTTGCCATTGATTTCGCTCGACGCTCAAGCGATAGTCGCTTTCCTATAAACGACGTGTCGTCTTTCATGATTGATTTACTTTATCTGCAGTTCACACCACTTCAATTAATGTTCATGCAAATTGTAAATAAGTACCTACCTTATTTACAAAAGCCTTGATTATATTATTATCTATTACATAGTACAATAAAGAGGAAAGATTTGTATGTTTGTATCGAAAAATCTCAAAAACACCTGGACCAATTTCAAAATACTTTCACCACAGTTAGAATGCCACAGTACTCCTGAGTAACTTAGGGCATATTACCAGAAAAAAATGGGATCTGGGCAGAGCCACGCAAAATGGCTTATCCATATTACCAAGGCTTAAAGAATGAGGAATATTTTTCTATCCTGATTTGTATTGTAATGGTTAGCAAATAGTCATACTACCAAATAACCAATTAAGAATGTGGTAAGTGTTACATTAGTAAATGTTTGTCATTTAACATTGCAAATGGATTTAGTAATTAGTAATTGGAATACTGAGTAATTTTAATATCTAGTATTTTGCGCAAAATTCTTATTAAGACATGTTATCACTTCCACAAACAACAATGCAAAAGAAATTGTCAGTCTAGTATGCTTTCATAAGAAGCTGAGCCTATTCTGATGACACTCGATATGGACTACAGCCTTACCTTAAGAAAGGATATTGGCTATGTTTTGCTAATTTAAATGCTGTTTTTGGAAAAAAACATTAACAGTCCAGCGGGGGGTTAAAATTTTGTCTGTTTTATATCTGTATTAAACTGCTATTCTACTTGCCGTCACACCTCTATGACACTGTTAATGGTCTCAAGCTGCCTGCAGTTTTAGAGTGATTTATTTACAAATTAAACAAATAATCTAAATTGATCTACTTAATATCAAATTGAGACTTTTAAGGCTGTTTTGTATCATTCATCTATTTTGAGAACACCAACAATATTAAACTGTTTTGACAATCCCGTGTCTCGGAAAGCACAGCTTGGAAAGTATTGTTGTTGTTAAGTAAAGATGGTAGGTCAGTCCTGGGCATGATCTCTCTCCGGTTGTCTCCATATGCCGTCCTAGCAGAATGTATAATGTAAAATTATTATGGAAAGAACAGTAAAAAATTCCTCTGAACAATTCATGAGGCAAGAACAAGCTAGTTGATAATTTGGGGTAATAAAGGTGAGTTTTTTCAATCAACTCCCCTTATCCACATTCCTACCGAATATTATTTTCGTGTTTTGCCAATCGCCTGTGAATTTTTTGCAATCTCTACCAGTGCTGTAGTGTCGTTTGTGTCCACAGACGGGTGCAATATCTAAATCTTGAATTCTATTTAATAAAATAATAATAATGAAAGATTGTATATAACTAAAGGATCAACTTCAAAAATTCTTTTTTTTCCCTATTAGAATGTTACATTTGCCCTGTGTAAAAAAGGGTACTTTTTTACTCTAAAAAATAACTGGAGGAACTGCAGGTAACATTGTAGTAGTTACGTTAGTTAGCACACACACAAAGAAAATTTAGAAATATATATGCCTATACTTGCAGACATATTATATTTCTAAATTTTCTTTTTAATTTTAAATCATAATATGTTGATTAAAAAACATGTTTTGGCTTATAGAGATAATCTATTTAAATCTTTTCATTGACCTGTAAATTGCAAGGTTATTTTATTTTTATTTAATCATTTTGTGAATGTTGTAACATATGAAGTAGATGGATTAAGTATTAAAGCTGTAGCATTTGACACATACCTAATTTGTTGTACATTCCACATTTATAATTTCATATGGATTATTGTAAGTGGAGCTACCCCGGCTTCCCAAGGGTAGCACAGTAATAAATGCCTATAATTATTTATACATAAACCTTCCCCATGAATTAATTGTGATTTCTGTCATCGTTGGCCCTTGTGGGGTGTGCCTTGTCTAGGGGGGCAGGGTGCTGTCAATATCAAAAGTTTGACGTTCGGAAAATGCTACATAGTAGCTTATTTTGAATAAGTAATTTTTGATTTGATTTGATTATGTATAGCTGAAAACTGCACTAAAATCTGTTGCGTAGCCAGTATACAAAGTTTTTTTTTTCTATTTATTAGGGACTTTTATAAATGTCAGCCCATTAGGTCTTACCTTAAAATAGAAACAGGTACATTAATTATTACTGCCATATAATGCTATTTCATATAGCCCAAAGCTTCGCTCCGATGTTGATATAAGTACTAAGTTTACACACAGGGGCAATGTAAAGATTTTATGTTCTCTACTTATTACTTAAGTAATAATTGGTATAGTGTTTCAATGGGTCTTTGCCTACCCCAAATTACAATGAACTTACCTACCTACATTTATTATGATGGAAGACAGCACAGATAATAGGAGAAAAACTTATTCAATCTTTGAAATGCCTGAAAATAGGTTCTCATGAAACAATAGATGTTTTATATATCCTGAGCAAGGCTTGAGTAGAACACCTACACTGTATAATGAGACGGCTGTGTTATTCACACATCTATGCATCTGTTTTGTATAACATTTGTTTAATCTTAAACCTCGGTGACTGCCTGTCTTGTACCTCTATCATTTAATATAGTACAACTGAATTGCATGACTTGCTAGAAGCATTCAAGCTGCTATTCAAAATATAGTACTGGCTATAAACCATGTTTGCTCATTGTAGGCGATTTCAGATTACAATTTTTTGAAGTCCAGGGTTCCTTTCAATGTTTTCCTTCACCGTTTGTCAATGATGTCTCGGAATGATTAAGAAAGTACATTTATAACGTTCTTAGTTGCCTGGGTTCGAACCTGCATTCATGTGCATGCGAATCCGGTCTTTGAGTCCCTTATAAATAATACTTAAGAATATTATTTGGTAAATTTAGATTTATTTTTATTGAGTACTAGCTGCCCGGACAGACTTCGTTCTGTCAAAAGTAAATTAATTAAGGTACCTAATTCCCGAGTTTAGGAACAGTTTTTTTTTTACTAATTATTTATGTTTTACACCTTTTAAACCTTCCCTGGACCTCCACGAACATTTCAAGATCAAAATCAGCTAAATCCGTTCAGCCGTTTTCATGCTATGTCGTGACAACGGAGAACGGGTTTAATTTTTATATATATAGATATTAACTCAAAAACTACTACCCCGATTTTCATGTTTTACCAATGGATAGTGGTTCTCGAGGAAGGTACAAATGTAAAGTTTTGTATACATTGGCTTACCGACACCTCGTGTGCAAAGCTGCAGGCATCAACTACTTAGTTGTTAATAAAAACAATCTTAAAACAAGAAAACTCAGATCCTGGTATGTAAAATCAGACTTATGAACAAAACAAGTTTCTCAATTTCAAAATAAATTGTATGATTACATAAAAAAATATTAAATAACAAGTCAAGACATTTAGATGCCCAAAAAAAGTAAACTCGTATGGACTTAATTTGTGCATTCATTGAAAAAGTTTACTAACTATAGTGGCAAACAGCAGTGTTTCAACATCAAAAACTGCAAAATCGATCAATAAATCACCACCAAAGGTAGTGTTGCCAGTCCTCTTAAAACAGGATATCGAGTTGTTCGGGGGGTAACGTAAGAAAGCAGTTCTTCCGCGGTCGGCTTTCGTCGACACTTTCACTTGTTTGGATGGCGCCCGCCCCAGGCTACTTTCGCCGAGAACTGAGCGGAACGCAACCAACTCGATTTACTTTACAAATAAATACCTTGTATTTTATAGTTAGGGTATATTCTTCTTATATATAAAATTCTCGTGTCGCGGTGTTTGTTCCCAAACTCCTCCGAAACGACTGGACCTTTTTGTATGAAATTTTGTGTGCATATCGGGTAGGTCTGAGAGTCAGCCAACATCTATTTTTCACACCCCTAAGTGATAGGGGTGGCCCTCTCCAAATTTTTTTTATTGGCACAACAACGTTTGCTAGATCAGCTAGTCTATTATAGATTTTAGAAATGGCGGGCCTGCTCCTTATTTACATGAATATTTTAAGTCGAAGAGTTGTTCAAGAACGCAAAAAATCGCAGGAATTACTGGTCTGATTTGAAAAATTATTTTAACCCTTAAAGTTACCTATGGTTTAGAGTTACTTTTAACGATAATCGACGCCCACGAGCTATAGCTAACTCGAATAATCGATTACAGAAAAGTTAATAATTTATTTAAAGTTTTCGAATGTTGCAATGCTGTGTTATCCTTGATAAATAAAATTCAAATAAAAAACAAGCGTTCTAAATTCAAGAGTAGAATTCATGTCCAATTCAAGGGTAGTCCGTGTACCTCAATAATATATGTTGTCCCTTTTAACACACTAGCAAAGCCAAAAGTTAAAATTAAAATGCATTATCGATTTGACGTGTTTTTTATCGACTATTCGACCGTATTAATCCAACGCTGAAAATGAAAGCGACCTCATTTCTAATCAACTTTGATTTTCGTATTTTGTACGTAGAGGAGTGAGAAACGGCCTTAAAAACTATTTGTTTTGTTTGTAACATAGCGACCATCAAAGAGGTTTTATTCAACAAAGGTTTCCGCACTATAATGTTAATGTGTTTTGTGGTAAACCTATAAAAACAAGACCTTCGGTCCAACATGTAAAAAAAAAGTAGATGTTGCTTTGATGATGTCACTTCCTTCATTATTATTATAAAACGCTAAAATATATATGTGCTACGTGCCTAGTGGAGCAATTTTTTTTTATTTATATTGGTTAAAGGTCCATTTATACTACAGAAGTATTGAAGCGGAATAAAGCGTCAATCGAACATTCACAGAATATTTCAAGCGTCTACCAGTTGCCTGATAAATTACTTATGTATTCACTAGAAAAACAAATACACAAGTAATTAAATACTTCCATAACACTTAAATTACAGTTTTCTGCTCCTGACATTATTATTTTTAATGAGTACAAATTTATCTCGATACAATTGCTTACTTACCACTGTAATACTAAATATTTTGTGACGTCAAAGTGAAAAATAATTTATGATAATGACAGAATTATCATAACGCTTAGAAAAAATATTATGGCATTGACCACAGATATAAGATTCTGTGGCATTGACTGAGAAAAGTGACGTGGCTGACCTGCTTGTTGAGTCTAAAGTCCAAATAACAGATTTTAAAGATTCACCGCAGAGGTTGGTTCTTCTCAGATAATTTTAAATTTCCTCATATTATTAATATAACGCTAGAGAGATTGTTTGTTTGGATGAACTCGCTAATCTCAGGAACTACTGGTCCCATATGAAATAATATTTCAATGTCAGATAGCCCCTTTATCGAAGAAGGCTTTAAGCTATTTTTTGTCGCGATAACCGACGCCCACGGGGGCGGGGCTGAAATCAAGAAGAAAACCAACATTTTTTTTCAATATCCTGTTTGTGTAGAATATTACACAGGTCATTTTTGTTTTTGTCTTGAAAAAAGAAAAAATACGTATCTATTTTTTGTTTATAATTAACTTACGGATTAAATCGATTATTTATTTTCATGAATACATAAATATAGTCGGTATTAAGATTCCAATTCAACTTAAATAAAATTTCAAATTGTTATATTTTGATTTACGATAGAGCAGGATCTTAATTAAAATTTAGATAATTACAAGTCTTGTGTTATAAGTGATAGTCCAGTCAAAATAGACATTTGACTTAGCCAAAATTCGCATAGAGCTGAAAATTGGAAGAGACGTTAAATACATCATTATAATTAAAATGTCAAAAATCCCCTACGATCCTGCGTCTGCAAAAAATTTTATCCAAGGTCAAACATACAAAATTAAGGTTTTTTCCATTTTTCTCGAAAACGGTAAATTTTATCGTGAAAATAGGTATGACATAAGTTGTAGATCATACAATTTTCTACAAAAATGGTCTGGACACTTTTTCTCTTAAGACTCACCATTCGTGAGATATCGCGGTTTTAAAAATGACAAAATTCGTATTTTACATAAAATGCACACACTACATTTCCGCACCACCTATGAGTGGTTGGTACTTGGCGCATTTTTTTATGTTTTTATTTTATGCGAAGAATTTTTCAAGTTCATCTTCAAATGTCTTAGTAATGCTCATGCGTTGAAATAATAATACAGGATCTATGGGCACTTTTTCATCATGTACTTTTATGACGCTACTTGCACTTAAAAGAGGAAGTACTCTATCAGCGATTCAGCGCGTTTTAATTGAATATTATTAAACGTTTGGCCACTCATTTTGCTTATAGAAGTAAGCATTATGACAATTAATTTTATCATCGCCGACGTCTCCGCTGACAATGGAAATAATTCTTGGAATCACAGGGAACGGATAATGTGATAAGAACCACTCCACAAGTTTATAAATATCTTCAATTTCTCTCTGTACACGAGAATTGTCACAGATTGCTTTTCTTTTAAGTATTCAAAAAACTTATCATTTCTTTCAACACTTGCATCAATCAAAGTCTTGTTTCCACCAACAACAACAACAACTTTACTTTCTTTCAAAGGTTTATCACAAATGAAACAAACTACTGACATTTTGTTAAAATTATTTAACATCACAAATTAAAATAACCAATAAGCACGTCTGCTTACTGCAAAGAAATTGTCAAAACTAACAGTATATACTAAGACTTATTTCGTTTACTTTCTTCAAAAATAGGCAGGTATACGACCCTCCACACTCGAACAAGACGTAGCTAGCAGATATTGTTACTCAAGGTTACCGACGAAGGGTATTAAGGACTGACAGTCTTTTATTAACCGACTTCATGTTAAAATACTCGTTCAAATTATACAAGTTTGATTGTGTGAGTAACACAAACCAATAGTTTCTTATTTTCATTCATATAGAACCTCCAATGACGTGTACAGGCTGCATTTAAGCATATTGCGTAAAATATGAATTTTGTAATTTTTAAAATCGTGATATCTCACGAATGGTGAGTCTTACGAGAAAAAGTGTCCAGACCATTTTTGTAGAAAATTGTATGATCTACAACTTTTGTCTAATTTATTTTCACGATAAAATTTACCGTTTTCGAGAAAAATGGAAAAAACCTTAAATTTGCATGTTTGACCTTGGATAAAAAATTTTGCAGACGCAGGATCGTAGGGGATTTTTGACATTTTAATTATAATGGTGTATTTAACGTCTCTACCAATTTTCAGCTCTATGCGAATTTTGGTTAAGTTATGACTTATTTTTGTCTATTTTGACTGGACTATGACGGGTTTATCACGTTCAAACTTGATTAAGTAATAAATATTATGAAGTTTTTGTTACAAATAATTATAATATTGTCCCTAGATGGAGGTCGCTTATCTCAGAGAAGAACCAACTAACGTAAACATTCGGACATGAGCTTGTCTAGATATCTTTTTGTGTTCTCTTAAACAAAATATATACTTTTTGTGTTCTCTTAAATAAAAAGCCGTACTGGTGTGAGTTCGAATCGCCAGCGGAGGGTTCCGTATAAAGACTAAGTATATTTTATCATGTTTTAATTTCAAATGTATTATATATTATGTATATAGTTTTCAGAGTTTTTCCTTTATTTGTAGTTTATCACGATATTAGCTACTTGCCAAGATTCAACGGTCTAAGTTAATTTGCGGTACGGCAGAATAAATTGACTGTAGATCTAAACGATAGTTTTAATGTCATCTCAATACCTTTTTACGTTCCCGAGATAAAGGGACTTGTTAGACTGACGGACGGACAGACAGAAGGACGACAAAGTGATTTGCTCTTCATTCGCTACTCAAACATTATTGTACACCTAGTATCATTATATTAAGGTATAAAAGTATTTAATTTATTACGTGTTTGGCACGAAATTAAATTACGTAAGTAATTTTCATGCAAAATTGAAAACAACAAGAAAATTTATTCATGTAACTTTTTTTCGATTACAAAACTTTTCGGTTGTTGTCGAGCCAAATTTCAAGTTTGAAGGTTGGTATTACTGACTCGGTTTTTCCACAAGGAAGGGGAAAGGTAGCGTGGGTACTTTTAACCTACACGTCATGTGCTTGGTGCATACGAATTATAATAATTATTAAATAATATCTAATACGAATTATAATAATTATTAAATAATCATAAAGACAAGCACTCGTTAGCCTTCAGGTAAAACTTGTGTCCCGAAATATATTTTTTTTTGTTAGCAGTAAGGACTCACCCTTCGCATCCCTGACGATTGCCCCGTTCAGACTATAGTAAAAGTTAAACCAGGCATGAATCTGACCTTCCATAAAAGAAAGACTCCGAAAACTCGTTAAGTAAGTTGTCTTACACTGATCTGTGACAGTCGATGAAAAAAAAAACAAAACTGACAACCTGACTTATCGAGGGATGCTTGAGTACCTCCTCAGTAGTGAGGCCAGGCAGTTGCTTTTTGTAATATCATTATCAGCGTCAATCGGTGTGTAGGAAGTTGACCTCAACATATTCTATTAATTACTATCTCTGTCTCTACTTAACACCTAAAAGTGAAAGAGTCAGCATGAGAGCTAATGGCGGTTTCAAACTGATCTATTTCAATATTCAGCCGAAGATGTTTGCATGTTAAGCTGATATTACGTTGAGGTTTTGAGCACACACTCGCCATTTATTCCCACCGTTTATTATTAGATCTGCTAATTAAACGAAAATTATAACCGTTACAAAAAAATCCAGAGCGATTAAAATAGTATAAATCGATAAATAATTGTTTAAATGGCTGAATACTTAAACACCACTTTAAGTAGATTTTAATTTTTATTCTAATGTTAAATTATATCTACTTTATATTTAATAAAAATTACGCGTCACATTGTTAGTCCGCTATACAGCAGTCATTCGTACTGTTTCCTATCCGGTCCAGTACCTACTCGGGTCATCATCATCGTCAGCCCTGTTTAACCCACTGCTGGTCACGGCCTCTTTTCCCTGTGTTTATGATATTCTTCTCTCAGTTGCCGGTCGCATCCACAGTACTCCTGCTTTTGTTTTTCCTCTTCTACCCATCTCATCCTCGGTCTCTCGGTGGTTAATGCTCGGCTTCACCTTCCGTCAACCCGTCTGGCAACGTGTCCTGTCCAGCCGTTAAGTTCGGTTAGTCTTCTCAGTACTCGGGCACAGACTACGGGTACAAAATTATAAACTTGAAAATTCAATGCGGCTTCCAAAATACGGTTCAGCTTCATAAATGAAGTCATTTAGTTTCCTAATTACCTCAAGATCACTTCTGCCTTTGTCGCTGTCTTATGGATATGAGCTAATTTTCACTGCATGGATACTGTAGCTTCGTCAATAAGGGAGGCAGGGAGGTTGACTGCCCAGAGTGGCTTGACGTTCAGAGACTATTATTAAAGGACTTTCGAGCTGTTTCGATGAAGGAGCCAGAAGGTAGCAAGCTATACGTTCTCTAACAATCAATCAGTTAGCCTATCCCGGTACACTGCTGGACATAGGCCTCACCCAATTTGTGCCACAACATTTTCTCCTCCGCTTTTCGCTCCAGGCCGACACAGCTACCTTTTTCAGGTTATAGGTCCATCCCACTGGGCGTCCTGCACTAAGTTTGCCGATTCGCGGTCTCCACGCAAGGACTCGTCTGCTCCAACCGCCATCTGTCCATCGGCCAATATGGCCAACCCACTCTACTGACACGTACTTTAATTAAACGACAAAATTCCATCGTTTTTGGGCTTGTTTGATTTGTCTTAACAGACATTTCAGCCTAGATTTATACGTTCGTGTTTGAAAGTACATTTTTAATCAATACTTCTTAAAATCAAGATTTTGTTTCTAAAACAAATAATTCAATTGGACATTCAAGTGCATCTTGTTTCAAAGGGGCTAATGTCTAATCATTCATCGTTGATGTTCCGTATACTATATCTATCTATAGATATGCGTTACATTATGCAATATATGAAGTTAGCGGTTGTCATATATATGTTGATCTGTTAATTGTTGATGAACTTGGACTCTTACATAACCGACGTAATGTACCGTATGTACAGATACGTACAAAATTGTTCAGCCATCATTATAAAATCATTATCGTTTTAGTAATGATGTTGAACTAAAAGTAGTTAGCCATGATATGAAGAACGAGAACTTTGCAAATGGATTTTCGTTAAATTCCTTTTTCTAGGACAAATAATGCTGAGGTTTTAAAATTTAGTAGTCTTGTGCAAATAATTCACAATTTGAAGCCTGTGACGTGACCCTAAGGTTGAAATTAAATAGGTAGATGTAGACATTATAATTAAACTAGGTTTTGATCGCGGTTTTGGCCTATGTTTGTGCCTATGAAACAGAGTTCACATAGGCACAAACATAGGCCATAACCTTCCTCGGATTGACTCTTCTTCTTCTACATAGCCTTTTTCTTTTATGTTGGGGTTGACTTCCAGTATTACCGGATTTATGAATTGATGGACTATCTAACATTGTACATCATATCTAAGATTTTTTCAACAGGACCAGTTGTTTCTTTGATTTGAGGGTTCAACCAAACTAACACTTTATCTTTATAAAATTCGTATAGGTTTTAAAAAAAGTTTAATAATAAATACGCGCACTTGATTGCACGACAGTGTATCATGTTACTAAGCAACCTGTTTCCTTATTAGATTTTATTACAAGCGTGGGATCATGATTAACATCAGACAAGTTATTAAATTCTCTAAACGCCAACTACTTAAAATCGAGACGATCGTAGATATGTGTCGTACATTTTATCTGTTAAAACTGTAATTGTTCGTTCCAGTCATGTTTAATGCTAACTTACTTTTCCGACCTCTGTGGTCGAGTGGCGTACACACCGGCTTTCAAGGTGTCGCCAGCTCTGGGGTCCTGGGTACGATTCCCGGGTGACAATGTAGAAAATCACTTTTATACATTGTCCCGAGTCTGGGTGCTTGTGGTACCTTCGTTATCTCTGATTCTATAACACGAGTGCTACTTACTTTGGATTCGAAGCAATGTATGTGATGTTGTCCACATTTATCTTATCTTATATCTTTAAACGAGCAATTCTTGTATATTACAATAAGTAACAAAACCCCTGTCCGATCCCTAAGACTATTATTATTCGGTATCGTACTGCGAACACATATACGTAGCCATTAAATAGATTGGATATTTTTTTTCCCAATTTACAATAATTCAATCAAAATAAGCCGCCTATGCGAGACGGTTTATGAACTGTACCACGAATACGCCTTTATTGGATCCGACAGGGCTTTTGTTACATATTGTATAATCTGAATATCGGAAACGGCTCCAACGATATTCATGAAATTTAATATGCAGTGAGTTTCGGGGCCGTTTAATCGATCTACCTAGGATACATTTTCAGAAAATGTTCGACAAGACGAATTAAGCTCTGTCATCCATGTACTTGTTATTTATTAGTAAACGGGCACTTACAAAAACAGACACATATTAACTAAATGTAAGTCGTTGAACCTTTAGTATTTGGGTCAAAGTTAAATATAGTAACAGCCGACTCCTTATTTATAAATTTTCAGCCATCCATTCGGCTTAGCTTCGGATCCTTTCGCTCACACGATTAAATATCGAGGCCGAGCGCTCGGTTGCCGGTTGGCTGGTTCAATGTTACACCTGTCAATCTTCAAAAATTCTATATTCAAATCTAAATAAAAATACATTTTTTTTCATGCTTTTAATATCAACCTTATTTCGAGGTCAATAGAAATGATTATGCTTTGCTAAAACACAAAGAACTGGTTTTTTATTGATAAACATTATTTTAATTGTATTTTGATTCGGTAGTTATTCTGTAAGCTTCGTATTTTTTAACGATTAACGGTAAATCGGTGTTTCTGTTAATTTCCAACCAATCTGCGCAATACACAAAACCAGTAAGCTGTGCTGTGGTTTAAAAGTAATTTACTTTTTTAAATGGTATCGCGGATGTGCGCTCAACATTGTAAAATGGTTCTATTGTTAGACTAAATGTGTAATAATAAAATTAAACCCGATATATCCAAGGATCATTAAAAAATGTGTTTAAGGTTAAGGTTTATTGAAAGTAATTAAGCTTGTTTTGAATTTGTTCATAATCATAAATTAGACTTGTTAATCTAGATTTTTGGGAGAAATAATCTGTAACACAACTGCGTATCTAAAATCGCACAACGACATAAAGACGATTTTTATTATTAATAGCAAACATTTGTGTGATTTTTTATAAGATTTATAATTAAATGACTCGGCAAACGTTGATATGCCGTTTTAAATAAATCTGGTGAAAACCACCCCTAACGATTCTCAGCCTACCCGGTATGCTCACAAAATTTCATACAGGACACAGTACATTCGGGCCAGCCGTTTCGGAGGAGTTTGGAAAAAAACACCGCGATACGAGAATTTTATTAGATAACAAAATTGACATACAAATTTAGAATGCATCTGTACTGTAATCATTCTTTTTTTCGGAATAGGTATTTAGTTCATAATTAGAAAAAATGCCGTGTGGTATATTTCTTGGTTAGATTTTGACAAGCTTTATAATAAGTTATGGGTTCACATTAGATGCAAATCAATTTTAAGGTTAACTGTTAATTTACAGTTATAAGAATTGGTAGTCAGAGAGGCATATTGGTAAAGTTGAGAACACATCAGCAGTGACACTTTGATATTGACAGCGCCTTAATGTTAAAGCATTAAGGTTGATTATCGTAATTAGTTCATACATCTGACGTGTGGTCAGCTGTACTGCTAACTCATACTACCAAATGTAGGTATTAGCGTAGTTAACTCAATGACCTCGTTTCCGTTTACTGGATTTTTCTCATCAAATCTCCAGTTAACACGAAATCTGTTTCGATTTAATTATCTGACTAAACTAGGTTAAATTGTTTAGTGGGTACTGTGGGTAGGTTACATCGGTAGGTTACTTCATGGTACTTAATTAAGTTTGATGTGAATTTATTTTTATAGGAGGGACTCGTATTTTTCGTGCTGTTTGAGGTTTAGCCGCGCTCGCTACGGTTGAACCGTGGACGGGTGTCCATTTTTAAACCTACCGAGAGACTAAAGCATTTAGTCGTTGTTCCTGAAATATCATACGTTGATCTTTGGCTGTCGTTAAGTCATTACAATTTGATAACCAGTTTTACCCTGGGACACTTACATTACATACGGTACATTACACGGTAAAATTGGTTGTAGAAGTCAGATAGGCAGTTGCTCCATGTAAAAGATAGCATTAGGTTTGACTGGCCTGTTGGTCAAGTGGTTAGTGACCCTGACTATTAAGCCGGAGGTCGTGGGTTCGATTCCCACCCAGGACAAATCTTTGTATGATGAGCACGATCATTCGTTCTGTGTCTGGGTGTTATTTATCTGTAATATGTATTTATAAATATGTAAATAAGTATGTATATCAGTTTTCTGGATACCATAGTACAGGCTCTGCCTAGTTTGGGATCAGATAGCCGTGTGTGAGATGTCCTGGGATATTATTATTACAGTCCAGTAAGATGAAACTAACCCCAACAAGCTTGGGAAAACTCTGGATATCAGAAGTGGATATATTCTCACGGGATTTTTTGCATTGTTTCAGAGAGAGAAGGGAGCCAGGTCACACACTAGTCTTACTTCATAATGGTAAGCTATGTTAATAAATACTCTTTAATTACTTGGTGTCGTACTTTCTTAATCATTCTAAGACAGCATCGACAAACGGTGAAGGAAAACATCGTGAGGAAACCTGGGTTCCAAAAATTTAAATCTGTAATCGCCAACCCGCAATGAGCAAGCGTGGTGATCAATGCTTATTCCTTCTCTATATGGGAAGAGGCCTGTGCCCAGCAGTGGGACATTAAAGGCTGTTATTATAATTACTCATAGTTCTAATGAATAGAATAGACAATATTGTCTTTATATGTGTAGGTACATAGAACTTTATTACCGAAAGTATAAAATTCAAGCATCGCCAATTTGGTTAGGTCGCCTCGGGTTGTTAACCACTGGTTTTTGGATTAAACCCTTGACTCCTGATTACAATAAAAAAGGTAGTTTTTAGATAGAAATAATAAGTTCGCATATTTGTTATGCTATGCCAGTAAAAAAATATCTTTAAAGTTATAGTTTGTATTGTTATATATTAGATACCCTAATTCGAAACCGTAATTATGAAACCAATTGATTTTTATTGTCATAAACATAGTACATTAAAGATCGCACCAAGGTAGTTCAATTAACACTTTGAGATACAGATCAAGAAATAATAACTCAGCAATCAATCTGTGTGGCTTTTGTAAACATCCTTATTATTATCATAGCAGTCAATGCGTCTCATAATAATTAAAGATTCATAATACATTAGTAACAAATGACGTTATAGTGCGTCCTATTTCTCATAGTAGTGTCGCTGACATCTGGAAGTAACAGCTGATACATTCACACAATATAAAAAAAAATAGTATGAAGCACATTAAACATTACAATAATTGGAAAAAAATTGGTTACCAGTGCCAGAAAAAAAACTATAAATTCATAATTAAATCACAAAAATATGGTTACTGTACGGAACCCTCGGTGGGCGAGTTTGGCTCAGACCTCTCCGGATTTTTTATGACTTGGCCGGTCCCAACAGTGGGCCTCAATGAGCTGTATTATAACACAACTGGCTACACAGCACGCGCTGGTGAAAGTATCTTGATGACACTTTCCAACTATACTGTGACGTAACGATATGAAGGTAAAACGTCATTATAGAGGTTATGTAACCGATCGCTAAAGGTTCAATTTGGTACGTATTATTAATTAACTAGCTTTTGCTCGCGTATACACCCGCTTGGGTGTAGGTTACTGTGGCAAAAAGTAGCCTATAGCCTTCCTCGATAAATCTTATCATGATAATATGTAACTTAAATAAAATAAAAAATATAAATATAAAAATAAATATATAAATAGAAATATTAAATATAAAAATAAATAAATATTTATGATCTATCTAACATCATGATCTAACGGCGCTACTAGTGTGAACATCTGACTCAGTAAAGCTCCGTAATATAAACACAAATATTTTTTTCAAATCGGACCAGTTCCTACATCTTAGGCGAACCAGGATAGAGCGTCGTATTCCCAAATGATGGGATCAGGCTAAACGGAGAGAGGACCAGCAGTTCCTGCGATGAGAGTTTAATTCACAAACAAACTCTTCAGGATTTTTGTTTACTTAATTTTTTTTTACAGTCTTGTTTAAGTATAATATATTCTTAATTGTACACCGTAAAATAAAAGAAAGTGGTACAAAGGACGGCCTTATTGCACACGGCAATTTCTTCCAAGCAACCGTTGGACGGAATTGTTTATGTTGTATTTATAGCAAGTTATTGGTGAAACAAGGATATAAGAGAAAGTGTTGTTTGTCTATTTATAAACTGCCTTCGAGTAACAGCCAAAATTAGCTGTTATGTATTTTATTTGTTTATTTATTTACAATAAGATAAACCAACAGCTACACAAAATGTGAAAAATCAATAAGGATAGAAAACATAAAGCCAATTACAGGTTTCCACGGATAGCTACAGTACAGCATGAGTTTAAATAACAATAATAATTTACAATTTTACATTTTAAATAACAGTTTTTTTTTTCTGTTCCTTTTGTTTTAGAACATTGAAATCTTCTGCATTAATGTCGAAGGGGTCGTGTAAGCCGTACGGTCTGACCCATAATAAAGGTTAAGCTACGCTCGCCGCGGTTGGGCCGTGGATGAGTAACGATTTGTAAATAAACCAACATCCCTCCGCCAGCGGTCCTGCGGTCATGTACAAAATTAAATAATAATAGAAATATATCTTAGGACAACTCCCACACGGCTATCTGATCCAAACTAGGCAGAGCCTGTACTATGGCAACCAGACACCATAACCAGATAAACATACTTATATATTTATAAGTTCATACATATTATTAATTACACCTAGACACAGAACAAATGATCGTGTTCATCCCCTGACTTCTAAATCGGAGCTCGTGAGTTCGATTTCCACTCAGGACAAAGCTTTGTGAGATGATCATGATCATTAGTTCTGTGTCTAAAATATGCGTTTGTTTACAAATATCTAAGTATGTTTACCAGTTTTCTTGTTGCCATAATATTCAGGCTCCTCTCAGTTCGGGATCAGATGGCCATGTGTAACTCACACATGGCCCACCAAGATAATATTTTTGGGTTTTAGTCCCAAGTCAATTATGATATGTGTCAATTATGACTTGGGACTAATTGTGATATTATTATATCTTCTTGTTTAAATACTATTATCTGAATCTAGGAAACGGCTCCAACGATTATTTTATGTAATTTCGTATGCAGGGGCTATAAATCGTGATATCTAGCTAGGATTCATTTTCAAAAAATGACCGACAAGATGGGCAAAGTCATCCAGGTACTATATCATATTATGTGTAACCGCCACATATATTCGATTCCCTTGCGCAAGAGGCATTAAAAGTAACAGTTAATATTACTGCTCACGTTATAGCAATTTAATTGTTTCAATTGAAGTAATAATATCCAAATTCGTTGTTGCCGAACTACATTGTTTATGTAATGAAACCTGTTCCCTCGATAAGAACCCTATTGGTATTCTGAAGGCGTCGAACGTTCCGATCGAGTGAACAGCTCTTCAAGGTCGAGTTGATGTACTGCCTTCTTGGTTGTTGTTTATAAATGAGTTGAAAATAATAGGGGCTGACGATTATGGTTATATTGTCGGTAAGTATGAAACAAGACCACGCCCACTCCGGGGTCTTATTCAAGTCAAAACGGGTAACGTCCTGTTACGTGTAGGGCTTTATCTGTTTCGACTTACTATATTTTTAATTAATAATGTGTTAATTTGCCTAAAACGTATTCACTAACACTACCGGTGACTCTCAAAACACAAAAAAGACGACCGAGACTTGAGCGACCCGAGAATCTTGAACTAAATTCTGCGACGTGTCACGTTGTTTTTTGTTTGTACTTAGAGAATTACCCCCCCCCCCCCCCCTCCCCTAGAGGAGTATAAAAGAGGAATATAAAATTGTCGTTTTCTGCTCTTTTGAATGTTGCCGTTACCTCCCTTTAAACCACCATACGGATTTTATTGGTTTTCACAGATAAAAATAGTAACATTATGTGTATAATTTATACACCTTACATAAAAAAGGCTTAAAGTTAAACAATAGGTATTATCACAGGTAATAATTGTGTAATTAAATTCTAATTGTTACCTAAATTCAGCCCACAGTTATACATTTTATTGTAAGAAGACTTACAGGGATTCAAATAGTGGCTATTACTTAACAAATACTATGCCAAGTAGGTACAGTGCGATTCAGACATAATGGCGGCTGTGAACATGAGGCGAGTGTACTGCGCCGTGCAGTGGCGTGCACAGAGATTTCAGTCAGGGTATGCACAAATAAAATTTTGCCTTTTTTTAACGACAAGCTGGATTCGTCATGACTGCGGAGCCCTTCTACTTGTTTGTACCTAAAAAACAAACTACTTCGATCATGCGTTAGAAAGTACAATCTGAATTTTAGTAATGAAGATAACAATTTTAACTTTGATACTCAATTTGAATCGAACGGCATGTGTACGTATGTAGGTATTTAAGGGACTAAATCAAGGGCAGAGCTTATTTGCATGTATGGAGTGCACGCCCCTGGCGCAGTGTGTAAGTAACTTCACAGCCGCCATTAATTTTGAATCGACCTATACATGTCTTTTTTTTTTAAAACAATCATTACATTAAAATACAAATATGTAATTATTGTTTTCTGAGGTTTACGCGAATATCGGCGTACTTTGTTGGTTATGTCCAGTCCGTACTGGTGTACTACACTTATCTGCCCGTGACCATGACACCTGCAAAATAAAACGTCGGGAACTAAAATCAAAATATAATCCGTTTCAAGTAGTTTTATTTCAAAACAAATAACTGTCAGAAAAGTTGACTACATTTGAAAGCTAATTTTATACTAAATGAAAACGCCTTACTTATAAATGTATTATAAAGAATCTACCTCAATCAAGCTACTTAATATCCGAAAAAAAATAAGGAACTAATTTGTTCAAATAAAAATTAATAATTGATGATCTTACATGTGTTTTTCGATAACCTCGGTGTTCGGGTTTAAATAACTTGCTTTACATTGACCTCTAGAGAGGACAGTACCTCTTTATGGCTACGTCACGTACCGTTCTGTGGAAAACTGGGAAACGTTTAATCTTAATAATAATTAGACTTTTTTATTTTTTCTTATTTATTTTAACAGAACTTTGTCGCTGAGCGATAATACCGTTCCATAAAAAACAACAAATAGGTTTATATTCTACACGAAAAACTTAAAAAGCAATGAAAACCTTAATACTAAACAATAAATCTACCTACCATACAAACCAATACTAGCTAACTTACAATAATTTAGCCTCTTCGGAGAACGGAGAAGCTAAAATACTGTTTACAAAGCCCATACACATATGCTTTTTAATATAAAACCGTCTAAAAGCCTCGTTTCGGACACACTTGATTTTAACATTGTGACGTCACTGGCACAATTAGAAATAACAAGTCCATAGTGTAAATTTAGAACGGGTAGTAACGCTTAAATTAAATTCTGAATTTCACCTTTCCCTCTGACGCGCTCGGCAAAGGTTAATTATTACAGTACAGTTGCGGTCAGAATGTGTAGGTGTGATTTAAAATATCGTGTTTTGGTACTGATTTTGTTGGGCAATTAATTGATGTGTTTTAATTGACTTTGTAAGGAAGGTTCGCGATTTAATTTTACTTTTGCTTTTGGGTTTAATCATTAGTTTTTTTTTTGCTTAATCTTAATAATAATAATCCTTTATTTGCTGAACAAATACAGTGTTGCTAATGATTTAGAGTACTTAATTGTTTTTCTGTGGATTTCAGAATTGTAGTCTACCAATGTTTAAATATAGACTTCTTGAAGACTTACAATAATAAAAATCAATATAATGTTTTATTTGAGTCAGGCCGTATACAAGATCTTACACTAAAAAAGATTTTACGTGTCTGTACTGCATATATGTATGAGTTAGTTAAATTATAACACAATAGAATTTATATGCATTGATTACCAAAAGTTAAGTTAACGACTGATGATCTTGGTAAATCAAGGTCATGGATGTCACTGATGACGTAAAGTCTATTTGCAACTCATATATTTTTTAAGTTATTGTCAGGGGTAGAAGTTGTCACCTCTTCTGCCTAGCCTTTTCCCAAGCTATGTTGGGGTCGGCTTCCAGTCTTACCGGATTTAGCTGAATACCGCATTTTACATGGAGCGACTGCCTCCTGAATAGAGAAATTGACACCATAATTTCATATTGAAATTATAGTGTATCCCTTGATAACGACCGAAAATACAAACACCTAAAAAACCAATAAGGCCTTATTTCCCATCTTTATTAATGTAAATATATTCTTCAATCACTATGCGTCTTGATATTGGTCGTATTTTCAAACAGTCAAAACATTTGTATTAAAATTTACATGTTTAAATACATAATTATCACTTACCACTGGCATGTATCGTTTACACACAGTACCTACGACCAACAACAATTGATACTATGATGTATTCGCGCTATATATGTTGATGACGTCTCAACAGCAAATCAATTCAGATCTTAGGCACACACGATATCGTTTTACCGTCGTCTTGTAACTTACCGCGAGATAGAAACTACAGAAGATTAACCCTCCAAAAAAAATTGAGAGGTCTCAAGGGACACCCGGATGGAACGAAGTTCCTTTCGATTAATTAGTGAAGGAATTGTAATATTTTTTTTTTTTATATAATATTAAATTTTTTAGGTAATAAGACAGACAGACAGAGAAACATGCGCACGCCGCACAGCGTACAATAGCTTACTATAGCAAAAAGTGTCGTGACAACTTTTCGTAAGAATTTTTTCCGTCTAGCCCCCTTTCACAACGCGCGATAAGGAACTTCGTTCCAAAAGAAGTAATTCTAGAAAGAAGAATGGTAAGTTAAGATAAATAACCAGTCTTCTTTTGCCTAGTCTTTTCCCAAGCTATGTTGGGGTCGGCTTCCAGTCTTACTGGATTTAGCTGAATACCGTATTTTACATGTAGCGACTGCCTATCTGATCTCCACAACCTATTGCTAGGTAATACAGTATTCCATGGTAAGACTGGTTATCAGAATTGTAATGACTTAACGACTGTCAAAGATCGCTGTATGACAGTCGGGACCAACGGCTTACGTGCTTTCTGAGGCACGGAGGGGTCTCGGTATGTTTACATATGGTCACCCATCCACGGAGTACGGACCAACCGCGGCGAGCGTGGCTTCACCTTTATTATCGGTCAAACCGTACGGCTTTCACTTAGCCACGAGCCCCTCCTAAGATAAATAACCAGTGTTGCTTGTTGTTGTTAAAAATTGCTTTATTCAACAACTCACTTCTTGTTTAAAGATGCAATTGAGTTTGATTCGATCATGAAACCTGCACTACTTGCAGGTTTTTGATGTTCACTCAACACCTATGGCCCCAGGAAACATACTAATTTTGAGGGCTATTGAACACCGTAAATTTTAAAACCACTTTTCCTGTGTCCTGTTAGTTAGTAGTTTTTTTTAAGGGTATTAGAGGTCCTTATCGTCGACTTTCGACACTTACCTGTAGTTAGTGTCGAAAGTCATAGTTCCTTTGAAGTGTGAAATAGCTTGCTCTAAAAGATGGAACCCTTTTCAAAAACGTGAACTCACTAGATTTTTTTTTTTGAGCACCGTTTTCCATAGTCTTGTTTCAAATGGGTTTTCTTTCGTACATTTTCGATGGCCCGTACCAAATATTTGCACGTTGGCTGGCACAAAGCTGTTTGTTTTGCTGTCGGTGCCGCCCACGCCACACGACCGTACCTCGTATTGGATTTCATGGCTATAGGCTTGGGATTTGGTTTTATATGGCCGTTTTATGTCTGGCGCCTTCTATGATAATTTTGTGTAGTAGAATGTAGCTGAAGCGTGCTAGATGGTGATATTTGAAATAACAATGAAATTATGGCTATAAGATCTGTTTACATTATAGAAACAAATTAGTGGCTTGCCGTTTACCTACCTGTAATTTTATTCTATAGCATACTTAATCATATTTAATTTAGCCCCCAAACTCTTAAGCTTGGGGGCTCAATTGAATAAATAAAGATTTAAAGTAAAGATTAACAACAAAAATGTAAAACCTAATGCAAAAATAGTGTCGTATCATTATGAACTCGATACTTAATGCATTCATATTTCAAACAGCCCCCGGTTAGACAAGGTACATTTCTACAATCGTTATCGCTGATCGAATCGCTCAAATGTATGAAAGTGACAAGTCACGTGACTTATCGTAGGGAAATGTCATTTCCATACACTTAACGATTTCTATCATCGTTAACGCTTGTAGAAATGTAAATTGTCTTAGGGGGCTTTTTGCGTTTTGACAGCTTGGGAGGATCGACTTGCATGTCTGGAATTGTAAGATGCCGTAACAATTCTTAAAAATAGGGTTCACGTTCGCCTACCAGAACGGTCCAATCTCTACATTGATTCCGGTCAGTGGGACATCTTAGGGGCGGTGCGTCGGAGGGCCATGCTTCTCAGACCCTAAATGGTTGCTACGACAAGGTCAACCCGATACCGCAAAAAAATCGGAAAGATTCCGAAAAAAAAAACTTCGAAAATTTGACTAAGTCCTTGCTCCATAGCGCCCCTAAGGCTACTCTCCAACCTTGATTCCCCGTGAATCGTGAATATTTGTCAAATAACATCAAGTGTCGAGCTCAAGTTTGTTTACCCAATTCTGTGTATTCAGCAATACTCGTGATTCGATACTTTCTGTAGATTCTACGAAGGTTTTCGTGTTTGTACAACTATACATTAGTATGCGTATTTAATTAATCTAGTGGTCGCCTAGTGATCGAAATTCGACTATAATTAGTTTAAATTATAATGTAATTATTATGAATAAAAATAGCATTCTGCACTCCTTTACTCTATAAACTACTAGCTTTTGCTCGCTGCTCCGCCCACGTGGGCGTCGTTTATCATGACAAATTATAACCTTCCTCAATAAGTGGGCTATCAAACAGTGATATAATTTTTCAAATCGGACCTGTAGCTTCTGAGATTAGCGCGTTCAAACAAACAAACAAACTCTTCAGCTTTATAATATTAGTATATATAAGTGTGCGAAATTCATACTCCTCCGTCCCCGCAATTTTCGTAAAAAGTTTTCGCTTCACGTATTTATAATTATATACATTCTCGTACTACTATTGCCTACTTAAGTAACAAATGGAAATTTGTTAGTTCGTTAAGTTATTTCTTATCCACATAGGTAGTAATGAATCTATAACCAATGCCATCGTGACATGCAATTTTTCTCCTCTGTAATTCTACATCAGAAGAAAAGAAAAAGAGGGACACATGATAAAAAACAACACGGAAATTGTGCGGTTCTGCCTCGTGCGTCGAGAGATTTTTTATACAAAAATCGTGCTAAATTGCTACTGATATTAAATGGTGGCATTTACAATTTAATGGACTTAGAATGCGGAGATCGACGGACGAACTGGACGCCTTTAACAAGGAGTGGCCTCAATTGGCCCTTCAGAGAGAAAAATTGAAGAAAGAAAGGGAGGCCTTTGCCACGCAGTGGGACAGTTTAGGCTCAAAATAAATAATAATAAATAATATTTACAATTTAACACGAAGATTGAAAACGGCATTGGCATACAACTCTATTCGCATCTCAGTTAGTTATGAAGTGAATTATTTACAAACACGCAAAACTCTGCTTCCTCATACCAAGACGTTGGCCACCAAGTTTGTTGATCGCCCACCAACCCACCAGCTATTTATAACTAGACTAGATTTCACTGTTTGAAAGGGACGTGAACAATTTGGCTGAATTTTCATGTTGGTGTCATTTGAGTTTTTATTTACTCAATATTCGAAGGTTTTATTGGTACAATTTTTTTTTTGTTCTAAATAATGTTTGACTTATTGAGTGTATCTCGGGGTGATGTTCAAATTATCACCAGATATTTTAAAGCTATGGTGACAAATACGAGAAACACTGAATATATAACACTCCTATTTTTTTTTCATGTAAATTACACAATTTCCTTGATTGCGATGTAACGAACTGCATTGAAATGGAAATAGAAGAGCTTGTGCTATAAAAAAGGTCGGGTGACCTTTAGACACGTGTCCGTTAAACACATTCCCCATTTGCCCTCTTTACACGTGTAAGAGAAAAGAGAAGTTTATACAATGAATGTTACAGCTGATTCAATGTCTGTTCCCCTTGAAAAGAACAATTATTTTTGGCGTCTGTGAAGTAATTACCTATCTTATCTTGTTTATTGGCACCGAGCTGAGCAGACGAGTCCTTGAGTGGAAACCGAATCGCGAAAGGCCGGCCCCAGTCAGATGAACCGATGACCTGAAAAAGATAGCTGGGTCGGACTGGATGCGGAAGACGGACGACCGGGTGTTGTGGTGCAAATTGGGGGAGACCTATCCAGCAGTGGACTGCGATAGGCTGAGTTCCTGTTATTGGCTCCTGTAACAGAATATTAGTATCAATCATCAAAGGATGAAGGAAATAACTATAAACAATATTAAGTACTTTTTTTTAAAGAATCTTTTTTTTGCTATGTTTTATTAGAAGATCGACAACTTTTAAAGATATCTTGATTTATTATACTGCCTTTCGTAGCAGGATCGGTGACATAGATATACAATTATAAATCAATAGGAATAAAAAAAAGGATTACGTTGTCTAATAACATCACTAATCGAAAGTACAATTTAATTTAGTATGAATGTCCTTCTTGTATAATCTAATTACATATGGATACAGTTAATAGATCTATAAATCGATCATAAAATAGATCCAAAACTCGTTAATTGTTACAGTTTTTGTAGTTCTTTTTAATTGAATTGAAAACATATTATATACAAAATAGAGACCAGTAAGTACCTCTTTAATTTTTATTCTTGTATTAAAACGATACGCTAAGATTGGATGCTAAATAATCCTGAAGGTATATTTTTTTAGAAATAATAATTTCATTAGGATTGAATTCACAGGCCTCTTCTTCACCCTAAATTTAAGGTTACGTATTTAGGGGATTAATGGCAGTGCTTCTTAATTGGAATATCAAAGTTCTAAAAATTGAAATGTTGTTTACCTATAGCAGAAAAATAAAACTAATAATATGTAAAGTGAATCAGCATGATCGAAATCTAGACCGTAGGTGTTGCCGAGCGCGTGACGTCATGTCGCTACGTCATACCTCGCCCCGGGAATGTGTGCAATATTGATTACCAACTGTTACAGACACAAAAAAATGTAACGATTAATGTTTGTTCTTTCTCTATACAAGGTTTTACGGGAATACATACCTAGTTATTTTTGAAACTGTTCAGCACATAGAAATGAATAACTTACTACAATAAAGTAATAGATAAAAGTGTGTTCGGAAAAAAAATTAACCTCCATTACTCACTTTTGTGAGGTGAGTATAATTTGGTATAGGAGGACAATTTTTTAAGGTTCCGTACCGAAAGGGTAAAACAGGACCCCGGTTGTCTTCGAAACTACTTATCCGAATGCAGATATCTATCTAAAGTTATATGGTGTTGAAAGACGCGTCAGGTGTTGTCAAGGTGGGAGAAATCACTGGCAAAGGGACACATTATAATATTCTTATATATAAAATTAGCTTCTACCCGCGACTTTGTCTGCGTGGTCTTCAGAATTGGGTTCAAAAAGAAATGAAAAATGTAAAAGTACCTAATGAAAAATAGAATAAAATTTTCACCCGTGTGTATAGCTTGCGCTGTAATAGAGAAAAATACCAAATTTATAAGCTGTCTACCCACGGCTTAGCTAGTAAACAATTTTCAATTTTCCCTCGGGAACTACTTAAGGAATCGGGATAAAAGGTATTCATGTTCTTTTCCATGTCAAAGCCTACATGCATGCCAAATTTCATCCAAATCCGTTCAGCCGTTTTTTCGTGATTGAGTAACGAACATCCAAACATCCACACTTTCACATTTATAATATTAGTAGGATTGATGTCACATAGATATTTAAATCGAAAAATAAACCAAGGAAGTCTGATAGTTTACGATTTGGTACTTTGTAAATCGATTTCCCTGTACTACTTAAATTTAGTTAAATTCTTACCGTGTTACCAGTAAAAGTATAGTCCTCCTTATCGGTTTCGATAACGGCGACCCATGACAGTTCATCTCCTAGCGTGAGCCTTGATGTGACTGGCTAGACCGAGTTTGGTTTTAAAGACCCGGTCGCAAGCGCTGCAGTATAGCTGACCCGCATTGTTGAGAGTATAGGTGTACGTAGGCTTAGGTCTCTCTTTTTGTGATTGGCGTTTTTCGTCTAAAGTCTCGAGTCGTTTTTCTTCGTAAAACTTGACTTTTTCGTAGATGGATTTGCGCCACGATGACCTATTTAAGGCAAGCCTCTCCCAACTTTTAGGGTCAATATCGCAAGCCTTCAGATGTCTTTTGAACACGTCTTTGTAGCGAAGATATTGTCCTCCTTGTTTCCGTTTACCTTCAGACATCTCGGAATAGAAAACCGCTTTGGGCAGACGTTGGTTGTCCATGCGAAGGATGTGTCCACACCACCTGAGTTGTCGCTGCATTAGTAATGCCTCCATTCCATACATGTTACAGCGTCGGAGAACCTCTGTATTGGGAACGCGATCTTGCCACTTAATTTTTAAGATGGACCTAAGACATCTAAGATGGAATGTGTCGAGTTTTTTAATATCTGGCTTATACAAGCACCACGTCTCCGCGCCGTACATAAGCACAGGCATTACTAGTGCTTTGTAAACGTCAATTTTTGTTCGCAACTTTATGTCATGGGATCTCCAGACACGATCATTGAGTCGTCCAAAGGTTGCAGCAGCATTTGCGATGCGTAAAGGTATCTCCGAAGCTAGGGTGTTATCATGTCTTATATTGCTTCCAAGGTATTTAAAATGGGTTTCTTCCTCTAGTGGCTTACCATCTATTTTCATAGCCTCCTTATCCGATTCGTGTCCACGTGATGGTTGTTTAAGTATTTGTGTCTTAGCGGTACTTATGACTAAGCCAAACCTTTGACAGGATTGATTTAGTGCATCGACATATTGTTGTAAATGCGTCAGGCTATCAGACATAAGGCACACATCGTCAGCGTAGAGTACCTCTAGGATGGAGAACTTCGTCAGCTTAGATTTGGCTCTGAATCTTGAGATGTCGAAAACACCTTTATCAGTACGGACATTAAGTTCTATCTGATCATGACAACACTTCAAGGCATCTCTCATAACGACCGCAAAATAAATGGCAAAGAGTGTGGGTGCCATAACGCAACCCTGTTTTACTCCACTCGTAATCTGGATTTCCTCAGAAAGTTCATTTTCATGTTGGACTTTCGCTTTCATGTCAGTGTGGAAATTACGTATGAGGTTGACGAACTTCTTTGGGTACCCAGATTTCTGGAGAACAAGCCAGAGAGCCTGACGTGGAACTCTATCAAATGCTTTCTCTAGATCGACAAAGCACATGTAGAGAGGCTTTTGGTGTTCCAAGCTTTTCTCCTGGAGTTGTCTTACGACGGAAATGGCATCAATAGTACCTCTGGCTGGACGGAAGCCACATTGACTCTCAGGCAGGTATTTCTCAGCTAAGCTACTAAGACGACAGTTTATAATATGCGCTAAGATTTTACCGGCACTAGAAAGAAGTGATATGCCTCTGTATGAGCTGCAATCGGAGACATCTCCTTTCCCTTTGTATAGCTTGCAGATCACCGCGTCCTTCCAGTCTTGCGGGACTTCTTCGGTCTCCCAGACCCTTAAGGTGAGATTAAATAGCCTTTTTATGATGTTTAACCCACTATATTTGTAGGCTTCCGATGGTAGTTGATCCATGCCAGGTGTTTTTAAGTTTTTGAGACGTTTTACTGCCATAACAAACTCTTCAAAAGCAGGTGGTTCGTCCAAATGTTGGCAGACAGGCAGGTCTTGAAGGTTGTTGATATATGACAGGTCAGCTCCGAGCGCATCGGGATTTAGGACATCGTTGAAATGCTCTGCCCATCGCATTATTACATCGGCTTTCGACGTAACTCGGTGCTGTCTGTCTTTTGAGTACATAGGTGCTATTTTTCTTGCCCGTGGGCCGAAAACCGTTTGTATACCTTCAAAAAATCTGCCAGTCTGGTGAGTATCAGCGTAGTGCTGCAATTCAGCAGCTTTGTCTGCCCACCACTTGTTTTTCAGTTCGCGCACTTTACCTTTTAATCTCTGCGAAGCATCCCTATTGCTGCATGCATCCGTCTGCTTTGAGTTTAGTTGATGCCTGTGTTTCTCGACTAGCGTTCTGATCTCCTTGTCAGATTCATCAAACCAATCTTGGTTCCGTTTTTGAGGTTTTCCTACAGTTTCTTGCGCACAGCCATGAAGGTGTTTGGCATAGGACCTCCATTCTTCATCAATATTACTAAACTCAGCTTCCGGAGCACTCGCAGCAAATTTCAAATCTAACGCTTTACCTAGATCTGGTGAGGTGATGAGATTCGAGAGGGCCAGCTTGGGAGGAATTTTGTTTGAAGCTCGTCGTGGTGCTTTCAGTTGCAGAAGCATTTTTGATCGAATAAGACGATGGTCAGTCCAGCCAACAGCGCCTCGCATTGCTCTTGTAACAAGAACGTCACGTAGGTCCCTTTGACGGACAATAATATAGTCTAAAAGATGCCAGTGCTTGGATCTTGGGTGCATCCACGAGGTCTTGTGTTTCTCAGCAAGTCGGAAATATGTATTTGTGATACTAAGATTGAATTGTGCACATAACGACAGTAATCTAAGGCCATTATCATTACATTTACCAACTCCATGTTTACCGAGAGCACCGTTCCAGATGTCAAATTCGGTGCCAACACGAGCATTAAAATCACCCAGCAAAATAACTTTATCACAGCTTGGGATGTTCTCAAGAGTTTGTCTTAGATGTTGGTAGAACAGCTCTTTATCTTCGTCTGCTGATGGCAGTGTAGGTGCGTATACACTTATGAGATGAGCGTATTTGTTATTGGCAATTGGCATCCGTAGAGTCATGAGACGGTCATTGACACCCTTAGGTAGTTCACTCAGATCTCTAACCAAACCGTTGCGGATAGCAAAACCCACACCGCTACCAGCCCTCTCGCCGGCGGGTCGTCCACTCCAGTAATATGTATAGCCTCCGAGTTGTTCAGACAGCTCTCCGGTATCGCTTAAGTGCGTTTCGCTGATTGCAGCTATGTCTATATTATAGCGAGCCAACTCCCTTGCTATTAGAGCGGTTTTCCTTTCTGGGCACAAGTTATGATCATTGTCCAGTAGAGTTCGTACGTTCCATGTAGCAATGCAAAGTTTTTGGAATTTTATCATATTGTTAACTTTTTTCTTTGTCTTCTGACCGCATTGACGATGTCCAAGTGCCCGCGGCTTGACACCTAGATGATGGGTGAGACAGACTATTTTTGGGTCACCTTTTCTAGACCCCTCCCCTATGCAGAGGAAAGCAGAGCGATCCTAAATAGGGCTGCTTTGTCACCAGTTGTGCTGCCGAACCCAGAATCCCGTCCCAGTCGATTCCGGGAGCGACCACTCTCCCCTGGCCGCCTACGTGCAGGATGCTAACTAAAGCCTTGGTACATCAATACCTCCGCCCCACCGCCAGCATCCCATCGCCGCAGGGCTTTTTAACGCTAAGTTCCGAAGGTAAATTGCTAGGGTCATCTGCGCGTGAATTTGATTAAAGTGGATGTGCAATTGCGCAAGTACACACCCACTCTCTCGTTCCCGCTCTCTGTAGTCCAATGGGCTGGCAAGCCAGTACGATTGGCAAAGGCGAGAATGCAGCGAAAGGCCGTATACCACTATATGGATCCTGTTAAACGCCCTTGAGGTTCTTCGCATTACCTTGCTGCGTTATCCACTATTATAGTTGTAGGTTGGTATGGACTATCATGACGGAGCAGACTTAGTGCGCTGGGGATCACCAAATTCCTTTTGTCACATCTTGCGACACCCACAGGAAGAAAAGGGCTACCTACCTTGTTAGCAACGTAAGTTTTAATTATACGCGTGTCCGCCCCCCACGTGGCTCGGTGTTTAGCTCGGACGTAAGGTAGGATTTAGGGGGCACCAGTAAAAGTAATGCTTAATTAGTAGACAATTACCGTCTGACGTTGGTAATGTGCCAAACAATGGATGCCATCATTACCAATGGGGTCACTTTCTAATGGATTGAACTGTTGTGGTTCGTCTGAATGCAAACAACTAAACAACCGGTAACAGATAGGAAATAGGGTATAATAGTTTTATTTTAATACTATTTACTACTTTTGTAAATGTTTTAATCATTTCAGATCCATTCTTATTTCAGAATTTAATTGACTTATTGACTGCACGGATAGCCGTGTGGTATAGGTCACCACGCTAATTACCACTGTGCGCGACGTGCTGCGGGTTCGATCCCCGTATGGGACAAGTATTTGTGTGAACCACAGACACTTGTTCCAAGTCTGGGTGTTCTTTGTGCATGTGATTTGAATGTTTGTGAAACCCCCGCGACACATGGATTAAAATCCTTAGTGTGGGAGTCGTAGTTCGTTTTTTTTTTTAAAGAAAAGAATAAAAAAAAAAGAACGCTAGTTGGCAGCGTCGCCATAGTGTGTCCCTTATCGAGTTACATTAATTTGTGTGTTGTACAAAAGGAACGATCAAATTTAATATGTTTCCTTAACTCATGTACGTTTTACCGTTTTTTATATTACGTACAAGTGCCAAAAATGATAAATCTCCTTTTCGATCTAAAAAAAACAATGAGAAAGTACCCACTAGTTTAGAGGATTGTGTGGATACAGTATAACTTAGTTTCTCATGTTCAAATGGTTAATTGGTGTCGCAACAGTTTCTGAGTGACGGTAATGGGCTATTGTTTACGAAATTAACTGTCGACTTATTGGATGCAATAACTAAGTGTTTTTCTTGCGGTAACTGAGCAATAATGTGCAAGATGTTAACCGTTGTAAAATAATTGCATTGACTTTTTTTTCCCTTTCTAATTGTTTGATAATCATTTTATATTTACTACAAGTATGCTGATCTTAAAGGAAAAATGTCTGTAACTAAATAAAGCGTTTTTGATTTTCATTTGATTGACATTTTTTTAACATGATATTTTTTTTTTAATTTTTCACCGATTTCTGAAAGGCATCAAACTCAATCAATCTACTTAGCCTATCGCAGTCCACAAAGATAAATAATTATTTTTTATTTCCATTATCAAGTTCTTAAGTATAAAAATATTTTTTTAGTGGTAGGTAAATGATAGCTATAGAATACAGTAGCTGTTACTGGAGGTCAAACTAGCATAAATAAGTCCCTAAATAAATAATAATAATTTAGATCAAGTCCTCTCTTTCTGTTTGCCTTATTAAAATATTGTTAACAACGCACTAAGGCCCATTTTTTTTTATCTCGAGTTAACTCAAGCAAGAGTTAAATATGTTAGTTAGCATATTTAACTCTTGGTTGAGTTAACTGCTTAAGTTCTTTCAAACTTCAGTAGAACTTGTTTATTCATCAATGTTGCTTCTAACAAATGGTTAAATATTTAGCTCTCCCAACTAATTTGATCATTTGATAGACTAACAATTGATGCAAAAACGCGTTTTGAAACCATTAGTTAGCATATTTAACCATTGGTTGAGTTAACTGGGGATAAAAAAAACTGGGAATAAGTCGAGGTCCGAACTTGTCGAGGTTTCCTTAGTAAACGTTGCTAAAGTTTATCTGGCTGGAGTACCTCAAGGTTTCGCCAAAAGTCGCCAAACCCTGCGCTCAGACTAACTCGGAAGAAATACTGGAAGCCGACACTATCTCGCTTATCATACTCGGAAAAAAGGATAGGCAGAAGAATTAGAAAGACCATCGCTTCAGTAAACATAATATAAATGTTTTTTTTTTCTAGTCCTTAAACAGCAGCTGACGTTATGTTGTTATTTTAAAGTCCTGTGTTATCGTTAATGACAGTTGTACCTACATGACTTAAGACACGTCTTGTTTATCAGTTGTGTAATGGTATAATACTTGGTTAAATATTTTCTGTTTGTTCATAGTAGACTGCGTTATTCAAAGGATAGAACGCTTTGAAATATCTGCTCTGTCTTCACGTTTTGCTTCTCTACGTAGAATGCAGCAGTTTAATTTTTAGTAATGTGATAATTAAATATAATTATTGATTAATCATTTATATAAAAAATCCACTTCTATTGCACAAAAGTATGAGTACGGATTTTTTACAGACTAGATTCTTGACGACTTTCAAAAAAAAAATGTAACATTTTTCAATAATTTTGATTTAAAAACTAAAATACTGAATTGATGGTGATACAACTTTTGTGACCGCCTCTGAGATACCCTACCTATACATTGAAGAGAGAGATTATTAAATTGATCCACAATTGCTGGAGATATCGCGTAACAAGAATAGGTACAAAAATAACATAAGTAGTCGCATTGAGAACATTCTCTTTTTGAAGTCGGTTACAAACAAAAACATAATCTATACTAATATTATAAAACTGAAGCTGCAACCCACATGACCCACACGAAAGAGAAGCGAATTTGATATACATACTTATACTCCATTTATTATAGCATTAGAAAAAAGAGGCTCGCAGAAGCAGGAATTGAAAACATTTTATTTCAAAGAAATTCTTTTAAGTACTTAAATAAACGAAATAAAACTTTTTTTTTTTTAATTACTAACAGTAACAAAACAACAACAAAGAAAAAACAGTAACAAATAACAACAAAAACACGAAAATTTGGGAATTACAAAAAACAAGTCGCAGCATTCACAAGTGAATGACATAATTATAATGACAATCAATCACTCAATTTCACAGACTACATATACCGATAAAATTAGAAAAACCCGGCTGTATGAGCTTATGAAGGGATTATTAGACATTTAGATTTGGTAGGATAATAGTAAAACGAAAAACGTTCCAGTATTGTTTATCACTGCTTCTTTTAGCTTTTTAGCATTGACACTCATGTTAGATTGGAATGAAATATTATTATAAAAATGAAAGCCACATAATTTGTTATGAAAAATGGTTAGCATGATTATACAAATAAGTGTGACAGCTGGTATGTAAATAAATTTTAATTTATAGGCGTCAATCGTAACTGTAACAAGTTTATTGTACTTTTGCAACAAAGTGTGCATTATAAATAACCTTTTTTAACTTCTGTCTAATGCTATTTTAAATGGAGTATAGTTAGAAACAACTTATTCCATATGATACAATACAACGTTATACCATGGCAATGTAATAACAGTGTTTTTATACGATATCTTCAATATGCTTTTGTGTCCATTAACAAAGGACTAACACAACTACACTATAATTACTAGCGCTATTAAATTACTGGTCACTGCGCCATTGTCACACATATATTGTACTAGCTAGCCCCCGCGACTTCATACGTGTGTTGTACTACCAGGTTTTTCTTATTATTCCCAGAAGCTATTCTTCTTCTAAATAAACTAAAAGTACCCTACACTATGCCCCCAAACCAGCTATCTGCCAACAAATGTCCCAATACAATTGGACTGGTTGCTCCAGAGATTAAACAAACATCTCTTCCGTTTTGGGGTTCCGTACCTCCAAAGGAAAAAACAGAACCCCTATCATTTTGTTGTCCGTCCCTCTGTCTGTCATGACCCTTTATATCTCAAGAATGCGTGAAGATATCAAGATGAAATTAATAACATACCTACGTTTAGATCTACAGTTCCTTGATGGAGTGTGTCGTTTAAAAAAAATATTAATATTAAATAAAAAAAACGCTCACAAGGGAATCAAAATTAATAGAGTATTTCTTGTTGACCTAGAACTTTGAAATTTGGTAATTAATATCGTCAAAATTAAACTACAAATACTCGAAAAAGTCTAAAAACTATACATTTTTATTAAATCGTAAAAAATATGAACTTGAATACTATGAAGCGGCGGTAGCCTAATGGCTAGGGCGTCGGACTTGCGATCATGTGGTTGCAGGTTCGAATCCCACCCATTACACTACCGACGCGAACCCACTCGTAACACTAGCATCTTAGCTTAGTACGAGGGGTTAACGAGATTACTAGTAATGTGCGACCCACATTGCTAGTAACCTTTATAAAAAATATATATATAATATATGAACCCTCAGTGGGCGAGTCCGACTCGCACTTGTCCGTTCTTTTATTAGTATGGACACAATGTAATTACGTACCTGTTATCGTGTTTTACTTGGATATTACCTTATTACTGACCACTCCAATCAACTCAAATGCATTGTTTTGTTACACACATATGCAATGGCAACATATTGTACCTACTTGTATTGTTTGACTTCTATTTCTAATTTCTTAATAGCGGTGTCTGATTGTCTGCTAGCTACTAATTTTATTTGCTTCATACTTTTGTCTCGAACCAGCCTAACAACAACACAGCCCAACAACCAGTTATTGCAGCGCTTTATGTTTCCTCTTTATAATATAAGTGTTGATATAGCATCATGAGGATTCATTATACTGCAAGAAACAAAACAAGTGTTATTTAGATTTATTGTTATTTTTTAAGTTATTTATTACGTAGAGTCAAAACCGTTCCCGTAATCTTGATATTTATTCTGGTATCCGGGACGGAGTCGAACCCAATACCTCAAGTTATAAGTGTTGTAATTAAACCGACTTTGTTTTATTTAAATTATTATTTTAACAAAGGACGAGAAAGCTTCCTCTTAACATGTTTTTGTTAAAAATTGCATATTTTTTGCGTATTCATTGTAAAGAGAACAGTGCTATGTGAATTTTTGTTCATTTCCTTATTACTTATACTTTCATTTTTGTAACAATGAAAATTAACATTTTAGTTCAGTAAAAACAGTTCTGAAATTGTTTTAAGTACATATTTAGTTATAGGTGAGAATTGTGTCGAAATAATAAAATCTATTGTTGAAGATTTTAGATCAAAACATGAACTCATAATCTAGTTTAATTTTAGTATCTGTATAATTAAAAGATAATAACTACATGCATTATTTTGTTATTTGTAAACTGAAACGATTAAAACCGGCAACGCCAAATAAAATGGCCCGGTTGTTATCTTCGAGAACATTCTTGGGGTTCTATTTACGAAGCTTTAAATTACAAAAGCAGTTTCCCTACCCACTATAAATCATAAAGACTGTTTACCGAGCAAAACCCATATTATTTTCGAAAGTATAGAAAATTGTTTGGTTCCGCAAATAACAGACTTTCCGTCTTGAGCTTTCAGACAGATATTTAACAGATTCCTACTAAAGTTATTTATAAATAACATCAGTTTTTATTGTACAATACATGCAAAATTTTTAATTGATAATCATTTGTGTTCTAAAAGATATCTATTTTATTCTTTTTGTGTCGAACTTTCTTAATTACATCCTCTTCAATAGGTATATTGATAAAAAACGATTCACGCACTAAGGAATTTAATCCTTGTATCGCGGGGGGTTTCACAAGCATTCAAATCATATGCACAAAGAACACCCAAACTTGGAACGAGCATTTGTGGATCACAAAAATGCTAGTTCCATGTGGGGATCGAACCCGCAGCACGTCGTGCACAGTGGTAAATAGCGTGGTGACCCCTCGGCTATCCGTGCCGTGCACTCAAATATCACGAAATATTTCAAATGCGATACCAACACCTCTACGTTCTTCATCAGGGATCAATCTAATGAATATTTAAGAAGAGCACAACACCCAACGTGTTCTATTAGCACGTCGCGATAACTCAGACCTTAGATATGAATTATATTATGACGCTGCGTACACGATTTTATAGATACAGTACCGTAATGTTACAGCCGTACGATTCCATCATTAAAAAGGGATGGAGCTATCTGCCCGCATAGCTCCGTCCTTTGTGTCTATATCTATGGAATAAACTTGGTTCTAAAACATCGTATCTGGCGTTATCAGCCAGTGTTTACACATTTCACATCGTTTGACACTCGTTTACATCGTGATATGAGAAGTAAAGCAGTGGAATGTTTGATGAGAATAACATTGAAATATTTGTATTGACATTAATGTCGCTCGTCTTGCTTAACGGGATGGTGCAGATGATTAGGATCTAAATGACACGAATACCTACTCATATTTCACGACATAAGTTTGGTAAACACTTTAATTCTCTAAACTAGGCAAGATTTAAAGATTTTCTAATGCTAAAAATGTACGTTAATATTACATTTTGAGCAGGTTGGGGAGACCTTTGCCCAGCAGTGGGACACCTAAAAGGTTATAAAAAAATATATATATTTTGATACGATTTCATCGGATCACATATTTTCTGAAGTTTGCAGATACATAACTTTTTGAAATTTATTGTTCTTTGATGAATTAAGATGTGGTAGAAAAAAAACTAGGAATTTGTTACGATTTAAATTTTAAACCCTTGTAGAACCTTACTACTAAGCTAAATAGTCAACCTTGATACATTATTGTTCATACGAGACCTTCACAAAGTCGGTCCGATCGATCTGATGTATAAATATATCTTGTATCGATGCAGAGTTATAGAATCTTTGAAGAGACTTCATAACGCCTTCACGGTCTGCGGTTAAGGGCTTGAGTGCTAGCAGGCCGCCTTTGTCAGCAGCTCATGTATTGTGGTGGCAAAGTACACTTTTAGAAATTCTGGGCACAGGAAAACAGTTTTTAACATATTTTGCATTGCAATTGTATTATTTGAATGCCCTAATGTTGATGCTATTACATTGACAGTACTCAAAACAAAGTAATTATTATTATTTACTTAGAAAACTGGTATTAAATTTATGTTGTTTCTTGTTACAGGCGAGTGCAGCCACGCGGCTGTTTAGTATCGCCGCTCAAAATGTTGCGACCGGAATCGCCACTCGCTGACCATCGCAGCCTCCTGTCGCGTCGGTTGCTGCCCGCCAAGGCACAAATAGCGCCAGCAGACAAGCGAAAGAACAGAAGATCGCTAGAACTCAATCCCCCCTCAAACGACCATGCACCTTACGACTATTCCAAACTCCTCATTTCGAAAACGACCGACTCCTTGAACACAGAATGCCCTCGCAAATTGATTAACAAACAAGACTCGACTGATAGTCTAAAACGTGCGCTGCTATCTAAAGATGATAAGAAAACCGTTATCAAGGATTCGGATAAAAAAGCTCAGATCTCAAAACAGGACTCAAGTGAGAGTTTGAAGAAAGCTTTGCTTTGTCGCCAAGATTCAAATGAGAGTGTCAAGCGGAAAGAAGCCGAAGCCAAGCGGACGCAGAAAGATGAAGCAAAAAAGGTTACGGAGATTAAAAGAGGGAGTGATAAGAAAGGTTTACTTGAGACTGATATAGATGAACCGTTAAAGAGGATTTACGAGAGGCGGACAGGGTGCGCGCGTCCGACGTTACCGCCTGTGGCTGAGAAGACCGCGCAGTCTCCAAGCTCTCCGAATGGCAGCCCGAACACGCCAAGCGTGGCGGCCGTGGCTGAAGGGCTTGCCCGCTGGGGCAGCGGCCTGCTGTCTCCCCGGGAAGAGCCGCGGCTCAAAGCTGCCAGAAGCTGGTACGGCTATGGAACTCTACCAACTGACAGCGAAAAGGTAAGAACACCTTTTGCAGCGGTAGTGACCTACGACAATAGTGTATTGATTAGTGTGCTATAAAAACAAAGGAATTGTAAACGGCAAACGCTTATTAATAGTAATTGAATCTCTTTGGTGTCGTTTTCCTTTCATTACGTTACATTAGTGTCACCTTTGTGCATCACTTGACTAATAAGGTCAGGCGTATACTTCATTGTTTTAATTAGATTAGTTTGTCACTCATTTATTTCTGTCTGTTCCTATGTAGTACGAATGATACATGTTTCCAATTTTATTGGAACCGAACGTCTTAAAGGCTTTAGCATCCGATTGTGACGTCGCAATGAAGGCAATGTTTTGGGCGAACTCGACTCGAAACTTCCGACCCTTTTGCCAATGATCCAAGTTGCTAAATAGTATTTGACCTTTTGTACATTGAACCTTAATAGAAGCCTACGAGGATCTCATATAACCGCTAAATAATACGATTTGAAACGTTAATCTTATTATTGATGATATTTCCCCCTTACTTTCCTGACTGAGGGTTTTGCCCACAAATGTTATTAATAATAAAACTGATTCAGATTTTATCGGCAGTATTAGTTTGTTTGCATAAGATAAATTCGTTTTTTATTAATGTTCGAAGCACAGAATATGTATAGTGTGAATAATTCCGTGTTCATGTATTTTTGATGTATAAAACATGTACCGAAACTCAAATATCGTAAGAAAAACTCGTGTTAGGGCGATTGTGCACTACAAGGAATTTTACTGTCCGAACATCCGATTTTTTACGGTCCGAAGTGGTATGAAAAAAACGGATGATTGGCTTGTGCACTTGTCCGTCTTAACTCGGATGATACGCCTCAGTTTAGGGTAGCTCTGTCTTTGAAACCGGAATGGGGAATTTCCGGAATGGGGAAAAGTAAAATGTCGGACGGTAAAATTACGTATAGTGCACAAACTAGTATATACATAATATGGCTTGCCATATCAGACCGTAAAAAATCGGACTGCCGGACAGTAAAATTCCTTGTAGTGCACAATCGCCCTTACGCTGAAGGAACTGCGGTAATTTAAAAACCTATAAGGTTTCGTTACAACAAGTTTTGAATCGCTGCCTGTTTCAGTACCACGTTTTCGGAAACGTGATCCCTATCACGTTTCTGGCAACGTCCTACTTGAAACTTTTAAACTAAATATTTTTTACACAATAAAAGTTTCATTTCGTCACCTGTTTGTAAAATAAGTTTTGAGTTAAGAATGTTACGGGAAAACAAGGCGTCTTTCACACGCGAGCGGTCGTACAATAGATCTCGCTCTACATTCGCGCCATCTGTGCTAACAATGAGTAACTGTATCTTGAATAGGCATGTTAGTATTGCAAATACCAATTCGCATAGCGCATCATTTGTAATTTGAAAGACTAGTATTGCCGCGACTTTGTTTAATCTATTGGCAGGTGTATAGTTGATCCTCGCGTTGATTCATGTACCAAGTTCTTTTTTTTCTGTATATACATTTCTCAGTTTAATTATATTCTGACCATTACACAGTTAAGCTGTTGGTTCCTACTGTCTTCCTTCGATCCAGTCGTTCAGTCATTACAATTCTGATGACCAATCTTATTATGGGATATTGTATTACCCAGTAAAATGTGTTGTTGGTAGGCAGTCGCTCCATGTAAATTACGGTATTCAGTTAAATCCGGTAAGACCGGAAGCCAACATCAACATAGCTTGGGTAGATCATATGATGATATTCTGTTCATTAATCTCCTTGGAAAACTGTATTATTATTCTACAATTCAGGCGTGTGGCATACAGACACACATCTTTGTTTATGATATATTATAGTCCTCATTTTTCTAACCGTTCGAATTGTTCCGTTATCTTTTGTTTCTTGTACAGTGTGTATTTTCTTTGTTTTAAATAATACAAAAATAATGTTCATTGTTGCTGTTGTTCATGTGAGTCAAACATTGAAGAGAAACCTATAATAGACAGTCTGTAAGCTTATTGACATTTAAATACCAGTATTTAATACATGACGTCTTAGGTATGCCTCAAGGGCGTCTCATGGGTCCTCTAAACCTAGCGTATACAAAGCCTTGGTCTTCAGATAAAAGTAAATTGTTTAGTATTATATCATCAGTAAATAAAGACTCGATGGTTTTCTCAACGCGACAATAAATGACAGATGATAATTTGTAATAAGACTAAGTATTCACGTGTACATCATTTAGTGACGACTATTTTACACATTAAAGACGCGAAAAAAACGAACATAAACCACACGCAATTTGATATTACAAACTTCAGACACGTGCTAAAATATTCCTCTGTATCATATTACGAATACCACGCGAATTGATGGAATTACCAAGAAGCGACGACGTAGCTTTCTATTGGTCGCAAAAACTGTTTGCAGTTGTGTTGGCGCCACGCTTGATCGCGCATTCATTCATCTCATCTCGATACAACCAGGAAGCGAAAATACGGATACGGAACGTACCGTACTCTAATTACTTACTCTACACTTACATTTTTTCCTGCGTTTCACGTTAAGGAAGCGTTAGGGTGCGCGGGCGCACGATGGCCCCGCGAGCCGGCGCACTCGCAACTCGGTTGTTGACACGATCGGTCGTAACTCGAACGCTTTCCTATCGTCTTTGTGAAGTGTGAACACGTAGTAACGTCTGTCCTTCAGTGTCCAAGTGAAGTGGAAATGACGTCATTTTCGATGGTCTGTGTACAGTGCTGATTAGTGTGATAACGTGACCTCAAAGATTATTATGTGGTTTATCTGACATTGATTGATTTTCATAAGTAATTATCGATCATGCCAAATGAGGTATACCGAGCAAGGGTAAGGTTATTAAGTATTTGTAAACACTTTCCGGTTACCACGGGTTCTCACTAAGGTCTTAGATTCTCACTTACACTTTCACTTGTCATAAAATTCTTTTTATTATTTTTTTAATTTATTCATTTTAAACCAAAGTTATTTAACACAAAAATAATTACGTATTTTTTCCGGACTTTAGGTACTTCGGACAAGTGATAAACCTTCCATAAACTGAAAGGTTATCTTCCCTTATCTGGGCGTGTGAATTGTTAAAGTCGATCGAGGGAAATTGTTGACAAACTACGATAATGTGTAAATAACAGATTGCTTTGTAATTTAATGATAAAAAAAATCTTCTTTACATCTCAGAGGTGGCCCCATGAAATTTATTATATAGGCGAAAGTTTGTTAGTGCGTGTGTATGTTTAGTGTTAGTCGGAAGTTAATCATAATTTTAAGAACCACAAAAGGTTTTATATTTATATGTTTTTTACCCTGGACAGAACGAAGACGGTATGTGCGCTTAGGGTGAGAGGATGTTTGTTGTGCAAATCCATGACGCCATTTTTCTCCAAAACTACTAGTCCGATTTACATGCAGTTTTCAGTTATGGGTTTGGGTTGATGCATATTCTTAGATAAGTGCTACGGTGACAAGTTGACAACTCACCAGGGCCCCAATTCTCCTATTTTATAAACCGTCCGATGGCAGTGTAATGATCGTAGTTTCGATTGATTTTGGCACATTTGGAGGCATTTAAGCATTTAATCTGTGAAATCTTGTATGTCATAGTATCTTTGCACGATTGCCAATAATTTGGTAATCCCTTACTGACATTTCAAACTTAATGGGCTTTATTTTTTTTTACAAAATCGTCGACATTACGATCATTACACTGCCATCGGACGGTTTAAAAATAGGAGAATTGGGCCCCAGGGGGAGCTGCAGCAAACATTGTTTGGGCAAATACATGTTGCCAACTTTCTCCATAACTTCTAGACCGATTTTCATGTAGTTTCCAGAGATGGTGTCCGGTTTGATTGGTGCATGTTCTTAGATAGATATGTTATCCTTTTTCAATTACTTTAATTAAACGTAGTGGGTTTTTCAACATTCCCAATTTGTTAATTCAATCTTTATCCCCTGTAATATAGAAATGTCTTCAGAATCTATGTGAAGCCTCGCTAAAGACCAAATAAATTCCAATAATTTTATTATCACTTAAAAATATACTTGTTAACAACGTTGAAGAGATAAGACCCATTTTTCGTAACTGTAACGTTCAACAAGTGTCATTATATGATAAATTAAGTTCAAGTTAAATGAAGTTTATCGTACTCCGGTTGTTTATAATTATCAGCTGGTTAGAGGTTAAGTCATTGGGGTCGCTGACGAATCTGGCGCCCTTGAGACGTGTTGCGACGCCCTACTGTGCCTTCTTCCCTGTGTTCAATTATGTCATCTTTTGAGTAACAAGGTTCGATGATACATTTTGTATGTCTTAATGCGTTTCTGTTTTTCCTTATTCAATTATAATTATTAAAAAGCGGTCCTACTCTATTAGGTAAATGATGTGATTCATATAACTGTCATGCTATATTTTTAGAATTTCGTAGGTCGTCATTCAAATTTATAATAGGAATTGTTTCTCATTAATATGTATAAAACAAATATAAGTAAAATGTCGTGGTGGCCTAGCGGGTCAATGAACGGATTTTCGTGCACAAGGTTGCTGGTTCGAACCCAACGCAGGGAAATACCAATGTAACTTTTTCAAAGCTATATAAGTATATACTTTCTTGACAATCGGTGAAGGAAAACATGGTGAGGAAACCTGGACTCCAAAAATTACATTTTGTTTTATATTTTATGTGTTTACCTGTGCGAGGTTCCAAATAAAATATTTTTCTTTCTTGTTTCTTTTTACAAGAAAGTTCACGAGATATTTTAAACTTTTTATTATTGGATATACCTAGTGATCTCATTTGTTATCAATTAGCATCCGCTTTGAGAGATCGTTATTTGCATCAATTATATTGGATGCAACTCGATACTGATTGGTAATAAACATAATAATAAAAAATTTATTACTTAGGTTAAAGATTATTCAATAAAAATAGAAAGTCGTTTATGTGTTGTGAACAGCAAATTAAAGTATTTGAAATATTGCTACGATCAAAATAATTGATAAGATACGTAATAAATGCTAAATCGTTATTGCATTTAATTTATAGATATATTATAGTGCATGTTTGCGACGTCTAAATTTAACTATTTTAAGACGAACTATTTTGTTGTCCGCTGGCAAGTTTTCTAAATGGTACCTACTGGTCTTTTGAGTAGGTATTAATTAAATTTTGAAACGGAACGAACTTACAATTAGTAAAGTATTTTTTTAAGCACAATGCGTTTTCCTTTCCTGTATACTTTTGTTACGTCCTAATTTTCCTGGTGCATAGGAACGTAATCAGCCCCCCTAGCCAAGTGACATTTCTAGTGACAAGTCTAAGTCACGTGGCTTATCGAAAACAAATGTCATTTCCGTACATTTATTGTCATATAAGCGATGTCTATCATCGTTAATGCTTGTAGAAATGTGGCTTGGCTAGGGGGGCAGTTCGAACTAATCTCGGTACAATTGTTTTTTTAATTGCATAAACTGTTAAGCAGTTAAGTTGCGAAAGTAATGTTAGAATGAGGTAAAAGGCTCTAATAACGCAACCCCTTGTCCTTTTTAGACTGAAAAAAATCCTGTTCTGTAACTTTTATAATTTTCGTGGATTTGAAATTTGTCTATTTGATGTTCGATTCCGGGTAAATTTGTCCCTAGGAAAGCGTTTACTGATGAAATCGCCCCTTAAAACTATCTAAAAATAGTCTCAAATCGCCAAATACTGGAAATTCAAACAGTTTGAGGCCACCGTCAAGAGTCATGTTCTCTTTCATTTCAAGGCGTGAAGTACAGTTAGACATTTAAGAACATCTTTTAATTAATTTGCGTTTTAGTATTCGGAGGTAATTGTCTTTAAGTGAGAGTGAGTATCTAATTATGTTTCAAATGGCTTTGATCCCCGTTCTCCCCGTGATAGAAATTTCTGCTTCATTTCGCACAGGGTACATATTGCGTCTACTGTACTACACGACCTTTTTGAAGGTCACTTGTTATGACGTCACGATGAGTCCTTAAAGGGCGGTGCCCTACTGAAAATTCACGTACGTGCTATAAACTGTTTTAGTGTCCTTCAGCAGAGCCTAGCTGTTCTCTTCTATGTATTTAATGGACTTCAATAAGAATCGGTTCTCAACAATTTTTTTTTAATATTTACTAAGCGACATAAAAATTAAAAAGTTTTTCTGTAATGAATAGGGTATACATACACCTCAGAGGTGGTCGTTACCAAGAATTGCATACCATATACTTTCGCGCAATTGTGTAATCAATCATTAACTTACCTGTTGCATATACAGTGGACCCCCGGTATTCCGACAACCATTTTGCAGGGCGGTGTCGGACTATCGAATTTGTCGGATTATAGAGTACTGCCTAAGACCCCCCCTATGGAATCCCCTATAGTCCGGAAATGTTTACAAAAGAGAACCTTGTAATCCGACAAATTACAGATCCAATGATAAGATTCTATATTTTATATGTAGGTATAAATTTACTCTGAAGTATAAGTAAATCATACTTCATTATGTAGGTATGTAAAATTTTGTAAATTGAACAACACAATAGAGGTGTGTACAAGTTATAACTTGTTCAATCATACATGATCGAAGATTGTCAATACATAATAAATAATAGACCATGTCGGATTACAGGGGGTGCCGGACTAGACAGGGGCCGGATTACCGGGAGTCCACTGTAATTATAAATAGGATACAAATTTCGCACGGTCGAGTACAGCATTGTATATTATATATCAACATTCCAACGTTTTATAGAATCGCGATAATGTCAATGGCTTGATTGCGTGACGCACGTCAAGACAACAATAAAATACTAATATTTATCAGTGATTACAACAAAACGCGAATCGTTTATCCTGTCATAACTTTTTAAGTTTTTATTTAATAAATAAGCTTATTAGTCCATTGAAATGTTACATTTTTTAGGCCTAACCTTGCGTTTTTTAGAGGACGCAATTTTATTTTTTAGATGTGTAGGGGGGGTCCGTGTAAAGCTAAAACCAAGTTTGTGGGGTCGCCACCCTTGTCCCACGGCCGCCATCTTGAAAATAGGGGTCCAAATGGTTTTTGCGATATATCTCTTAAACTATTCATCGGATAAAAGAAGTTTGTTAACATTTTTTGTTGTAAATAAAATTCTCTACATTTTTGGTTCAGTAACTTTTTGTCGTAGAACTATAAATAAAAAAGTTATAAGCGAAAATGTTCAGAAATTCGAGATTTTTTTAATATTTTTCGATATATCTTTTTTTTATCATTTTACGAAATAATTATATCAGACCATTTTTGTAGATCGTTTTTTAAGGAACAACTTTTATAAACAACATTTTTTTATTAAGTTAATAGCTAAGGTTTTACAGCGCTCCGAAGTGAGTACCTACTATTTTTCAGTACTCTTAAGTACTCTTAACTATACACATATTATACGTCTGTACTAATAATGTGTCATCAGTTATTGTTTATTTTGTTATTATATTATTAATAGTTAATTATTGACTGTTTTCCACTCCATTACTGAATTTTACAATTATTGATTTTGAAAATAATTTTAAATCCGATGGCGGTTACCGAGAATATTGTAATAAAGATGATAATTCTCTTCACAAAAGCAAGACCTCCGAGGCAGTGACAAAAAGTACTTTTAATTTATCTTCACTTCCTCCAACACAAGACACAACTCGCTTCCATACTTTCCGAGTCTACCATCAGGTCCAGTCGTGGCTTGGTAATAATAATGATCGTGAAGACGGGCTGGAAAAAATGTGGAAAATTATTGATGCGAGTGCAGAGCTCTAAACCTCCAGCACCCCCTGAGCTTCTAAAACTGATCTTTTGCAAATGCAAAGGAAACTTTTGAGCAATGTGTGGATGTCAAAAAGTTGAAATGTTCTGCAGTGTGCTTCTATTGTTCTGGAGAGACTTGCAGTAATGGGGCTTTCAGAATTAATTAATGAAAATGAGTTTGATGATGAAACGCCGACATTAACACCCCTTCCTTCTCCAGTTCTCTCACTAATATTTAATACAGAAAGCCGATCAGATGCTGAGCCGCAGCCTTGTCCATCGAAAATACTGAGGACCGATTAAACGAAATTTAGAAAATCACCGTGGATTATGCCTATTGGCGATAACCACATAAAAAACACGCGCCTCCAGGCTCTACCTCGTGAGTGGTGTGGAAAAGAGTCAATAATTAACTATTAATAATATTACTAAAAATAATTAAAAAAATTATAATAACAAAATAATTAATAACTAATGACACATTATTAGTACAGACGTATAATATGTGTATAGTTAAGAGTACTTAAGAGTACTGAAAAATAGTAGGTACTCACTTCGGAGCGCTGTAAAACCTTAGCTATTAACTTAATAAAAAAATGTTGTTTATAAAAGTTGTTCCTTAAAAAACGATCTACAAAAATGGTCTGATATAATTATTTCGTAAAATGATAAAAAAAAAGATATATCGAAAAATATAAAAAAAATCTCGAATTTCTGAACATTTTCGCTTATAACTTTTTTATTTATAGTTCTACGACAAAAAGTTACTGAACCAAAAATGTAGAGAATTTTATTTACAACAAAAAATGTTAACAAACTTCTTTTATCCGATGAATAGTTTAAGAGATATATCGCAAAAACCATTTGGACCCCTATTTTCAAGATGGCGGCCGTGGGACAAGGGTGGCGACCCCACAAACTTGGTTTTAGCTTTACACGGACCCCCCCTACACATCTAAAAAATAAAATTGCGTCCTCTAAAAAACGCAACCCCAAATGTAACTTTTCAATGGACTATATATTTTTCCTATAATTACCATCTCCTTAATTATAAGCCTTAGAGCGTTGCGTGGTGGAGCAACTCTGGTAGATTTGTCTTGCAAAACACTAATTGGGATTTGCATGATCATAGTTATCAAACTTATAGTCTTATCATTATACAAAACTTAGCGTCATCTACCTATCAGATATTTTTTAAAACATTAACAATATCAAATCATAAGTCAGATTTCAATGTCAGATACTTTTGCTAATTATAATTTATCTTGTTCTGTGTATGTATTCGGAGTAAATATTAATATATTTGAATTATTCACGGGTCTAGAGACCGCCTTGATTTGAATACCTAATACCTGTAATCTATTTTATTAAAAGTTTTCTAACAACTGATTACCATAGCTTTTGAACATTTTTAAACGACTAGTTATTTGTATCAGAGATTTCTTTGGTGTATAAGGCTTTTTTTTATATTGACCGTTTGATCAACGCTATTCACCTGATTGTAAGCAGTTCTCGTAACCCATGTTCGCTTATAACATCAGGGGAGCTACAAACGCGTTGTCAACATGTCCCCTTCCCTCCAAAGGAGCCTGTATACCGTACTCAAGTTTGATTGGCTGGGATCTTCTGCTGGGCTGTATCTCACCAATAGGGTGGCTTCGGATTGCTCTGTGCCTTACCTCTATTCACTTCTGTGGTTGAACACAGTCCTATACAGCAAATCCCTGCAACTGCAGTAATCCCTGTAGGAATAAAAGTTGATTACTAAGAACCCCCGACTCAATACCACGTGTGTGACAACAATAATAAACACAAGAAAGGTTTCCCGAACGTATCTGATTAATCTGTGAAACGTCATTGCGGTTTAGCTTCTCTGACGATCGAACAGCCGTGTAACAGGCGAAGCCGCTTACCACAATCTAATAAGCTGCTCTACCTAAAAATAAACCATATAAAAACCTTCTAGGTTAAATTGTACGTAATTATAATTTTATTATTTAATATTCTGTAGTACAGTTAGTTTCGTTTGTTCGATTTTTTTTTTTAAGATTAGGTACTAGCAATGTGGGTCACACATTACTAAGTAGTAATCTCGTTAACCCCTCGTGCTAAGCACGTCGGTAGTGTAATGGGTGGGATTCGAACCCCCATCACATGATCGCAAGTCCGACGCCCTAGCCATTAGGCTACCGCCGATTTTATTTTATTTTTAAATTATTTTTAATCTGTGGAAAAACGTCGAAGTGTATTGTCAGCGTGCGTCAAAAATAACCGACATTAGCTTTGATTTGTAGCTGTCAAGGTCAAACTAGATTGAGAGGTTATTAGAAATAATGAAATTAAATAAAACTCTTATACCTAAACAGTTGATAAAGTCAAGGTATAAAGAACACGAACAGTCAGGGTCGACGGAATAAAGAAAATGGTCCTACGTCGGAATGTTGTTTCAATAAGAAACGTGTGTAGAAAAACAATCAGGGCCTGATTAGAGTATACATTGTTTCTCTGTGGAATTTCTCATGTATTGTGGGCGGGTTCACGAAAAACACTTTTATAGGATATATACACACAATTATACACACAATTACCTATAGGATAAAAAAATAGATTTATAAAAAAATATTTAGTTATTTTTATAAATCTGTTTTAGTTACGTATAAAATAAATGTGGAAAATAAAGATAAAATTTTATTGAATTATCTTAATATTTAAATGAGTTTAACTGTTTTTATAATGACTCATGGATCCCAAATTGATATTCACAAATGTATCTTATTTTATATGGCCTTAACGATGGTTTTCTGATTTCATTCGATATGTTTATGTAAACTGATAATCGAATCGAATACCAAATAAAAAGAGACAATCGGATAAATTATTTGTTGTGACTTACGAGTGTGCAATATTTGTAAACAAAGCTATTGTTTTGTGCCTCTACATATCAACGTCTTATACATTTTTATAGTAGGTACCTACCTATGAGAATATGTATTCATAGCAATTATGTCTGTTATGCAGAATCTATGTTACATTATTGACAGGAATGAATTGTGCATCTTGTACTTAAAGTTGGAAGTGAAAAAAATCAGTTTTTTTTCTCAGTGTAAGCGTTGAAATGCACGCAAATTTGAGAGCTGTATATTTACCGTTCATCATCTAAGATTCAGCATTTTTTACGGGGTGAAAATTACTTTAACCCAAGAAGAGGGCACTCGCTCGGCGTGAGTTGAGGATATGTCGGATTTACACCAACTAAAAACAGCCCGGTCCGGTTCTTGCCTTTGCTGGAGCCGCGGGATCACTTACGCAAACTCTGTGCGACTCCATATGACCGACTTGCTCATAGTTGATATCTTGTAAAAATATTTGCATGCCATTTTCAAACGGTATAGATGCTATTTTTTGAATAATATAAATTTTCTTGTTAGAATAACAATTTGGTTCGATTGCGTCAAAGGTACGTTGACGTAAACTCGAACAAAATCGATAGTTTATTGTAAGGTAGCAAGTGCATTTTTAGAGCATTTATGTGGTTTTGCGAAGGTCTATAAAGGTCTAAGGTCAAAAAGAACAGCTTATATGTTAGACCAATACGTTAATATTTCTGTCTATTATGATTTTGGTCAATCGAAGCGGATTCCGTTACTACGCCATTCCCAGGTGATGATGAATAGAAATTTGTAATCGGTGTTCCAAAGTAAGTCGCTGTAAACACAACCTTTCAAAATGGGGAATTACCGATCACTCAGATACCAATTGAGTGTGGTGCTCCCGGTCAGGCCATGATCCACCTGATGAATGGTCCAAAGTGTCCATACAGCTGCACTTTGGACGGTTTAATGTGCGCTAATGATGCCGCCATTATTGCCGCATACTGGGCCAACTTATTATACAGGATTATTTATTATGGATCTTAAAATTGAAAAACAACTTTTCATACAAAGTACAGTACATAAGTCACGTGACCTGTCACTTTGTATGAAAATTCCATTTTCAATTTTAAGATTTCGAAGAACCTATGTTTCTTGGGGAAAGTTGTTCAGTTTTATGCACCTGCTTACCTCGTTGAATATATGCATTTAAAAAAAAACCTGTAATACATATCTTTCTGCCATCAGTAAAAGAAGAAGTAGAAGTAATCGGTACTTAGTCAAGACACCCTTAAAAAGTTGCGAGAAGAAACATTCTTGTTCGATTCTCTATTACCTAACTAATCACCTAGGTACTGATAATTGAGTACAATATGCGTACAATACATACTATTATTTATCATTACATCCACACAATCTTCTTCTTCCTGCCCTTATCCCATTTATATGGGGTCGGCGCAATGCGTATTTTCCTTCCATTCCTCTCTAATACTCGTCATCGCGGCATCCACTCCTTTCTTTCTCATATCATCTTTCACACAATCCATCCATCACTTTTTCGGTCTCCCTCTGCTTATATACCCATCCACAGTCATACCTATAACTTGTTTAGTTATGTGACTTTCATCCTTCCTCATAACATGTCCATACCACGACAAACGCTTACCTCTTATCTTTTCATTCACAGGCGATACTTTCAAGCTTCCTCTAATATATTCATTCCTTATCCTATCTAATCTCGTCACTCCAGTCATCCATCGAAGCATTCTCATTTCCGCTGCATGCAATCGTCTTTCATCAGTCCCTTTCACTGCCCAGCATTCTGAACCATACATCAATACAGGTCTTATAGCCGATTTATACATTTTACCTTTCTTTACATCCACACAATAATAACAGAATTTTATGAGATAGCAAGATGTGAATGCAAACATGAAGAATGTTTATGGCAATATTTATTACTTTACTTGGTGTTATCCTGAACTCTAAGTGAAATCAAACTATCTCTATTCTTTTGGCCTTAAATGAATAAACTTCTTAAAGATTTTTTTTGGTTAGGAAGTTTCTGTTTTCCGTTTACGCTATCGATACGTTTATGCCATTCGGCGCTCCTATTAGCCCCCTCCAAGCTTTTAACCAATCAGAGATCCGAAACTAAACGTCGATCGCGTCGTAAAGCAAATTCGCACCAAGCATTCTGGTATCTACATCCCTGCAGTTTGTCATGTTCCAGTTCCATAATTTTTATAGCTCCAAATATGCGTCATAATACTATTATAAGTAGCCTATATATACTCGAACGGAACCTATCTCTGACGTAAGATCATGACGTATTTATGTAAATGTATATTAATATACAAAATTGACATTCAATACAGTCGTAGCTATAAATTGCTTACTGTTATAGCCTACGGCTTTCTGCCAAGTTTACCAAGGTCGTAGGCTTTCGATGTTTTTCTCTAAGACTATTACTTATGTCGACAACCTGACGGTATAGCTTTGGAATACTTATTACGTAAGCTTCTTTTCATGCTGAGGGATACACGCCGAAGATGTATTTCTGTCTTTTCATCTATAGCAGGAACTGCTATTAATGCTAAATCCCAGTCAATAACGACACCAGTAACTTTGGTTCTGCGCAGAGCAAAATTGATTGAATACGCTAGACTGGGTAGGCTTGTTGCGGGATGTCACGCAATTCCGAAGCATGACTTGCCGTGCCATGCTGTCAGTCAGCTCCGTCGTTAAGAGGAAACACGGGTGTAGTTTTTCCATATAAACACTCTCGACTGGTTTTTTCTCCGTGGTTTATGAACTAAGAGATGTTTTTTTTAGTAATATAGATATAAATTATTTGTATGCTTCTATTCTTTCCTTTTTGTCGAAAAAATATATTTAAAAGAACAAGATCCTTCCCAAGATGACTCTGACTCTGACTTTCAAAGACTTATTGCATAAATTTGGAAGCTAATAACGAAGATTTTTTTTTTCAATTTGGTTCAAAATTAGAGCTGTAATTAAACGAGAGTCAAACTGTAGCGTCGTTTCTACGAAGGATATTTAGTCAGATGTACAGTTGTCTTTATCACATACACATGTACATAGCTTGACAGCGATAGTTAGGTACTTCAAATCCCCAATTTTCAGAAGTTTCTACGCCCGCCTTTACCCTTGAGTAATGGGCCAACTTCAAGATTACAGTATTTTATGCTGATTGATAGTTCTCAAAATCAAAATATTTTTATTTCGGGTAGACCTTTTCAGGTATTTTCACAACGTTAAATGGCTCTAGTTGCGCGGTTCCAAGGTGTCGTTCCTATGGAGAAGAACCGACAAGAAACTCCATTCGTTCTCTTATTTCAACGGTCGATTGACTTAAACGGGGTCAAATATTGTTTTTTTCCCGACGATTATCATACATTCATGTGACGAAAGAACACTTCAGATGAACTTGCACCAAGGTTAAATAATACACGTGGTATATAATAAAGATTAAGTATGCATATGTATATGTGCATTAAGATACTGTTTACTTACTTTATTGATTATAAATGCATTTAATTAGCTCTGCTTTGACATGTTATTATTCATCGGTTCGAAGTATGTCGCCCTATCAGTTTTGAGTTCTGCTTATTTTCTTAACAAAATGGGCGTGTCGGAGTAATGTATCATTAATTAGAAACTCTTTGCTGATTTGATGGTTTGTAGATAGCCATAATTGGTTTAATTGACAATCGATTAATTTAAATTTCCAAGATCTCAGTCAGCTTCTTGAATGTTAAAGAATTCTTTTATTTTTCGGTTTAAAAATAAATAGCTTTAAAATCGCTTGCATTTTTTTTTATATTTCTGGACACCTTACACACGGTCATCTGATCCTAAACTAGGTAGAGCCTGTACAATGTAACCAGACTACTGACAAACATTCTTATATTTTTCTAAATACATACATACATACATAAATTACACCCAGACACATGTGATCATGCTCATCACACAAAGATTTGTCCTAGTTGGGAATCGAGCCCACGATCTCTGGTTTTGTAGTCAGGGTCCCTAACCACTTGACCAACGGGCCAGTCGGTCTAGTTCTGATTAAGTTAAGTATACTTATTATATCTATACACAAATAACGACAATTAATTAATTATTATTAATCTGTTTTGCAACAAAACAGATTAATAATTAATTAGTTAAATAGAATTCACAAATCCAAAGCGGATTAAGTTAATCTCACGGTCGTTTTGTATAAAACTGTAATACTGTCCCTGTCGAGCTGTAATCCGGATTTATAGAAATCCCTTCAAGCACATTTCCAGCCAATCGTAGAAGCCATATTTATTATCTTCAATAAGAAAACACGTCACTACTCGCGTCATCGATAATGACGTATTAATGGAACTTGCCTAGCCCTACTTTCTTCCACGAATATTTATAAAGTAAAGCTTGAAGCGGCGGTAGCTTAATGGCTAGGGCGTCAGACTTGCTATCAGGTGGTCACGGGTTCGAATCCCACCCATTGCAATACCGACTTGAACCCACTCGCAAAATCATTTTGCTTACTTCGAGGGGTTAAAGAGAATATTAGTAATGTGCGACCCACATTGCTAGTAAGGTTTTAAGCAAAAAAAAGCAACCATTCACACTGCGTTGCCTTCATTACCGAGTGTATATGTATCGCAATAAATGTATCTCAATCACTTACACATTCTCATACGTATAGAATAGAATATACTTTATTGTACACCAACATTTAGACGAATAGTGCCAAAAACTCAACTGACCCGGGTGCCAAATCAAACTTTAGCCATTATTTTACTATTTTCATTTTATACAGCTTAAATAAAAATCAATCTGTAATTAATATTTAATTTATTCCTTGTACTTTATTGTTACCCCTGAAAACGATGAAATTTTATTTGATCTGACCAGGCCAAAACCAGCCGGCTCCGGCAAGGGCGAGGACGGGACCGGGGTGTTTTTGGTCGGTGCAAGTCAGACATATCCCCACGCTGTGCCCTCAGCGTGGGTCGAAGTCAATAGAGTTACACCCTGACAAAAAAAAAACCAGCCAGCTCAATTGCTCTTTAATTGGCCTCTTGTAGGTCTTCTGCTATGGCTCTAACTGCTTATCTGGGGCAACACAGTGGGTGATCCATAATTTTAGGGATGACGCCCACATAGGTGACGCTAACCGGGTATCGGGGCAACACATCAGGTCGTCTTTAATATGGGGTATACCGCAGACATATAAGTGTATATTTTTGACTGCCTCGTTGGTCTAGTGGTCGTAAGCGCGACTGCCGTGCACGAGATCTCGGGTTTGATAACCGGGTCGGGCGAAAAATATTAACTGAGTTTAGAAATTCTCAGTACCGCTCGGAGTCAGGAAGTATGGCAGTGTTTACATCCGCGTAGCTCGGAAAGCACGTAAAGCCTCTGGTCCTGCGCCTGATCCCTCTCCGGTCGTGTCGGTCAACCGTCCCATCGGACGAGAGTGAAGGAACAGAGAGTGCACCTGTGTTTGCGCACACACTTGTGCACTACTTAAAATCTCCTGCGTACATGGCTGATCTCATTTGAGACTGGCCGCCGAGGCCGAAATTCGGCCTGGAGATTATTATTTTTAATAACATAGTGTAACCATGGTTACACTATGTTATTAAAAATATATAATTTATTCCACGTAACGTGCACGAATAGAATGCTATTCGTGCACGTTTTCAAAGCGGGCGTGAAGTTGAGTTGAGCTCATATATTTACTGCGAACATTAAGGTAGGTGTCCTTGTACGCAGGTATTTTCAGTTGGCCACAAAGCCATTCCTCGTAAAAGAATACCTAGTTTACTGCTTCATGAGCTTTTTGGTATATTTGTAGTAATTAATTAATTAACACGAACAAACATACCCTAATTTCGGAGAAAAGCTTTAATTTGCTGTTGTTTGTTGATCTAATATACTGTTGCAAGTAGCCTTAAATCAATTAGGACTGGTTTTATGAAGCCTCCTGGCTTAGTAAGTCGATGGATGAGCTATTGGGTCATTCTTGTTCTTAACCGTTTATTAAGATGACCTAAAACACGTCAAATACATATCCAATTATCCATACTAATATTCCACATGCGATATTCGTGTCTGTCTGTTTGACTGTGTCTGAACCAATGATATTATAAGTAAAAAGGTGTAGATAGGTTATAGGCGCTCAGCAAGCGACACGTTAAAATGTGGCTAACTAGCCACATTTTAACGTAAGGTAAAATGTCATTTCTGATTTATTTATGTTGCCAAGTACATTTGTCTCTTTTTTGCTTGCGATAATCGAATCATGCCATCCTACCTTGACGTCTAATCGTAATGTAGTGTGCTTTGCAATATTCAGTTATTTATGTGTGAGTTAGTGTGCCGTTTTTGAAGATCGAATTTTGTGTAGGTAACCTATCTACACCTTTTTACTTATAATATCATTGGTCTGAACCGATTTGATGAAACGTGAATCTCAAGAAAAGATATAGGTGTTCATGGACAGATTTTGTCGCGTATCACGATCATTCCAGATTGATAAAGTATGGAGTAGGTTGATGAATCTGATCACAATATATCTAAACAGTCCAAATGCATAGCTACAATTGATTTCGATCGAGGACTGCTATCCAAGTTGACCGTCTATGGGGCGCCATAGATTACTCTTCACGCTGGCAGAGCCACGGGACACATCTAGTACTTTATAATTTTAATAAAAAATAAGAAAAATAATTATAATTTTCCTCTTAAAAATGTTGGTTCCTTTCTCTAGATTCTAGAGTAAACATTTATTTTTGTGAGATTAATTTTGATAGCAGTATTGTTTAGTTTTGCGTAACAATACCGTCGACTAAGGTTTGATATAAATTACAATATGAAAGAAAAGGGGTGTTTTTTCTTCGTCCAAAGTAGTTAATATATCTGATCCGTTTTGCTTTCGACCTTGCCCTTTGTGTCGCCATGTTCGTGACTCGACATCTTGCGAAATATTTTGATCTGGTGTATCATAGCGTGTTTTATGTATGTTATCTATTTTCAAGTTATTGTAAGAGGTTATAGACGATATCTTCTGCGATTTTGAGTTCTTTTTCGTTAGGCACTAAGTGATTGTGTCTAACATTTTTAGCACCCAATGGGATACTGGAAAGCCTTCTGGATTGTGTTAAGTTAAGAATAGTAGTGATACTTATTACACTGCAATAGTTTGAAAGACTTAAATACCGTATGTATGTTTGCTATGGTATTTAATCGGATTATTGCAAACTGAACCATCCCGGATTAAGACTTTTAAGAAGTCGAATACTGAAACGGCTATCAGTTTGAAGTGGCCTATGAGTCAAAAGATGTCACTTTAATGGAAAAAGTGGAGACAGAAAGACATTTAAGAACGTATTAAAATTTTATTTTAATTTCAGTATTCGAGGGTTATATGTAAAAACGCCGTGAACATCTTGTCACTCATAGGTCACTTCAAACTGATTGACGTTTCAGTATTCGACTTAAGACTCTTAATTCGAGACGGTTCAGTTTGAAATCATCAGATTAAATACCATAGCAACTACAAATTGCTGTAAAAAGTCCTATAATTAATTACAAATGTTGCTTTTTCACTTTCATGCTGAAATTTAACATGTTGCTTGCTCCATATAATCGCGTGCATGTAATTTGCTCGTGTTTTTCATAATTATTGTGAATAGTGAGATTCGCGGTACCTAGTCCGACGTCCACACCCTGCAATTATGCAAAAAGATACAAATACATCAATTGTTTCTCTAGTAGCAAATAACCTATCCATACCGAGTTTTCCAGATGTTTCGATAGTCAGGCATCTGTAACAACGTTGTAATGATGAATTCGATTCTTCGAGCTCTTCATCCTTTTATTTTTCATTTATTCTAACAGAATTATTATTTTGTATTCGAATGAATTTAATACTGTCGACAAAGTATACCTACGTATGGTTAGCGACGTAGGTATTATGAGCACTTCTTTACACAAATACCTAGTTTATAACAAAGACTGGCTAGGGCTTCGGACTTCTCTCCAGTCGTGGCGGATAGATCCCTTTAGATTATAAGAACGAATAAATAAACTTTTGAAAAAAAATTAAACCGACTTCAAAAACCAAAACAAGACCTAAAAGGCACAAAATAGTGTAAAATAAACTTAGAACTATCTATACTACTAAACTATATACCTACTCGTATTTGTACTAGTATTTGTAGGTATTTATTTTTTGTTGGTATATTGTTGTTTGGCACCGACTTCAAACAGATCACTTCTAGTTTTGTATTAATATTTTAGATAGTTCTAAGTTTATTTTACACTATTTTGTGCCTCTTAGGTCTTGTTTTGGTTTTTGAAGTCGGTTTAATTTTTTTTTCAAAAGTTTATTTATTTTTTCATTTTTTGTGTTCATAATATTTATTATACTTAATAATACAATACAGCTCACCTTAGAAACGTTAAAAAATGTAAATGAGGGTCAATACATATTTATTATATAAAAAAAATAAACCCTTAACTCCTAAAACTCAAGGTTTCTTCCATCATCAGCTCAGTATTTACCAAAAGCCTTGAGGTGATGACTATTGGACGTAAATACCTAAATAGGCTCAGTAGAATAATGAAACACGTTCGACATTTCTTTAAAATTTAAGGGTTTCCTTCGATTTAACTGGGATCCCATCATCAGATCCTGACTTGGTGACAATGGGACCACCTCGGGAGAATACTCTTTCGAATACAAAAAGAATTATAAAAATCGGTTCACAATTGACGGAGTAATCGGTGAACATACATAAAAAAAAAATAGTGACACGCCGAACATATAACCTCCTCCTTTTCGAAGTCGGTTAAAAAATAGATTAGTATAACATACGGCTGAGCTTAGGAAGCGAGATACGCGGCAGTTTTGATGGCCAGGTCCATTTTTTGTGAAGACATTATTAATATCTTGTATTGTAGAAGTAATACTGCTATCATTCCACTATAAGTCAGTTACTAAAATTTTTACGATTACAGTCACATGCTGTAATGAATGTAAATCTTATCTCATATGCGTAAATTATGTCATTGTTTGTAGTCAACGATCATATAAATGGTAATCTTTATTGATGGCATACGGTTGTAAAATATTCTTCAAAATGGCTATTGTTGTTTTCACAATACGAACCGGAATGCGTCACTTTAGTTTATTTATTCTTGAGTCTCGTTTGCAATATAGTCCGTTATGTATTATGTATTAGTAGCTTTTGCTCGCGGCTCCTCCCGCGTGGGCCTATAGCCTATAACCTTCCTCAATAAAAGAGCTATTTAACCCAGAAATATTTTTTCAAATCGGACCAGTAGTTCCTGAACTTAGCGCGAACAACCAACCAAACAAACAAAGAAATAAATTCTTCAGCTTTATGCTATTAGTAGCGACACAGCTTGCGTGTATGCGTGATGGGACAAATGTTGAAGTATTGAGGTTATTACCGACTTCTAGGTATTGTACCAAGCTAAAGCATACACCATATTTTGAGTTAAACCTCTGGCCTTACAACTATGAAAATAGAATCCAATATCGTGCAATTTTTTTGGGAATAGTGCGAACAAACATACAAGCCGCAGAGCTGGCGTAAGTGATCCCGCGGCTCCAGCAAAGGCAAGGACGGGACCGGGGTGTTTTAGTCGGTGCAAGTCCGACATATCCCCACGCTGTGCCCTCAGCGTAGGTTGAAGGCAAAAGCGTTTCTTCCCGCCAAAAAAAAAAGGATAAAAAAGAAGCAGTTTTATTTCCGTAATTCTCTGTTACCGATGTGTTATATATAGGTTGATGATGTGCTATACTTACTATTATGTATGTAAATAGAGGTGGAGACTTTACTGATGTATCGTTATCAATGTATGCGACATTATATTATCAATTAATTAGCCACATTGCTCTTGTTTCGTGTGAGGGGCGGAAGGAAAACATGACCCAGTTCTGTCAGGTTCCGTTTTATTAACTACGATTTAATTTATTTTTAATGGTTAATGGTTAGTGTATTGTTTATTTTTAGTTATTTGTGAGAACATCAGTTTTAAGAAGTGGTCTGCAAAATTGTGTATCAAATCGTGAATCTTTCAAGATTTTTTTTTTTGCTTTGTGTGTCTGTATTACCGAAGATTATGGTTTTTTTTTATTGATTCTTCAGGCATGTTCTCTGCACATACTTAATACCTTAGGGCCCCAAGCATGTAAGTCAACCTTTTATTAACGGTAATTCGGTATTCTCACTGCCTTGCCGACTCGAACGTGCGTTTTTATACATAAGCATTTGAGCGTCATGTAATCAGTTTTTTAAGTACCTAACTGATAATGTTTATTTGGAAAACAATTGATAATATTTTCCCATGGACTTTGTATTAACTTGTCAGCAATGGTTAAGGAAGTTTGGGTCAATGATAAACGAATTATAAATACTCCGTGGCTTCGTTTTATACTAATAAAAACTGAAGCTGTTTGGTTGAACGAACTTATCTCAGGAACTACTGGTACGATTTGAAAAAATATTTTACTGTTAGATAGCCCTTTTATCGAGGAATGTATAGGCTACTTTTTGTCGGGATAACGAACACGCGGGTGGAGCCGCTAGAAACAGCTAGTCATATCCGTTGATATTATTATCAACGGATATTATTTAAAAGTCATCATAAAGGTAACCCGTGTTTGGATAAAGGCTAGACTGAAGAAGAAAATTTTATGACCTATACAATCAGTATTGAATAATTTACGCAACACAAAACTTGTAATTGAGATGTAAAATAAGTGGTCCTTATTAATATTTAAAGGTTTTACCAATTTAATATGTTAAACTCATATATAAGTAAACAATAACATAAAACCGACGACATGTGATAACTGCCGTTGACAATCAACGTTTATTGAAATCAAGTTATGACAACAACGAGGTTATAAATAACATACATTTATTAAATCAATTACGTATAAAAAAATATTTGCAACCGTAAGTAAAAACGCCGACCGCTGGCCGACGCTATGTCTGTAACTGCAAGTTTTTGTCAAGTCACCGTGCGGTTACATGTCGGGTTAAGAGTGGAAATAACTCTTTCGACTTACTATATTTTTAAGTAAAAAAATTGTTATATGGCCTAACGCGTATATTACCAACACTGGGTAGTGTTGGTAATACGCGTTAGGTGACTCTCAGAACTCAAAAAAAAATTTGAACTAAATTCTGCGTCGTGCCACGTTGTGTTTTGTTTCGACTTAGAGAATAACCCCCCAGGGCCCTTATTCACTAAGTCCAAGCGGTTGACATGCTGTTAAGGGGATATCAGACGGTTCATTTTTCGTTCATTTTCTTGATTCATTTCGCATCTTTCACTCAAAGTGATACGTCTGAACGTAAAGTGAAACAAAAATGCCTAATGAATTCATTAGTGAACCGATCCAACAATGCTGGATATTTTCATTCGGCATCATTCATTCGCACTCCGAATGAACGTAAAATGAACAGTCTGAACACGGAGAGAACGTTCACTCCACCATCGTCGACGTTTTCTTTGTTTCTTTTTTGTCAACTCCTTGATTAAATGATCACAAATTAAAGTTATTCCAAGACACACGACTTCCTTGGACGCCATATTCACAGAAAAGAGTGGTTAATGTTCATTTCCATGTCATTCAAGCTAAGTTGTGTAAACATGGAATGAAAGAAAAATGAAGGATTCACTCAAGTGAACATTCATTCTGCGTCGTGCCACGTTATGTTCTGTTTGGACTTAGAGAATAATCCCCCTGTAATAAAGTAGTTAAGAAATAAGTTGAAATCAATATTCGTAATTTCCTTCCATACCTAAGGGCGTAGGTTGTGGTCGATACATAATAAGTCACGGCAACAAAACACGACCTTTCTTCAAGGGCTTGAGTTCTGATTGCACTCTGTGCAAAATTAGCGTTGGTGTCCTTAAAACACATCTATCTGATTTCCGTGTTATAACATACCTTTTAAATAGTTCTTTCTTAACAATCAACACACAAAGTGTCATAGACAAAAATATTTTCTTTCGGCACATTTTCATTGGGAATTCCAACAATTACATCCAAATCTTCTTGTTTATATGGCGAAACTCTGACTTACTTAATTGTAGCATAATTGTGTTTAGTAGAGGTTTTTTCCATTGGGTATATCTTCACATTAGCTGACACACAGCTGTTTGTAAAACAACACTGATCAGTATCTCGACAAAGTGGTTTATTTTTTTGGACATAAGCCAGACGGAAGCCGTCAGCTGTGAAATTTTAAATACATTGTGAATCTACATCTACATGTAATAAGGAACTATGAATTAAAGGAAAAGAGTATAGGATATGATAAGATAGCAAGGTATTTTCAAATAAACTTATCTATTATTTACTTCTGAGACGGTGCAAGTGCTTAAGCACTTTCCCCGCAAAAAAGCCTTAGAAGTGCTTCCCCGTTTCCCTTTGCCAGGGACCAAGCGGGAATGGTTTGGCAGACTACAGCGACAACTCCACTGTGCCATTATCATTCATGACCTAAGAAAAAAATCATGGACACAAAACAAATGCGGTGCGCCTGTTCCTTTAACCGAAATATAAACATAAACGCATAATATTAACATAAACGCATTTGCTAACGACGGTGATACTCGCGGAAGCCTCGTTTCCTAAACTAAATGTGCGCGCCATCTCTGACTATATGGTAGGGCAGTTGACTTCCCTAAGTCTACCACTGGCTGTCTTTTGGGGAGGAGAGCATTGTTGGGCTTCTACCTACCACTTATTGGCCGAGCGCGCATAGGGAGCGCGTGTTCAAACAAAATCTGTTCTATTTAGTAAAGTGTTTGCACTCACCAGATAAATCACTATCAAAAAACAAACAAGCATTCAAAATAGGCATTACATAACGTCGTCCCGTAACATTTATTTTTATACGTAGATTTTATTCCGCACAAACAAAATCTAAAGATTTTTTAAAAGAAACGTGTTCACTATTTCTGCCCACGCAAGCAGGAAATGTGACTTTTAGAGATATTAAATCCCGATGACGTTCACAACATGCTCGATTGATGGCTGATGAAAAAAAATATTTATACAGTGTTATTAGTTTTAGACAAAAGAAGGTGGCAGTCAAGGTCAGTTATTTTAACAAAATAGACTAATGGCGGAATACTGTAGATCTCATGCTGTCTCTATCTCCTTAACGTGTGAAGAAGCGACAAATAGACATTTAAGAACCTCTTAAAGTTAATTGGCGTTTCAGTATACAGGGTATATCACTTTCTGATGATGCTTAATTAAATTCTGCTAAGTGTATGACAAACTGACTGACTTACAGATTTAGGGCGTTCACTCACCTATACGGTTCGGAAAGTTGCGGTAGCCTAGTGACTGTGGCGTCGGCCTTGCCAGGTCGAATCTCACCCATTGCATTACCGACGTGAAACTACTCGTCACACAAGCATTTAGTTCAGCACGAGCGTCTGACCAGAATACTAGTCAACTGCGACCCACATTCCTAGTAAGCTATTATACCTAGTAAGCTATATATTATTACATCTATTTACCCTGTTTTATTACTACAATATAATTACCCCCGAATACGAAGACAGTTTTGTCGCTGCTTCGCACCTTACAGTGACGGAGACACCATGAGACTTTATGGCGGCTTCAGAGTGATTGTCGTTTCAATATTCGGCCATTATGTTATTATTATAAATTACCATGTAATACTTTCCTTATTTTCAATGCTAGATTGCCCGAATAAAGCCGCTAATTAAACAAAGCTGATTGCAAATTAAACGTAAATATTTATTCAGAGACTGTTTATACAAACCGTTTATATTGTTAGTTTAACTCACATTATGTACGTTCATTTTGGTAATAATAATAATTCATAGAGCAACTACCAGGGGTGCATGGCCCCTGGTAGGTGCCCCATCTCATATTAGAGTAAAGTTCTCAACAAGGCCTCTGTGTGTTGGACCTGTGTCCCCATGTAAGCCCAAAGGACCGGGTCCCTTCTTTTGAAGTTATCCTGTGATTTAAAAAGAGATACAAATAATAATCTTCATTGCCATGAAATGTATACTTACCTGTGTTACAGGCAGGAGTCAGTGTCCTCTACCTTATTAGAGAAACTATTAAATCTTAAGTAATGTATTGAAAACATGCGGTCCTTTACAGACTGTAAGACAATTATAAGAAAACTATAGATAAAGTTAAACTGCTAAGTTAGGGCCACCTCAAACGTACCACGACCGCAACCTCACCACGTGGTCGGGCGTATATTTTGTATTGAAAATGAATAGTATTATTCAGACGTACCACATTTTGCAGTCGTTATCGACCACTTGTAGCCACTGCTTGACGACATTTCGACGCTGCGATGTGGTGTGGTGGTGATACAGTCAACAGCAAAAGTAGATTATGAATTGAGTTTATAACTTTTGGAGTCAAAACTGATCACGAATATATAGCAACTGTACTACTAGTAAATTTTGGTTTATTTTACAATCACTACGACACCACACAGTTCTCACGCGAACTCCGTTCATTAGTATTGAATTTCTGATTTTGATACCTTTGCTGTTGACTACTGTGGGTTGAGCCTTAAGGTGAAGTTTCATAAAAATCTCGACCATTATTCATTGCATATTGTCATCTCCATACTTAATTACCTATGTCATTTTATTATTTGGCTTTCTTTTGACACTATGAGAAGTATGAGAGCAGCAAAATAATAATGAAACGAAAAATATCTCTAAATATTAAAGTATACCAGGAAAATGGACATAGAAAAACAAAAGTAATCTAACCAGTTACCTCAAACATTAACGTTAGCGAGCTCTTCTTCGTCTCGGATAAAAATACAATTTAATTTAAAAATTCCTTGCTTTTAGTCGGAGAGTAATAGAAACGTTCTCTCCCAGGCTTCGCTGTTAGGTACAAATGAGTTTCAATTTGCTAAAGTGCACTGCATGGCTTCGTTCACACGTTATGCAAGTGATTTATATGTAGAACTCCAACTTGAATTCATCGTTATCGCATATTCATTTATTCATTTAGTCAGCTTACATCAAAACTAAATATGAGACAAAACATATGAAGTTAGCTGAACGAAGTTCAAAGGTAAATTTTGTGGAATTATATGATAGTAGATGTGTCCGGCGTTTTACCAGATAACATATTTTTTGGGATATAAATTCATATGTTCGGAAAAAATATGATATGTAGGTAGTTGACCCCCTGTCAGCTACCTACATATAAAATTGGACCATTGTTTTGAGCGTGAATACGTAACAATCACACACACTCACAAACTTTCGGCTTTATAATGGTAGTGTGATTTACAAAGTACGTTTCTTTATACAAAAAGTAGCAACAGAACTAAAGAGAATCTTCTGGACGTTCCGAGGCACGGAGGGGTCTCAATATGTTTACGAATGGTCACCCATCCGCGGACCAACCGCGGCGAGAGCGGCTTAACCTTTATTATCAGTCAACCCGGCTTACACTTAGCCACGAGCCCATCCTATTCAAATAGTCTCACAACTAAATAATTAAATTTAAGAATAAACAAATTTAAAACTAGGTTTTTCTTAAAATAGTCTTTCTTTCAATTTAATAAAAGTTTTCGCATGTAAAACGCAACTGACACTTTCCGTATGTAAATAGGTTACGTAAGTGAATCCCTACACCGAATTATGCCAAGCAGTCTGTTCGCCACAATAAATATAAAGTTACGTAATACTCAAGTGTTTTGTTATTGAATAACGTTTTATGTACCATGTTTGTACTTGTATTAAGTTGATGAGTCCTCTTTTACTAATCATTATGAGGTTGCTTTAAATAATGGTTATAAGTGTTTATTTAGGCGGTGTTTAAATAAGCAGCTTCTTATAAATCAAGGTTAGTGTGAGTGATAATAATGACTACTCTTCAGATAATTTTGGCTTCGTATAGGAAATAGGAAGTGTGGGCGAATCAGGGTGTTTGTTTGATCAGGGTGTTTATTTGTTTGTTGATATTAAAAAAACTAGCTGTTGCCCGCGGCTTCGCTCGCGCGTAAAGTAAATATTATTATGAATCATAACAAAACTTAATACTTTTCTTCAGTCATTGACGTTTCGCGAAAATATTGTTTTTGAAACTTTTTTATGATAAACTCTTTGTTATGTGTTCTTTCTTTAAAAATTATCATAGTGTGCGAGCGTTCCAGAATCAGTGAGTCAGTGAGTCAGTGAGTCAGTGAGTGACGTGGGCTTTTATAATAGAGAAGAGATGCTTCTTGGTATTAAAAAAATGCTTCTTGGTAGCCTAATTTGTAAAATTTTTTTTTTTTAATTTTAGGTCCTACTGACAAAGGTTGACCAAAATCTTGGTGCTCGTAACAAACTTATGATAAAAAAAGGAATTTAATAACTTTAAAAAATTATATTCCAAAATAAATTCATATATTATCTCTGAAATCACATTTAGATTCAATACTGAACATATTACCTCAAACGGCGTGTAAACGACGACACAGCACGAAGCAAACAATTTTAATAATAAATAAAACATGTTGATACAAAGCGATACATTCATTAGTGATGTTATATGGTTTTGCGTCAACTCCCCATTGACATTCAAAGGGTATCGCATGTCCCATACAAATGTCGCAAACCAATCTGTTTGCTGCTGGGAATAACAATCACTTATACCTAACTTAAGAATATACTTCAATAAACAAATATTGCGATTTCGTCCGCATATGAGAATATCTAGCGACTTCATATTTATACGAATTGTAACGCCAGGCTGAATAGAAGCCATCTCTCTATCTCTCTACCGGTCTCCTTATTCTACATCGAAAACATCTCACCAAGTGATATCTAATTAAAACTTGTATATTTATATTCTAAACCATATGCTAGAGATAGCAATAAAAGGATAGAGCGTTACTTACAACAATGATGACTTGAATCAGGCAATACATATATGAAGTAAACAAAACGACACTGCGTACAGATTAATTTAAAAGGAGTGCAATTTTAACGTTTCGACCTAAGTTTCTTAGGATAAGTTGTTCAGTTTTATGCACCTGATTACCTCGTTGAATATACGCACTCCTTTTAAATTAATCATGTAAAGCTAAGAAGTGGATGCGTTCATACCAACCGTTCAGATTTCTACCAAAATCACCCAGGAAGAAAAGAAGAGAAAATTAGTGTAATAAGTTCACCTTGGAACTGACACAGATGAACAAATGTGACAGTTTTCATTTCACAAGTAGGCTTTCATCACCCAACCCGTGACCAAAAGTGGAATAATACAACCTTTTCCCCGTGGTTTTATGGTGCAAATATTCTAAAACACTCAAATTTGTTTGGTTTGCAGGTCCTTAAAAAATTTAAGACGGACAGACAGACCAAATATTTCTTGCTAATGCTAATATTTAATTGTTTATCGACATTTTAATTTTAGCAATTCACGTATCATGCTGCCTCGCGATGATACTAGCTCATCATTCACAAACACAGAATTACACAATTTTAATTAAGCGAGCTCTTTTGTTACGCCGCATAAATAAACTTGCATGCTCATGCGAGCTATACGAAATCGAACGTAAATAAAACTGTAATTGAATAATCGAGTCTTAGATTGTGCTAAATTGACTATAAGATGAAATAATTATATTTTAATAAAATTACGTCACGGGAATTAACGCGAACTCATGCATTTACCTTTTAAGGCTTGACGTTTCGGCCGGGTTACACTGGCCGTGGTCGCAAGCAGACTGGAGATGCGGTGTCATAGCTCCGTGCACGAAGTAGATGATTTTTCATCTACCTTCAGTTCTTCAACTACCCTACACACCACACTGACCGTGTCCTTGTTCTGCACGTTAACCGACTTTGCAGAAAAGCGAGGTTTTGTTAATCGGATCACTGGAAACCAAGATGCTGATAGTTTATATCCGTCTTCCCGATTGAAATTTGGATGTTTCTTGATTTCAATCGCTTCCCGCACTTCTCTCGAGTGAAAGTGGCGATCGGTGGAGAGGACTTGTGCGCGATGGAATTGAATCCAGTGATTCGTGCCTGGCTGTAGTAAATGATCTGCTATTGCCGATTTAGTGGTCTGACGGTTCTTAACAGCCGCGATATGTTCTTTGAGCCTTTCAGCGATGGACCGCTTCGTTTGCCCTATGTACGACTTACCGCAGCTGCAGTCAACTTTATAGACACCTGGCTGCTGTAGGGGTAGAACATCCTTTGGTGTGCGCACCATGTTTTGAACTTTTGCCCCAGGAATATAGATAGTCGGAATGGAAAGTTGTCTAAACACTGCTCCGATCTTATCCGTAACTCCTCTGATGTAGGGTATGTAGGCACTTTGTCTGTTAACCCCCGGATGTCTAACCCTTTTTAACGGACGCCTCTTTCTGTCTTTCACCCGGTATCCATTTTTATACAGTACCTCCTGAACATGATCCAGCTCACGCTCTAAGTGTTCAGGGTCACAGAGATCATACGCTCTATTCCTCAATGATGTTATCATGGATTGCAGGTGACCAGGGTGATGATGGGACGTTCCATGCAGGTATCTATCAGTGTGTGTAGGCTTTCGATAAACACAGTGTGATAAGGACCCGTTTGTACTCACACTCACTTTAACATCAAGGAAGGCCAGAGATCTGTCCCTTTCCATCTCACATGTGAATTTCATTTTTGGATGGATGGAGTTCAGATGTTGTAAATATTGATCTACTTCCGGTTGGCTGCCTCTGATGATGCAAAAGATGTCATCCACATATCTCTTCCATAATTTGATGGTCTTTGGCCCTAAGTTTAACGCCTTCGCTTCAAAGTATTCCATCCAGAGATTAGCTAGTACCGGGGCTACTGGACTCCCCATTGCGACGCCATCAATCTGGAGGTAATTTTGGCCCCGGAAGAGAAAGTAATTGCCTTCTAAGCAGTGTTTGAGCAGATCAATATAGTTGTGGGGCATCTCTTTATCACTCAACCTATCCTTGATTACGTCCAGACATTCACTTATAGGAACATTTGTAAATAGTGACTCAACGTCAAAACTCACCATTGTGTCTTCAGGTTCCAATATTAGGGTTTTTATTATCTGGACAAAGTGTCGCGAGTCTTTCACAAAAGACGGTGATTTTCCCACAAGTGGCTGCAATACAGACGCAAGATGTTTCGCCAGGTCGTAAGTAGGGGACGCGATTTGACTTACGATAGGCCGCAATGGCACGTTGGACTTATGTATTTTTGGCAGACCATATAATTTTGGTGGTTGGTGTGATTTCGGTCGATGTAGATTTTCGTACTCGTCTTCTGTGAAAAGATCCTGGTGTTCTTGTATCAGAGATCGTGTTTTACGTGTGACTCTGGCTGTCGGGTTGTATGATATTGGTTTATAAACCTTATCGTCGCATAATAACTCCCGTATTTTAGTGTCGTAATCACTAGTGTTCATCACTACGGTGGCGTTTCCCTTATCGGCCTTAAGCACTAAAATATTAGGGTCACTCCTAATGTTACTTAGTGCTTGACGCTCTTCCTTAGTGATGTTACTCAAAGGGGGCTTCGCTTTTCGCAATATGACCGCGACGTCCTGTCTCACGGTATCGGCATCACCGGGCGGTACTTTATTACGAATTAAGGTTTCCTCAACACTACTAATTATGCTCTCGTACGGTATTCGTTTAGGTGTCAGCGCAAAGTTCATACCTTTAGCCAGAATGTTGACGGTAGATTCATCTAAACTCGTGTTTGATAGATTAATGACGGTATCTTTAAGCTGGTCTGTGACGATTTTATTTTTAGTATAACGGCGGTTGTATAGATTTGAGAATTTTCGCTCATGGGTGTTACTGCATAACTCAAATGTCCGGCTCGCTTGTAAAAACGTTATACGATCACACACATCATAATCTTCACGAGATAAACAAACACTACACTTATATTGCACCGTATATAACTCACTCTGAATTTTATTGAGTTCACTGTGCTTGTTCCTAATTAATTGTCTCAGGAGACGTACACTCGCGTTGTTTAGAATTTTACGTGAAAATGCGATATCACTACGCGGTTTAATACGCACACACGTAGGTAATAAGTCCCAATCGCGACACTTAGTTAAAAATATCAACGATGTTTCAAGTTTCGCTCGTTTTTTACGTAAAAATTCAAGATGACGCACTTGTTTTGCACTTTCCGACCCGTAGCGGTTTGCAATATAAACTTTAAAACTATCGCGTTGCATGATTTTAATAAAATTACGTCACGGGAATTAACGCGAACTCATGCATTTACCTTTTAAGGCTTGACGTTTCGGCCGGGTTACACTGGCCGTGGTCGCAAGCAGACTGGAGATGCGGTGTCATAGCTCCGTGCACGAAGTAGATGATTTTTCATCTACCTTCAGTTCTTCAACTACCCTACACACCACACTGACCGTGTCCTTGTTCTGCACGTTAACCGACTTTGCAGAAAAGCGAGGTTTTGTTAATCGGATCACTGGAAACCAAGATGCTGATAGTTTATATCCGTCTTCCCGATTGAAATTTGGATGTTTCTTGATTTCAATCGCTTCCCGCACTTCTCTCGAGTGAAAGTGGCGATCGGTGGAGAGGACTTGTGCGCGATGGAATTGAATCCAGTGATTCGTGCCTGGCTGTAGTAAATGATCTGCTATTGCCGATTTAGTGGTCTGACGGTTCTTAACAGCCGCGATATGTTCTTTGAGCCTTTCAGCGATGGACCGCTTCGTTTGCCCTATGTACGACTTACCGCAGCTGCAGTCAACTTTATAGACACCTGGCTGCTGTAGGGGTAGAACATCCTTTGGTGTGCGCACCATGTTTTGAACTTTTGCCCCAGGAATATAGATAGTCGGAATGGAAAGTTGTCTAAACACTGCTCCGATCTTATCCGTAACTCCTCTGATGTAGGGTATGTAGGCACTTTGTCTGTTAACCCCCGGATGTCTAACCCTTTTTAACGGACGCCTCTTTCTGTCTTTCACCCGGTATCCATTTTTATACAGTACCTCCTGAACATGATCCAGCTCACGCTCTAAGTGTTCAGGGTCACAGAGATCATACGCTCTATTCCTCAATGATGTTATCATGGATTGCAGGTGACCAGGGTGATGATGGGACGTTCCATGCAGGTATCTATCAGTGTGTGTAGGCTTTCGATAAACACAGTGTGATAAGGACCCGTTTGTACTCACACTCACTTTAACATCAAGGAAGGCCAGAGATCTGTCCCTTTCCATCTCACATGTGAATTTCATTTTTGGATGGATGGAGTTCAGATGTTGTAAATATTGATCTACTTCCGGTTGGCTGCCTTGTGGGAAAATCACCGTCTTTTGTGAAAGACTCGCGACACTTTGTCCAGATAATAAAAACCCTAATATTGGAACCTGAAGACACAATGGTGAGTTTTGACGTTGAGTCACTATTTACAAATGTTCCTATAAGTGAATGTCTGGACGTAATCAAGGATAGGTTGAGTGATAAAGAGATGCCCCACAACTATATTGATCTGCTCAAACACTGCTTAGAAGGCAATTACTTTCTCTTCCGGGGCCAAAATTACCTCCAGATTGATGGCGTCGCAATGGGGAGTCCAGTAGCCCCGGTACTAGCTAATCTCTGGATGGAATACTTTGAAGCGAAGGCGTTAAACTTAGGGCCAAAGACCATCAAATTATGGAAGAGATATGTGGATGACATCTTTTGCATCATCAGAGGCAGCCAACCGGAAGTAGATCAATATTTACAACATCTGAACTCCATCCATCCAAAAATGAAATTCACATGTGAGATGGAAAGGGACAGATCTCTGGCCTTCCTTGATGTTAAAGTGAGTGTGAGTACAAACGGGTCCTTATCACACTGTGTTTATCGAAAGCCTACACACACTGATAGATACCTGCATGGAACGTCCCATCATCACCCTGGTCACCTGCAATCCATGATAACATCATTGAGGAATAGAGCGTATGATCTCTGTGACCCTGAACACTTAGAGCGTGAGCTGGATCATGTTCAGGAGGTACTGTATAAAAATGGATACCGGGTGAAAGACAGAAAGAGGCGTCCGTTAAAAAGGGTTAGACATCCGGGGGTTAACAGACAAAGTGCCTACATACCCTACATCAGAGGAGTTACGGATAAGATCGGAGCAGTGTTTAGACAACTTTCCATTCCGACTATCTATATTCCTGGGGCAAAAGTTCAAAACATGGTGCGCACACCAAAGGATGTTCTACCCCTACAGCAGCCAGGTGTCTATAAAGTTGACTGCAGCTGCGGTAAGTCGTACATAGGGCAAACGAAGCGGTCCATCGCTGAAAGGCTCAAAGAACATATCGCGGCTGTTAAGAACCGTCAGACCACTAAATCGGCAATAGCAGATCATTTACTACAGCCAGGCACGAATCACTGGATTCAATTCCATCGCGCACAAGTCCTCTCCACCGATCGCCACTTTCACTCGAGAGAAGTGCGGGAAGCGATTGAAATCAAGAAACATCCAAATTTCAATCGGGAAGACGGATATAATAATAATAATAATAATAATAAATCATTTATTATCAGGCAACTAAGGCCCATAGATACATACCTTACAAACTAACATATATATTATATTACAAGTTGTGTTAGTATATAAACCTTAAAAACTATGTTAGTAAAACTTCCTTGCACTACGTATTAGCGCGTTCAGGCGGTATTTGTCCGCGGAAGCGACGGAACACCACACCCTGAGGCCAGAAGTCTTCACACAAGACGAGATCCAGGAAGCAGTTAGGGACTCGCACCACAAACGCCTTGAAGTTGACGTTTCGGCGCGACTCCAGCTCCTGCACCCTCAGCAAGTACTTTAACTTCTGGCGCACGTACTCCGCGATGTTCTCCGCCTTAACAGCGTAGTGAAGGCGGGAGATGTACACCGGTGTGTTCGGCTGAGCAGCACGCACTATCACGTTGGGCCCGGGCGGGGCTTTGCCGCAGCGGTTCGGGACGGGTCTGGAACGGCGCTTCTTCTTCTGCACCAACTTAAACCCGTCTTCATCCCGTCGTGGCACCTGCGCAGCAGGCGCGGGAAGCGGAGCGGGGCACGGAGCGCGCGTGGCACGTGGAGGAGCCACGCGGGGGGGCGCCGGGGCGGGCGCGGGGACGGGTGCGGCGCAGCTAGGTGTGCAAGCTGCGGCCCGGCTAGCGACAGCGTCAGCATAAACACGCCGAGGTGTCGACGCGGGTACGCGTGTCGAGGTCGCTGGGGCATTGCACTCGTTGACAGCCGGTGACGCATCGGAATCCGCCGATGCAAAACTGCTGACGGAGACGTTTTGCGCCCCGCGACGCGTGTTCACTTTAGAAGCCTCCTCAGGTGACCTACTTACGGAAATACTGTTACGAAGTAACAATACCTCAGCACGCAAGTCTTGTATTGTCCTGTCAGAGACCTCCAATTTGGACTGCACTTCTGTCAGGCTCGACTTCAGGAAGATGATGTCCTTCAGGAGCCTGGTGACGTCGACGTGGTCGAAAGTAACGGGGGGCAGCTTGTGCAGCTCCTTCGCCACGAAAGTCGGCACGTCGTCCGGGTCGGTCACCTTTAATAAGGTGATAATATCCTGGACGCTCTTCTCAGTTCCGTCCCTCCGTCGAGACGGCATCTGGTCGAGTTTGTCCAGCGACTGGTACAGCAGTCTCTTGCCACTGCTAATTTCTTCTTCCTTGAAGTTAGTCTTGCAGATTTGCAAGATGCTAACCTCGTCCATTGTATCAATGGCGTTTTGTACAAACGCCAGCAACTCGTTGGCTATGAGTGTGGAGCTCATAGCGACAAGGGCGGGCAGCGGCATATAGCCGCGCTGTTCGCGAATAAAAATCCGTACGGTGCACTTTGTAACAAGACACGTCCGTATCCGATGCGCGCTGCGATCGAATAAACTATCAGCATCTTGGTTTCCAGTGATCCGATTAACAAAACCTCGCTTTTCTGCAAAGTCGGTTAACGTGCAGAACAAGGACACGGTCAGTGTGGTGTGTAGGGTAGTTGAAGAACTGAAGGTAGATGAAAAATCATCTACTTCGTGCACGGAGCTATGACACCGCATCTCCAGTCTGCTTGCGACCACGGCCAGTGTAACCCGGCCGAAACGTCAAGCCTTAAAAGGTAAATGCATGAGTTCGCGTTAATTCCCGTGACGTAATTTTATTAAAATCATGCAACGCGATAGTTTTAAAGTTTAAATAATTATATTGTTGCTGTTTTTTGTAGTGCAGTGTATACAATGATTCATTAAACGGTTATTCAAAACCTTTTTTTGGTCCTTGTATAACCTTGTATAAAAGATAAATTGACGAATTTACTACCGGGATTTAAGTACAGTGTTTTGTGTGATGGTATCCCATAGTTTTATCTTTGTAGTTTAAGTTTTATTTATAGCCTATGCTGTCCTATATCAGGGCAAAAGGTCGAATTTAAAGACTTGAGGGAGCCAGCCTCGATACGACGTCCATTTTTTGGCTGCTTTTGCCCGTTGCGTAGAGACCCTCGCTAAGCGGTCAACATGTATGCGGCTGACATGTCCCGCCCAAACCCACTTCAACCTGGCAGCCTTTTTGTCATAGATTCCAGTTCTGGATCGCAGCGTGGTGTTCCGAATTCGGTATTGTCTCTTGACACCAAGAATGTTGCGCTCCATAGCTTCAAAGTTTTACATGTATTAATTATTATGATCTTAACCTGGTTTTGATGCAGTGCATATTTTAATGGCTCCATTTACCTGATATTGAGTTATTGATGAGAACATCGACAAAACACATACACAACACAATGACGCCGTCCCCTGCAACTTAGAAATAATATCCTGTATTATTTCGAATGCTCTTGATACTTACACATCCATTTATGTAAACTTACACAATATATTACGTATTAACATTGCAGAGGAGCTCAGTAATTCAAGTTAGCATGGCCGCAGAACAAATGAATACCAAATGAGGAGAATGCACGCACCGCTGACATCGCATACTAATAATGAGATGAGCTTCGATCTAGTTTCTTTTACCTTAATACGTGTAGGTTATGTTAAATTATAGCTTATGTAGGTTTAAATTACTTATACTCGTGCGTGTTATATGACTGCCTCGTTGGTCTAGTGCTAGCAAGCGCGACTGCTGAACATGAGTCCTCAATTTCGAATCACAGTTCGGGCTAAAAATGTTACTCGGTTTTCTGTGAAAAAGCTCAGTACAGTTCGGGAGTCAGGAAGTGTGGAGATGGTACCTCGTGCCGTGGAAAGCACATAAAGCCGTTGGTCCCGACTGTCATACAGTGATCTTTGACAGTCGTTAAGTCATTACAATCGCTTTCCGAGAACACGGAGAACATGTTAAGCCCTGTCTAATACATAATTGTGCCAGTTCCGCGCGGAATCATCAAGCCTGCTCCAAATAAGCAGTATCAGTTGAAAACAAAAGTTGTATTTTAAATCGGCCTCTTTCGCATAACTAGCTAGGTTTTATTTGCTCAGATTCTATTTTATATATTTAATTGTTTGAGACCTACATATCTAGTTGGCTATTGTTTTACCGTGGACAGACTTTTCTTTTAGTTCTAAGCATAATAAGCTTATCTGGGAGAGATTTCTCATTGCGATAACACCGTTCTTTTATCATCTTGCATTCATAAGGCCTGTGTTTATGTTGCACTTAAAAAGAATGTCTTAAGCTGAGAATATGTATTATTTTTAATGGTCATTGAAACTTTACGCAGAAAACTGCACTGCTTATTTTACGGCATAAAATGATCTCATAAGACTATAAACAAAAATTAGGACTTAAATATAATAAAAATAGACCATCATACTTTAAGTCGAACTAGAGTCTAGTCTTCTTGCAACCACGACCGCTGCAACTCGGTCGAAAAGTCAACCCTTATAATGTAAATGGATGTTCGCGTTAATTCCCGGTGACGTAATGTTATTACACTCGAAAGAAACCATCCTCTTGAAATAAGTTTAAAGGTATCTTAACGAAAACGTCCCCATCATTACGAACTTCAAAAATCGAAGTAATAAATAAAATATTATTGTCACTAATAAATACATTCACAAGTAAGACTTAAGGCAAGTTGGCGCAATTAAATGTATTGAGCTGAAAGTACCAAACTAAGCTTGAGCTTGTATTTTGCGAGACAATGTTCAGTCGTACAACATGACACATTATAAGGTTACAATACCTTGGCATATATTGCGGTTTTTAACACATAACGGAACAGGAACCTACTCGAATGACACAGTGACCTTAAAACTCTCGATATAAATCCTTATCCAATTACCTCTGAGCATTAGCGGCTCGCCAGCTCACGGCACTTAGCACATTTTGCGTTTATTAACATTGTACATGTAATTGAAATGTCACGAATATTTCAGACGCGATTTGGACGATATTTTTTTTGTTTCGACGACCTAAGCAATTATCATTGATTAACCTCAGACTAATAAAAGTACTTTTTTATTGGTCTGAGTAATAATTGACTGCACGGATAGCCGAGTGGTATAGGTCACCACGCTATTTACCACTATGCGCGACGTGCTGCGGTTTCGATCCCCGCATGGGACAAGCATTTGTGAGATCCACAGTGTTCAAAGTCTGGGTGTTCTTTGTGCATGTGATTTGAATGTTTGTGAAACCCCCGCGACTCAAGGATTAATTACCTTAGTGCGAAAGTTTTATATTTTCTGAGTATACACTATCGTAAAATAATCTTTGAATTAGTTGAATAAGAGAGTTTGAAGTAATTGAGTTTTTAGTTTCTGAATTTAGGAACGAGTAATCGGAATCAGTCTTTCTAAACGCGAACAAACCAGGCCTTCTAGTTAAAAGACTACATTAAGAAGAAATTTAAGAAAGTGCAATATGCGCAAAACCACCGATATTGTTATGTGTTCATGAAATATGAAGATTAATTAATTTATTTGAAACTAGGATTGTCTAATTCAAAGAGCTAAGTACTTCATTTAATTTAATATTCTTTACTACTAAAATCTCCATTACTAACCTAAGACCTTGCTAGAACTACGAAATCCCGCTCACAGCTAATATACTGCCAAAACATTACCCTTCTTTTGGCTCCGTAGTCGGGTAAAAACACAACAAATGTTTCTTAATTGATCTATTACAATATAACTTAAGAACTAAAACTAGTTTGTTTTTTATTTCAAGGTCATTGAAATAATAAGTCAATACTCGTTCGTCCTTTTATGGCGTGTTATTAACCTTTTGTTTTTGACACTGACTTGTTTATGAGCTATTTACTACATTATATTCTATTTATTCACAGTTAAGACGTTCTTATAAGATAAATAAGATTTTCTTGGCTTTTAACGACTACAAGAGTAGGTACTATATAACTATATCACGGGGCAACCGTTGTTTCTCTTTATTCTTTAAAGGGGCACTCTTATCACCTAAGCGTATAAAAATAACCTACGATCTATTCTCAGACCTACGAAATCCTACAAATATTATAAATGTGAAAGTTTGGATGTTTGTTACTCAATCACGCAAAAACAGCTAAACGGATTTGGATGAAATTTGGCATGCATGTAGCCTTTGACATGGAAAAGAACATAGGCTACCTTTTATCCCGATTCCTTAAGTAGTTCTCGAGGGAAAATCGAAAATGGTTTACGAGCTAAGTTGGGGGCAGACAGCTTACAAATTTGGTATCTTTCTCTATTACAGCGCAAGCTACAACATTTTACTTTCATATTTTTCATTTCTTTTTGGACCCAATTCTGAAGTCCACGCCGATGAAGTCGCGGGCAAAAGCATACACATAAAAATCAGTTTAGCCGTTTCGGTCGTTTCGGAGGAGTTCGAAAACAAGTACGCAATTTTTTATGGATAGATACTTTTTATATACCTAATTGTCCTACCATGGACACCTTTGGCAAAGGACTAACCTCATAAGAAGAAACAGGCATTGATCACTACGCTTGCTTAACCAATTTAAATCAATTCGTGAAACAATCAATGAGTCATTCAGCCGTTAATTACGGTACACCAACATACTAAAATGTAGGTATACTATATAGTAAGTATTCCGTGTAGCTTCAGCATACTCAAGGGCACATTACATATGCAGACTTAATTACAGGTGAGCATAGAATTCGTAGTAACGCCTCGCAAACGTGCCAAGTAATTAAACAACTGTATCACATAACAAACATACCATAATTATTATTTCATATTAATACTCGCTTTAGCTGCGTAACATCCGCGTGGAAAGAAAATAACTAAATAATTTTGTAACCTATGATATGATTCAAACAAAATGAAATCCCAAAATAATGAAGCCGTTTTGTGATTATTAGATTTTTTATTTATTAGGAACTTCAACGACTTATCCACTTGTTAGAATAAATAAATGTAACGACAAAGGTTCTTTTCCGTTGTGAATTTGTCACTGAAAGAAGTACAATATGAAATATACACTTAATTTTTTTTATAGATACATAATGCTAACAAATTTGTAAAGCAGCGTTTAAGGGTGGTAGCCGTCAAAGGCTTTTAGATGTATTAAAGGATCATAAAACGTCTTATGGCCTTCAACGCAAATCTAATCAAAATTTTGGAGATATGCGTGGCAACGCAGATCTCCAAAAACCGAGTGGTCTCACGAGCGTCTTTGGCAATACTAACCAACAACACGAAGGGCCTTACAAATTATTTTGATTTGTCGACTAACTTTGCGTAATTATCTATAGCAACTATTCTACTATATCCAATACATCCATTCAGGCATGTTCTAACTAATCTTCTCGCTCAGATATTAGATCCCACTTGACGACCCGTACAAGGCCGCCGACGCTGTCCTTGTGGCTGAGTACCTAATAGTCTGGAAAAATGTAATGCTATTGATTGACACGCTAAAAAGAGAATTCCACTACCTACTTGGCAGAAGCCTTTTATTTTTCCATGATAGAACTAATATAATATAATAATAAGCTGAATTGCCATAAAATTTGTGCTTACTGTAAGTTTTTGTGACCAGGTGGGAGCAGGTGCGAACGGGCCCGGCGGTCGGCGTGCCCTAGAGCTGATACTGAGCGGAGGGCTCAAGTCCTTGGCGAGGCCAGCGAAGCCGGTCCGTAGGGCAGCCAGCAGGGACTCCGTACTGTCACAACCACAGCCTTTACTTGAGGGTGAGTACTTCCATATTATATACCTACTTAAGCCTGCAATTCTCCCCACTAGGAAAAAAACACTTTAAATGTGAAGGAGCGAGTATTGACCACCGCGCTAGCTCACTTGCAAGTTAGAGATTTCAGAATCCAAGAATTTTTCGTTTTTTTTCGTTCACAAATAGTAAATTTTGGCATCACACATTTAAATTAAAACATTATACTGTACGTACATAACTTTAAAAAGTCAAATTGGAACTTATCCAGGTTTGAACCTGCAAGCTTGAGCGCACAAATTAAATCACAAACAGCTGAGCCACCACAACAAATCCTTTTGTGTAATAAAAATTTGATTATATTCATAAAATGTACCATGAAAACATTATAACCACGAAAATCCCTATATCCCACAAATAACACGAAAATTGTAAAAAAGTTTGTATTTTCGATACATTTTAAATCAGTAATCTCATGATATCGTGTGTAATCTATGTTAACGGGCTTCTCGTTCCACCCTGGGGAAATAACATGTATTCCCATAAATAGATTACCGCATCTGAAATTGGGTCGCGCAGCTCGCACGGGCTAATGTTCCGAGGGTCTGTGATTGCCAATTAGTAACATGCGATGTTGTCGCTTTAACGTTATTTTTATTTATGAGTTCCAAATAACCCCAAATTTAAACGGTTAAAACTATACTGTGAATTGATTAATTATAACTAGCTTGCCCGCGACTTCGTCTGCGTGGACTTCAGAATTGGGTCCAAAAGAAAAAGTCAAATTTCATCCTAATCCGTTCAGCCGTTTTTGCGTGATTGAGTAACAAACATCCAAACATCCACACTTTCACATTTATAATATTAGTAGGATTATCGACCATAACAAGTTGTGATAATTGATTTATTCATTTACTCAAAGAATCAGTATTGAGAAAATTTTAATTATGATTGGCACGTTTTTTAATGAAATTCAAGGTAGCGAAGCTTGTTCGGATCTATATGAATGGCTTTACTTCTAACCTCATGCCAAACCGAAGTGACAATTTTTTAGTTTCATTTCTTCAACTTTATCTAGAAAAATGCAGATGTTTATAACATCCGTCTTGGTCTCACTCCATTAACTCAAGTGCCGCAATATAATATACATCGTTCACAATTTGGAAAGTTCATTCCTTGACAGTAAATTGCTTGTCTTAATTGTCTTTTTAATGACATTAACATTTCACTGCAGTTGATTGCATTTTTTACTCCACATCCACTCCATTAATTCAATTCCATCAGATTTTAATGATAAATCATCTTGGACCATTCAAATACAGCCTGAAATATGAATAAAATAATTGACGCCAAAATTGAAAGACAATACAAAAACCATATTAAAGATGTTCCTCGAAAACTTTTAAATATAGGTAATTATGGACTTGGTTTCTAAGAAACCTTCGAAAGTAAGTAAAAGTATTGGAAAATTAACCGTCCTGCGAATAATGATTTTACTCTTTCAATCGACGTATTAAAATACGAAGTTATGTATACTAGCTGTTTCCCGCAGCTCCGACTGCGGTCTCTATTTTATTTTTTGAAAATATAACATAGCCTATGTTACCCAGGGATAGTGTAGCTTACCAACGGTGAAAGAGTTTTTCAAATCAGTTCAGTCGTTTCGGAGCCTATTCAATGCAAACAAACGCAAACAATCAAATCTTTCCTCTTTATAATATGAGTAATATATTTCACATTTTAATGCTATAACTATGTGAAAGTATGTTTGTGAGGAAAATAAATTATTTTATTAATATTACTCCACAATCTTTATTCAGGTTTGTTATAGTATTAATGGAATGTGTATCATAACTTTGCTCATTTTATTGCCCTTTTATCATGCTCAAATCGATGCGAATGTATTTCATCGTTTTCATAATATTTACATTGAATTTTGAATAATCGCATTTCGCTATTTTGGCTGCCTAAACGTAACTTACGTTTAATGGCCAGTTTAATTTAAGTTTTAGGCAATTATTAGAACCACGATTTCTATATCGGTTATTATTATTCGATAATAGCTGTGACCCGCGCTTTCACCCGCGTAAGTAGGTATTCGTTCCTGATTTCCATACGCAATTTTCAAACTATGACATTTAAACATCTTCTTTATTAATTATTTTTATAAAAACCTTGTTCTGACAATAACGAACACAATAAAAAAACCATCCAATTTGGTGCAGTTGTTCTAAATTTATGCGCTTAGCAACACATTTGGCGATTCATTTTTATATTATGGATTCATTATCAAGTACATAACATAAGACTTACATATCGGCACAACATTAAAAAAAACACAAACGTACAATATATTATTAATGCTTTCTGAGGTTACAAATAATCTAAATTAAACTTATTAATTAGGTTATCCATACCTGGACTTAACATCATGGGATACGATACAACAATCGTTTTAGACGTCTATAAAATATAAGTTCTTCTGAAAATTTTCAGGAATTCTTGATTTTTTTTAGACACGGTTATTTATTCTGTAAAAAAAACTTAATCTGTTTTTACATTAAAATAATTTAATCGATGACCTTGAAGACGCTAGTTACCATAGTAACTAATTAATTTAAATTACATTTAAATAAGTTTCCAAATGATCAACTTCATGCTTCATAGCATTAAATCGATTCCAAGATAGCTTAATTACAGATATTAGTTTTTAACAAAAGGCATGCCAAGTTCTGAATAGATTTATGCTTCAATAACTTTCAATTCTGCCAGACATTTCAGTGAGCGTGGTTAAGTTATTGAGAGCTGAAGGCAAATAACTTTGCTATTCTATAGCTTAGTTCGAAGAATTTAATATTGCAACCGTAGAAGCCAAGAAGTTTAAAGGTAACTCTAGTATTAGCTTTAGAGAACTCTCAAAGCAAAAGTTATTGGCCAAAGTATGAGCTGTATTAAATGAAGAATGTAACTTGGAGTAGTGGTAGCAAAATTACTCGCTCTCGGAGGCAAGTTCTCGTAATATCCTTCCTTCTTCGTCTTAGTCTATAGCATTTAATATCTCTTTCTTAGCTTGTCGATCAATTAAAATTTTCTTGACCAGTATTCAGCTAGATAATATAATTAGCAGAGGCCTTGTGCAGGAAGCGGACCGTAGAGCTCATCAGAAGGACCATGGTTTGCCTTTTGGAAGACACCATCATCATCATCTTTTCCCTGCCTTTATCCCATTTCTATAGGGTCGGCACAATACGTATTTTCCTTCCATTCATTTATATTACTCGTAATCGTAGTATCCACTCATTTCTTTCTGATAGCCTCTTCCACACAATCCATCCATCTTCATTAGGAATTTATACCATTTTTTTTTACTGCAGAGTTAAGTTTAGGCTCTCGTTCTTCCATTTTATTGATGACTAGCTGCCCGGACAGACTTCGTTCTGTCAAAAGTAAATTAATTAAGGTAATTCCCGAGTTTAGGAGAAGTTTTTTTTTTTTTACTCATTATTTATGTTTTACACCTTTTAAACCTTCCCTGGACTTCCACAAACATTTCAAGATCAAAATCAGCCAAATCGGTTCAGCCGTTCTCGAGTTTTAGCGAGACTCACGAACAGCAATTGATTTTTATATATATAGATGTAATGTATTTTTGTGTTTGACCAGGTCTTCGCAAGTGCTCGACGGTACTCGCGTTGACAGATCGAGAGAAGAGCTCAGAGCCGATCAGGGCACACAACAGACTGCGCGCGCCCTCCGTCTGCTCCCGTTGCTCTTCGCTACTCTCCCTCGCCGGTGCCGGAGGATCCAGGTAAGATTGGAAGAACATCTACTACTTTACGTCATAAAGAAAAATATGAATTGGGACTCTGGTTTGTATTTCTTCTGGAAATATAACTATCGCCCCGAGTCTGATATTGGGTTCTGACATGGTATGAAAAGAAAGGAAAAATTTATGTAGTCCGTCAATTTTTTTTCCATGGCCCATATTAAATCCCACTGCTGGGCAGAGGCCTCCTGTTTTGACTTCCAAACCTCTTCGTCTTTGGTGATATGTGTCTGTCAATTAGATAAATAAACATATTGGACAAGTATGTCTTGGTATGTAAAAAAAAAACGACTGTAATTAAAGGGATTTTGAATTCTGGAGTTGGCTGAATCAGTTTTAATAAATCTTACTTTACAAATAATTATGTCGATTTGACACATTGGTGGATTCACATTGGTAGATTGTCATTTAGTTCCTTGTTAGCCATTATTATCACGTACTGAATATGAATTATCCATTAGATGATAGTAGCGAGTTGGGTTTTCAAAAGAAAAACAATATTGAGGAAGACTTACGATAACGAGTGACTGGAAATTCCGATAGCATAAAAGTTCAACAATACGAAAGGTTAAGTACCGAGGTAGTTGGAAAGTAATTGCTCATAAATTTCGCCGTTTTATTTCGCATCTACTTCTCTTACATTGTAACAATGTTATGTAAAAGTGAGCCAAAGATTTCAGACAATCCGTTTGCGTCAACGAGTACACGTGTCACGTTATACTCTTCTTTTATTTAATCAAATCAGTTTGACAGCGTATCCACTTTCATTGTCTAGAATTTATTCACTACTTTGATATGCACATTATCATTGTCTTCTTGTTAAAGTAATATTTAAAAAATAGGGCTTTTTCTCTTTGTAGAATCATATAATCAATCGTAGAGAAAACTACAAGCATTATTGGTTTCACATACGTAACATTAACTTCAACTTGATCCAAACCAATTCCTGAAGGTACAGTAGTCAGTTCTTTATTAAGCATAGTTAAGCAATACAAAAACACAATTTATAATTAGCAAAGTAAAAACAATCTGTAACAACAAGGATAGGGTCCAAGCTTCCGTTTGTCAGGTCGCCAGAGAAAGAAACCTTACAATACACGTCATACCTATGGCAGATGGTCAAGGGTTAGTCCTGAAGAGAGTCTCGTTGAGACGATTGAGACTCTTGACTATTATACAAGCAGTTTATGTCAAATTTTAAAAAGCTGTTAAGAACCACTTCTTGATATCCTATAAAGTTAATAAAGTACTAGTACCTAGTAAATTTTGCGTACTTGTGTAAGTTCGGTGATAATACTATGGATCTGGATGATGGAACTAGAAGGGCTACAATAGCTCTATAACGAAACAACACAATCCCATCTTGTTTGAATTCTTTGGATTTGTCTTAACTAGTACTGTGTTCCTAGCTGATTTAAAAACTTGTATGAGAGAAAACGTTTTAAATAAAAACTTATTTACTTCGTCTTTTTGATTAGGTATTCACTGGACGGGGCTGGCAGTGGCTTCGTGCCCGCTGCACCGATCAACTGTAAGCTCTGCCTTGAAGATGCCACCGTTGACAAGGTCACCCTCATCTCCGGCTGTGGCTGCTCATTCTGCACTAAGGTTAGTTTATATTTAACAGTTTATGTAAATAGAAGCAGTGGATACTACAATCAGGCCTGCGACACTCCATACAACCCCCCCGTGTAATAACTTACTACTACTCCACAAAATACATAAGTGTGTACAAGCGTTAAGTGTGTGTGTGAGCGATGCTTGGCTGACGCCCGCTGTAGCGCATTACCCGTGTCTAAAAACTGTGTCAAAATCTAAACTATGAAAAGCAAAAAAATGTACAAATGAAATGCATTGGGCAATTTACCTCATTTCCTTGGCACGCTGCGAGCATTGACAACCTAGTGAAGTAAGCAAAGCTACACTGCCTGGTTTACAACTTCGGTTAGGGAGGAAATAAATTGTCAGGGGGAGGTGCGTGTCCCTGCTTTACGTAGTAAAGTAGTATTCTTTGCTACGATGGACCTTCCGTCATTATCGTTTTGAGATTTTTAAGATCTTTTTAAGTCCGGATATTTATGAACTGTGCTTGCTGATTGTCGCTTATCTACTATATAAAAATAAGTCGGGTTTTCCTTCCTGACGCTATAACTCCAGAACGCACGAACCGATTTCCACGGTTTTGCATTCGTTGGAAAGGTCTCGGGCTCCGTGAGGTTTATAGTAAAGAAAATTCAGGAAAAATTTCAAGAGAAAAGCAGGAAAAAAAATATATTTATAAAAATCATTTTTCACATTCAGCGCCATCTCTGATACATAGCATGTACTACAACGGCGCCAGTACGTGGTGTGTGAGTATGTATGTCTCACTACATGACACTGGCAGCAGTTGTTGTTAGACATACTTTTTTTATTGTTTACCATCACAGATACAAGGACAAATAGTAACATAGGCTATATTATTTTACAAAAAAAAATATGTACCACGGGCGGAATCGCGGGAACAGCTATAATGAATAAACTCAAAAACTACTGTGCCGATTTTAAAAAATTCTTTCACTATTAGAAAGCTACATTCACTCTGAGTAACAGATACCGCGGGCGGAGTTGCGGGGAACAGCTAGTTTAGATATATAAAAATAAGTCGGGTTTTCCTTCCTGACGCTATAACTCCAGAACGCACGAACCGATTTCCACGGTTTTGCATTCGTTGGAAAGGTCTCGGGCTCCGTGAGGTTTATAGTAAAGAAAATTCTCAATTACATAAAAAAAAATTTAGACCGCGGGCGGAGCTGCGGGAAACAGCTAGTTTAGATATATTTTTTCAATTTATTTTACCGTTTACATCTATGTTAGATGTTTTTAATGATTATTTGACTGTCATAGATTCTACTTATCAAAGACATCTAATCATAAAACTACTTTCATCATTTTTCACACGTTTTGAAAAATCGAGATAGAATCCTTAAAAAATCTGTAACATTTGCGTATCCACCGTAAATCGTGAGACCACAACCCTTCATACCCTTCCATAGTTGACAAGACCTCTAAACAACCAATATACCTGTTAACATGACCGAAAACAATCCGGGAATTCATCGCAGTTGGCAGCCAAGAGATGTTCTAAATGCTCGTAAGGTTAATTAACGGCTGCCTTATAAAGATGATATAAATAGAAACACATGTGGTCCGGCTATTGAGACATCGCTCTGTTTTAGTTTTGTTGCATTTTAAAGAGTATTTTTGGGTTATGAGCTAATTCGTTGCCGTATGTTTTGGTCAATGGTTGGGTAACATTTACAATTAAGACGTCTGTCTTTAGTTTGAACAATATTTATTTCTGTATTGATATTGTTTGACAGAAAGCTAAAGAATAATTAAAACGATTAAATAGCATAGAATTTATTAATTACAGTTGTAATAACAAACTTCCACTTATTAACGCTTTTTGCGTTGAACCAATTTAAAAAAGCTACATAATAAAACGCAGTTGGAGAAAATTAACCAAAAAGAAATATAATATATTCTAACCGGCGTAAACATAAAATATAAAACAAATAAAAAACTAAAGTGACAACCAATATGTCGAGTTATATAAAAACAACTCTATTCATTCGATTTTTTAAATGAAAAATAAGTTAGGCAGGCAAAGAACCTCACATTGTTTTCTATATAAGCTTGATTCGGAATTTTTTTTTCATACTCCGTAATTTTACTTTTTACCGGTAATCCCCTACTAAATAATTGGACGGGCTAAGAGTTAAGTCCTCTTTCAACGTTATAAATCATAATTTATGGTAATCATACTTGTCCGGCCTTAATCATTAATGGTGGTAATTACCATTGCGTCCATATATCATAACTGTTCATTAAAAGTTTATAGGGAATCCCTTGTGGACTAAGGACATTAGTTTTTTTTGTTATACTGATAAATGATCTAAGAATATCATTAAAATGTTTAACGAAACCACTAAAATTGCCAATTTAATGAAATAATAGGGACTTCCCTAGATTAAAATGCGGAAAAGAAGCATGGGTTTAGAATCGACTAGTGGACGCCGGCTTCGCACTACGTCATGCGTCTACGTCTAATTATTACTATGCTTAGACACAAAAGCTTCCTCTTTTATCACTCGTATTTATTGCTGAAATCAAATCAATCAATCAACTCGGCCTATAGCGGTCCACTGTTAGACCTACGCCTCTCCCATGCTCTGCCACAACACCCGGTCCTCCATTTGGGGCTGTGTGTTGTGGTGCGCCATCATTAAGGTGTTTGCTCTAGTCACCACGCTGTGCAAGCGGGTTGGTGACCGCAATCTACTCTCTGTTCTTTCGGAGAACGCTGCTGCCCATTCTCCTTGTCTCCATCCCTTAGTCGCCTTTTACGACTCCCACGGGAAGAGAGGATTCTGTTCTATATTTAGGGTATAATGCTGAAAACTCCATATCCGTTGCGTAATTTAAAAGATCTAAGCTTGCAGACGGCGGGACCGAGTTTTGTTTGATCCGGACTGAATATTTCGCCAGACTCCATGTCTAGCAACTTCCATCGGTTCTATTTCTGCTTTACGTCTGAGGTGGCTGAACTACTATTGGTGTGCTAATATCTGCGATGAAGCCCAAAAAGTTATCATGTGTCTAATAGCTTAAATGTGAATGTGTGTGAGTTCGTTCCTAAGTCTGCTTGTGGCTTCTCAATGGCTCAACCGATTTCGATAAATAATACTTCATTACATCCTTTTTGATGGCCCGAATATCATTAATATATAAGATTCTTTAAAAATGGCGGATTTTAGGTGCTTTATTGTGCGACTGAAAATATATATTTAAAAATCATATAGAGTAAGTGCTGACAGATTTTTTGTTTAGGGTATACTTTGGCATTTCACGTAAATACAATATAATTAAGTAACGACTAAACCTCATTTTATAAATTACCTTCAGTGGAAAACAATAGCCGTTAAGTTGCCCTCGAATTTAACGATAGTAAAATTATAAAGTTCACATTTCATAATTTGAATATAAATGATTTAAACAATCCAATGCGCGCAAACACAAGGTTTTATTTTCATAACAATAAGCATAACCTTGAAATGTGGATAGGAAATGTTGTAGTAATTCATTATATTACGTAATTATTCATTAGTGCAGTGGACCGCAAGTGCTGGCAAAGATATTTAAAAATAAACCCTACTGCTTTAAATTTAAGTTGATGTTACTGTTAACATGGTACTACTGTGTGGTTCAAGGTACTGAGTACAAGATTCCTCTTTATTTTATTTGCCATGATCATAAATACACATAAGTAGATCTAGGTACATATTTGCTTTGTCCGATAACTTTTTTAAAAGTCATTAAGTTTTAGTACCTAAATTTTATCGCAATTTCGCGCCATAATGTTTATCAATGTATGAGGGCCTCGTGCCTAAGTGTAAGCCTTACGGTTTGGCCGATTATAAAGCTTAAGCTGCGCTCGCCGCGTTTGGTCCGTGGATGGGTGACCATTTGAAATCATATCGAGACATTCGAGACCCCTAAGTGTTTCGGAAAGCAAGACCATTTGATAGATGATCAAACGAACTTACCTGTGAAGTTCGATCATTATTATACGAAATGCTTCGTTCGAAGATATATGTTATTAACAATGCAGCTTTCTCATTCCACTCGGCACTGAACGCATTTTTTAGACTAAAAACTAAACAAAAATATTAGTAACATAGTCTATGCACTCCTGTCAAACGTCATTATTTTAGAATCTCATAATACTCGTATGGTTATCTCAATTTTACCAAGGGTGGGATGGGTTGGGAACATATATCTTCGAACGAAGCATTTCGTATAATAATGATCGAACTTCACAGGTAAGTTCGTTTGATCATCTATTATACTGCATGCTTCGTTCTCGATATATGTTATTAACAATGCAGATGTTCAGAGAAATAGTAAAAATGAGATAAACCTTCAAATCTATACAAGCAAGTGTTCCGTATGAATTGCTATTTTAATCAACTTGGTTTCTCTTAGAAACAATATTCAAAAAATTAAATATAATCCAAAGTTCTTATTAAGTTAAAACGACATTTTCAAGAATATGAAAATTAAATGGCAATACTCAGACTTTTACAAGATAATTGCACATTTGTAATGTCTGCTCAAGACACTTTAAGAGGGCAATACCGTGATCAATAATATGATTTCAAATTTAACTGGCCGAATCATCGTCATGTCGATGGGGCCATCATAAAAAATATTGAATTGAATTAGCTGACTTTAAACTGCCTTAAATCTTCAAATAGTACGTTTAGTAATAGTATATTTGTATGGAATGGCAGTTTACATACTGTAAATTGCAAACAAATTTCAAATGTCAATGAGTTATGTACTTGTTCAACCATTTATTTAGTCAGTCCAATAACATCCAATTAAGTTTCTTCTGCAGAATCTACGCAAAGCCTTTGATGTAGAAGCGTGGGTGTACTATATGTCCTGAAAACTTGAAAACAAATTAGTACAATGCCTCCTGAAAGAGGATTTCTAATCTATCTACTGCTGGTAGAAGCAAAACCTGGTTTATGGGTTTTATTATGTGATAAAAACCCATTGTTATTACAACCTCATTTATCTATGAAACTGTGTAATCACCTAAAAAGGTGTTTGCAAATCATTTTTATAGTTATATACTTTATGGTAAGGAAAATTGCTTACAGGTTTTATTCACATCAGTAATAACAAAATTGACACAATTATCGCTTACGTTGTAGATGAAGAATATTTTCTTTTAGTAAAATTCATTAAAATAAATACAGAGGCAAATTGCTATACAATATAGACAATATAGTATTTGATTGCTATAACTTAACTATCAACATAATATTATATAGGTGTGTAATATATATCCGATATATATAACATCAATATTTTATTTAACATGAATTAACTATGTGATCAATGTGCACTCAAAGTCATATATTTCCTCATATATTACTGGTAAAATTAAAAGTAAAAAACTTAGAACTCCATTTCAATCCCATTCTATTTGGCATTTTGCTAGAAGTGGTTTGGATTTATGAAAACCTTTTTATATCCTCCATATACATACATAGCCTCCAGTATCATTATATACCCCCCAATTTTAGAGCTTATTAACATAGATGAGGCTAATTAATGCAATCTAACAGTATGTAAAGTAGGCCGCCCCAAGATTAAAATTAAATAATCTTGATAAAAATACACAATGCCATAGAATAAGTATGAATGGAGATATCCGGTCCTTAGGTACTATATTCGTGACAGAAGGTCCACCAATAATTTTAATTTTATAGTAATAAAAAAGAACTATATAACACTCTTTCAGTTAATTACTTGAAAAGTATGAGAATATGACATAAATTCATGTTAGAGAAGAACCCTCCAAGGGACTATCTGGAGTAGGACTAGGACTATCGTGCTACTCATCCAGCTTGCCTCAGAGTAAGCAGGTTATAATATATATGTTATATATATTGTACAAAGTAGAATCAAGAATCATTTATTTAATTGCAAACATGGGTGTGAGATACATTGATGTTTTGACCTTTGATTAGGTTCTCCATATTTTACCGTCAATGGGTAAGTAATGGTCTCTGTAAGGAGACCTAAGACCTATTGATGTTTCAATACAAAAATATACATCTGTATAACATTAACTTTGAGGCAAACTCTCACAAATGAAAACCAAGGTTTTGAAGGTTAATAATACAACCTTCAAAACTATTTTTTTTTTTTTTTTTTTTAACTGATTGGAAGGGTTATAAAAAATATTCTTCTTCCCAATTTAAAGTAAAAAACATTTTACATTAGAGTAGGATGTACCTAAATGAAAAATTAGGTTTACTAAGTTCAAATTGAATTTGCTTAATTGTCAAATTCTTTTCTTACTATAATTATCTAAGATCCATTATGTATGATCTAACATCAGTGTTACCTATCACAGTGTTACTGTTTGCAAAAGTAAATTTAGGATTTAACAAACCAAGTGTATCTCATAACACCCCAGCAATATGAACCAAGCAAAGCTAATTAAATGAATGTGGTGTGTGCCAACCATTCTGTTAACACAGGATTTTGTTGTCCTCCAGAACCAGAAAATCAAGGTATTGCTTACCATTGATAGAAATTAAATTCAGGGAATAATACTACCAATCCTTAATAAATAATAAGGATAGTTTATTTACTCTCATCCACATGCATAAGCTTAGTTGTTCTTATAGCGAACCTGACCTTTCAAAATCTGACATTTTAAACAGTTCACTATTATGTTTGTGATAAGCAATTTATTTCACTAGGCAACCATTGGTCTAGTTTTGCATCTAATAGTAACTACTTTTGCATGTTAATTCCCATTATTATTATTATTATTTAGTATCTTACTATATTTATAATGTTAAAAAACAAAATTTGTATAGCTGAGCTTCCTTATAAAACAACTATATTAGTACTTTAAATTTAAACTTGTTAATATTTTAAAACCTGCATATGAGTTATACAATGTTAATTATATACTTTAGTCAAGTTAACAAAAAGTTAAGATGATAACAATACTTGTATATCTTGGATCCATGTTGCACATGATTCTATACAGTATAGGTGATCTAGTACCTTTCATCAACCATCGGCTGAACTTGTAACTTTTATAGATGTGTTACCATATTCAGTGCAAAACAAGTTCCAATAAAATTGACATTTTCTAATAAATATGATTCTTGCAGGATTGAATATCTCCAGCAGCAAGTAATTCTACTGCTGTCTTATACTGTATCAATAAACTTAATTAAGACTTTCAATTAAAAATTACCCTGATCACACCATTATGTTTTGCAATAAACAATATAAAGGAGATAAGTTGGTGTTGACATGATCTGCAAGCTTGAGGGCAATAATAGCCCTTAATAATAAATGTCTGACAGCTGTTTGTATATCAGTATCTTACACAGCAGATTGTACTGAATATGAAGTTGTAACCAAATTTGGTACAAAGGTGGTAACTAGTAAGCTATTGATAATATATCAAGTATGGACTTGTCTTGTCCTAGCAAATACAAATCAATCTGGCTAGCCTTTCGGCATGACTTACCTCTCTGTACAAGCATGAGGTTACTTCTGACAGGCTTTGATCTTTAAGGCAGTGGACTTATAATACTTGCTGTAGTAATGTTGCCATGCCTGCTTTGCGGACTGGGTCATCTTCTGGTGAAGGGGACCTTGTAACATTCCATTGGATTGTAGGTTTCTTATTGAACTGGCCTCTTCATTGGCATATCCATGACCTTAGTTAGTCACTAATGTTAGTTTCCTAGATATATTCATATCTCTTACACAGACCATACATTTCTTATCAAGTACTGGTAAGTTGTCCGTACAAAGACCGTCAGAGTGAGATGATTTCTATCAGATCACTGGATAAAATTGTTATAAAACAATGATAACACAATAATATATAATAAATATTTCAGGCAGTCCATTGCCCAGTTAACTTGTTTTGTTGTACTAAATTCATAGAGACTGATATCTCTATTATAAAAGCCCACGTCACTCACTGACTCACTGATTCTGGAACGCTCGCACACTATGATAATTTTTAAAGAAAGAACACATAACAAAGAGTTTATCATAAAAAAGTTTCAAAAACAATATTTTCGCGAAACGTCAATGACTGAAGAAAAGTATTAAGTTTCAATGTATAATACTTTACGCGCGAGCGAAGCCGCGGGCAACAGCTAGTCTCTTAATGATGCTTGGTAGTCCACAGACTTGTTCTCAGGAATCAATAATGACTATCAATAATTCAATGACTTTTGTCAAAATATTCCAAATACAAGCTAGGTCAACATTTATAGCCTTAGACCATATTGAGGCTTATCTGGCATGAGTTCACCCATTGCCAAAACACTGCACACTTGCAACAACTGCAACTTAGGTGCTACTGAAGTAGTCACAGGATCATAATAATATGTTGCTAGAACTTCCATCTCCAAGCCGTCCTGCGTATATCTTGTATAAACCACGAATCCAATGACAACGTCGATGTATCTTGTACACCACCCGTGTCAACCGGTATTTCAGAGTAACATTGGAAACAACTTGTGTAACGGCTTCTGCCAGTTATTAATAAAAAACTACTTATTGTAGTCTCACGGACTACACATAAGAGTAAGGGATCTCGTGCGTATATCACGTATAAGCCCCGAGCCCAACGACCACGTCGATGCATCACGTACACCACCCGCGTCTACCGATACGGAGGTTATGAAAACCATTGCAGCCTTAACCGCTAATAAAAGCCAGTAGCTGTATCGGTGTAATATTAATAACACAATGTTTTATCACCTGAAATACTAGAAGGCGGTGAATTATTCGAATAGTCACCATCATTTTGACGATGTAGGTATAAGTATAGCGACGCTTATTTTGCGTTCGATTAATGTAATTTCCTTCTTGTAATATTGTAAATCTTTTCTACAAAGCCATTTAGGCGTGATTTCCGGTTGAAATATACACTGTAATACACATAATACACTAATATTTCAAAGAACACAGAGATATGCAGTATCAAGTGCCGCGCAAACGAAAATAATGACGTTTGACAGGAGTGCATAGACTATGTTACTAATATTTTTGTTTAGTTTTTAGTCTAAAAAATGCGTTCAGTGCCGAGTGGAATGAGAAAGCTGCATTGTTAATAACATATATCGAGAACGAAGCATGCAGTATAATAGACTAACAATTGGTGGTTTCGAAACCGTTAGTTAGCATATTTAACCATTGGTTGAGATACCTCGAGATCAAATAACGGAGTCTTAGAGTCTGGTGAAGAAGTCGAAGCGTGCGTTCAGACTAACTGCGGTAGAACTATTAAAAATAACCAATCCATCACTCTTTGGATCGTGGCTAATACCGAGGCATTACCCGTTTTAAATACGGCAGTGAGAACATTCTCGATCGAATAATTTTAATCTAGCCCACATCACTGTCTAGGCGATATGTAAAAACCCATAATATTGCATAAATATGTAAAATACTAACAATCTCCGCCATTTTAGTCGCCATCTGTTTACAAATAAAGTTATCACGTTTGACGTTACATCTGTCAGGTTGGCAACATCGCAAGGCCAATGACCCAGCTAGGAATAGAAACTAACCTAGAACTTGATAACATTTTGTTCTCAGCTTGTTGTAAACTGAATCATATGCTTTAGGCTAGTACTAAGAACAGAGGATAAAGAAGAAATCAATGAAGAAGCTTATTTTTAGACACTACTAATACCGAAACATGTGCCCAATATATTCGTACGAATGATCTTTACAAACAATATTCTATAGGCTACTCTTTGATAACTTGACGACGACTGCGATCAAAATTTTACTTTAAATACTTAGGCTAAACCTTTATTTTTGGTCAAAAACCTAATGTTTTTTAGTGAGTGTAACAGTTACAGGTCAATATACTCTTAAACAAACAATACATTTCTTAGTATTGTGTTGTTTGTCAATTTTCCAAGCTATGCTCCTATACAGGATGCTAGGGAAATGCGTGATCATAAGTATTTAAAATTCCTTCAGTCATCATCATCTGCCTAGCCTTTTCCCAAGCTATGTTGGGGTTCAGCTGCCAGTCTTCCTAGATTTAGCTGAAAATTTTACATGGAGCGACTGCCTATCTGTAATACAGTCGGTATCGCATATTGTAATGACTTAAAGACTGTCAAAGATTTACATTTATTAATATTAAATCCGGAGCCAAGGCCATAAGATAACGTGCTTTGCGAAGCTGATGTTTATAAATGATCACCCATCCACAGACCAAATGTGGCGAATGCAGCTGAACATTTATTATCGGTCATAACCACGTGCCCGTCATTTGCCTCAATCCTAAACCAAAAAGCTATTTTGGGCCTCCATTACTCGAAATTTTTTTTTGCGATTTTACTATGCTTTCCATGTTGGTATTTCAAAAGGGCACGAGCATTTCTGTATCATTCTCTATACCTATACGTTGTCTCGCTCGTGTCAGAACTAAGTCATTTTTTATTTAGTTAAAATGGTGGATGTTTCACAAGGCTGCTTCTGACAGATTGTTTTCTAACAAGGCGTAGTATTGTTTATAAAGTTCAGAATCTTTTGGTTACGCTTCGCAGTTTGCATTATTGTTTACGTTCAAATTAAAAGCTCTTCCACGAAAAACACTAAAATGAAACCGCTTCATACGCTGTAGATTTACATTTTGTGTGAAGAAATATGTACCTTATGCTCGAGTTATATGAATGGAAATTCGTTATAAATTCTTTACATGGAACTATTTAAGGTTCTTGCATGCACTTGCATATCAACAGAATATATTTTAGTGTCTAATTGGGACATACATGTATCAATTTTTATTTTGAGAGCTTGTGTAGCTTCACCTAAACCATAATTTTGGATTATTTTCATTGCGATCATGCAATAGATACAGCTATTAAAAGACTAAAACCTATGCTTGCGTATCAAAGGACCACAGTTCAATTGTGAAGTGGTCCTAGCAGGCTGAATAAAAACTCGTCAAAGTAAATTAAATAATTAATCAATTTGCTTCAACATTGATGCTGATGTCTCCTGGTTCACCTTGAATTGATTAGATGTTCTGTTCAACAATCGAAGTGTTAATTTGTTACGTTAATGTTTTTCTTTTAATTAGTCAAACGATGTTGAAACTAACATTATCGTGAATATATTTTTGACATCATCGTTTACTGACTAAGTTTTATTTGATACCTTGGAGTTGGCGAACCATTCTCCTTACTTATGTAATTGGGGAGTCAAAATTAACAAAATTCCCTCCTAATACAACGAATCTAATTTTGTTTACTAGCTTTAGCCGATGGCTCCGCTTGCGATGACGGTTATCGTGTCAAAAAGTACCGTATGTCCTTTTTTGAGATCCAAGTTTACTTCATACCCCAGTTTTATCTGGATCGTTTCAGCTTTTTAGCCGTGAAAGCATAAGACAGACCAACAAACGTTAATTTCGCATTTATAACATTAGTATGGAGTATGGATAATAAGCAGACGATTCTAATATTAAACAGAACATAACAAAAGCGACCTTAGGAGATTATAAAGCAATTAATATGTAATAACATAAGTTGATCGGTAACCTTCCGACGCGATGTCTGCGCCAGACCGCTGCGTGCAATGAATAGGTTGATATACCACAATACGAGTACATATAGAAAATCAATTTTCTTTTGTCCTTTATTAGAAAATAAATGTTTTCGATTGGCTCGTTGTTCTAATGGTGGTAAGCGCGCCTGAACATCACAAAGTCTGTTGTCTCTGTTCCTAGTTCTCTAGTTTAAAAGTACTTACTAGAGGATTGTTGTTAAGTTTCATTTTTGCATAAAAGAACTTGACATTATGTTCAACAGCTAACTTCATTAATACCAGTTGCCTTAGAATAATAAATATTTAACGATTATCAATTTACTTTTCTAGGGGTCAAGAGGTCGATACAATCGATTGAAGTGGGTTTTCTGTATTATTTTTCGATTCCACTTGACATTCTGTTTATTAACATTAATTTATTAAATGTATTTGCGTGTTTTGTTGTTTGAAATTTAATTAGGCAACTTTATTCGTTGAACTTTAATATGATGTAAAAGCTAGGGGGAGTTCTTAGGCAAAACCAGTCAGTACCTATACATTCCTACCTTTAGAAGATTGAATTTTGCACACATCTGCTATTTTAAAAGGATATGTCAAGTATCATAATGGTGGAGTCTTCGTTATTGGTAGTATTTCCTATATCAAAGACTCACTATACGACCCGTACCTACACAAAGTAACATACATGATAATTTTAAAACAAATTGCATTTGCAATTTGCTTATCCTTTGATCTCTTTTCATCGTCAAATTCTAAATTTCTAAAAAAACCTATTCTATTACTGCTTACTGCGGACCTAGGTAAATAACTCTTTTACTAAATACCTCTGTTTAAGTCGCGCAGACCTTGCGTAAGAGATCCCCTGGCTACTGCAAATGCAAGGATGGGATCGTAGTCCGTGGTGTTTTTAGTTGCAAGTCCAACATATCCCCATGCTGTGCTCTCATCATGGGCTATTTTCATAAGCTTTTCACCCCGACAAAAGAAAAGACCATACATAACTAATACAACATTCATTTGAGCGGCGTTGAATAATTCATTCAGACTTTTATCTGAGCGCACTGTTGTTTACCATTTTTAAATTTTTGCTGAAAGTGGTGCGGAATTAATCTGAAGATAGACAGAAAAAATCTGGTTTTTCTCTTGTATATTAGGTAGGTATACGATTTCATTAAATCGGAACTTGGCTTTATGTCTTTGTGGCATCTAAGCATGGCTTAGGATTAATTACTCATATTACTATTATTCTTCTTAAACTATATGCTTGGCATTGTTTGGGTTACGAGTGGGTTCACGTCGGTAGTGTAATGCTGGTTTCGAATCAGGCCCTATGATCGTCCGATGCCCTAGCCATAAGGCTAAGGCCGCCGCTTCAAATTAATTCATATTTTTTTGTAAATTCATTTTTAATATTTACAAAGTAATTTAGAACAAAGTTGTATCATCTTGCGACCGTGATACAACCGCGACTATATCACCGTTACATGGTTTACTGGTCACTGTACCTACTCGAGCTATATCTAGGCGGCCAACCCCGTAAAAAGGGAATACAGGTCGGCATGATACTGCATCTTTTATCTCACAAGTAGGTCAGGCTTCTGACCGTGTGCTCGATGTGTCCTACATTACCAGGCTAGCTTCTATGACCAGCGGTCTTATTACGTATTTCGCAAAAGCAAAGCGATAGCAATTCAAAGCGATAGCAATTGCCGGCAATAGCAAAAATTATACTTCTGTGCCGTTATCTCGGTATGTAATACGAATGAGTAATTCAATAGCAATAATTGGTACAAATTAAACTGTCGCGTTACTTTTGCAACATCCGTAATACCATCGCTGTCGTGAACCAGAGTTGCATTTGCTGGGGAAATATAAAAAGCTTTTATTGCCATAATTGTCATCTTAATAACTTAAAAACTCAAAAAAATGATCAGGGCTTGCCTGTGCGTCCAAACTACCCTCTCGGGTATCCTCTGTTCAAGATTTCAGAAAGATTTTTTAGGTTACATTTTGGATGCTCTCGCTGCCACTAAAAATCTTCAATCATTTTATTCTCCTCATTTTTAAAAGCTCACTCATTCATCTTTATTCAACAAACTCTTTACCCGACAATCATAGAATACAAAAAGAAAAAACATAACATCGACGCATACAGAAAATTATACACAAACGTTTACAAGAAGTATAAATATTTTCAGACAGATTAGTTTTTTAGCACACCTGTAAAACATCAGCTGTGACCTTGATAGCCGTTTGGCTGGCAAACCGGCGACGCCAAATAGACCACATTCTTTACAGCTGGGTAACCCGCAATATTATGTTTTGGCTAAGTTTTACAATGAATTCTACCGGGTGGTACTACGAAGTTGAAAATATAGACATCTTAAAGACTGGTAACCAGTTTCGGTCAGTTCGCTATTTTTAAGATGAGCGGCTACTAAACCTACCAAGGAATCTGCGAGATGTCTGCCAATGAATAAGTTAATGAAATGAAGAATGATAAAGTTAATTGTAACTAAATAAAAATGTTTACCACTCAATTAAATGTAAGTGGAACATAAATAATCCTAAGATGCTATTATTAATAAGCGGAGATCACGCGATTTTAAAAGAGCAATGCAATCGGTATTCATAATTATAATAAAAGTGCATCCTGAAGACTGGTGAGATCCTTCGGCGTTAATATAATAATATAAATATTTTATTAAAATATTTATATTAAGTATAGTCAATATCCGCGTTATTCTATTCATGTACTTTGAAATGCATATATCTTTGCATGTAATAAACCAATTGCGATGAAACATGTTAAGAAAAAAAGCTTAGTGCTAAATGCTAGCCTAAAATGTTAACTAGCTCACTTCAGAGTGTCGGTATGTGCGCGTATCGTAAAAAAATACTAAAAGAAGTATATCTTGAAAATATTTGGTCATCGCTGAATTGATTACATCTGGCATGAGTTTTCTTAGAAATATGTTTTTATATTTTTTTCGCCATGTTTATAGACATTACAAAAATAGATCTTTAAGTGTTTTGACGTATTTTAACATATTGTTATTTTGTGTTTATGTCTATATTGTCGTTTCTATAATATCAACGCTAAACTTCAATACTAATACGAAAGATGACTAAGTACATACTTTCAGTAAGCGGCGAACGTACAAACGTAAACATAATTATATGTAGCGAACTATAATCTTGGCAATTTGTGTTTTATATATAAACTAGCTGTTGCCCGCGACTTCGCTCGCGCGTAAAATAAAGAGTAGTATTATAGGTAGATGGATGTATTCTGTGATTTTCAAAGTAAGGAGTATGAATAAAATTTTTCATAAAATATTATGGCGTTAAAATAATAATTAACGTAAAGTAAGTAGCAAAAGCATTTGTGTTATGGAATCTGAGACAATGAAGATACCATAAACACCCAGACTCAAGACAATTTATAAAAGTTATTTTCTACATGGACCTGTCCGGGGATCGAACCTGGGACCTTAGAGCTGGCGACACCTTAAAAACCGGAGTGAAAGCCACTCGACCACGGGGGTCGTCATTATAGATATGTCTTAGATGGGCGTTATCTTATCTACTTATCTTTTCGTCTGTCTATCTTTGAGAATACCGAACTTCACATACCAACTATTTCAGCCCCTATTTCACCCCCTTAGAGGGTAGATTCCTAAAAGGCTAAAATCACGGAAATACATCTTATTTATTTCTAACTAATAACCCTTGTATGAAATCAAATGTGTCTATCTTTGAAAACGACACAATTCATGTACCTACATACTTCCAACCCCTATTTCACTGTCTTAGGGGTATGATTTTTAAAATCGCTGAAATACTTCTTTATTTATTTCTATCCTGAAACCCGTATACAAAAATTCATGTGTCAATCATTGAAAATACCGAACTTCCCATACAAACTTTCAACCCCTATTGCACCCCCTTAGAGGGTAGATTTCTAAAATCTCGGAAATACGTCTTATTTATTTCTAACTAATAACCCTTGTATGAAATTAAACGTGTCTATCTTTGAAAACGACACAATTCATATACCTACAAACTTCCAACCCCTATTTCACCCTCTTAAGGGAATGATTTTCAAAATTGCTGAAATACGTCTTCATTTATCTCTAACCAGAAACCCGTATACCAAATTTCATGTGTCTATCATTGAAAATACCGAACTTCCCATACAAACTTTCAACCCCTATTTCACCCCCTTAGGGGATAGATTTCCAAAAGAAAAATAGTCAATAAGTGGACTATCTAACAGTGAAAGAATTTTTCAGATCGGATCAGTACTTCCTGAGATTAGCGCGTTCAAACAAACAAAATAAAAACAAACTCTTCAGCTTTATAATATTAGTATAGATAATAATGACCAGACCAAAAGCTGGAACATGCGCTATATCCTGTATATTTATTTATACCAGCTTAGCAGTTTGCCATCAGATCTCGTCACACACAGGCATTAATCAGTAGTGGATGCGAGATTCGAATACCGTCCGTTCAGTTTAATAAAGACAAAAATATGAATAAAGTAACCTTGATGACCTAGCTGTACCCGCGACGTTGTTCGCGCTGATCAGTCGTAATAGGTATGCATGTGAAAAATATTTTTGACTGACTGAATCACTGAATGCGCTTTAGATGGCTCAAGTCGCCTGATACGGGTATTTGACAATTTGGTTTCTTTTATGTAAGTCGCAGAAATTGCGGGATTTAGATGATGGACTTATCCTGACTATGAACTTCACCTGTTTAAGAGTAAAGTGTGATTGTAAAAACTTTATGCATTTTTGTTTGTCTCGATCAGGCATCAAAAATTACATGAGCAGCAAGCTATCTAAAAAATTAGCTATGTAAAAAATTACAAACTAAAAAATAATACAAAACACAAAAAGGGTTAGCTCGATATATTCGTACTTCTGTAAGAAAGTCGGTTCTAGAAATAAAAAACAAAATATTAAGTAGGTAACATCAGGATTTGAACACGCAGCAAGATATTTCACATTTCCTATCGCATAACCACCGAGCTGTTTAATACTACTGTATGCATCTTAAATAGTTATTCATACTTCAATAAACTGATCGCTATGGCAACGTTATTTTCGCCATGGTTACTTTTTTGTTTATATGTCAAAGATTACGTGTACAGATGAATGGAGATTATGTAAATTTAGAGTTTGATCCCTATTTAATATGGACGACCATATTGATGAGAGCTCATCCTAAATTGGACTTTGTGTCGCCGATATCGCTTTCTATTGATTCAAATGTACATAACTTTTTTGTTTATGAACCGATTTCGATGAAACCAAAACTAAGTAATACCTCAAGTTACGTATAATTTTTGTATATAAACATTGTCTGCATGGGATTCATAGATTTTACGTGATGTGCGCACAAACAAACATATAAACAGACAAACAGACAAACAGACAAAAATTTCAAAAGTGATGGAAATGGGTTCTGTTATTTATCTTTTCACACGCTGGATATTTTTTTTTTCAATTTCTTCAATGTACAAAAATGACTTTTCTACAGATTTATTATATGTATAGACTACTGCCGATGATTCATTGTTTACCATTCTATAACGTCACAAACGTAATTATTATGTAACGAAGCTTTCTGGATTTGTACTTTTTGTAAACTGATGGCTGTAATAAAACCGGGATTTGTAGGCATAGCAATCAATCAATTCAGCCAATTGCGGGCCACTGCTGGACCTAGACTTCTCTAATTTTGCGCCACAACACCCGGTCCTCCATTTGAGGGCTGTGTTCTGGTGTGCCATCATTAAGGTGTTTGCCCTAGCCACCACGCTGGGCAAGCAGGTTGGTGATCCCAGTCTACTTTCAGTTCTTTAGAAGAACGCTGCTGCCATTCTCCTTGTTTCTATATCCCTAAGTCGCCTCTAACGACACCCACGGGTGGAAAAGGGGACTTTCTATTCCACGCCGAAACCCCACGGCAAGATATAATAGGAAAGATTTGTACCAAATAAACTCAAAAATACTGGGCCGATTTAAAAAATTCTTTCGCCCTAAGAATGCTTCGTATAATCCCAGAGTAACAAAGGCTATATTTATTATTCTAAAGTTCTTTACTTGTCTTATACCGACGCGCGAGCGTAACCGCAGGCAACAGCTAGTCTTAAATAAAATACTAAAAGCAATTACTCATTTTATGACACATCTAAATGTTCTGATTTTTAATTGTTCTTACTGTCATAGTGACTTCGTAATTCTGAGAGGATGAGTCAAATAATAACTTTAACGTCTTTAAATATAATGGTCGAGGTAAAAAGCTTAATTACTTGCTTCTGCCCTTGACTATGTACAGAAATAGATCTCGCTAATTTCGTCCTTCATCAGAGTTCAAGGTCCTTATGACAGATTATATAAAAATCTTAATTGTGATTGTGTGTGAATTTTGGTATCGTGTATCATCGCTGGTGAATTATCAGAGATATAACCAAATCTCTCCAAGAGACAACTCTTCAAAACTCATCAAAACGTAGGTTAGTTTCATACCCGTGACCCTTAAAAAATGTTTAGGATTCAGACGCCTTGTAGATGATTTCTCAAAATATTGTAAAGCTATATCTTTCCATACGTACCTATGTGAGTATATTATATCACATATCATAAAGCGCTCAGAAATATAAGACGTCACAAGCCCTGACTCCTGAACTTTAACGCGCCCTACCTTTGTCAAATTGTATTGTTTGGAAAAAGGAAAATTTGTAACTCATATTTTTACGGACTACATTTTGTGACGCCTCACACACGGCCATCTGATCCCAAACTAGGCAGAGCCTGTACTATGGTGACCAGACTGATAAACATAATTATATATTTCTAAAAACATACATACATATTTTAGATAAATTATACCCAAAAACAGAATAAATGATCATGCTCATCATATAAAGATTTGTATGGTGGATGGTGGGAATCGAACCCACGGCTTCTGGTTTCGCAGTAAGTGTCACTAACCACTAGACCAACAGACCAGTCACATAGATTTTTACTTTTCACACCTAGTCCTTACCTCTATTCTAATGCGAAGCGAAACATTTATTTTTACAATACTAACTACACATTTCCGACTAAAATAAGAATTTCCAAGCCTTTCAAAATGTACATTTTGTACTCAACAAGAGCAAACGTTCCGTAATGACCAGCCTTTGTAAAGTCGGTCGGTGAGGCAAACGGGAATTACGAGATAGTCTACTGTTTCTCCGACACCGTGAAGGACTCGCCTCATAAATGTTTGTAGCTTAGTAATCTGTGTCGTAGGCCTAGTACTATGTATAATGGCTAAGTTATTATTAATTATGTGTCTCACAAAAGAATCCTTTCGCGATCAACATTTTTAAGGAGTTCAAAGTTGGTTGCAGCACAATCCGTATGTGAGAGACCATCCAGGTATTAACTTTAAAACTATCGCGTTGCATGATTTTGCACGCTGCTTGCGACCACGGCCAGTGTAACCCGGCCGAAACGTCAAGCCTCAAAAAGGTAAATGCATGAGTTCGCGTTAATTCCCGTGACGTAATTTTATTAAAACCAGCCAGGTAGCCAAATCAGAAATAGTACAGTTTCTTTCAAACATATTCTTATAATCATAGCCGCCGTTCCATTCGTTGTTATCCAATTAATTTTTAATGTTGAGAATGATATTTAAGACAGGAAGCATCTGAAAGTTTAGTATTTCAACTACGTTTATAACTTCGTCGTTTAGCATATCTTCACCCACGCCGACGCAGTAGGTTATCAGGCTTGCTTACTTTGAAATATGTTTTACAAGGAAACTTTTAATGCAGATGCAAATTACAAAACTAGTCTCAGTGCATTGCAAATGAGCGTCCGTGCTGTGCTGCGATGCAAATTATATTAGTTGCATCGTTCAAAACGGTACGGAAACTAACCGGAGCTGAACATAATATAATACCGGCCTATATTCGTCCCACTGCTGGGCACAGGCCTCTTCCCATATAGAGAAGGATGAGCATTGATCACCACACTTGCTCATTGCGGGTTGGCGATTTCAGATTCCAATACTTTGAAATCCAGGTTTCCTCACGATGTTTTCCTTCACCGTTTTGTCAATGATGTCTTAGAATGATTAAGAAAGTACATATAACTTTGAAAAGTCACATTGGTACTTGCCTGGGTTCGAACCTACAACCATGTGCATGCCAATCCAGTCATTGAACCGCTAGGCCACCTCGACATAATATAATATCTATCTATATATTATTGAATGAATCCCTATTTCCCTTGGTATTACGGCATTACGCGTGAACGGCTGGACCAATTTTATTAATTGTTTTTTGTCGTGTTGGTTATTATTAGGACCAGGTTCTTACGAAAGAAAAAAAATTAAAAAGTAGCGCGAAACGTTAAAAAATAAAGAAAACATGACTTCTCTATTAAAGAAGAAGCGAAGACTTTTGCATAAGGTCGTCCGAAAATTTTGCTCTTTGAGCTACAAGCTTCTTAGATGATTAAAGATGATGCCATAGGCAAGTATACATAAGTGGAAATAACTACGTTACTATTCTAGTCAAGCGTATACATAAATGAAATCTTAAATGTTATTTGTCTAATTCCCTTGACCTGGTATCTACGGTTTGGGCAATGTTTTTTTATATAGGACAAGCCCACCACTTGCCCCATCGTTGCGACTCCTGTAAGCTACATTATAATCTACAATAATAACTATGTTAACCAATTAAAACCACGGAGACATTTAAGCTCGATGTGTCCCAGGGAAACGATTAACTGTTTTGGAACCCGCAACGAAAATTAATCAGAAGACTTTATTTGAGGAGTTGGAATAAATAGTAACGTCCCTTCACTGCAAGCAAGAGACAAAAAAATATAGGTCAGAGGCAAAGAAAGACTTAAGCAACTAAGTTTTTAAATTAATTGACCCTAAAATTCCTTAATTTGGCAATGCTGTTGCAACTTACATATTCTAATACAATAACATTAAAAAATGCCTTCACTCGTGGCAGTGTTTCCGAATGTTGCGTGAACAAAATAATGCCCATGAAAAAATTATAGTCACAAATCATTTTACGTTACCTTGGACATGTATAACAAATTATTAAAGTTGTGAAATAGCCTGCCATAAAATTTGACTATATTGTTCTATTTCAAAATATCTGCAAATTTTCACCCAATATGCATTAAATTTGGAGGTCAATGCAGTCAAGGTGACGAATGGTGGGGTCACGACCAAGTTTCTAAATCTTATTATGACGCGATTGACGATTAGTCTATAGCTGAAATGGAAGTACGAGTTCTGAATGAATGAGGTACAGTTTTAGAAGACGCAGATATTCTTTAAATAAAAATCATTTCATCTCATTAAATTAATTTTAGTCAATATCCCCCCGTAAGTCTTGCGATATGAATACAGGAACATGTACCTACCTTCAACAATAATATGGGAATTGACTTCCGACTTATAGAGGCAATATAGTAGTAGTAGGCAGTATTTCATTTATAAGTATATATATATAAATATATATAGTAATATCATGTACTGCCTCTTATGGACTGTTTCATACATTTTGTATTTATTTAAACCAGAGCCCAGACATCGTTTGCGTTAACCTTAAGTGCATCAAAGTTGCTACTCACCACATGTAGCACTTAGCGATGACATGCTTTAAGGACCACAAACGCGAGTAAATCTTTGTTTTGTAGTTTATTTTCGAACAATAAAGTACCGCTGACTGCAAGTTGTATTCTCGGTAGCAGTTAGGTTTTATAAATATCCGATATGGGACGAGGTGGCTTTGCACTTTGTAAAAGAAAATAGTTCATGTGTACACGACTTGGATTTATTGGACATATTCGATGTGACCTTTCCTCGTTTGTCGTTGCATGAAAGCCTCATAACTAAACAGGCTATGAATATGACTTTGGATGGATATAATAAAGCAGAGGAAGTCCAAAAAAGAGATTGATGGATTGTGTGAAAGAAAAGACTGTATGCTGCGATGACGTGTAATAGAGAGGAATGGAAGGAAAGTACGCATTGCACCGATCCCTTATGAATGGGTAATGGGCAGGGAGATGATGATTCGATGTGACCTTTATGAAGAAGCAAGGATCTGACTTAAGAGATCACGGTGTCGACATTTATTTAAAAAACAAAAACGAAATTTCTAAAGTCCTTCGTTAGAGGATGCTAGGAGGTCGTGTGTTCGATTCCTCCCTCCCAGGAGAAATCTTTGGGTGATAAGCATGATATTTTTTTTCTGCGTCTAGGTATAATATACCTGTAATTATTCAAGTATTTCGAAATATAGAATTGGTTATCTCTGTCTATAGCCTCTGTCTAGTTTGGGATCAGATGGCCGTGTATGAGATGTTCCAAGATATGATTGTTATTATTGATTAGTACCTTAAAACAGAAATATTCGAGTTAGTAGAAATTAAATACAACTTAAATGTATTGTGTTCCTTCTCGCAAATCTACGTAGGTGGTGCTATGGACGTAGCTAGAGTTGCAATAAATTCAATCCTTGTTTTATTTTTAGATACCATTCACAAGTTACTCGCCCACTACCAACCCTCTATTTATTGTTGCTCCGTTCAAAGGTTTCAGTTAATTTCAGTTGTATTCAGACTCCTTTAAAATTTTCAAGGATTTATAACAAGGCCGAAGAATTTCTTCCAACTTACATACCTAATTTTTTTCGGTGGAAATTCCGAAAGACGTTTTACTCCCTTTAAAAATTATAGACGGACAATTTTTTATGTATATGTCAAACATTCTCAAAACATTTTTTTTTAATAATGCATGAATATTTAAACTTTGTTCACCATTACTTGGCTTCCTTTACTGTCAAAGTAATCACTTAGTTAATCAATTGGCAAATTTCTAGTCAAGCGGTGCCAGTGGTTGTTGGTGTTTCGGTCAAATAACCAGGAGTCGTGATCAGTAAATTTGACAATAGATTAATCAGCCTATACAAAACCAGGTTACTGCTTACTAACTATAATATATTTGCCGATATTTAAGTGTAGAAGTTATCACGTAACAGTTCTATACAACACATATTTCAAACTTAATCCGATACAATTATCTCGTTACGATTGACACACCATTGACGTCAGCAACAAATAGCTCTTAGGATACCTGTTATCAGTACAGACTAGGTAATATTAGCAATCTCGAAGTAAATATTGTTGCATCGTGGAATATTGTATTATCACTGCATAGTCTAAACAAAGTCGCTTCCCGCTGCTTGTCGCTATGTGTGGATCTTTAAAACTAGGCAACGGATTTTGAGGCGGTTTTTTAAATAGATAGACTTCAAGATGAAAGTTCATATGTATAAAACACGTGCATTGGCGGGTCAGTTATAGAATAAAAATGACAGTGCCGACCTGAACCTCAATATTGCCAAGACCATCAATAGTAAATTTGCCTTAAGGAACCCTAATAATATTTGTTTTGCATTCTAAAGTCAATACTAAATCAAATGTGACTAAGTAGCTTTGACATTGACCAATTTTGTTAACAAATTCATTTATCACTGTATATGATAATTATGTAAGTAGCTGAGAAATAATGGTAAGTAAGTTTTTATTGCATTTTGGTAACTTCAGTTTGTACAAACACATATTGTACACTGGTAGTAGGATATTTATTTTAAATATAAACAGTTTTGTCATGTACCTCAAAATACCCAATTACTCTTATAAATAACAAATATTTTTACGAAATGACACTTTTATACTCAATGAGTAATGTTGTTGTGCCAAATGAAATCACATTTTATTTTGTCCGCTAACGCCCCTGCTTTTCGCATTCGGCGGTACCAGGAGCGCATGAGCGCGCGGTGGTTTCTGCAGTGCAGCCGGCTCGCTGCACACTTGCACAACCGGTCACGTCCGCGTGCCGCACACAGCATTGAAAATTACGTCATGCATTTTATTTAGCCTTATGTAGAGCTCAATATACCTAACTATACTTACGCACAGTCGGCAAGTAAGTCACGACGCGACTCCTACGCGCCTATGCCAGCCTGGTACTTGTAAAGCCAGAAAGGATTCAAAAGGACCTTTTGCTTTGTCTTTTCGCCTTTTAAGGCGGTTGTTATGAAGGACCGAGTTCAAAAGGACTGCGTCCTGCGCGAGTGCGTTATTGAACTTGTCTTTCTGATATATTCATTCATATAATTACTTGATGTGCTCTTATTTAAAATTATAATAGGTGCCATTAATTAAAATATTATTTAATATGTAAGTTATTTTTCTCATCTGCCGTTGGGACCTGCATTGTGTAAGGTCTTAGTGACCTTGTCTCTCACTTTTTACTATCAAGGTCTTGATTCGGTACGCATGCTCTTTAATATTGTAAAATAATGGTTTCATTCACACTTACTCGACGCATCATTTTTTATTTTAAAAATACAGCTGCAATTATTGTGAAATACCTTGTGTCTAAATGTCAAAGTACAGGAAACAAGTTTTAATTATAATCTGTAATATTCATATTAACAATACTTTTTTAAAAGGGTCATTTACCTAAAACGGTATATTAATAGTGAGTCACTCACCTTTGTCGTTAAAGCAAGTCCTTTCACATTTTCATTGTTTATAAGGAGATATTTTCGATAAACAAGATTAAACATTAGAGTTATATAATAATAATTATAATAACATATTTATAGTATATTTTCTTTGCTCAATTTTTACGCTAATTAGAGGCTGCTGACTTTAAGGAACAGCTACGTTCTTGAGAAATATATTTCTATGAACGACTCTGCCATTTTTCTGAGAACGGCTGATTTTATGTCAGTATTGACTGAGTGTCAGGTTGTCATCTCCTAAAATACAAAGCCCGCCGGATATTAGTCCCGACCTTTGACCCCCGCGTTTGTTTGGACATTTCTTCTCAGGGTAGTCAGAAAGGAACTGTCTACTTTATCAAGCTTAAAAAAGACATCTAAAATTGATAGTACCTATCTAGACAGTCAAAGGATGGCTTTTAGTTACGATAAACTTAGGTTCAAGTTGGTGGATACTCTGCAACGCCAAAATATACCAAAATTGCCAACCCACTATGAGCAAGGGTGTTTATGAGCTATAGATATATTATGTTCCCAAGCTACATCTCGCCTGTCCTTTCTAGCCTTGGGCCTTATTCACCAAGTCCAAGCGGTTAACATGCCCCTGATGGTCTTCACACAATCGATCCATCGTTTCTTTGGTCGTTCCCTTCCTTTATATCCATCCGTTCAACCTCAAATTGTTTCCAAGTTATTATAATATAAGTAAGGAAATGTGCCTCGTTTAAACAAATACATATCATGAAAGACAATACAGTGATGTCACAATACTATCAAATATCAGCTGATATCATGTTTGCACACAGATAATGCACGTCCGGTATCCAATACTACCTTATGTTTATTGGTTATCTTTTTTATTAATTCATTCCATATTGATAAGTAACTGTGGTATCTGTCGTATCTGTCAAGTGCAATATGTTGACATTCAAAATTATTTTGGATGTTTTTGTTGGTACTTTCATACTTCTGTCTCACAAATTCGATCGCCTGCAAAATGCGCATTATTTTTGGTCCTGTTCGTGTTGATTATGAGATTATTGAGATTAAGTTATCCGAATACTGACTTATTTTTCGAAATGTGTCCAAACTACCCTTCTTCAGCGGCTTTAGTAAGTATATGGAATTTGGGTAATTTCTAGTTGAAAATATAACACCTACGCGAAAAACATGAGTACTTTGAAACTACGTTTTCCAAGCTAGTGACGTCATACTCACGTGTTCAATTCATTTATCTTGTTATTTTTGTGATGAATTACAGTTTACATTGTTTTACGTTTATATTACTGTCGCTATTCATCATTATTTTACGTTTTCTGAAACAGTACGTTGGTGTAAACAGCTCGAATACCAAGATTGTTATTTAGCCAATATTCAGAAACACTCTTGCCCTGTAGACAAACTAACGTTTCTTAAAGCGTTTACAATTATAGAAATCGCTTAGATGACATTAAATGTATGGATAAGTCACGTGACGTAGACTTGTCCCTTCCATACATTTCGATCAACGTTAACGCTTGTAGAATATTCACTTATTTTGAGGGACTTTCTCCTTCGAATTATCTAATTGTCAACTGTTTATTATACCGTAGTTAACAAATTGACAAGTTAACAAGAAGGATTGGATTGGTTATTGATTTCGGGCATATTACGTAAAGCGATTGTTTTTCCATGAAAGGGAACGCAATCGCGTAGCTACTGAGAGACTGCCATCTGAGAGAGCCATGCCATTAAGATCTCACAACTAGACCAGTTTCACGAAATACTGAATTTCTTAGTAAACGGGGTTTGAAGGTCAGACAGATAGGACTCATTAAATATCTGAATCTGGTGATCCTGGCAGCCGACCCCGAATAGATTGGTAACAAGTATATTGACGAAAACAGAATTACAAAATTTATATTATGTCCAGTGCCACTCACAGTCATGACCAAAGACGAATCTAACGACAGTTCTCAAGCTAAGATCCAACAAGTCGTTTAGGCTACTAAGCGTGCCAAAGACAAACATACATACGGCATACATCCTCAAAAAACAACCTTTCTTTTGGTACACTCAGGGGCCTTATTCACTGTTATGTATTTGAGGAGCGGGAATACGCGTGCATTAAAACCACGAGCAGCAAGGATCAGAGGATTGGCGGCACACTGCGGGTTCAAGAATTTGGAAGAGGCCCTTCTCGACAAGTTTGTGATGGGAATGGCAGCGGGTCATGAACGTGAAAAGTTATTCGCGAAGGATCTGCAGGAACTGACGCTGGGGAAAGCCGTAGAGTTGGCTGAAAACGTGTGCGCAGCGCGCAAAGCTGCAACTACCACGCAAGTATCGAGCTGGAGCGCCGGCGCCGCGGGCGGAGCGAGGCACGCGGTCGCCGCCGCCGCGAACGCCGGCAGCGCGGGCCCCGAAGCCGTGTTCAGTATCTCCAAGAACGAAAAGTGCAGTGTGTGCGGGTATACCAATCATAAGGTCAATCAGTGCCGGTTTAAAAGTTACAAATGCAAAAAGTGTAACCGCAAAGGTCATTTAAGTAGAATGTGTGCGTCTAACTCGAAAGTAAATTACGTCACGGAAGATAATGTGGATGTCGGAGACGATGGTAAGTTGGGGGTACTTAATATTAAATGCGTAAGAGGTAGACCAATGTCAGAATTCGTGAACGTAAATGGTATATTTTTGGAGTTTGAGATAGACAGTGGTTCAGCCGTTAATGTAATATCAGATAGTACCTACCAATCGTATTTCAAGGAATTGCCATTGTCCGACACCGATAAAAATTTATTTAGCTATACGGGAAGTAAGATGAAAACTTTAGGATTTATTAAATTAAACGTGACGTACACAGATAGCACACATAACCTAAAGTTCTACGTAGTATGTGGCGGCGGGCCGCCGCTCCTAGGTCGGGAGTTTCTACATTCATTTAACATAGAATTTGCCCCGGCGACGCCCGTCAATTATATGAATAAATCACAGAATCAGATAATTACTGATATTATTTCGCAGTTCCCAAAATTATTTTCTAGTAGATTAGGATGTTTCAATAAAAATAAAGTATCTTTAAAATTAAAACCTGATGCGAAACCGATATTTTTTAAAGCTAGACCTGTCGCTTTCGCCATAAGGGAAAAGATCGACGCGGAGCTCAAACGTCTTGTTGATTTGGGTATATTAGAACCTGTCGAATATTCGGAATGTGCCTCTCCCATAGTTCCAGTATTAAAGAAAGATGGTGGGGTTAGGATCTGTGCAGATTACTCCGTAACAATTAACAAGCAATTAATTATCGAAAAATACCCGTTACCATCTGTCGATGAATTATTCAGACTTCGCTCGTTGCTTCGGATTAGTGCGAACGTGTGCTGTGCTATTTCCTTATACTTTTTTTCTATTGGTTAATTAGTTAAACTTCAAATCTCTGTCACACGTTAAGTGTTTTAATGGTGATACCACGCCTCTTGGGCGGACCTAGAAAGAGATAAGTGATTTCCGAACATTACATCTCGAAACCCAGAAGGTGCACTTCATAGTGATTGGCAGGATTCGATCCTACGACCACAGGCGCACGGCGGCGGTGGGGTGTCGCGCTCTCGGCCGCTGAGTCACGCGGTCATTAGGCGCATACGGCGAAACAGTGAACATCTTTCGAGCGGCGACGACAGCTACGTCACATTGCTACGCGCACGGGTATCTGCAACGAACTACTCCCTACGGTTGTGTTACGTCATCTGCATATCGGTGATACGCGATAGCTATCGACTACGAACCTTCGACGTGTGCTACGTCTTAACAATAGTTTCCTTGTAATAACATACTCATTTACATCGAAAAATGCAACGTTCTACACGCAATAAATCACCTACAAGCCCGAACACTAAGATGGACCAAACGCAGTCAGTGCCGAATATAATTCAGGCCGTTAATGACCCGGAATTTGTTAACATAAGCGTCCGTCATAAACGTCCACGCCTAGACGAATCCACAAGTGACTGTTTACAAGAATTCAAGCAAGAAATTAAAGAAATGCTCTCGGCCTGGAAATCGGAACAGGATCAAACTATAACGAAAGTTATGGCGGAGCAAACAGCATTGGTGACAAAGTTGATTGCAGACATGACCGAATTAAAACTTCAAAACTTGCAAATCCAGAAAACAAATACTGAAATTGAAAAATCTATTACTATGGTTAGCGATCTCTATGATGAAATTAAGTGTCAAATGAAGCAGCTTCAAGATGAGTGTAACGAATATAAAAAATACACAGAGTCATTGGAAAAAACGGTAAGGGATCTTCAATACAAGTCTAGAACATCAAGTGTCGAAATACGGAATATTCCTTGCCACGATAAAGAGTCCACTGCTGACCTCACAAAGATCGTAACCGCTATTGCAAACACAGTTGATCTCTCTATCTCACCGACAAGTATCAGAGACGTCTACCGCGTCCCAGGGAAATCGGCCACCAATAAATCGATCGTCGCAGAGTTCTCAAGTGTACATACCAAGACTGAATTTATCTCCCGTGTACGAGTATTCAACAATAAGCAACCAAGTAAGGAAAACAAACTTAATTCGGAATTACTGGGAATAACTGGCCAAAAATGCGCCGTGTACGTGGACGAACATTTGTCAAGCTCCACAAAGAAATTATTCTATTTGGCAAGAGAGTACGCAAAAAAACGTGATTATAAATTCTGTTGGGCCACAAACGGTAATGTCTTCTTGCGCAAAGAACCTGGGCATCAGCAAATAATCATTAAGTCTGAAGCCACCCTTAAAGAACTGCAAGAGAAACAATGACTACGCAACCCTGCTGTACTGGATAACATTCTTCTCAACATGTCATGTAATGCATTTCATTTCTTAATAACCTTAACCGTCGATTTGTTATATCCCTACCTTTTTGTTAATTTTTTATTGTTCTTAAATACTTTACTTACCTTAAAAAACATAAATCAACGCATGCACTTACACCTTCAAACAATACCAAACAACACACATTCAAATAATACACACAACCTTACACTCACACCCGCATATACTCTTTTTAGTCTAATTACCACAATTTTCTATTATTTACACACCTACTTGCTTGTAGTCACGCAGATGATTTATAATACTTTTAATTGTTCCAAATTATCGTACAACATTTATATTTCAAATGACTAATATAGTTAATAACATTTTATCAGACTTGGACGATTTTTCAACTGCAAAAGCTTACACTTGTATTCCGGATGACTGCATAAAATATTTAAATATATCAAACAATTCTACTAAAATTCTGCACATTAACATACGCAGTATAAAAAAGAATTTTGACGAACTTATGACATTACTATCCCTAATTAAAATATCGTGCGACGTATTGATATTAACCGAGTGTTGGTTAAATAAAATTGCAAACCTTCCCGTGCTAGATGGCTATAACTCACACTACACAAAACAAAACAAAAACCAGAATGAAGGAGTGGTTTTGTACATAAAAAACAACATCCAGTGCAACGTCCAGGAACCAGTTTTTAGCTATGGCAACTGTCTTACCTGTCAAATAAATAACAATTTAGCTATCATAGGCCTATATCGGTCGCCCTCATACAATTCAAAAGTTGAATTTGATGGTTTCCTGGACAGTTTGGATGCTGTGCTTTCGTCTCTAAATAAATCAAATAGCGTTTATCTTATTGGTGATGCTAATATAGACATCAAACCGTCTAATGCAGACGAGCGTTGCGTCAACTACCTAACACTTAACGCTACTCATGGCCTCTTACCTGGACACTACCTTCCGACTCGAATTAATAATTGTATTGACCACGTTATTCTAAAATCTGCAAAAATTACAAAAATTCTTGTTCTAGAATCTCATATCACCGATCATCTTCCACTACTAGTTGAAATTCACGACACAGGATCATTAAGACAATCAGTTCCTGCCTTTAAAATCCCTAAAATTGATTTCCAGAATGCCATAAGAGACATAGAATGTCAAGATTTCTCTCAGGTGACTGACTCGGACGACCCAAATATAGCCTCCATCAATCTTATTAATACAGTCCAAACTATTTTAAAGAAACACACAAAATTAGTAAATATTCCCAAAAAAGAGAGAAACCTAAAGCCGTGGATTACTCCAGGTTTGTTGCGTTGCATACGTCATCGCGACAAACTTCACAAAAAGGCACGTAACTTACCCAACAATGATATCATAAAAATTTCATATAAACGATACCGGAACTATTGCAATAGCCTTCTCAGAAAGCTTAAAACAGCGCATGAAAAACTTGAATTGGATAAAGCAAAACCAAACATAAAAACATTGTGGAACAAAATAAAAGAAATTACAAACACAAAAAAGAGATGTGCGCCTCCCTTGCAACTTTTAAATACCCACACTAACCCAAACATTGCAGCTAACCTTGTATGTAAGTTTTTTGCCACTATAGGCACAGACCTAGCCTCAAAAATTCCAACCCCCTCACAGCCACCTATATCGACTAAACAGTCTTCCTGTAGCTCTTTTGTCATGCTTGAAGTCGATAAGGCTGAGGTTGAGTCTACCATTATGTGCCTAAGACCCGACAGTGCCACTGGTTGGGACGAAATACCTGGTACTATTTTAAAACTGTGTAGGAAAACGCTTGTACCCTTATTAACGCATATAATAAATATCTCAATAGCCAAAGGAATTTTCCCAGAACCATTCAAAAAAGCCCTAGTACATCCAATTTTCAAGAGCGGGAACAGAGACTGTGTGAACAACTACAGACCAATCTCGGTACTCTCGGCAATTTCCAAGGTTATGGAGAGGTTGATAAACAGCCGACTTCTAAATTTTTTTAAATAAACACGTCATCGTAGCGCCCAATCAGTATGGTTTTAAAAAAGGTATTTCTACAGAAGATGCAATTACTGACTTAACAGAACTCGTCTCAAGGAAGCTAGATGATCAAAAGAAATGCCTTACTATATTCTTGGACTTACAAAAAGCCTTCGACACAGTCTCTGTTCCCTTGCTTTTATCCAAACTGGAGGACATAGGCATTCGTGGTAAAACCCATGATTTATTCAAAAGTTACCTCCATGATAGAAAACTCAGTGTTAAGATTGATACCTACGTGAGTGACGAAGAAATCATCTCATACGGAGTTCCGCAGGGCAGTGTGATTGGTCCTACTTTATTTTTAGTTTATATAAATGAACTTTGCACACTGCCTCTGCCAAATTCAGCGATCTTCACATATGCCGATGACACAGCAATTGTCGTACATGGTGATACTTGGGCCGATGTGAAATATCACGCTGAGCAGTCTTTACAAATGGTTATGAGATGGCTTCAGAATAATTTGCTTTCCTTGAACTTGGAAAAGACCAACTTCATTCCCTTTTCCATTGGTCACAGAACTAGGCCCCCCCCAGACTTTGCCATCACAGCACATACATGTGCCGAATCTTCCTCTTCATGTACATGTTCGTCTCTTGCTCGTGTCACTCACACTAAATACCTGGGTGTAATGATTGATGACGGACTAAAGTGGCACACCCATGTTGATAGCTTAATCTCAAAAGTTAGGAAGCTTATATACATCTTCAAATCATTAAGGCAATGCGCAGATTATAAAACACTAAAAATGGTGTACCTTACACTTTGCGAGTCCGTTATCAGTTATTGCATCCCGGTCTGGGGTGGCACCGGTAAATCCAAGCTGCTTGGGCTGGAACGAGCACAGAGAGCTGTGCTCAAGGTGATGCTTAGCAGGCCGTATAGATTCCCTACAACCGAACTATATGCTGACTGCAGGGTTCTTACTGTGCGGCAGCTGTTTGTGCTCAAAGCCACCATTCGGACACATAGCTGGGTACCATTACCAGATCCCGCCAAGCGTAAAGACAAAACTACTTGCCCAGTTATATCCCATAAAACAGCTTTCGCTACCCGCCAGTTCTACGTTTTAGGCCCATTAATCTATAGAAAAATAAGCAAACTCTTCCAAATAAATAAATTCAATAAGCACGAACTCAAAACTAAATTAAAAGACTGGCTGTATGATCAGGACTACCCCAGTACAGAGGATTTACTTACTGTCATGCAGTAGTCACGCAGTGTAACGTAGTTACACTTCATACATCTATTGTTACATTACACAATTTGGCAAAGTTCATATCTAGCTTAACAAACATGTTTACAAAAATCAGATATGTAAATAGTTGCATAATAGATACACCGTACACGCACAGACACACACTCGCACTCACACACTTACACACACACACACACTCACACACACATACATGCATGCATGCACACACACCTTACATATGTACGAATTTACGTTATTTAGCCACGAGCTTCTACTAAACGACTTTTGTATATGTATAATAATATAATCTTGCTAATTTCCATAAACTGAAATACATATTATGTAATTAGGTTTCATATAGAACAACACACAAATAAAAAGATTATTTGTACACGAAGTAGCAGTAGAAAACTGACTCCCAAGTCACAGGTTCCCCCTAGTTTGGGAGGCAGGGTTTCATTACTTAAGCCTTTTGTATTGATCTTCAACCTAATTTGTAAGTATTTTTTTTTTTTTGTAAAAGGTTTTTGGCGTCAATAAACTATTTTTATTTTATTTATTTATTTATTTTATTCTCTAGACTACACGGTGGTGAGCAGTTCACCAAACTTGACCTTTCGCGAGCTTATAACCAATTTTTACTGACAGAGGACTCACAGGCCCTAACATGTATCAACACGCATCGGGGTCTTTTTAAATACACTAGGTTAGTGTTTGGTCTGGCGAGTGCTCCAGCCATTTTTCAACGGGCAATGGAATGCGTGCTTGCCGGACTGGACGGGGTAATAATATTTTTAGATGATATTTTAGTGACCGGAAGTAATGTTAACGAGCACATAAACAGGTTAACCTTAGTGTTGAAGCGCTTGGAGGACGCGGGGTTGACTGTTCAGCGGGATAAATGTGAATACTTTAAGAACGAAATTTGCTACCTCGGGCATATTATCGATAAAAATGGTATTCGCAAATCTCCGGATAAGGTTCGGGCGATATTAGGGGCGCCGACGCCGACGAGTAGTGCGCAGCTGCAGTCATTTTTAGGCCTAGCAAACTACTACAGGAGTTTCGTACCAAACGCGTCGTCGATTCTGAGCTCATTGTATGAACTATTACATAAAAATAAAAAATGGGAGTGGACTTCAGTTCACGACGAGGCGTTCAAACGAATCAAGGAACTACTTGCTTCCGATCAGCTGCTAGCCCATTTTGATCCGAACGCTAAATTGTTGCTCACTGTAGATGCGTCGCCGCAAGGTTTAGGTGCCATCTTATCTCAGCGATCACGTGCTGACGACCGCGAGAGGCCTATCGCATTTGCTTCAAGGACGCTCACAGCCGCGGAAAAAAATTATTCACAGTTGCAGAAAGAGGCAACGGCAATAATTTATGGTGTAAGAAAGTTCCACCAGTACCTATATGGTCGTGCCACTCCATTCATATTACGTACGGACCATAAACCATTAATAACAATTTTTGGTCCGCATCGTGGCATCCCCGAGGTATCAGCTAATAGGCTACAACGCTACGCGTTATTTTTGTCAGCTTACAATTATACCATCGAATATATTCGCAGCGGTGATAACAGCGCAGATTTTTTATCGCGCGCGTCGTTAGTGAATGAGAATCAGTCGCGGGACGAAGCGCGTGGGGAGGACCGAGACTGCGACGAGCGCGCGGCTTACGTTAATTTTGTTATTGAAGGAAAGTTACCCATCACCTTATGTGAATTACAACGTGAGACTGCCCGCGACGAGATTTTAAAAAACGTTAAGAATTATGTGTTGAAGGGATGGCCGCGCAAAGTTCATGACGCCGAATTGCGACCATATTTTGACGTTAGGTTTCAATTGGCGTTAGAAAATGAATGCCTAATGCGTGGTCATAAGGTAGTCATTCCTCATTCACTTAGAGAGAAAATATGCGGAGAATTACACGAGTCACATTTCGGTGTAGTAAAAATGAAGGCAGTCGCGCGCGAAAGATTGTGGTTCCCGGGAATCGACGCGGCGCTCGAGCGGTTGGCGGCCTCATGCAGTGTGTGCGCGCAACTGCGACCCGCGCCTCCCCGCGCGCCTCCCTCGCCGTGGCCGTATCCGCCGCATGCATTCTATAGAATTCATTTGGATTTCCTTGGACCATTTCATAATCAGATGTTTTTAGTTATAGTTGATGCATTTTCTAAGTGGGTTGAATGTTACACTGTTAGTACAACATCATACGGATCAAAAACCGTTATAAGTAAATTATACGATTTTATGTCCAGGGCAGGTGTGCCGCACACGTTGGTGACGGACAATGGCACTTCTTTCACATCTAGAGAGTTTGTGAATTTTTGCAATATGAACGGCATTCAACATATATTATCGCCGGCATATCATCCGTCAAGTAACGGTCAAGCGGAAAGTTTTGTAAAAATAATAAAAAAAGGTTTAAAAACCATAATTTTGCAAGGTAACACTAAAATACCTCTTCAAGAAAAAATTGCCAAATTTTTATTTGACTATAGAAACACCAAAAATATTACCACGGGTAAATCTCCAGCCGAAGTGCTGTATGGTCGACCCTTGCGTTCACGGTTGGACTTGTTTAATCCTTTGCAAGTCGCTTCGACATCCACTGATCTTTCGTTGACCGTAAAGAAAAATCAGTCCTTACAGAGTAGTCATAAGGGAGGAAGGAAAAGGCCAACATTCAAGATAAATGAGGTTGTTTGGATTAAACGGTTTTTAGGAAACGACAAATATTGTTGGGTTCAAGGCATAATTAAGGAAGAGATTGGGAATGTCATGTATGCGGTGTATATATCGGAATTAAACTGCAGGGTTATTCGACACATCGATCAGATCAGACGGTTTCAAGCCGAAGGCGCTGTAGAGGTACCAAACAAAACAAATGATTGGCACTCAGACATAGAAACAGATGACAGCAGCTTATCGCCGCAGCCGGATCCTACAGGCGCAACGGGAGAGACCATGGTTCCCGTAGGCCCACAATCACCAACATTCACGGAAGAGGCTCATATTGAAGAAAGGGAAGGTACCAGTGTTGTGCCATTAGCGCCACAGTCGCCGTCTACACCAGATCAAGGTACCAGTGTTGTGCCGTTAGCGTCACAGTCGCCGTCTACATCAGATCATTCCAGATTGCTTAATGTCGACCCACCAGCCCCACATGGTACAGTGGGAAGTAATGGGAATGTCCAACAAAATCAAAGACCCAAACGCCGTGTTAGGCCTGTTAATTATAAGCCATTTTTCTGATTATGTGGGGAAGGGATTGTTGTGTATGTGAGCGCGCGTACTCACCTGTGTGTGTTGGCGCGTGTGCGACAAAGAGAGAGAGAAGTAAATAAAACAGTATGACACTCGCTCGTGGTTTTAATGCACGCGTATTCCCGCTCCTCAAATACATAACATTCACTAAGTCCAAGCAGTTAACGTGCTGTTACGTGTATGGTTAAGAGGAGCTTTATCTCTTTCTACTTACTATAGGTAGGTACTTTTAAGTAAAAAAAACTGTAAAATGACCTACAACGTACATACCAACACGAAGGTGACTCCCAGAACACAAAAAAGTTTTAGCGACCCGGGGTAGGTGAATTATAATCAGCGTTATACCACGTTATGTTTCGTTTAGAATTCGAGAATAACCCCCCAGGTGTATTGGCTAGGCGAATAGTACTACAAAAGGAACGTATGTTAACAAATTCTTTTCTAAAGATATTGCAAGATGATGTTTTACACGTGGAGGACCCGATTGCGTGTACATCAAGACAATGAGTTTGTCACGTTTACTAAATGCACGCTATACTTTACACTTAACGACTATATTTACAGAACATAATCATTGGTATTAAGTTGTCAATATTGACTTGTATAACTTGTGCTGTTTAGATATATGGCGTTCTTGACTTCCTATCTTGACACTGCTTAAATTTAGCTAAATTAAGATGTACGAGTATATAGTTGCGTGCAGGATGATACCCCTGATGCTTGACATGTACTGATAAACAAAACTGTACAACGCCCACCGAGGGTTCCGTACAAAGACTATATGTTTTATAATTTAACTAGCTTTTGCTCGCGACTTCGTCCGCGTGGAGTAATGACTTCCGTCAGAATTTGGGTTTTTCACTTAGTTATCGCCTGTTCCATGGTCTATCGATTACATGTGTAAACAAACATTAAAAAAATCAAATTTTTATTATATTAGAAATATGTCTCCATGAAATCATGGTCTAAAAAATGCTATGTTCACTTATACATATGCTATGCTCACTTGCTTCACTGGTGGAACCTACATACAAAGATTTAAGTGAATCCATTGAGAAATAAACATTTTCAATTTACCACCCTTTTCTCCCCTTTGGGGGGGAATTTCCAAAAATCCTCTCTTAGTGGTAGCCTACTCCTCCCAACAAACACACATGCCAAATTTCAGCTCTTTACGATCAGTTGTTTCGGCTGTGCGTTGTCTGTCATTTATTTTTATTTTTTATTTTTATTTTATTAGGGAAAACAAACAGTAGTATATTATAGGTATACAAAATGTTCTTAAAACTAAACTTAAAAGAAAATATACTACCCACTACATTTTCCACAGATTACTAAAAAGAAAAGATACTAATCTGTAAGCAAACATAATTTGCTGTCAAATCGTTATTCAGAAATCAAGAGAGGTAGGTAAACATAAATTAGGTATTAACTGTAGCTAACTAAATATCAATGAAACGAAAGTAACCAACATTAGAATTGTGAAAAGTGCACTCAGTTATTGTGAATATACTGTGCCTGGTGAATTCATACAAAATATTATCTTCAATTCAACTATTATCATACGAAAAAATAAATAAATAATAATAATATAATGCGTCTTACGCAGTCTATTGCCGATCCTTCAAAACGTTGACTATGTTTTTTTTAAAACTAACTCTGTCAAGATGAAATATGTCGATTGAACCAAACTGTTTATTGTAAGTGTCCACTAAGCGATGGAGCGGAGAGCGTTTACCAGAGTTGGATTTACATAAGCTGGTAGCAAATAGGCGCCTCGTCCGCACCTCACGCCCATGCATGGTTCGAGGAACCAGGTAACATAATCTATTCACTAAGGGGGGGCAGTCAAATTTATTACGGCACATGCCAAAAAGAGTCATCATATCAAGCAACGTGCGCCTTGATTGTAGGGTCAGCATATTGTATTTTTTTTGAAGTAGCTTATAGGATATTTTTCTACGGTAACATCTATAATGCACGGCGCGAAAGTATTTGCGTTGGACTATTTCAATTGCTTCATTATATTTTGCATAATATGGATTCCAAATCGGAACTGCATATTCCAGTTGTGGTCGAATTATTGACTTGTACAGATGCAAATAAGTAGAGGGTCGTTTAAAATCGCGAGACGCTCTCATTACAAAGCCATACATTTTGTATGCTTTATTCACTATATTTTCTACATGCGTATCCAAATGAAGTTTTGAATCTAGTTGCACACCAAGATCACGAAGAGCGGTAACTTTGTTTATGATAGTGTCAGCGAGCCGATATTCGTAGCGAGTAATATTTATTTTTTTGGTAAATGTTATGGTGTAGCATTTGGACAGGCTGAGATATATATTGTTAGCAGAGCAATAGCTGGAAAAACGGTCTAAATCTTGTTGAAGTTCTATACAGTCTGTATCATCACAGATTTTCTTGAATATTTTTAAATCATCTGCATATAACAGGAATTTTGAGTGTTTAAAGCAGTATTTAATATCATTAATGAATAATATAAATAAAAGGGGACCTAAAATGGAGCCTTGCGGTACTCCTGAAGTAACCTGGATAGAGTTAGATTTAAAGCCGTTTATCACAACAATTTGGGTTCTATTAGTTATATAAGAAGCAAACCATCGGAGAAGGTCTCCTCTGATACCATTGTATGAAATTTTGTTCAGCAATAATCTGTGGTCAACTTTATCAAACGCCTTCTGAAAATCTGTATAAACCGAATCTATCTGTTGTCTATCATCAATACCCTCAAAAAGCTGGGTCGTAGATAACAAAAGGTTGCTAACGCATGACCTGCCTTGGACAAAACCGTGTTGTTCCCCAATTATAAGGCGATGAACGAACGGGTATATCTCGTTATGGACAAGTTTCTCAAACAGTTTTGAGAATGCTGACAATATAGAGATAGGACGGTACGTCTCCACGTCATTTACAGATCCACTCTTATGAACCGGCACGATATTGGCACGTTTCCATATTTCGGGAAAAACTCCATGAGAAATACATTTATTGTAAATTATATAAAGAGGGTAGCAAATGGTGTTATAAGTATTTTTTAAAAACAGAGCCGGAATACCGTCCGGTCCAGGCCCCTTGGTGGCGTCAAGCGATTTCAACTCTCCTCGTATTCTATTTAGAAAAAAATGCAACTTTGATATATTAATATCAAACTCAGTGCTAGATGACGGTGGTTCCCAAGAATTAGGGTCGAATGAAGATGGCTCATACACTGAACGAAAGAACGATGAAAATAAATTACATATTGTAGTAGGATCACTAGCGGAAATTTGTTTATAATTAACTGTGCAAGGAATTTTATTAGTAATTTTACGATTGGAGACATATGTCCAAAAAGCCTTTATGTTAGTCGCAATACTTTCACCGTGCACGGCCAAGTTCAGGTTCGAATCCCACTAGTAGCCACCACTTTTTAAAAAAAAGGCAAAAATGTTCAACAACTTCCAGGCAAAAAGGGACAGCGCGCTACAAAGTTCAAGATGGCGCAGACAGTATATGGCTCACCACACAAGATAGTACGAGAGGCACCGATAATATCACGGGTTTAATTCTCAAAAATGAGAAACAGTTAGCACCAACACAACACACGACACGACAGCACGTCTGCTCACAGATAGATCTCAAAGCGAACTGATTGACCGACTGATTTGCCACCCTTTTCTCCCCTTTGGGGGGGAATTTCCAAAAATCCTCTCTTAGTGGTAGCCTACTCCTCCCAACAAACACACATGCCAAATTTCAGCTCTTTACGATCAGTAGTTTCGGCTGTGCGTTGTCTGTCATTTACCACCCTTTTCTCCCTTTTGGGGGGGAATTTCCAAAAATCCTCTCTTAGTGGTAGCCTACTCCTTCCAACAAACACACATGCCAAATTTCAGCTCTTTACGATCAGTAGTTTCGGCTGTGCGTTGTCCGTCATTTACCACCCTTTTCTCCCCTTTGGGGGGGAATTTCCAAAAATCCTCTCTTAGTGGTAGCCTACTCCTCCCAACAAACACACATGCCAAATTTCAGCTCTTTACGATCAGTAGTTTCGGCTGTGCGTTGTCTGTCATTTACCACCCTTTTCTCCCCTTTGGGGGGGAATTTCCAAAAATCCTCTCTTAGTGGTAGCCTACTCCTCCCAACAAACACACATGCCAAATTTCAGCTCTTTACGATCAGTAGTTTCGGCTGTGCGTTGTCTGTCATTTACCACCCTTTTCTCCCCTTTGGGGGGGAATTTCCAAAAATCCTCTCTTAGTGGTAGCCTACTCCTTCCAACAAACACACATGCCAAATTTCAGCTCTTTACGATCAGTAGTTTCGGCTGTGCGTTGTCTGTCAGTCAGTCAGTCAGTCAGTCAGTCAGTCAGTAACGGAAGAGTTTTATATATATAGATTAGAAATGAGTTTTTCCTGTACTGGTAGTATAACACAATCTTCTTCTTCCCGCCCTTATTCCATTCATATGGGGTCGGCGTAATGCGGTATTTTCCTTCCATTCCTCTCTATTACTCGTCATCGCGGCATCCACTCCTTCTCATTCTCATATCATCTTTCACACAATCCATCCATCTCTTTTTCGGTCTCCCTCTGCTTATATACCCATCCACAGTCATACTTATAACTTGTTTAGTTATGTGACTTTCATCCCTCCTCATAACACAATATTACTTGCTAAATTTAATTTTGATTCCTTTGCGATTGTCGAAATATACGTTTTTAGCGGTATAAACGGTCGTATCCTTTATTAAGTTAACTTGAAGTTAGATTTTTTCACAGCTTTAAGAGTCTGTAGAACTTAGTAATCTGTAGAGTCAAATTAAAACGAAATGGATGGAAAATGGTAAAGCATTATTATTAAGCTAAATATGAATTTATAAGTAAGCCTGTTCACAACAGTCGATTATCTTATTTCTAATTATTGAGAAACGAAAGCCTGCCAAGTTACAGTTTAGGACGTATTTATTTTGGTACTATCAACGGCATTTCCAAAGTATGTCAGAGGTATATATTTACTTGTACTGCTTAAATACAGTCGCGTGTGCATGTATCTTTACCATCGCAACACACTACACGACTGAAAAGCACGCGACTCACGGATATAAGCTTTTGGCGCAATTAATTAAAATTAACTTCCGAGTGTACTGCGCCCGGTTCACTATCTGACTTATTTTAATTAATGCTACCTTTAAACACTACGAGGCTCTATTTACGATCTACTTTAATTACTGCTGTTCCGTCAATTAAATGTACTGTAAAATCTAATATATGCCATTCGACGTAAGTCATATTAAAAACGAATTCAGTGAGAAATAATAAATTAACTGAACGTTCCTCATGAGATTTTAATAATTTATAACAAGTGACGACCTCCGTGGTCTTCAAGGTTTCGCCAGCTCTGAGGTCCCGGGTTCGATCCCCGGACGGGTCAAGGTAGAAAAACACTTCTACATTGTCCCGGGTCTGGGTGCTTGTGGTACTTCGCTGTCTCTGATTCCATAACACAAGTGCTTTAGCTACTTACTTTGGATTCGGAGCAATGTATATGATGTTGTCCACGTTTATTTATTTATGAAAAAAAAAAAGTTTTGTCGCTCTAACATGTCTCTCCAGCTCAAATAGACAAAAATCTCAAGAAAATTAGAAGTTTGTTTTGGTAACCTAAGATATATTCTTTAGTAGATGACGACAATTCGAAGAAGCCATTTCCACGAGGCAACTGTACAAATACTTTCCATAATATATAACTTTCGTATCAAATGAAACGAGATCTCTGAACACGATACAAGATGGATAGTGCTGGACAACAACTTGAGCAAAGATGAATGACGAATATAAACCCTACTGCTTCGACATAAAACTGCTTTCAATATCAAAGGGTTACCGCTGATGTGCGGTCGCCTGTACATTTACATCGGCATTCAAACCTACCGTCATTTGCTTACAGAATATATCTAGGCAATCCGGCTTTCCACTTTCTAGGTTCTTGAGCAACTGTGGCAGTAGTTTATGACAAAGGACCGTTTTCTATATAATTATTGAGCCAAGTTTCACTTTGTTATGCTTAGCTTCTGATGGTAGGTTTGGTTGATACTTTCGCTCCTTTAATTACTAAGTTAAAAGGACTGACCCAGCAATCATTCCTTTTCCATATTCTAAAGAGGGTCACCCTTATGACTTATTGGTATAAAAAATAATTTACGACCTATTCTGAGACCTTATATTCGAAAAATTACGTAAAAATCGGCCGAGCCGTTTCGGAGGAGTTTGGTTATTGTGAAACGAGATATTTTATTGTTATGTCTTTCTTCTAAATGGATCATCAGCGGTATGAAATTATTTCAATGTTTCTCACTGGTGCTCCTTTTCTCCTCCAATTGGTGCAGGATATATTGTTGTTGTACTTCTTCTACTTACATTATACCTTATTATCATCAAAATTTGCCTCATATTTAATCTACGAAAGATGTATCTGTTACACTACATCTTAGACTGCGCCTATGTTGTGCATGCTGTTAAGGGTCTACTAATGTAGAAGTTCTAGGTGTATAAGATAGTGGTACCAGAACTGTCTAAACAAGCTATATGGCAAGCAGCCATAAGGCCATTAGTTTCCCTTATTTATATCAAATACTCAGGTCTGCTGTCCCTTGGAGCTGTGAAAAAATTAAACTCCTAAGCCAAAGCAATCAATAGATACAACCGTTTATGCCACAAAGTTCAGCAAATTTTCGACACTCGCAAGGGAATCAAAACCGACAGGGTACTTCCCTTGGGGCGCGAGTCCGACTCGCACTTGGCCGGTGTTTTTTGTTCTTAAGTCACTAGCTCTTTTTCTTTTTTTATGTCTTAATTGTGCGTGTCTTCTGTGGTTACAATAAATACTTTTTCTGCCTTCCTTGCTTCATAACTAAACGCGGTTCACAGCAACTTGCTCCCTACCATCATGCCTTAAACTTTACTAACTTGGCACATTAACTAGTTAAAGTTCACACTGACCATAAACTTTCTTGTTAGTTCTTGCGTACCGACAAAGTGTATAGTACAGAATTTAACAGCTCTCGGCTCGTTACACTTATAGACATTATGCTAGTTAATAAGATGTCCTTATTGTCACGCTCTATTATAGGCAGCTGTAATAATTTAGGAAATTATATATCTTACTAAACGACTTCCGAATAGCTGTATATTTATTTCTTTTTTAGGGTTTCTACCAAAAGGGGCAAAACAGGAACCTATTCCTAAGGCTCCGCTGTCCGTCCTTCTGTCACCAGGCTCTATCTCATGCACCTATAAATAAGACAGTTGAAATTGACACAGATGATGAATTATTGTTGCCGCGACAACAATAAATTCTATAAAACATAAATATTTAAGGGGGTTCCCATACAACAAACTTGATTTGTTGCCGTTACCTTGATACATGAAAGTTTTACCTTTAAAACTATCGCGTTGCATGATTTTAATAAAATTACGTCACGGGAATTAACGTGAACTCATGCATTTACCTTTTAAGGCTTGAAGTTTCGGCCGGGTTACACTGGCCTTGGTCGCAAGCAGACTATGCATGAGTTCGCGTTAATTCCCGTGACGTAATTTTATAAGATAATTATCAGCTAAACTGCCACAATTTTTGCGGACTTCTCACATTCTTCACTTCATTCTTGTATTACCTACTAAGTAAAATTCTTCAAGATGTTAAATATGGTTAATTTTCCTTTGTTACAGTGTATGAAAGCTTACGTGGAGTTTGAAGTTTGCAACGGCGCGTACGAGGTGTCATGTCCAGACGCGAGATGCCGGGTGGGTGCGGCCCTCAACCTCGAGGAGATATCTGGCCTGGTGGAGCCAGGCGTCATGGAGAAACACCTCAAATTCCGACTCAATCACGGTCAGTATTAGAAATTTCCATTCTTGAATTTCATGTATAGTAGACCAGGGATTTTTGCTGAAAATTTTTCTTTTAATTCAATAAATGTTTTTATTTCTGTACCTTCTAAGTGTAGGTCATCTGGTATTTCATTGGATTTTGACCTGCAGGACTGTTATATCATTACGACTTCAAATTATTTAATTATTTACGAACGAAACGATATATGTATTTGCCGCGTAGCCGTATACTTGTTTCTGGAATTACTAAATTTACCCTGAAAAAAACAAGTGAGATTTTGTAATAAAAAATTAAAATTGTATGGAATCCATCAATCTTCCGCTCTTTGTGTTTCATGCATCTTGATATATTGATTTTCTATATTAAAAAATCATGGGTAATATTTCCATATGTATTGGGAAAAAAGTAGAGCATCGCAACATAAATGTTTACTACAAAAAACTAGGCCAGAATTTCCAACGATTGACGTTCGAAAATCACGTGCCGTGAATCTGAGCGTGCAAAACGAGTGAGCCGAGATATTAACATAGATTTTGTCAGAATTATAGCAGCCCGTTGTCGTTGTTGATTCGTATTAGAAATGATTCCAGGCACATAGTGGCCACTGTAGGTTTTAGACAGTATATTTTAACACTAAACCTTTAGCATGCATACAAATTGTATTTCTTGGATTGGTGTAACTTTTGCTACCTGTATTGTAGTTTTTTCTGTATAGGACAAGAATTTTAGAACATGACCTTTTCCTGACTAGCCTTTTCCCTAAGAATGTTAGGGTCGGCTTCCAGTCTTTCCCCTAGTCGTGGTCAGATTCAGTTGAAAATTATTTAACATGGAACGACTGTCCATAACACCTCCACATCCCATTATAATGGGTAATAAAGTATGATCCCATAGTTGTTTCTTAAAGGCTAAACGACTGCCAAAGGTCAAAGTATGATAGTCGGGACCAATAGCTTAACGTGCTTTCTGGGGTAAAGAATAAACTTTAACAAGATATGATATTTTACAGGATTGTCACTGGGTTCAAATACATGAGTTAATTCAGCAGGAACTTAGGTACTATACTTTAAATTACTTTATGAGAAAAGGTCCTGGTTAAAGGTCCTTTTCTGATAATGGTTTAAGGTTAAAATTTAATAAACTTCGGAAGTAAATAAGGGCAATGGACGAAGTGACCTTTGAATGTTTCCGTTTCCTGATTGTTTGATAAGAGTTTACTTGGAACTAAGGTCCTAGGTTAGGGTCAAGATCAGTCAACCCACAAACCCACAAACAATTGCGGCAACGTTTTGACTTATTGCCTACCGATCATTAAAAACTTGCTACATAAATAAAGCGCGTGATTAAGGATTACACGTGTTAGAAACACGAGAACGCTTTGAAGATCTTGACGAGCTTGACGATCTCGATGATCTTGACTAGGGTCCAGATCAAATTGCTGAAGATAACCAGCTTACTTCGTGCAAAAAAGAGGTTTGATAGAGAAAATTCTTAGCTATTATCGTAGCGGCTTTAACGTTATTGCTAGGACGTCGGACCTGCTATTATTTGGTTGCCGGTTCAAATCCCACCCATGGCACTACCGTCATGAACCCACTCGTAACACAATCATTTAGCTAAGCAAGCACAAGGGGTTAACAAGACCATTAGTAATGTGTTAATTATTATAACGGTTTTTTTTGCAGAGGTGGCGATGGACTCGGGGCGCGCATTCTGCCCGCGCGTCGGCTGCGACACAGTGGTGCAAGTGCGGGCTGCCAGCCCCGCGCACTGCCCCACCTGCCGGCATGACTTCTGCTCACAGTGCAACCAAGAGGTATCAACATATTCTTTCCAACCTTATTTTTAGTACATACCTACTAAAATTTGAAGCGACGGTAGCCTAACGGCTAGGGCGTCGGACGTGCGATCATAAGGTTGCGGGTTCGAATCCCACCCATTACACTACCGACGTGAACCCATTCGTAACACAAGCATCTTAGCTTAGCACGAGAGGTTAACGAGATTACTAATAATGTGCGACCTACATTGCTAGTAACCTTAATAATAAAAAAAGGAAAAAAAGATTAATCGTCTCAAATATTTTTCATGAAATGCAAGTCTACACAACATTTCAAAAATGTACGATGAAAACTCAGAATGTAACATGCTTGTCGTCTCGCTTCGTTGTGGCGGAAAAACATTAACACGGCGCGTTCGGTTCTCTAGAAACTAACATGGTATTTAAATCATTGTAATCGATTCGGTTACTGAATCTGAACAAACTGTTTTCATGTTTCATACAAAGTCAACATATTGTTCTAAAAATATATCCGTTCATTTATTTCTGAAAAATATTGTTCACGTATTTTTCCTTTATCCCATAAACAAATAATGTCAGAGACAGCGAGTGGAAACGTAACCTGACGTCACGGCTTGCTATACAATTTTTACCAAGACACAAGTTTACAGTTTTTCTTGAAAGTACTAGAACTTAGAACTGACCCTGCTGTGTCATCACGCTTATTGTAATGTGGTTTAGCCATTTTGCCAGCAGCCAGCTGAAGCCCCAAGGAAAGACTATCTGAGTGTCCATCTGGTAAATTCTCCATGGATAGCCGACCACCCACCACGCAAGTTGCTATTAAAAGTTCCTGTTCTTAGTCAGTCTGAATGTTTGTAAATCCCACGCGATACCCGGATTCTAGTTTGTTTGTTTTCCTAGTGATGAAGTCGTTTATTTCTAATATGTACAGCTTTTATTTCAAAGCATTAAGATCGAGTTTCAAAGATCATTTTATTCTTTGTCATGGCATGTAGACCGTTCTATAGGTACCAATCTACCTTAGACGTCAAGAAACTAGAGTCCCGACATAAAACGTACTACTCCGAGTAATGTGGTGCAACGTGTCTTTTCAACGTTCGCGCTCATTGTGAAAACAAAAAGGTGTTCGTTTCGCTTTCCCGCCAAATCTCTTTGTTTTAAGCCGAACAAAACGAGTTCGCAGAAGTTTATGTACTAGTACGGTACTCACAAGACGTTATAATGAAGTGCGAAAATCAACTTTATTGCTTTGTAATAAAGAAACCGTTAATGTGTACGAAAATATCGGAGGCCTTAACAAGTTTAGCGCCAGGATTACTAACTCTCCATTCAATAACAAAATGATCTTAGCCAAAAAAAATATCGATAATTTCATATCGAATGAGCTGATAAAATCTTTAAATGTCCAGCAGTTTACATGCTGTTACGCGTAGGGCTAAGAGAAGCGTCATCTCTTCGTCTTACTATACTTAAAAAACGTAAAAAAATAATTCTCCTAAAACGTATATGTATACTAAAGATCCGGCGACTCCAAGAACACAAAAAAGGTTTGGCGACCCCAGTTTCTTGTACAGTCAACAGCAAAAGTAGATGATCAAAATCAGAAATTCAATACTAATTAACAGAGTTCGCGTCAGAACTGTGTGGCGTCGAAGTGATTCAACGTGTGTGATTGTAAATTATACCAAACATTTTCTACTAGTACATTTTTCATATATTCGTGATCAGTTTTGACTCAGTTGGTCAGAGACTTCAGTCACTTAAACTCAGTTCATCATCTACTTTAGCTGTTGACTGTACTATAATCTGCGCTAAACCACATTACGCTTTGTTATGTTTTGTTTGGACTTCGAGAATGATCCCCCAGGGAAATCGCAGTTAACACGGAGGGACGCTGCTGGTATTAATTAAGATGAAATATGAAAAAATAATGAAAGAAAAAATAAATATATACCATACACGGACTACTCGAGCTGTCGATCGCTCTCGCGCCGTTTCCTCTCGCCTGCGCTCCTCATTAAGGTCGTAGAACACGAATCAACTCGGAAAGAGATCGTCACCGTATCAACTCGAGCCGTTCGTTATTATTTGTATGAAACTCCCTACTGCAACGAACACTAATCGGAATCGTAACGTAATCGCCTCGCCTCGGGACAAGCTCACGAACCGAGTTGCGATCGACTTGCCGACCCCGCGCTTACGGTTCTCCGTACCGTAGCTTACGGCTCTCCTTACCCTAGCTTACGTCTCTTCGTTCACGCCCCTCCCGCGGTCTAACCAGCGGTCGGCGACCCGTAAGTGCGAAAGGCGATACGGTGACGATCCCTTTCCGAGTTGATATGTGTGGTGTGACCTTTACATGTCACTAGCCAACCTGCCAAGTCTTCGCGCGGGTATTATACACAAAAGAAGAGCTATACAACAGGAAGGTCCGCTTGAATAACTCTATCCATTAGTGAAATCTATATTCAAACAATTTCGGCAGTTTTTGAGTTTATCGCGTACAGAAAGAGATGTATAGATCAGCGTCTCCTACCCGGGAGATTTCTTTTGTCGACTAGTTCAAAGACTATTTGGTCGGTTTAGACTTTTACAGTAGGTACATAAACGTACGTATGTTCTTAGTAGTGCCTCTTTCACGGCGCCTCAATGGAACTAGGTCGCAATGATAGAGTCTACAAACAATGCGAATCGGGGTTGCTACAATGTCTCATCTTACATACACCTATTAACTTGCTCCAGATAACCATTGGAATATATGTGCCAGAATGATATCAACTTCAACCTCAAAAATTTGGTTAATACTTCGAACCGTATGTAAATATGCAATATTCTTGGTATTGCTCCAATGTCCATGGTAGATCCTAAGCAGGGGTACCATTTAACAAATATGGATATCTATACTAATTTAATAGAGGGGAAAGATTTTTATTTTGTAACTAATGGTCTGTTCGTCTAGTGCTTAGTGAACCTGACTGCTAAACCGGAGGTCGTGGGTTTGATTCCCACCCAAAACAAATCTTTGTGTGATGAACACGATCATTTGTTCTGTTTCTGAGTGTAATTTATCTATACAGGATTATTTTTTATATATAAGTAATATAAGTATGTTTATCAGTTGTCTGGTTGCCATAGTATAGGCTCTGCCTAGTTTGGGATTGGTTGGACGTGTGTGAGTTGTCACAAGATATTATTATAATGAAATCAAAAACTAAAATAGGTAGAGACCGCGGGCAGAGCCGCAGGCAACAGCTAGACATTAATGAACAACCTTTTCAATTGTATACCAAAGTTGTATTTCGAATAAATAAAACAATAACATGTAGTCAACTGGTATAGCAAAACAAAGACTTAACATCTAAGCTTAAATTAATTACGCCTGAAGTAGTTTCAATAAGGTACAACGTATCTTTTTGTTTGAATAGAATTCAAAGCGAACAAGTCTAAATTTCACGCTAGCAGAGCATACGAAATGTGAAACAGAACTCTTCGAACAATCAAGATCGTTGAACCAGGCTAATGCCCTCTGCCATAGGTTGTTTCACTTGCTTATGTTAATAAAGTGGCTAGACATTCGAAAATAGTTTCAAAAGACCACTTGAAAGTAGTTACAGTTATTTCATGAATATCTTGAAGGCTGTTAGCATTCAAAGCGCTAAACATGTAACTTCAAATGATGTATTTGACCACATTACAATTTTAAACTCACTGCTTTTGTTTAAGCCAACAATTTTATTTTAAACATACTTTTTGGAGCAGACACAAGTAACGCCCTAGGGAATCCAGTGTCGGGAGGGTTTCACATATATTGGAATCAGCTACTTGATGGAGTCTCTTGCTGGTTCTTCTCCATAGGAATGACATTTAAGAACTGTGCATTTGAGTTGTTTTTCGAAAGTGCCTGAAATGGCCTGAATCAAACGATGCACTTGTCTGTGCTGTATCTCTATATTTTGGCTGATGCGGATATTGCAATTCCGGTGCGTCGCGCAGTTATAGTTGGTATCGTAGCAGGTACATTAAACCAGGAACCTTTAAATACCTTTGAAGCTCTGACGGGACAAGCAGGCTTAAAATTGAAAGGCATTTATCAATTTCATAGGTTCTTTTCAAAGGGGTGAAATTTTTTTGTTTGTTTGAATAAGACAGCAAGAAAGAAAAATAAAATGGATTAAGTCGCGTCCCCCGCATAAAATATGAAGAAAGAACTAACGTAAAGAATAATTTCTAAAATGTTACGGAAAATATGAATGGTAACTTATCTTATTTTGAGATACACTTGAAGGAAAATTCAAGAAACTATTGAGCTGTTTAAAGGTCATCTGCGCCCTTTGATAAAATTTTGTCAGAGGTTCTTTAACTTTCTTCTAATTACATGAGTTATATTTTGTTACAAATTGGAATGGGGCGTTGCCCATCAGTGGGGAATTTCCATGCCGCTATAGTATTATTAAATTATGTTTGACACAATTAGGCTCCCCCTCCCCCTAGATAGAGAGATGGAAAGAGGGTAGAGATACCGTTGCTCTGAAACGGGCTGAAACGACGTATTAGAAATAAAACTTCTACAATCCAACTGTTGGCACGCCTAAATCCAGCGAAAATGTACCGAACCTCGCATTTACGTCAGAAAGCTAACCATTGGATAAAAGTAAATTTTGTATTCAAAACGCGCCTGTCCTTTCAACTTTATCCCTTTTATTTTATCGGGGATTTCTCGGTCCTCTGAACCAAGATTTGAAGTATTATATGGATGAAGACATATTGGCAAACTTAGAACCCTCATATACATAATATGCACCAACTCAAATATTACTCTTGAGATTTGATATGAATTAATACGAGTATGTTACGAGTATCATGGCATCGAGTCTTTTTAGATTATTCATATAAATAACAAAACCGTTATTTATTTTCAATGAGCCTTTAAAAAAGTTGTTTGTGGTGGCCTAGCGGTTCAATGACCGGATTCGCATGCACATAGTTTTTTCGATCCCAAGCGTACCTGTGACTTTTTTAGTTATATGTACTTTCTTAATCATTCAAAACATCATTGAAAAACGGGGAAGGAAAAACATCGTGAGGAAACTGGATTCCAAAAAAAAATTATCTGAAATCGCCGTCCCGCAATGAGCAAGCGTGGTGATCAATGCTCATTCCTTCTCTTTATGAAAAGAGACCTGTGTCCAGCAGTGGGACGTTTATAGGCCGGCATTGTAAGCATATAATAGGCCCCTTAGAAAGTTTAATATGACTTAAGTTGCGCGGTTTCTTTATCCTCATGGATCCAGTAATAATACCTTAACCTTTATGTGAAGGTAGTAAGGTCGAGTCATTCTTGGTTCAATTCGGTTGAATGAATTTAGGCGGGGCGCGACCTGTGTAGAACAAGTATTTACTTATTAATACCCAAACCGTCGCGAACTCCCAATTCCCACTTTAATCCTACGTATCGTAAAACATTAGATGAGATAGGCAGTAATAAAAAATAACCTCCAGAGAAAATAAACTATTCATACAAGTTGATATCTATATTAGTTATACTTTTCTTGATATAAAATCATTGAATAAGAACTCAATTGATCAAATCAGCTTATCGCGGTCCACTGATGGACATAAGCCTTTTCCCAAGTTGCGCCACAACATTGTTCCTCCGCCTTCCGCAGTGGGACTGACGGACATTGGAAGCCGTGTGCTTTGTTGTGCAATCATGGGTGTTTGTTGCCCTAGTCATCACGCTAGGAAAGCGGGTTGGTGACCGCAGTTTTATATCGTAGGAAAAGGCTGCTAAGCCTCCCGCTCATTCTCCTTGTTTCTATATCCCTTAGTCGGCACAGGTTGTGAAGAAAGGTTTATGCAAAGCCGTAACCCCAGGACAACTAGGAACTACGCATCGCTTTCTACGTCACTAGCTAAAGCTAGTCTTGGATAAAGATGTAGTCGGACCATTGGTACACTATATGTCCACTGTAATGAATGTAAATAGTACCGGTTTGTTGTATGTTTATTTGATAACAAGGACATAAGCGCCCCATCGTTAGTTCACATGAATATACAAATTATCATCCATGAAGTAGTTACAAATGATTCTGATGACGTTGTCACACGAATGTTTTTTATATACCTTCCGTCTTTAAAGTGAAGGTTGCAATTTATGTTTTGGTTTTTGCATCAAAAAATGTCATACAATGGTACGTCTAGTTATCTACCTATCGATAGCCAAGCACTGACTTCCAACTTGGCTTATGGAACTTCAGTATTGCTTTGGGTATATTTCCCAAAGAGGTTTAGGGTCACCTTTCAGCATTTTTACTGGTACGTGCATTGAATTCAGGACAAGCCATCTGACCTCCACAACGCCAGTAACTGGTGTTCGGTTTTTAATTAGTCCTCTGCGTAACTTTTTTCTCAAGGTATGTTGGGGTCAGCTGAACACTCCATTTTATACAGATCGACTGCCTGACTGGTTAATTTAGTATCTCTTATTAAGACTGTTTGTCAGAATTGTAATGACTCGATAGACAAAAACCGCGTATGATAAAGGCTTAACGTGCTTTCCGAGGCACGGGTGGTTTCGGTATCCACAGACCAAACGCTTAATTATTTAACCTTAATGAGTCTGTTAAATTTTCAGTGGCATGGCGGCATGACGTGTGAGGCGGCGGCTGCGTCGTCGTCTCCGGGCGGTGCGGGCGCGCCGCTGCTGCCGGACTCGGAGCTGATCAAGCTGTGCCCCATGTGCCGCGTGCCCATCGAGAAGGACGAGGGATGCGCGCAGATGATGTGCAAGCGATGCAAGCACGTCTTCTGTTGGTACTGCTTGGCCTCCCTAGATGTGAGTATTTTTCCTTTCCCTATATACCTTTAAATGTTTGATATTGTATTAGAAATAAGAAATTTCTCTGGATAGAACAAAATTTAGGGTCAATTTTGAACAGGTGCACTTATGTCCACCATAATGGACAATTTGTTAGAAACTACGAAGTTCTGCAAAGACGTAAACTTGAAAATTTTAACTTGGGATAATCACAAACATACTCATTCCGAAGAGTCATGTCATCTTGACAACTAGCCAAGGGTTTGCTTAATAGTTTCGCGAGAATTAGGGCCGGGGACGGCTCGCACTCTGTTTTCTAATTAGCTGTGGAGAATCCAGCGTTTCCCTTGACACTTATTGTGCGCATATTAAATGTGTTTAAAAACACTACTTAAATGAACTTAGTTCTCCTGGAAGAATTTAAGTGTCGAAATTCTTTGAATATTTGAAAATGTGATGGATTAGAAGTTTTGATTGGGAATATTGTATTTTATTATTCTTTCATTTCAGGATGATTTCCTGTTACGTCATTACGACAAAGGACCTTGCAAAAACAAACTGGGGCACTCACGCGCATCAGTACTATGGCATCGCGCACAGGTACAGGCTCTTAGATTATAACAAAATACCAACAATATTGGCTAATAACTCTCCTACTACTTGACTTTTCATCAATTTATTGATGACGGTATTTAACGCGAAAATCCGCGAAACATGCACTTAGCTTAATTAGATTTGCCGTTTCGACCCGATTGCACTGGCCGTGGTCGCAAAGAAGGGTCAAAAACAATAGTTCTTACATAATAGGACTCCAAGCTAAGACGCTTCGGTGTATATTCGTTATTGCATGTCTCGTGGGCCAAATGAAATGCCTCCATAGTTGTGACGCATATTCAACACTTTTGAAGAATTTGTTATTTTAATCCCTTTTTTATTCGTCGCATAAATGCTTTTTCTTTCTTTCCATAATTTTTGTATTAATTTTTAGGTGGTAGGAATCTTCGCGGGCTTCGGACTTCTGTTATTGGTGGCCAGTCCGTTACTGCTGCTGGCTGCGCCCTGCATCGTCTGTTGCAAGTGCAGGTACGTCATACTGACAAACACATCAATAAACAATTCATAGTTGAATTCTTCATCCTAACATTTTGTCCTATTTTTTACATTTTAGCCTTGGTAAGTAAAATAAAGTAAAAAGTAGTTTATCTACTTTTTCCTAATCCTTTTTCTTCTTCCTCTTCCCCGCTTGCAGTGGAGGGAGATGGAATAAATTTTCCTACACCTCCTATATTCTTTTTTCTATTAAATTTAGTTACGGGTTCCAAGACAGTGAATCAGTACCTTACGATTCTAAACATATTCTATTCTTTATAATGTTCGACTAGTTTCATGCCAGGTAAAACTTGTCATAATTATAGGCCCTGATCGAAGTTAAAATTAGTCAAAAGTCAAAGTAATCCGTGATCCATCTATTACCTTCAAATTATATGCATGAGACACGCGCAGTGGCAGGACTTAACTTAGCCTTCCCACCATTTAATATCTCTGTAAACTTTAACTTTCAGGCTTTGCAACCCCAGCACGAAGAACCTCGAAGAAGTGGATGAGATTGAAAGCATCAGTCCGGACGACAACACCCGTGACCGGTACCTGTCCGACTGACGCCGGCGCCGTGCGCGCTACTAGACGTCCACAGTCTAGGCCTCGGGCCACGCTGGCCGACGAACTTACACACAACTAGTGCCCTCAATAAAACATGAAAACCACACCATTTATAGGTTGACTGGAAAATGCCCTAAGGCATTAAGTCCACCGAAAGAAAAAAAAACAGTTATTCATCCGTTTGGATCAAGAATTTACAAAAATTAACAATCGCTGGACTAATGCTGTTCGGAAACTGCTTCCCCGTTATGTAGTTCCTGAAACTACCACGTACTGGTGTATACATGAAGCTATATTCAAAGAGAAAAAAAAATGGATATTTTTAATTCAATGTGAATCAGAAAGTTTTGGCGATGACACAAGACAGTTTGTGATAGTGATAATTACTTAACTGTTTCATCTAGAATATTCTACTGAAAATATGAGTGATACGAAACTTTTTCTTGTGTTAAATTTATCATTATTCATGTTAAGTAAGAAAAAAAGTGCGTCAAGTTAAACAGTTATCACGTCTGTGTGAAATAGTCGATTTAGTGAGTGTTTTAGTTAATAACTTACTATATTCTGATCAACAACAAGGGGTAACAAATGAACATTTATAAATAAATTGTTTAAGCATTTAATTGATGTTAACATTATTTAACGAGTATTATACAAGGTGCTACGGAAATGGCCATTCATATTTGAAATATTGCTCTAGCCCACAGAAATGAAACTATAGGTAAAGAATATAATAGTCTATACTTACCGAAAAAAATATTTGACATCCACTAAAATTTTTATTCTGATCAGCACTGATGATACTTTAATGGTAAAGCCGTGATACTTGGATGCCCGTAAAAACCTATTTAAGGGGTTTTCCATACAACACACATGATTTTTTTGCCATTATTATGGATAATGGTACGAAACTCGTCGTGCACGAGTCCGACTCGAACTTGGTCAGTTTTGTTTGTTCACAGTGACTTTGATTCTTTAAAGGAAGTTATTTACTTCAAGGGCTAAAGCAGTTTTAAAATATGGCCGGGCCATATCAGTAGCACCTGTATACAAGGTCTTTTTTAATCTGCTGCACTTTGGGCAACGGCGACATGTTCGAAATGTACATACATGTTGATCATTATACTCAGGGGGCACTTAATATGGAAAGGTTTTACAAAATGATCTACAAATATCAGAATTGTAAACAAATACCATACAAAACCATAATATGAACAGTTTAACTGGAGCTAGATTTAATTCAATAACACTACACAACGTTTGGTAGTATATTTGCATTTTACACAAGAGCAACTAGCTTGAAAAATTTATAGCTATCTTCTTTGAAACTGAAATAAGAAAATACAAAATGTCTGCAAGTCTGCTCAAGGCTTTGTTCCTCTCTGGAACAACGTATTGTAATTCTATAACCATTTGATAAACTAGTAAAAGACAAAGGAATATATTTACATGGTTGGTTAAGTCGTATACATCTTACGTATCAAAACACCTGTCCGATCCAATAATTCGTATTCATGAACCGTCTCGCATAGGCGGCGGCTTCTTTGACACAAAACTGTAGGTAGTAAGTACGTTAACTTTGAGGAGCGGTCAGTGTTGCTGTTGCCTTGGATCAGTTTTTATTTTGATTTAATTATTTTCACTGGGGGAAAATAATTATCTCCAATCTATTTACTGGCTACGTATATGTGTTCGCAGTACGATACTGGATAATAGTCTTAGGGATCGGACAGGGTTTTTGTTACAAGCTGTATAATAGAAACAAAATTGACGCTGTTAACTGGTATAGCGACGCAGACTTATCTGATCCAGTGTCGCTGTTGTTGAATATACTGTTGTAATTCTTGTGGTTTTTGGGGCAAAAATAATGCCCTCGCCCAAGTGTACGAGGAGTTAATAAAATCTTAATTACCGATACATATTTATGCGACCTTTAATATAAAATTAATGTTTAACTGTATGTCCTTTAGAGAATCGTAAACGATGCATTTGATTATATGATGATCTTTAGCAGTTACGACCAATTTTCGACAGATGGCGCCACTGGTTTCATTAAATACATTGGAAAATTGACGGTTATGGAAACTGATACAACTTACGCGGGTGATACCGCGGGGCACAGTTAGTACAAAATAAAATAATATTGGTTACAGATTTGGCCACCAAATCAGATAAGTTTTTGGCACTATACTTCAATTTTATAATTACCACCATCTATATGCTTCCTGAGTGTTGCCACTAATGAAAAAAAGAGTTTATTATCTTGTACAAAGAAACTAGATTTAAAATATGTCATGTTTTTTTGGTGTTGACTGAGACTTAATTGTAAGCGATAGACTGAAGAATGATCATGAATTAATAAAACGTATTTATTTCGATTTAAACGAATATTATCGGTAGCAAGAACACTGTATAAATGTGATATGTATAAGCACATATGTTTTAAAATATTTACTAAAGGCAATTTTAATAATCTTATCAATCTTTAGATTTACTTGCCAGTGACGGTTGTCAGACAAAATTTGTCAGTCTTATGCCAAATTTTTCCGATCTAAATCTACGGATAGATAGGTAATTGAAAACGGCGGGTAATCGTTTATTCGATGTCGTATAATATTGTAGTGATTACCTAATACTGAAACCGATTCTTATTTATAAAAAGATTAACAGTACTTACATTTAAATTTATACTATTACTGCGTTAATATATTCTGGAATGTTACGTATTTATCATTTGACACCCGTATAGGTACAGTCGCCGGTGAAACGTAACCTAAGCAATTAGCTTTCAAAAATATAGTTGGTAGTTTTTTCTGTAGTTGAGACTTGTCTCCCCTGTCGGGGAGTCTTCTTTGTTTTTATCATATTTGTTAAACAGCTCCGTCGCTGAAAAAATACCTAGTCCGAGTAAACTTGAGAAAATTAACAAAAATATCTCTTTTCGTGGATTTATAAAAAATATATAAGTATTTTAAAGTCGTCAAATAGCAACGGTGTACAAGTTGTATGTAAGTAGGTACATTCATTCACATCTCATGGGATATTTGTATAAATAATTTATTTTGTAATTAATTGTGTGTAAAATTAAGTGAATATTATCATTGCGCTAGACGCCTAATGTTTGCGCTCTAACACGAAGCAATGTCATCACTCAAATTCGAGAAAACTCTTAACGCCAAGTTATTAGATCTCGGCGCCAAGCTTTTCACCATCATAGACATTTTCTGTACTCCATTTCAATATTTTTTATAGAAATCCGATAGAATTCAAAAATTATATTTATACCTATAATTAATAGTTATGTATATTAAAATACAATATTAATAGAATAGAATAGAATAAAATACAAACCTTAATCAACGAGAAAGTTGGATATATTGAACTTAAGTGTAACTGCAATGCAGTGTGTGTCAACATGTGGTTGCCACACAATGTTGGCCCATTACAATACCTTTTTTCTGGTGGCAATGGGATATGCTTGCCTCCTACCGCCTATTGGCTAGATCCACTGGAATACCTCCCCCTTGCCTTGACCGGGGACCAGGCGGGAACACATCCGCAGTCGAAAGCAGTGGCCCTTTACAATACCTACTCTAAAACCTAAAAATATAATCGAATGTTAATCAGAGACAAAAAGTAGTGTATAATGGCCCAGCAACATACTCTACAGAGCCTCCGACTGCGCACTGCTGCTCGTGCGAAGGCCTTTACATTAACTTATTATAGTTTGCTAAATATTTATGACTGTAATGTAAATAAGATTAATATTGTACTTAATTTTTTAATTCGAGGATCGATGATGTCATTCCAAAACATTAACTATTTTTCTCGACGATTAAGTATAAAAGAAAATAACTAGATGGTAAAATCATAAAAACGTGTATTTTATGGTCAAATGTAATTAAGGTAGACAAGACCAGAGATGTATGTATTTTTAAATGACTTTTAAGACTCCATCGATCCTATGTAGCTTGTTGTAGCAAGCTAGTAAAAGCATTTGTAGATTTAATCAAAAATTGTCAGTAGGTGAATAGATGTGATAAGCAACTCAGTTGTGATGTACTTGCAATGTATTATTGGATATTTCAGAATATTTGTATCTGCTGTGCACTCCTTACATATTCAATAGAAATGTAGAGAAATATTTTTGAATTGATTTCGATTTTGAATAAATTTAATCAGTTACGTAACATGAACTTTAACGCCTAGAATTCGAGTACGTATGTAGACACCTAATAGTAAAACAATTCATAAAACAACAAATGTACATGGGCTCTGCTTGCAGAGATATCAGAAATATATGAAATCTCTGCCAGCAGGCCCGCAATATGAGAAGTGGCAAAGCAAGGCAATATTATCTTAATAATTCTGATGGCTGATCAGTTTCCGATGTGAAATCTACAGATCACAACTGGTTGGTTGACCAAAAGACTTATAACCAATCAGAGCTCTTGACAGGCGGTGATGAGATTTAACAGGTGATTATCATCAGCTGTTCAGAAACTGGGAGTAGGTTATTCAAATTTTGTAGAATAATATGGGTGCGGATTAACGGGACTAAGTATACAAGTACTTAAACATCTATTTAGTCCGTAAGTTAGATAAAAAAAAATTACATATTTTCATTACATAACAATAAAATGACAAAATTAGGCGCGTTCAGAAGTGAGGGCTTTTGACGTCGTAAGTAGGTGAAAAGAGCCCCACTCCTTAACTTCAATTCCCTGTATTTAAGTAGATATTCGGTATATTTCCAAAAAGCAAAGTGTGTGTAATATTTTTTAACTAAATACCGGACTGGAAAAAACACAGTTCACATGCCTAGAAGAATTGAAATCACTAAGAAGTGATAATATCTTGTAGAAATAATATTGCAAGTATGTTACAACCATTACTTTAATGTATCTCATTAAGTTGATTATAAAATGACTTGTCTATGGTATTGACTTACATTTTTAAATGATTGTTTATTATTTATGGTTAATGCAAATATAAGTTTAGGACTTTGGTAGTGATATTGGCTGGTCAAAAGATTGAATACACAAATACAGTATACAATATTTGCATTTTCCATTTAAATATAAAATCATGATATTGTAAATAAAAAAAAGAAATTTATTTTTTGTTATTGATTGTACTTCTTTATTCTTGTGTTGAGGCGACGTATTTCCGTTACAATAATTATAAACAAATAATAAAGATTTTGCTGATGAATCTTAACAGGTAGTTTAAATTTATTTCCTATATCTCTAAAATAAAATAAATTGAATTGCCATCAGTCTGTAATAGAACAATTTTAAACAGAGCAAGGACTGATGTTTGCATGCAGATATTATTATGCTGCATAGTATTGGCATATAGTTATTCCACTCTGGGGCTAAATGTATGAGCATTGAATACCATGCTTGCTTGCTTATGAATTGCTAATTAATACTAAATAAAAAACATTTGATACCACTACTTATATTTACAATAAATACAAAACTTGATATACCTACATACAACATTTGATTCACCACTTCCTCATCAAGCCAGCAGTAGAGTCAAACAGTAACGGGTTCTTAAACTCCCCCCTCATGTCTAGCATGTAATGCATCCACCTATTTTTAATCTTCATCGGTAACTGAACTCTGGCAATATTCCTTGCTTCCTTACAGCATACATTCTCCAAAGGAACCGTCATCATACGATTTTTACCAAAAGGTGTGTATGTTACAAATGTTAACTTTTTGCCACCCTTGTTGAGGACCAGATAGCGTACGGAGCGGAGAGTGTACATCCATATCATTGCTAGGGAGCTGCCACCTGTAACGGTAATTCGGTATTAAGTATTGGTCAAATTTATTCACCAGCTGTATAAACAGCCTTATATAATTTAGATAAATTGAGGCAGCTCTTACCTATAACCACAGACATGATTCCTAAAGTATTTCTGTACTTATTCTCACCAAGGTTTATCTTTCTAAACCAAGGAGTATCATCGGTTATTGTGGATCTATCTACGGGTGCGTCTCTAAGAGTTGAGAATGAAAACACCCCTAGATATGTCCAAAACATATACTGAACTACAGCAAATATATTCATATACATGTAGAACTTCGGATTTTCGTATTTATATAGAATAACATCTTTAATGACATTTGTATTTACATCATGGATTGTTTTGGTCGGAATGGAAGTATATGATTTTTTTGTAATATTGCTAATGTAGGGCTCATATTTAATAGGAAATCGGGAACCTGCTACTCTTTTGAGTACAGTCGCAGCGTACGATAACAAGGACATTTTACGATATTCAACTAATTAAATAAAGAAATGTAATACAATCCCCATTCGAATACAAATTTTAACCTCTTTCTTTCTTTAGACATAAGACATAAATAACCTTACTTTTAAACTGACGTCTGACGGATAATGTCAAAGCCTCACACATTTTGCACAGAGTTACAATAGAATTCGATAGTTATAGTATCATTTGCTAATTTACTAAAATGGGTAAACAAATATTTATAAAACATGATGATGATTTAAATAAGAACAATTTATTTGCTTTGAATCGTTCTTCTGCTTAGTAAGTCGATCAATGGGCTAACCATTGACCAATACTTAGACACGCAGACAGAATCACAGCATTCATCATCATCATCACCGTATCAGCCAGAAGATGTACACTGCTGCACAGCCTTGCGCTTGCGGTAGATAGCATTCTTATAGGTTCTCTTATGCTAAGGCGCGGGAGTGGAACACGCTAAGCAGCTAACTAGGTGGGCCATGATTTGGAAACAAATGCCACTCACTAAGCTTAGGAAAAAAAATGGAAGGACATGTAAAATGCACTCTGTGTAATCTAAATCACAGAGTGCATTTTACACAAGCTATATGAAATTATGAATTTAATATAAACATAGTTTATGAATTTAACAGCTGATCGATAATAGTCGATTTCTGAGTATAGACAAAACAAAATCCACACATTTGAAAAAAAAACTTATCCTTGTTTATAGATAATCTTGGCGTCGTCGTTGTTTCATCGCAGTCGTGTATTTGCAAAATAAAGCGTAATCGAAAATGTTATTTTTTGTCAGCGAACGTAATTAGTGCAACATTTGGTCTGGTTTCCAGACAAACGCTATTTAGCGTTAATCCAACGCGTTTATATAGCACCTTTAACAAGATGGCTGATATAAAGGTGAGCAAAGCATTTGGCGGCATTTTGATTGGTAACGGCCAAATTTGTAATATTTACATGTAACGATGCACATAAACTTAAATGGTTTGGTGGGATATGTGTGGAAAACTAGGAATATAACCTAAGTAATTAAACTAACGTTTATCAATTTTATCTGTTTCACTCGTATCAGCTCCTGGCCAATAAAATTCATTTGTAGGTGTTTTGTACCTTATTTGAGTAAATAATATTCGGTTTTATTATTCTGATTATACTTTTAAAATACTTCGGAGGCCCTAACCGCCAGTTGGATTGAAATATTTGAAAGTTAAAAGGGGCCTTGACAAACTACCCTCATTTGAATAAAGTACATGAACTTATTGAGATTAAATTTATTATAATTGTTGCGTTAAGTATTATGTCTGGACACTTTATCAAATGTCTACTTCATTTTCAATAGCATTTATTAAGCCAAGGGAAGAGTAACATCTGTTACAATTTTACTGGCTTATGATTGATTAATTTTGGATCAGCTTGTTACTAAATGTAAACTGCATGGTTTGACCATTTGTAAAATTGTTGGTCCATTTGCAAACATCCCGGGACCTATCTGTGCCTCAGAAGAGACAATAAGCCATTGGTCCCTACTTTCATGCAGTGATCTTTGATAGTCATTAAGTCATTACAATTCCAACAACCAGTCATTCAATGGGATACATTACTATATTACCCAGTAAAATGGGTTGTGGAGGTTAGATAGATAGTCGCTCCATGTAAAATATGATATGTAGCTAAATCTGGTAAGACGAAGCTGTCCCCAACATAGTTTCTGAAAAGGAGACAATGCAACTCAAAATATGATTAATATTTTTGTAATAGTATTTTTTTTCTATGATGCCTTCTGTGCTCGGACTTCTGCCACTTTGATTAAATAAAAAATTTGATTGGCTTTATATCATCATATGTTTCCATAGTATGATTATTGAGTTTTAACTTCAGATATACATATTGCATACATTATAAAAATGCCTGCAAGGAATACTGTTTAACTTTCTTTATTTATTGTAATAAGTAGTATTTCGATCCTGTTTTGAGATACATAATTTTGATCCTTCTCTACATGGTAAGTGGCTTGTCTTGAGCAGAGGGACATTTATAGGATGGTGTTATGTACCAGGTTTATTAGTTTTAACTCTACCTACAACTTTTTCCATAAATTTGTTACATGCAAATTTTAATAAATAGTTTTTGGATTTCAGGCTATGTTCAACAAAATGAATAGTGCTGCTCAAAATGGTACGGCAGAGGCGGCGCCTCCAGCCAAAGGCGCTAAGGGTACAATAGAAAAAATTTACCAGAAAAAAACACAACTTGAACACATCCTCCTTCGTCCTGACACATACATAGGGTCTGTTGAACGGACCAATGAGTTGATGTGGATCTTTGACAAGTCTAAGGAGTGCATGGTTCAAAAAGAATTGAACTTTGTGCCAGGTTTGTTCAGATTTGTTATTTGTATTATTTGAATATGAAACCTATCTGTATTCATTATTTATTTAATTTTGTTTATTAAAAGATACATTTAATATTCATCTACTTATTTTTAAATATTACAGGATTATACAAAATATATGACGAAATCTTAGTAAACGCTGCTGACAACAAGCAAAGAGACCCCAAAATGGATGTTATTAAAATTGACATCAACCAAGAACAGAATACAATATCTGTTTACAATAATGGGTGCGGTATTCCCGTTGTAATGCACAAAGAAGAGAAAATGTATGTGCCTACTATGATCTTTGGCCATCTTCTGACATCATCTAATTATAATGATGAGGAGGAAAAAGTCACAGGTGGAAGGAATGGTTATGGTGCGAAATTATGTAACATTTTCTCAACAAAATTTACTCTAGAAACTGCATCAAAACAATATAAAAAACATTTTAAACAGACATGGGGATCCAATATGACTAAGGCCTCTGAACCAAAGGTGAAGGAGGCTGGCAAAGATGATGATTTTACTAAAGTGACATTCAGCCCAGATTTGGCTAAGTTTAAGATGGATAAGCTGGAAGATGACATAGTGGCTTTAATGTCCCGACGAGCTTATGACATTGCTATGTCAACACAGGGCGTGAAAGTGTACCTGAATGGCGAAAGGCTTAAGATAAATAAGTTTAAAGACTATGTAGATTTATACATAAAAGGCAAAGAGGATGAAAATGGGCAACCATTGAAGGTTGTCTATGAAAAAGTGAATGACCGGTGGGAACTCGCCCTTACACTTTCTGACAGAGGCTTTCAACAAGTCTCATTTGTGAATTCTATTGCTACAACAAAAGGTGGGAAACATGTCGATACAGTTTCCGACAGCATAGTAAAGAATATTCTAGAAATATTGAAAAAGAAAAACAAAGGAGGAGTAAATATTAAGCCTGTACAAGTAAAAAATCACATGTGGGTGTTCATCAATTGTTTAATTGTAAACCCAACCTTTGATTCGCAAACAAAAGAATATATGACTCTTCAAGCCAAGAGTTTTGGTTCTAAATGTAATTATTCTGATAAATTCATAACTGCCGTGACGAAATCTGGTCTAGTGGAGTCTGTTTTGACATGGGCTAAGTTTAAAGCTCAAACTGAATTGGTGAAGGCGTCCGGTAAGAAACAAAGTAAACTGAAAGGCATACCTAAGCTGGAGGATGCTAATGATGCCGGGACTAAGAACGCACATTTGTGCACCCTAATTCTAACTGAGGGAGACTCAGCCAAGTCCTTAGCTGTGTCTGGCCTCGGCGTGGTTGGCAGAGATCATTATGGCGTGTTCCCTCTAAAGGGTAAACCGCTAAATGTCAGGGATGCATCACACAAACAAGTTTTAGAAAATGTTGAAATAAACAATGTCATTAAGATTCTTGGACTTCAATATAAAAAGAAATACAATTCAGTTGATGATCTAAAATCATTAAGGTATGGTAAAGTGATGATCATGGCTGATCAAGATCAGGACGGCTCTCACATCAAGGGATTGATCATCAATTTCATACACCACAATTGGCCAGAGTTATTGAAACTTCCATTCCTAGAAGAATTTATTACTCCTATTGTAAAAGCTTCAAAGAAAGACAAAGAAATATCATTCTACTCATTACCTGAGTTTGAAGAATGGAAGAACAATACAGACAACCATCACACATATAATATCAAATACTACAAGGGTTTGGGTACATCCACATCCAAAGAGGCTAAAGAATATTTCCAGAATATGGATAGGCATCGAATCAGGTTCAAATATGCTGGTCCCACTGACGACCACCATATTGAATTGGCATTTTCAAAGAAAGGCGCTGACCAACGTAAGGAGTGGTTGACAAGTCATATGGATGAAGTCAAACGAAGGAAAGAAATTGGTCTTCCGGAAAGATATTTGTACACAAAAGACACTAAAGCTGTTTCATATTCAGATTTCGTTAATTTGGAGCTGGTTCTCTTTTCTAATGGAGATAATGTCAGGTAAATATGATGCTTTATAATATTGGTGTCCTATGACTATATTTCCTCCTTGTTGTTGTCCTATATTTTAGAGATTCAATGACCCTGATGCCATTAAACACACTGGAACTCTCTAGTACATAAGCATCTTTTTCACTTTTACATTAGAGAAAATTAAGCTGTCTTATTTAGTTCTGACTAAAATTCTCGTACAAATTTTCTGACAAAAATAAACGTGTGTTCAAGGTTATGCTAGTTTTTATATATTGGCGTCCTCTTCTGACGCTATTTGTTAGTAGGAAATAGCAATGCTCTAAGTTTGATTTAGTTACGTAACAAAGACCCCATTATATTCTAAAGACTTTCAATAACATTTGATCTCCTAAATTTCAGATCCATACCATCTATGGTTGATGGTTTGAAACCTGGTCAACGTAAAGTGATCTTTACATGTATTAAACGTAATGACAAGCGGGAAGTAAAGGTGGCCCAGCTGGCTGGTTCAGTCGCCGAACAATCTGCTTACCATCATGGTAAGAAAAAAAATATTTTTTTGTGTGTATGTTTGTATTGAAGAAACCCAAAAATTACTGTGCCGATTTCCAAATTGTTTTCACTGGTAGAAAGCTACATTCAACATGAGTAACATAGGCTATATTTTTTACAAAAAAAATTAGTTACCGCGGGGAACAGCTAGTATTAAATAAAAATCATAGTATAGTAAATAGTACATCTACAATGTAGCCATACTCATACATAGTTTTATAAAAAAAAATACAGGATTATTTTTTATGGAGTGCGTATATTCAACGAGGTAATCAGGTGCATTGTGCATATATGTGATACTAGTGACCCGCCCCGGCTACGCACGGGTGCAATGCTGATACTAAATATATCACAAAATGTGTTTTTTTACAAAACGCCTCTAAAATTATCAGTGTTCTTCTACTATATTATGCATATTACTATCAGTGAACTATATACCTTCCTCTTGTATCACTATCAAAATATTTAACCGCATCAAAATCCAATACAAAGTTTTAAAGATCTAAGCATACATAAATACATATGGACAAACAGCGGAAAGCAACTTTGTTTTTATACTATGGAGTGAATGTGTGTAAAATCAAAATGGGTTTTATTTCTTCCTGGTTTGTTACAGATAGCACATTAATAAAAAAATAAATAAAATTCATTTATTTCGGATATAATAATATACCTATAACACCTTCCCCTTGAATCATTGTCTATTGCTGAAAACGCATTAAAATCTGTTGCGTACTTTAAAACAAATAAGGGTAAAAACAGCGTAAGTGACTTCTTTATATGTAAATAATATTAAAATTCAAAAATTCAAAATAATTTATTCAAATTAGGCTACCATGTAGCACTTTTTGAATGTCATCAACACAGACAGCACCCTGATTCGCCCACCCCACCGCTTCCTAAGTGCTCTAGCCGGGGAGAAGAAACGGCGCAACAAACTCCCCAGCAGCACGCTGTCTTTACAATATAAAAAATATAAATAATTTAGGGAACATGCCAAGTAATCAACTGCTCGAGGTTCATAAGTATCTCTCTGAAATAAAAAATTTAGGTAAAGTAAACTACAGAAACCAAGGTCAACAGAACGACCAGTCACCGCAAGCAGCACCCGTTCACGAGTATGACGCAAGGGTCAGCCATCACCTCCCTCGCCATATTTGAGGGAAGGAGGTGACCCGACCCAAGACGCCACCACAGGCAGTGACGACTAAGGGAGCATGACGAAACTGTTGCCGGTAGTTAAGAAAAAAAAAAAAACATGACGCTGAATGAGAAACCTCAAACACTGATTAAGTGCACAATCCCATTACATGTTTACGAAATTAAATTTTATAATTAATATAATTATACATTCCAAGATGTAAAAGGAAAAAGTAATAATTTGGATATAAATTATATATAGATACGCATAATCGTATTAAATATAAAACAAAAAAAGGTAACAAACGTTGTTACATACAAAGTGTATGCCTATCAAATAAAATAAAAACATGGTTATAAAGCAAAACATAATTAATACAAATTAACATTCCACATGGAACCGTCTTGTGTCTATCGCGAATGCCAACTATGTTTATCGTTTAAATAGTCGTTAATTGTATAATAGGCCTTTTCACACAGCTTACTTTTAATTGCGGATTTAAATGAGTTAAAGGGCGACTCTAGTAAACTAACAGGAAGTTTATTGTAAAGCCGAATACCAAGTCCCACAAATGAGTTGTGTACCCTATGCAGCCTGTGTGAAGTCACGCATAACTTATGTCTATTTCGCGTGTTTATATTATGTATATCCTTATTCTTGGTGTACAAGTGAATATTTTGACGTATAAATAATATGTTCGCAAAAATAAACTGTGACGCTACAGTAAGGATACCTATCTCCTTAAACCGCTCCCTAAGAGAAGCTCGAGAATCTAGCCGGTATATGGATCTAACAGCTCGTTTTTGTAAGATGAAAATGGTTTCTATATCTGCCGCCTTACCCCACAACAGTATGCCATAGGACATAATGCTGTGGAAGTAGCTAAAGTAAACAAGACGAGCCGTGTCCACATCAGTGATCTGCCTAACTTTCCTAACGGCGTAAGCAGCAGAGCTGAGCCTACTCGCGAGGCACGCGACATGTGCCAACCATGTAAGCTTACTAAAACTACTAAACTTCGAGAAGGCGCTCAAGAAATGTTGAAATACTTATCTAAAAGACTCGAGGTGTGCGGTTCCAAAATATAATAGGAGAACCGGCATGAAACACCCATGTGCTATATAGTTATTGTTACTATTATACGTTCTAGTATTGTTATATAATAAAAAGGTTGTGTTGTGTGTTGTGAACAGGTGAGCAGTCCCTAGCTATGACGATAGTGAACCTGGCTCAGAACTACGTGGGCTCGAACAACATCAACCTGCTGGAGCCGCGCGGTCAGTTCGGGACGCGGCTGTGCGGCGGCAAGGACTCTGCCAGCCCCCGTTACATCTTCACGCTCATGTCGCCCCTCACCAGGCTACTCTTCCACCCTCACGATGATCCACTACTTGTCGTGAGTATTCTAAACTAATTACGATAATTAATACCGATATTTATACATTAAAATAATTACGTAATTAGATATAGAGCGTCGCTCTGACACTCCTAATTTTAAAACTCACGTTGCATGATTACAATAAAATTACGTCACAGGAATGCGTACACATGCAAATTCTAATTTCAATTATTTATCATGCAATTAGTATTTTTTTTGTGCTTGCTGGAGTCGAACTGTGAAAAGTCCAATTGACACTGTGTTTGAAGGTTTTCACGCAGGTTTATCAGTTTTGTGTTTGGACAAATAATGTTGAAACCTTTTTTTTTGGCTGCTGATTTTCGATATTTTATTTCAATGCTCTATTACGGTATCAGATATAATTTAAATCACGAGAGAAATGTGTTACTCAAGAGAGTCCAGAGAATCAGTTACATTTATAAAAATAATATTTAAAGAACATGATGTGGACTATTATTTCTGCTGAGGTGTTATGTATGGAGCTTTATATCTCAGATGTTGTCTCCATGCTTGAGCCTTGATATCTTAAACTATAGAAACTACTTCTGGACGTTACTCGCCAGTGGCGCCAACTGGTGAGCATAAAACGGTAGCTATTATTTATTGATTACTTTTCGAGTTTCGCGAGCACATATGTATATACAAGGTTAGGTTTTACGTTTACTAGAAAAATAAAAATAAGGTATTATAAAAAAACATTTTATTATGCAAACGACAGGAAATATAACAAAAATTGTAAAAAAATAAGTTTTTTACCTAGATTAGGTAACATGTATAATAATCTAATAAATAAATTCAAGGTAAATTTAGTTAGTTACCTTTGCGACTTTGCGACCCTTTTTATTGATTATGATAAGGTTAACATAGGTATCACGGTCTTGGCATGCTCGAAACTCACTAAGCCATCTTTTCTGTATGTTGTTCAATTTATTAGTTTGGTTGCTTTTAATGATCTGCGGAACAATGTTATCGCGGAAGAGGTTGTATAGAGCCTCTATAGATGGGCCAGCTTCAGCGACCGCCATGGCTTTCTCTAGTAGCGTGGTGGGAAAGTCGTTGGGGTCGAGGGCGTCTCCTAGGATTTCGAGAATCGGATCGCCGTGTGCTAGTACAACTCGCAAGTTTACACTAGTGAGCATTTTGTCAGCTTTATACAATAACTTATACATACCACATTCACTAAATACATTAAATATGTCACTTAATACCATTTCGAATGATAAACGGAATTTATGATCTTTCATATATTTGGTCCAGAGCTGTTTTATTGTTGGCCTCGTATGATACTCCAAAATTTCCCTTAATTTTTGAACTCTGTCTTTTAAATCTGATAATAATTCTAGTCTCTCTTTTCTCAAATCACTGTAAGAATTTGTTATAAAGAGCCTGTTCAATTCTTTTATTTTGTTGAATGGCGTCTTATTAATTGGTATATTGTTTCCTATTTTATCTATCAGGTTAGAGATAGATTTCTCGGCGGACTGGTGTGGTTCTATATCATCTAATACTCTCTGAATGTCATAAATACACACTAACACTATTTGATGTATATGATGTTCAAACGCACCTGTATCAGAAAAGAATTTCAAAACATTTTGTATAGATTGCATAGTGATTTTTTTCTTTGTTTCATCCAAGCGTCTCATTCTATTTAGTGTATCATTTATAAAAGATATATATTTTGGCTGTTCACGTTTCGCTAACTGCTCACTGTGGTCCTGAAGTTTTTTTAACTTATCCTGTAATATTTTGCGATTTATTAGTGTGCATTCTATTTCTATCACAAAGTTGTATGTTAAACCAGTGATTTTTATTATTTCTGCAAACTGCATGTCCCTATCAATACCTTTTGCACCAAGACTCTTATAAATGTAGTCCATATGTTTTTTAGCATCAGGACTCCATTGTGCTATTCTTTCCTGAATAAGATCTAGTCCATGTTGGACCATTGTTTTATTAAGAATGCTTTCATATATTTCAACGACAGACTTGATGTGTTTATTAATTTCTTTTAGTTCATTTTGGATGCCACGAAATATTTTTTCATTTTGTGGTGTGTTTATCTGTATCCTTTTGTTTAGTTTTCCTTCATCCACTTTTGCTATATTGTTTCTTATGTAGATCATAAGTTGCATGGTCTCCACTGATATTCCTGCTTCTAGCAACGCTCGCGCAATGTTGGATAAGTGTGTAGACTCGCGGGAACTTTTTGTCATTTCTCCAAAAACCATTAAAGCTCTCTGGATGCACAGTACGTCGAAATTTGTGTCATTTTCAACTGCAGTTATATACTCAATTGACTTCTTTAAAGAATAAAAATCCCTCATATACGGTAGGTGTTTTAAGTAGTTCGTATCGAAAAGGTTGTTGTTATTATCATGATAATTATTTGTATTGAAGCATGTAAGCATATTCATTAAACAATTCTCGAATTTTTGTCTTTCAAGAAAAATTACAGGAGCGTTGTCAAATTTATCGCGATTGATATTAATAATTGCTGGGACAATGTTTTCTTTGTTTTTAATTTCACATTCTTGTTTATCGATAGTTGGATTTGAAGGCAAATATAATATCCAATTTTCAGAAACCCTCCAAATGTAATAAAAAATTGTGCATTCTATTTGGTGATAGATATCTTTGTTTTGAGTATTATATTTCTTTTTTATAAGGTGCAATTGGTCTAAAATTAATAAAGCTGTGGAACAATCTAGTTTTTTGTAATATTCATCATACAAGTAATGATAATATATTTCGGGATATAAAGTGTTTTTGTCACTGAGTTGCTCCATAGCTGTTAGCTCGTCTTCGTCCGATGTCTCTATTGGTAAGCGAACATTCACAATTTCTTTGTATGTTTTATATTCACCCAGAACTGTTTTTATATTTTCGATTGGATTCCATGATTTATTTTCATCTAATTGCTTATAAATACTCAGTTGAAACTTCATAAACTTTATAAAACTTTGAACATTTACTTTCATGTTTTGGTCGAGAATCAATTGCAGTTTGCACTTCGCCTTTGCTTCATCAAGTACATTGTCTAATCTCGATATCAACCCTATGTTATTTTTATTTACTCTTGGCGATTGCATGGGCTCATGCGTGACGTCACGCCAGTAGTTGTACAACATGGTTAGCATGTTCATATTACTGTCGCACATAGCATAATAAAACGCCTCAATTCTCTGCTTGTCTTCTTGCTGCTCTTGGAACCTTGTATTCTTAAGTTGTGATAAATAATTTGATTCATATAAGAGGAAGTTTAAGATCTTTTTTCTCTTATACTTGCAAGCGTAAATTATTAATTCATGTGCTATACATTTTCCGCCCATATTGCATAATAAAGATTGATTATATAATAAAGCATTGATTTCTGCTTTAACATTTTCAGTATTGCCTCTCTTTATTGCGTTTTCTATCTGTGATAGTGCTTTGTCCATGTCTGCAAACGCTGCAATAGAAAAAATCACTTAAACATTTGTTTTAACTCTTTAGTGTTTATGATGATGTGATAATCAATGTATTAAGGTATATTTCTTTTTATTATAAGGGTTCATATCGACAGGCATGTTGATCTAGTCGTTAGTAAACCTGACTGCTAAGCCGGAGGTCGTTCGGATACGGGGTTCGATTCCCACCCAGGACAAATCTTTGTGTGATGAGGACGATCATTTGTTCTGCGTCTAGGTGTTATTTGTATATAATATGTATGTATTTAGAAATATTTAAGTATGTTTATCAGTTGTCTGGTTGTCATAGTACAGGCTCTGTCTAGTTTGTTATAGCCGTGTGTGAGCTGTCCCAATAAACAATATATATAATACTAGCTGCACCTCGCGGTGATACCCGCGATTAATCATATTTTATACCAGAAAAAGACCTGTGACCGAGTAACTGTATCTTAATCGATAGAGCACATAATCTTACCTAAAATAGTGTTATTGTAACTTAAAAATGTATGTCATGCATGTAGAAATAGTTTTTTTTTTTCATACACGCGCAAACTTTTGCCTTTATAGTATTCGTGGAATTCCCCGTGCCCTGCATCTATGCTTCGTGTTTTATTAAATCTTTTTTCTACTGTAAAATTGTCGATAAACTTTCGTAACCTTCGTTCTTAGTAATCTACATCCAAACAATAATATTAAAATGAGGAAAGATTTGTATTTTTGTGTGTATGTTTGTAATGAATAAACTCAAAAACTACTGTGCCGATTCAAACATTTTTTCACCATTAGAAAGCTACATTCACCCTGAGTAACATAGGCTATATTTTGTCCAAAAGTTACGGAGTCGCAGGGTACAGCTAGTTAATAAAAAAGCTATCCTTGAATCTTTAAATCGCTACAAATTTCATCGGCATTTCTTGTCGTTGATGAACTCGAGTCAAGACTTAAGTTTTTTTTAACCTTAAATATAAAACATTGAAGGATGTAGGAACAATAGGATGCGCAGTGTTAAAATATGATAATTTGATAGTTGAGCTGGCGAGGGTACGACACCTTACGCATTCTGAGTGTATAGATTAACTACGTACATTAGTATTTTATTTATTATTCTTAAATGTGAATTTTTATAGTGATTCAAACAGGAGGTCGCTGACTTTTCCAACACCGCTTTGTTATATTCCTTGCCATTTTGTTCACAACTCAAGCTTTGTATGACATAAGATTTTAATATGTTACCGGATCATTGTTAAATTATAGTAAACTGTTGACAATCTAATAAGAATAATGTCCGTATAGCGCTTAATACAAAGAAGATCGAACCTGACTCATCCGAGTCGCGGTGCGATCACAATAATGCCCAATGGTCCCAGATTCGTCAGTTAAGGCAGTTCACTTTTGACAACTGAATACAATAGTTCATGTAAACTAACGTGCTCACAAAGATAACGTGATACATAAATTTTAGGGATGGGCCGAAATTCGTTTTACATTCGGTTTAACCGAACTTCGGCAGCTTGAACCGAACTTCGTCATTCGGCCGAATTTCGGTTAAAATGCCGAACATTCTGCACTAAATATACTTGCACTATCATAATAGAAATTAATGAAAAAACATAAACATATAACAGTAACAGTGAAATAAAATAAGTCTGATATACTCATAGTCATTTATTTGAATGATTAAAAGTCATACGTGATAAACAAAAAACTTAAATTGGTCTTTTAAACTACCAGCCTCAAAATCTTTGGTTACTAAATCAAACTTTCTTTCTTAATCAAAAACAAAATTTTACTGCTCTTCTCAACAAGTCTTAGAAATCTCTCTTACTGAATCAAAAAACATAATTAAACTACTTTTCTAAACAATAATAACCAACCATTAGAAATCTCTCTTACCTAGTCAGAACACACAATGAAACTGGAAGATCTTAGAAATCTTTGCATAGGTAGGTACTTAACTTAATAAAAATACTAAATTATATTGGTCTCCTTAATAGTTGGTCTAAAAAAAATCTTAACCAGACAATAGCACGTCTTCTTCTTCTTAGCGTGTCGATCAATAGCAAAGTCAAACTTTTACGGACCAGTACTCAGCCACGCGGACAGCTTTCTCAGTGGCGTTATTCAGGTCCTCGCGTGTACAGGCGGCAGGACACGCTGGGCAGCTCAGCAAGTGAGTCATGGTTTGGGGAGAGAAGCCGCACTCACAAGGCTCGAGTGTGCTGTAACCCCATCGGTACATGCTTTCTTTACACCGGCCGACTTGGGTCCGGAGTCTGTTTAATTATTTCCACGTCAGCCATGGTAAACTGTTACCGGGAGGAAGGTTTTCGGATAGTGTGATGGGGGATGGGGTTGGGTATCTCTCCTTCCAGAGTTGGAGCCTGGTCTTTGCAGCATCGCCGCGCAGAGGCTTTACTTCTTTTACAAGACTATGCCGACTTTTAAGCCTTTGTGCTACCGGAACATAATGGTGCATTGGGTGTCGTGGGTCTTTTTCCATTTTGTCCTTTTCTATGGAGCTAGCCACTTGTCTACGGACTGCTGGAGGGGCAATGCCGGCTAGTGGGTACAGCATGCCAACAGGAGTTGGTTTTAGACAGCCTGTAATAATCCGGCATGTTTCATTTAATGCTGTATCCACCAGATTTGTGTGCGCGGAGCGGCTCCAGACCGGGCTGGCATATTCGCCAGCCGAGTAGCTAAGAGCCATTCCGGTTGTCCGTAGAACGTGCGGCGATGCTCCCCACTTAGTCGAAGTTAGTTCGCCGCAGGATATTATTTCTCGCATGCACCTTCATTTTTGTGTTTTGGCAGTGCTGTTTGAACGTGAGGGCTCTGTCTAGAGTGATACCAAGGTACTTAGGATGGGAACAGTGAGTAACGGGCACGTTTCGCCACGTGATATTCAAGAATCTATTGGCTTCCCGGTTGCATAGGTGGAAGACGCAGGATTGTGTTTTTATGGGATTGGGTTTTAAGGAATTGCTGTCGTAGTGTGTACCTAAGATCTGTAGTCCTACCGTCAGATGGTTTTCGACTTCTTCAAACGATGATGCTTGGGAAGCCAATGCTAGGTCATCAGCGTACAGAAAGCGTGTTGTGTTTGGTGGTTGTGGCTGGTCATTGGTGTAAATATTAAAAAGAAGAGGAGCCAATACACTACCCTGCGGAAAGCCATTCTTTTGTGGTCTCCATCTGCTCTTCTCGTCCATGAGGTGCACCTGAAAGCGTCTGTTGTGGAGTAATTAGCTTAGTATCCTGGTGAACTGGTAGTCTTGTGTCATTTCTGTTATCTTCCATAGTAGTCTTTTTAGGTTTACTGTGTCATACGCAGCTGTCAAGTCAACAAACACTACTCCAAAAAATAAACAATAGCACGTGACAAGCTGGTGACGTCTTTACAAATGAATGACTAGTTGGCTAACGGCCCCGCGGGGAAGCGCGGAGTGCGGGCGTGGCACATCTAGCAATATTTACAGCAAGTGCGTAAACTAGTCACAACACGAAAAAGCGCGGCGAAATTGAACCGAACTTCGGCCGAACTTCGGCCGAATTTTTCATTTTTACCGAATGTTCGGCCGAAGTTCGTATTCGGCACAGACCACATTCGGCCCATCCCTAATAAATTTAACTAAAGAGTTTAATAACAAAAATGACGAGTTAATCACATTATAAAACTTCACCTAAGCAGTTATTGTTAAAAGTATTAAATCCAATTCACAGTTTAATTAATATTAAAAGTTTGGTCAACTTACCGGCTGTGCACAAAGTTATTATTTAAATCACTGTATAGAAAGCCTTTGTGTTGTCAACGGATTACACTTGGGAATAAATGACTGTTTTACACGCAAATCTAATATTCTGGAAAATGCTACTGTTAATTGTGTTATAGTTGTATTTATTGATAGGGCACGTGTGTACGGCGTCGATGATGCACCACAACTAAAGCGTCCATCGAATATCTTATCAGCGCGCTAAAAAACGGATATATCTAGTGTCCCAAACTAAATTTATATTTATGTCTTTAGCGATAAGGTTGAATTGTGCAAAATACAAAGTGACCTGTGCGTCAATGATTAAAATGTTATCTATAGGTATATTGAAGCAAATCAATGTTTGTTAATGCGATATAAAATGGCGGGAAAGATATTTATTAGTTTAATTTTATTGTGGTTAAAGCTGGTTTCCCATAGCTAAAACGCGCTTAATATTTGTTTTAGCACGAGTTTGAAGACAATCAGAAAATTGAACCAATATATTACCTCCCGATCATACCTATGGTGCTTGTGAACGGCGCTGAAGGTATAGGCACTGGATGGTCAACGAAAATACCCAACTACAATCCCAGGGATATTGCTGAAAATATACGGTAAGTCGCGAGCATAAACATTATGGAGCAGTAAATAGAGTGGATCAGTGCTCAAAGATTGGTGTTCGTATGATAACAACCAACACGCGACTTTTAAGTGCCTCTGAAGAACGACAACGTCAAATTAAGTATTTCCAATGTTATCACACTCAAGCCCTTGTATCGAGATATGTAATATAATAAAGCTTAAGAGTTTCTTTGTTCGAATGTGTTATTACTAGTCGATAGTGCTAGTAATCTCTGAAACTGTTAGAATAATTTGAAAAAAATCTTTTTTTATGGTCTAATTCTCGATGAGCTGTTTAGCATCTGGTTTCTTGCCTTAAGAGAAAACCTAGATAAATGAAACCGTGGGGTCCAGATAATGTTATAATAAACTTTGGGACGAAAATAAAAGAATTGATTTTATTCCAAAATATATTTCGCCTTCTTTAGCTTTAATGAGTTTCGCATCTTTTTGAATCGCTCAAATGTTAGAAACTGTGTTGTTTTTGTTTAAGGGTTCAGGAGAGCCATCTGGCTAGTTTTTAATTGAACGAAAACCATATGTTAACAGTATAGTGACGCAACAAGTCTCACAATTAGTCCAAAAGACAAAAGGCGTGCTGTTGTTTTTAAGGCAAACATAATAATAATAATAATCATCTTTATTTTAAGTAACCAAGACTCATTGTTAGTAATACACACTTATATGCTATGTTTGTTAGAATTTTCGTACAAACATATCTACAATTTATTTATACTACATTAAATACTGCCTTGGCTTCGCACTGGCAGCACACCATTATTTATTTATTTATTTATAATAAGGAAAACCAACAGCTACACAAAATGTGAAAATCAATAAGGATAGAAAAAATAAAGCCTATTACAGGTTTCCACGGATAGCTACAGTACAGCATGAGTTAGACATTTAAACAAAACTTAAATATAAATGATTGAAAAAACAAAAATCGGATAGGATTACGATTTTTGTCCTTGTGACGTATGTGCAAAATTGAGACAGTGCAGCGAATGGCTAGGGGTCGGACTTGCGATCATGTGGTTGACGGTTCGAACCCCACCATATTACCAAAGTGACTCGTAATTCATTGCTACTAAGCTTAAAAGCTTCAGACGAAATAAATTATTAGCGATAAAAAGGTAGTCGTTTTTTTTATTTCAGACGGATGCTAGATGGCGAGGATCCGAAACCTATGCACCCATGGTACAAGAACTTCCGCGGCACTATCGAAGGTTTTGGCGATAAGTACGTGATATCGGGCGAGGCTGCGATACTTCCCGGCGAAAAGATTGAGATCACGGAGCTGCCGGTCGGCGCGTGGACGCAGAACTACAAGGAGAACGTGCTCGAGCCTATGCTGGGCACCGACAAAGTGAAGCCCGTCATATCTGAGTACAGGGTAAGATAAACAAATTACTTACATAATAATACCAGCCTATAAACGTCCCACTGCTGGGCACAGGCCTCTTCCCATATAGAGAAGGAATGAGCATTGATCACCACGCTTGCTCATTGCGGGTTGGCGATTACAAATTCCAATTTTTGGAATCTAGGTTTCCTCACGATGTTTTCCTTCACCGTTTGTCAGTGATGTCTTAGAATGATTAAGAAAGTACATATAACTTTGAGAAAGTCACATTGGTACTTGTCTGGGTTCGAACCTGCAGCCATGTGCATGCAAATCCGTTCATTGAACGGCTAGGCCACCACGACGATTAAAAAAAATTATATAAATATAAATACTTACATACCTATATTAAAATGCAACTAGTAATTGTTTAACCTTTACACTATATTGCACTACATTATCGCCGATGATGCACGTTGATCGGCACAATCATTGTACAAGCATCCAAATTTCTGTCTGTAATTGTTCGTGTGTTCTTGGTCGAAAGCACTTGAATGAACCACCTTGCGATTCTCTTTGATGCGTGCCCGAAAAATCCGGATTTCATGGCAAAAAATCACGCATTTAAGGGAATCGCCGGGTGGTTTGTTGAACTATTACAGTTACAATTCTAGATAATAATGAGGATATCTGATCTGATTAATCATCATCGGAGATAGTTAAAGCATTAACTAGAAAATTTAATTTGCATGTCGCAAAATTTTATTTTAAATAGGTACTCTATAGATGAAACGTGCCCAGGGTTTTATTGCTTGATGAATATTTTATTTGTAGGAATACAACACAGACACCACAGTGCGGTTCGTGGTGAGCCTGCTTCCCGGCAAACTGGCTGAAGTGGAGGCCGAGGGCGTCCACAAGGTCTTCAAGCTGCAGACCACGATATCCTTGACTTGCATGAACGCCTTCGATCACAACTCCTGCCTTAAGAAGTAAGGAACCCTGTTAGACTGAAAATTATTTCATGGGAATGAACGCGAACTTACATTACGGCATTTACCTTTTAAGTTTTGACCCGTGGTCGAAAACAAACTGATCTCAGTCTGCTTGCGACCACGGCCATTTTATTATATCGTGCAAAGCCGAAAGCTGAGCTCGCGAAATCACTAAAATGTATCCAATATAATAATTATGTAAAATCCTAGCTCGAGACATAAGTGCGTGTACAATAAGTAACAAAGGAGAACATAATAGACAAGTGCATGACTATTATATGAAAACTATATATGAACAAACATGCCTACATATATTACGGTCAACCAAACAGGTACGATAAAGTGGAGGAGATCCTGCGCGACTTCTACGATCTGCGCGTGCAGTACTACGCTCGTCGCAAGGAGTACCGGCAGGGCCAGCTGCAGGCCGAGGCCGACAAGCTCACCAACCAGGCGCGGTTCATACTCGAGAAGTGCGACAAGGGGCTCGTCGTCGAGAACAAGAAGCGCAAGGTCATGGTCGAAGAACTCATCAAAAGAGGTACGTCCAGATATACAGACTGACTTGTTAGTGTAATAACTAGTGGCCCTGAGTGCTAAACCAGAGGGTTTGATTCCCTCCCAAGAAAAATCTTGGTGTGTTGAGCATGATAATCTTTTCCGTCTGAGTATAATTTATCTATAATATATATTCATTTAGAAATATGTTAGCATATTTATCAGTTGTCTGGTTAGCATAATATAGATAGTAGCTAGTGTGAGTTGTCCCAAGATAATAATATTATTACAATGCATCTGTGGATCTTTTCGCCCCACAATATCTACTCTACCACAGTTTTGCCCCACGGGAGACTTACCAAACCCATTTCAATTCGCAACCCATTGATTCGACCCATTCAAACTAACATACATACAAAGTAAATGGACTTATGAAAATAGTAACTTCTTGGTTATATGCTTAAATGTTGTATGCAGGCTACGCTCCTGACCCCATCTCGGACTGGAAGAAGCGTGCGAGCAAGATACAAGGACTGACTGCGGTGGAAGAGGACCCTCAGGACTCTGATGATGAACCAGAACCAGAGGCGGAAAAAGGCAAACCTGTCGATCCAGGTATTTACTACTTGCACATTAATTTCCAATTATGTTTTTTTATTAAATGGTTATAGCTTATGCCTTGCGTTATGGCATTAATCCAATGCGGCGCACGTGGTGACGATATCCACGTTAGCTGCATGTGTCCACTTGCTACTAGCGTTTGTTGTGTTCCATGCGTATCGTGTCCGTGGCTCTTGTAAAAGTAGAAAGAAAGAAAAAGCAATTGCTCGCGCCACAATGGACGCATAGAATAAAAAAATAAATTATAATTTCTGAAATGCTCTGAGAAATATGCGTCACATCTGCGTCAAGCAGTCATTTCCCACCAAGGAGAGAAAAGCTCCTGGCCAGCGGGTGGTCGAAATTTACAGATTAACCATATGCGACACTAGAGACCCCACCGGGTTTTGGGTTCATTAAATATAAAAATTATGGTAAATGATCTAATCAATGAATGAATGTTGCAGAAAAAGCTTTCCAAAACTTGAAAGAGGTGAAAAAGTTCAACTACTTGTTGGGCATGTCAATGTGGATGCTAACCAAGGAGAAAAAAGACGAGCTGCTCAAACAAAGGGACCAGAAACTTAGCGAGCTTGATGCTCTCAAGTAAGTACATTATTACGTGTCTATAGCGCTAGTTGATTCATCTCTTTTACTAGATGGCGCTGTTCGTAACTATAAAATTTTTATTTTCTTGTAGAATTTGGAATTTGTCTCAATAATTATTGACATCTATCTTGAATTTCTCTTCATCCCGAATAGCAAAACTGTTAAAGATATTACATTTTTAGAAAATTTAAATTATATTGTAGAAAAAATTTGTAACATAGCAATGTAAATGTTAGTTGAATGAAATATGATTCAACTTGTATTGTCACATTTGACGTACAAAATAAGTTGATTACTAGAGCTATGTAAGCTATATAATAAGTTGACTATTAGAGATTTTGACTTGTAACAAATGAAAGATCTAGGAAGTTAAAATTAATGTAATCCGACATCTAGTAATTACGCGTATTGTAAATAGGGCGAAAACACCAGCAATGCTTTGGCGTGACGATCTCGACGAGTTCTTGGTCAAATTGGAAGACATTGAAGAGAAAGAGAGAAATGAAGAGATGACTGTCAACAAGAAGACGGCCAAAGCTGCGGTAAGTACACGCACTAGCCTGAAATTGATAAGGTTTACGCGAATATTACATAAAGAAATAAAACTATTTTAACTATAAGTTACCCAAGACTACAAAATGAAAAGGGACATATAAAATTGAAATGTCGGGATATGAACGTGAAAATAGGTTTATTTTATGTGCGCAAGAGTCGATTTGTACTAAATGTGGTTTGACATCAAAATAACTAAGAAATGTATAGTCAAATAGCTTTTTGGTGATTTTTACATGTTTCTATTATAAAATTTGTAAATATGCTACTTGTAAGTATACTTCAAATAATCCATTGTTTTTATTCTTGCAAATCAGATGGAAAGAGCCAAGGTAATGTTTTAGGTTAAAATATATTAATATAACTAGTATTATAAACGGGAATGTTAGTGTGTAAGGATGGAGGAATTATGATTGCTTCGTTGGCGCTAAAACACCGTTTAAACTGTTTAACATGATTATAGGATGTTTAAAAGTAGCTTGTTTCCGTTCAAGACAAGATAACGGGAACGGAAACAAGTTAGGTAAAAAAACCGAAATACACAATGTTACTTTTAAACATCCTCTTTGACTGATTATAAAAGCTCCGCAAAGTGGGGGGGCTATTGGCAATCCCCAAAGGAAAGGAAGATGGATACAAGATAGAAAGAAACATTGATTGACTTTTCGAACTAGGTAGAAGTGACATAAGTCATAAGCGGTGTCGATTTAACGCTTAAAAAAATAATAAGTATGAGCTATGTTTGCGCAAGTGTACACACGCACACGAAAGTACCAGGCCTTAAGGTTTATTTTTGAATCAACCTTTCATTCGAGGCTTCGTATATTGGTTAATGATGATGATGATATTAAAACATCGTACTACTAAATAGACCGACAAATCTGATTTCTGATTAATGTTTTTTTGGTTTTGCGTGATGTGAAAAGAACGAAGGCGGTCATAGATCTTGACCGCCTGCGTTCTTTTCATGACGGGACCTGTAATCCTCAGTAAATTGAATTATTATCTAGAATAAAAAAACATTTATTTAAAAAATCATAATTGCTTTGAAAAGAAGTTTACTGAATTGAAAATAAAGCTGTACGCAAAGCTCCAAGTGTTGTTATTTTCTCAAACATTAAATTAACCTTACTTTTTATTGTATTTAGAATGCAAATAAGAAAAATCGCAAGTCTCTGATGGACATTGCGCCGTCGGATAATGGCAGGCGAGTTGAGCCGAAGATTTCGGAGGATCTGATCAAGAGGATCCAGGCCGCTGAAAAGGCGAAAACGAGGAAAGAAATCAAGAAAGAATACGACCCAGTAAGTTCCGTCCATGATAAACTTAAACTAAACATGTATAAGTCTTAAGAAACTTGAGCTCCGCTCTCCACTTTAATTTTTTATGATTCGCGAACATTGTGAATGTGATTAAACCCACCTTAACTTATTATTGCGTCCGTGTATCTGTCAGTAGCATTGTAGCTCCTAAATGGATAAACCAATTTATGTCTTATTTTAAATAAATGAAAATTTATTCATTCATTCATAGATTACTAGTTCGTTAGATTACAATTATGTCTGGTGTCTATTTTACTGAAATATGAGTATTATTTACAGGATGATCCGACTGGCATCAGTCCCATAAGTGCCGAGAAGAAGCCTAAATCCCGCGTAAAGAAAGAGAAGCCAGAAAAAGCCGATAAACCTGAAAAAGTTAAATCGGAAGCCGATAAAGCAACCAGCGACGGCTTGAAACAAACTAAGCTTGCCTTCAAAAAAGAACCGAAGAAGGTGAGTTAAATTCTTTATCTGTGTTGTCATCAGCCATTTTTGTTCTACGTTTTGGCGAAGAGGTCGCGTCAGTTCACCGGTCATGTGACTTAGAAATAAAGATGGCGCGTAACAGAAAAACGTTATAATTTCATTTCTCCCATACGTCGAAGGTTTTACTTTAGGAAGAAGCATATGTAAAATAGTTTGGTAGTCTAGCTATGTGTGTTGTTGTGCAGAAGCGCATGACGTTCAGCGGCAGCAGCTCGGAGGCGGGCTCCGACGTGGAGCTGGTGGAGGCGCCCGCGCCGAGGCCTCGCCCGCAAGCTCGCCGCGCCGCCGCCAAGGTAATGCAATACTCTGAATACGACTGAGAAACTTTTTTGTAAATATTTCGTTTTTCCAATGTCCATTTTATTCCAATATGATTTATATTTAGAAACATGAAAACTACAATAAAGCTCTATTGTATCCGTAAAATAATAACAAGGTAATAATCAATAATAATTCCCTTTCATAAAGGTACAAAAATATAAGGACGGTTCTGAAGACTCGGATTCTGGTTCAGAAGTAGAGTTGTTGGACAACAAGCTGGAGTCCGAGAGTGAAGCGCCGCGAGCTCTCTCAGCAAGCGACGACGAAGACGACTTCAATATCAAGAAGAACGCTAACAAGAAGCCTGCTGAGATGGACTCAGGTATGGACCTAAACAACTAAACTCCCAAAAACACAAAAGCAACTTTTAAAAGTTGTAGTCATAACACCATAAAGTAAAAGACCCCAATACTAAAACACAAGTACCTAACTTTAAGACGTTAAACGCCTTTCTGACGCTGCATTTAGTAACATCTCAAAACTATTTGAAATTAACTGTGTGTGTATACATATAATTACATTTGTTTAGCGGGTATTAACTTAGGCATTTCGCTTCATACAACATGCAAACATCAATGTAAATAATAACATAAATGATTTCAGATTGCTTATTCGATTCGCTCATTGAAGACACGAAGAATGAGGAAAAGGATAAAGCCAAGAACAACGGTGCCAGTCACCCGACGACTGTACTGTCGAGCGACGAGGACTCCCCGCCTAAAAAGAAGGTCGGTCCCAAACGGAAGCTTATGAATGACAACAAAAAACCCAAGAAGAGGACAGCCAAGGACATGCTCAGTGATGACGATGATGACAGCATATTTGACAGCAAAAAGGTTGGTATACACATACCGCGTTTATATGTTACGTCCATAGACGTTCAAAATATAATTAAGATAAAACTGATTGTAGAAAAGAGTCTACATTCAACACGCAGAATTCTCATTTTTGAATGAAGCGAAATTTCTCCAATGATATTGGTTCATGCTTCTGCATGAACTTACATACTTCATTAAAAAAAAAAACACAATGTACAGGTCTCCCAAAGTGATAATGCGCATAGAAATTTTCGTCACTGTTCGCCAACGGTCGTATTCCCCGAGCGTCGGAAGACGATATGTATATAGAGTGGTTAAGTGCATTTTCTTCATGCATAGTTTAGTAGAATTATGTGTTTTGTGCTAAAAGAGATAAATATTGATTTATCAGTAATGAAATTTGATTCGATAATTCCATGTAAGCGAGGAAAACCACACGATTGCGAATATGCTATGCACAGCCTTTGAAATTAATAGCTTCGATCAACTTTTTTCTCAAATTATTTACAGTTGGGAGTTCTTTGAGCGTCAACTGAAAATTGTATATCATATTACGAATAACACAGTAGTCGAAATCATCAAGTCCCAGACGAAATCTACTTTTAGGTTTTTTTCGGTGTGGAAAATTTCATTGATTCTTTTTTTTTTTCGTTTAAGATTTTACTCAAAGTTCGTCGTGAAATTCCTGTAGCTTTTGTAACACGGTCCTGATTTTTTTTTAAAGAACCATCATGTTCTCTTTTGAAAACATTGGCTTCATTTAAGAAATAAAGGTACACATTAAATACCATTTGCCGTGCTTGTGACTCAAGCGGCTTTCCACGTTTAAATTTATCCATTCTGGAAGAATTCGTCTGAAAGAAAATGGTATGGACAGAGTTAGGCATATTTTTTATTTATTTGTTGTATTTTTGCATCGTGTACTTAATATACTTGATATTATTATTTATTCCTATATCTATTTGTTTATTTTATCTTTCTATTATATTAGTATATTTAACTATTTTACAAAATTATTTAAATTTGAATAAGATAATTAAAATTGAAATTAATTTCACCTTTGAAAACAAAACCAAGAAGGGTGTGTAATAGCAGCTCTATATAATTCCACACAGAGAGAACACGTGCAGTCACCACCAATATATAAAGACGACTGACGGACTTTTGACTGACCGGCAACCGCCGCCGACCGCCCGAATTGTTTTCGATTGTGTACACATGATATTGACTCCTATTTCTTTTGAACAAGGTGCAAAATGCAAGTGCGTTGTTTAGGGCTCTTACGATTCAATGATTCGGGTGTTTCCGGGAATACGACAATTAGCGAAGATCTGCATGTGCATTATTAATTTGGGTATACTGTAACACATTAAGTTCTATATACACTTGATTTACACAATATGAAAAGTAAATATAATTAGCTAGTTTTATTAAGCCTTGCCTCCTGTCTGAAATATATACAATTTATTCCAGGACCAAAAGAAAAAGGCAGCGCCTAAAAAGAAGTTGAAAAAGAAGATATCGAGTGAATCCGAGTCCGATGCTCACAACTTCAGCTTCTCTGACTCAGACTAATGAGCCGTAAGTAGTTTTTAATATTTAAAAACAAATACTATCAGCCCCCTTACACAAGGTACATTTCTACAATCGTTATCGCTGATTGAATCGCTCAAATGTATGAAAGTGACAAGTCTTAGTCATGTGACTTATCGAAGAGAAATGTCATTTCCATAAATTTAATGTTATTTTAGCGATTTCTTTCATTGTTAACGTTGTCGAAATGTATATAGGCATTGATCACCATGGTTCCTCACTTGCGGGTTGATAATTTTAAATTCCAAATTCTGAATCCAGATTTCCTTCATCCATTTTTATCGTCTCAGATAAAGAAACTACAATCGACAAATTTGAATTATGACCCACCATAAGCTTATTTTCTTACAGAAATTCAAATACAGTGTGATTCAACTTAATGGCGTCTGTAAAGTTCATTACACGCTACGCATTACTTCGCCCCGCACCTCGCTGGAGCATGAATTTGTTAATGCGCAGCGACTCGCCTCATGTTCACAGCGGCCATTTAGTTTGAATCGCACTGTACAATTAGGTCGACATTCGCGTAAACATACATTTCCATGGTACGACCTTGATCTTTGTTATTTTGAGGGTTTCAAACGTTTTATCAATGTAAGTCATGATTCTAATTTGTCGATAACATTGAAAGTATATGTTTCTTCTGGTTACTGCCAAAGGCAGTACATCCAAGTGGAAAAAATCACATTGGCCACATCGCCCGGGCTCGAACTGGCAACCTTGTTCACACAAACCTCAAGGAATATTCAATTAAACATCGTTTAGTGTTAATAAGCTTAGAATGAGCCCCAGAATAACAACTGAATAATATCACACCTGTATCCTAACCGCAGTCATTGAAAAGCAAAAGCGGAACGTACGGCATTGCACATTCATATACAACATGTAACAAAACCCCTGTCAGATCCAATAAAACCGTATTCGTGGTACATTTCATGAACCGTCTCGCATATGCGGCATCTTTGACACAAAGCTGTAGGTGTGTGTACTTGAACGAGGAGCGGTCAGTGTTGCTGTTGCCTTGGATCAGTTTTTATTTTGATTTAATAATTTTCACTGGGTAAAAATTATCATCTCCAATCCATTTAATGACTACGTATATGTGTCCGCAGTACGATACCGAATAATACTCTCAAGGATCGGACAGGGTTTTTGTTACATGTTGTATATATAAATGTTATATAAAATTCCATATTTCTTTTCAGAGCCAGTATTATTCTACAGATGATAAATGATCTTACCAGTGACCCGGGTGAATGCAGGCAGTACTCCCGCTGCACTTTTTATTATTATAGTTCGTATCGAATACATCTACATGGTATTTTTTATACATTTTTGGCCTACAGTCAGTGACTGCTCCGAGAAATACATGTTTGTAACCTTCCCGTTATAACTAAGTAATAGTTATTTATAATTTAGATTTAATTAGGTAGTTTGTAATTAGTTAAAATTCGTCTGGCGCATTGTTGCTCAAAAATTTAAAAATATTTATTTTTGAGCAGTTTCTGATATAGATTTTTATGACAAATTGTATATAATTATAACGTAACACACGGTCAATTCAATGTTAACTTAATAGTTTCCATATTTTCTTTCTTCTTCTCTTTATCCTATTTTTTATCTTTAGTATTTGGCAGTTTCATTCAAATTAAGATATTATTACTTTATTAGCATTTTTAAGATATTCCGACATTCTAATTAATTTTATAATAATTATTTTTTGTCATTTATACATGTTTGCTTTTTATAAAACAATCTCATTATGAAGTATTTTAATAAACATTGCGGTTAAATTTAATAATTCTGTTCCTTATTTTTATGTTACAAATGTAATTTCTCGATAGAAAATGTTATTTTTACGATTGTAAATAAATGAACAATTTAAATCTTTTGTTTTATTTACAGCACTCCAAACTTAGCAGAAGAAACAATCAGACTTCATTATTCTACTACGTAAATCTGAACAATATTATCAATGAATCCGAAAATACAAATAAAATTATAATATAATTTTGCATCTGGGAATCCTCTGTACGCAAACTAAACCAAATTAAAACCATTGCTATCTTTTACTAACATACAGCGTGAGAAAAGGACGGCAACAGATAACAACTAACTTAAAAATGTCAAACTAGTTATCGCCTTGAACATCACTGCTTTTAGAGCAACCTTTTTATTTGTCGGCAAATTTGTATGAGAATTTTAGTCGGAACTAAATTTGACGGTTCTAATTTTCGTCTGTCCTTTTCGTGAGAAAGATACAGATGGGCTAAAATTAGTTTAGTACGTGTTTATCAGAATCGGGGGCCCATTATTTTTCAAAAGGAATTTTAATATCACCAATTTAGTTGCATAATATCAGAACGAAAAATAAAAAATATTGTCAGAAGTGGGATTCGAACCCACGCCCTCAGAGAGGACCAGAACGCCCACAACCCGCGTTGAACGGGCAAGTTGCCTTGAGTCTGGCGCCTTAGACCGCTCGGCCATCCTGACATTGGTAATGTTGATGAAATACTGGCACTAGTCAAATGATTTGATGACTACTCCCAAGTCGAAGGCTAGACATTGAAAAAAGTCTAAGCGGATATGTCGAGTGCATGTGAATGCAATTCGTTGAATTGAGTTCAATCATTTTAATTTATACACTTGGGGCCCACTCACTGGATTTTGAATAAAATAAAACCACAATCTGTTACTAAATATTATTTATTGAGAAAAATATTTAAATTTTTGCCATTAAATTAACAAACTTTTCTAAAGTTATATTCCGTGTTCATTTTATTGATATTCAATCGCGTTTGACAAAATTTGCCACAAATCTAAAACTAGACGCTCCTATAATAACAGGTAAAGTAATATGGCATTTAATTCAGTGTTTCTTACGTTATACATATATTATTTAAAATATAAAATATTATTTACATTAAATTAACATTTTTAGATACAAATTGTTATTTTAAATTAGGTACAATAAACAGTTCTTACACTAACATCGAATATTCTATTACGTTTTAAAAGAATTAGTAATTTTGGATCATGAAATTATTACGTATGTTTTAAATGGCAGATCTTTTTGGAAGTTCAAACTTATCTTTGCTTAAAAAAGTTGATAACTTAGCTGAACATAAAAAGCAGAAAAAAAAACGATGGAAAAATAGTTTCAACATTCAAGCAGCGTACATATTGATCGCGGTCCAACATTTTTAACTGATAAGTAATGTTAATTTGTAGAACGCGTTACAGGGTCTGCCCAAACAATATGGCGCTTCGTATTTTTTCTGGTCCATGCGCATACAATTAAAATTCTATTTAATTTATAAGCTAAATTACTTCACATAGATGATAGCTTTGAAAACACGATGTCAATACATTTTTAAATAAAAAGCGACATCTAGTGCTTATGGGATGTTATTAAAACGCTTTGATATTAAAACAAGTTTTTAACACGATATTTCTTCAGTACCTACTTAGCTTGCTTTCTCTATCAGAATAGCCTTTAGCACTTTCCCTATCTGAATATTTCCCGTTGTACTTATTATATCTATCGCCGTGGCCATTCTTGACGTATTGTTTCTCGCTGGCGCTGTAGTGAATCTCCGAGGGTCCGATGGTCTTGGACCAGTGGTGGGTCCAGTAGAAGTCGTCCGGGTACCGAGGGTAGGGGTTCTCGCGGCATAGCACCACGCAGTAGATCAGGCTGCCCACTAGGGTGATGAAGCCGAATATCAAGAACACTATGCCCAGGATCCTGGAAAATGATGTATAGCTATAATATCGAGCTATTTAACAGATGGATATATTATATTTAATGTCCGGGGATCGAACCCGGGACGAGTGTGTACGCCACTCGACCATGGAGGTCGTCAAAGTATTCTACAGTAGTAGAAGTTCTTATACTTTCTACTACTACTGTAGAACTCTACAAAACAAGAAATAATTTGAAACGTATGACGACAATTATTTAAGAAGACTGCTAAATTACGCGTGAGGAATGCGCTACTATCTGAAAACAAAAATAAGGCGATCGAACATAGTGTGTAGGCGAAAAGTGAAACCTAGTCAATTAAGTCCACGATCCGTTGTAAGTTCAAAGCAAAAGTAACCGACAATATTATTTTTTCCTTAAAAATATTTTTTTGAAAGAGTAGGTAGTACCTAAAACTCATTCAAAATCGTTTAGACCGACTACCACAGGTTAATGACGCATACCGTTAATATAATTTTATTTGATTTGTTTGAACATTGAGTGGCCAGTCTTTTATTAGGTGAAGCATTCAATAAACCAATTACAGGCTAGTATACTACAGTAGCTTGTATCTCATTGGTGGAGAATGCAAATGATTCTAAATTAGCGACTCTAGCAGATTTTTGACTCGCGAATAAATTTTTGCTATTATAAGGGTATAATAAGGCAAGTGTAGGTATTATTCTTGTAAGCACATACCAGACAAACAGTGGTTCGAAGAACTGCAAGACGATGACAAAGCCGAGTGTGACGAGGATCAGGCCCAGGTTGAGGAGGAGCATGAGGCAGCACATGCCTTTCACGTTCGGACAGAACGGGTTCGGTGCCGCCATCGCGTCCACCTTCACACCAGCCTGAAAAAAATCTCAATTAATATCAACTCAATATTGGAGACTGGACAATTGGCTATCGGATATCGGATGTGGTCGAGTCTCTCATGGTACACGCGGTACGCGGGAGGTGCGGGACTTTACCGTGCGCAAGTTTTCTCACCCCCTCCGCGGCTCTGCTTTACGTGTCTGTCGTCTACGGATGGAAGTGTCATACATACGACTTTTTATAGTAAGGGAAAGAGTTACTATACAAATCAAAGCATTTATTGGAACAAAAGCAAATAAATAACATTAAATGTGCGTTAACAGCGACATTAGTTAATTAGTTAGTTTACAAAAGTTAGGTACCTACTGTGTTTCCTGCTAAGTTAACCAATAACCCGACTGCGAAAACAATTTTATACTAAAACTGAAAAATCTTCAATTGTGCCTCTAAAGTAATCGTTGGGTTGCAAAAAAAAAAAGCAAGCGTTGAAACAATAAATTCATGAACAGCGATGCCGATATCGGGTCGGATAAGTTCGTGGCCATAAACCTATGATTCAGTTTCTCACCTTTCTTGACACTTTGGATCTGTGTGTGGAGGCTACAGAGGGCGCCACTGCGCTTCTGTAAGAGTAGACACTGCGCGGGGCCCGGGACTGCCGACTGAAATGGAAAAAAACGTTTTACTACAAATTATTTTCTTAAGTCACCCCGCTGGAGAAAGCAGCTGTCCATTCTCCTTGTTTCTATATCCCTTAGTCGCCTCTTACGACACCTACGAGGGAAAAGGGAAGACTGGAAGCCTTACCCCAAAGTAGCTTGGGAAAAGGCAAGGCGTAGAAGATCACTATGTACTAAGAATCGTAACAAAAAAGGTAAATATTTTTCATTCTACATATAAAATGGAACTTGGCTAAATAATTTGCGTTTGTATTTAATAATTTAGGAATCCCCATTTCGTGACGGCTGCATTCGTTCCGGCGCGCTGTGTGTGACCGGGGCGTGCGCACGCGTCGCCGCGTCCCTAATCTAACTGCACGTATGTCACGACACTCGTAAAATTACCTCGGTCGGCTATCGTCAAGGTTAAATATTAGCAAAAAGTTGGTATTCAGATTAAATTATGCAAAACTTCTTCGAGTGAAGACATCTTAGGACCTTAATTATATTAAAAATACTTTTAGTTCTAATAATAGTGACTTGATATAATATATCTAAATAAATTGCCTAGTTTGACTGCACGGATAGCCGAGTGGTATAGGTCACCACGCTGATTACCACTGTGCGCGACGTGCTGCGGGTTTGATCCCCGTATGGGACAAGTATTTGTGTGATCCACAAATGCTTGTTCCAAGTCTGGGTGTTCTTTGTGCATGTGATTTGAATGTTTGTGAAACCCCCGCGACACAAGGATTAAATTCCTTAGTGCGGGCGTCGTTTTAAAAAAAATAAAATAAAAGAAAAGAAAAAAACGTTATGCCTTACAGCTTTTTTTTCTCCTTTTCGAATTAAAAAAAAAAATAGAATTTGCTACCAAGTTGCATCGCATTTTCAAGGTCACAGCTGTTAATTATTGTTCATAGCAATTTAAAGCTCAATATTTCGCAAATAGTTCCGAAATATTTTAGATCTACTATCGACTTAATGCATCCCATAGGTACCCCATGCGCCATACGATGCGATATCCGAGAACAACTATGTCTTGAAGTTTTGTTTTTCCTGTACAGCGTGATTTTTATGTTTGTCTAGCAACTCTGACAAAGATTTATTAATTACAATGAAATTAATGAAAAATTAAATAAAATTTTCACCCTTGTAATAGAGAAAATACCTAATTTCAAAGCTGTCACAATAACAAACATAAAATTGTAAACAATTTTCAATTTTCCCTCAAGAACTACTTGAGGAATCGAGATACCTAAAAGGTAGCCTATGTTCTTTTCAATGTCAAAGGCTACATGCATGCCAAATTTCATCTAAATCCGTTCAGTCGTTTTTGCGTGATTGAACAAACATCCAAACATCTAAACATCCGTAGGATTGCCGGAGTCGCGCAGAGCTTGCGTAAAGGTGGGTACTGACCAACGTTACGAGGTGTAATGTAACATTCGCATCGAGCGTGTTAACGCTGTGTTTTAAAATCGGCGTAACATGCTCGTCAAAACTCTGTACTAAGAACTCGTGAATTTAATTGGACCAAGTGTACATAAAAAGGATACAAATTATAGAATACGTACTGACCGAACCGTGTAACACTCAAAGGATTCGCCAAAAAACCGACAGCCGGGTGGAGCACTCAAAGCGAGCAACGAGCGGCTCGTTGCTCGCTGGTTTCCCCGTAACACGACGTACTGACTGCACGAATGCTCGTGGTGTAACTCGTTACATTACGCCCCGTAACGCCGGTCAGTACCCGCCTTAAATGATTCAGCGAGTCCAGCGAACGCAAGACGTGCCCGGGGTGTTTTCAGTCGGTGCAATTCCGACTTATACCCACGCTGTATTATTACTCACGGGTTGACATGACTTCTTTATACACTTGGTCTTTTTACAATATGGTTCCGTACTTTTTACACCTGTATTGTCATAGTGACGCAAGGCAGCGATGTCGCGCTGTAACCTTCATTTCATATCGGCTTGCTCGTGACTCGATGGCATCAGTTACACAATTATTTACAACTTTTTATTCCTATTTGTAACCTGATTCACTGAGCCAAATGCAAACTGAATTGTATTTACAGTTAGGCGTTGTAACTATCTACTATTTATTTTCAATTCGCTCATCATATGAACTGAGTAATTTAACTTATATAAAAGTTTTTTCCGGATTGGTTATATGGTTATGTCGTATGTGATGTAGTGATCGGTTTCGTATGCATGTGGGTGCAGTTTCGTACCCAGGCGAGTACAAATTTGCCTTTTTCAAAGTCATATACCTACTGTACTTTCTTAATTATTTTAAGACACCATTGAAGGTAAAAGAAAATATATGAGGAAACCTGGAATACAAAAATTGGAATCTGTAATCGCCAACCCGCTATGAGAATGCGTGGTGATTAATGACCCACCTTTTCTCTATCTGGGAAGAGGCCTGTGCCCAGCAGTGGGACGTTTATCTGTCGCTATCATATTTTATTAGTTCGTCGCCTTAAAAAAGGTTTGTGTAGTTTGGTATCAGAAAGCCATCTATGATGTCCCAAGAAAAAAAATTAAACTAAAACCTTCGTAATTAATAATAATAATATCTTGGGACATCCCACACACAATTGTAGAATTACCGAAACATTTTCAGTATTGTACTGCAACTTACTTGTGTTCAAAAAAGTAAAAATTACAAATACTCATTAGATACCTACTAAATTTAACTAAAAAAACCCTCAGCTATTATGTCAACTCCAATAAAATTAATTGGGCGCATTCCTGTCAAATCATTGTCAGTTTACGGAGAAAGTCGTGAATTAAATTGTATAAAAACTAACAAGCGGGAACGCCGGGAACCCCTTAGTCACTGTGAGATGAACAAATATTTACCTTATAAATAAGATGTCAAGTATTAGAAAAAGTTTCTTGTTAGAGGAAAAAACGACTTCAAATAAGCTTTCGTCTCAATGAGTACCATTTGACATTTTTGATCAAATGAATGTTTAATAACTAAAATGCCAGAAGCTTGATGGAAATGTTTGTTATAGGTCTTATCCAATTTTTATACATCAATTATTCGACATTAAAAATCATAAGAAACGTGTCTCCGCAATCCGAGGGTCAATATCTTATTAAAGCGCTCGCAAAATGTTAAAACACCTTTTATCAGTGGTCTGGTAATGATTTTTATAATCATAATTATGTCGAATAATTGTCGGGAAAAAATAGATAAACTAATTTGAAACTGAAATTTCGTAAACAGACTCTTCACCTCTTGGAAAGAGAGGTATCCTTTTGGTAAGATAACTCAGGAATCAATTGTACAATCATCAATACGGAAAGCTAAAAAAAATTCACAATGATGAGTACAATCTCCCTTGAAGACCTGGTGACGTATAGCGTTTAATCTGTTACATGTATATTATATATACATCTCCACAAATATTTATATATTTAAACTTTATGCACAATTATAAAAATAAAGTACAATGGCCGACTAATGCATTAGGCATTCTCTACCAGTCAACCAAGGGTGGTGTAGAGACAGACATGGTAGGTGCTATAACATCGAGAGAGGTAGTAATGTTAGTTATAAGAAAAATATATAGGTAAATAGTGATAAACTTTTGACAGCCCTGTATAATTCCAGTACAGTCACGCCGACAATTTAAGGATGCGAGTAGAAAGTAAACTCAATTCGTTGCGGTCTGACAATGTCGAAACTACTGGACTATGCCTCTATGGTCGTTTTTATTCCCGATAGATTTTTTGTTGATTGCCACTAAATTAAGCGCTTTTTTGTCGGTGCGTACCGGTCAAGAATTTTCACACGGTTGTTGGTAGCAGCACGGGAATTCGGGAGAGTTATAACTGGAAGAGAGTTAGTAGTACTTGCTTACTCGACTGATATCAGAACTACTGACTAACCCGATACGATTATTTCAAAACAACTACAAAGAAATCTAGCTTTTGTTACAAAGTTATAAAGTCGCTATTCTCTAAGCTCAACCAATCAGTTACGTAGGAATTAAACGGAGGTATGCAAGAGCTAATAAATCGTGCCCTAGATGCCTGGGTTCGATTCCCGTGTCGCGACATCATTGAACTGTCGGCAGAGCGAACCTCGGCTGAATTATATGAGCAATGATTTATATCGTAACTGTAAATTTGTTTGGTTAAAGCAGGCACAATTTGCACTGATACTGGGATGCTTTGTGGCTGAGATGTGCAGCGAGTTTCTCATTTTGCAGTAATAGTACGGTATATAAGAGAATATTTTAAGTTTAAAATTTTAAATACTTTTGGTGAACTTTTAAAGGTACTGTACGTATAGTAATTTAGGAGAAAATCATAAAGTTCATTGAATTTAAAAGCATCAGAACATAAATTTCACATAGGTGCGTTCTTCAACTGTTTTTAAAGTACACAAAAATAGTAACTCGAGTGTCTGCGCAGACTGCAATTAGCGGGAACGTTGTTATTTAATTAAATACCTAAATAACAAAAACTAACCTTTAAATTTTGCTAACATTTGCCATAGAAAGATTGTGATCAACACACTGATTCGAGGTCCCAACCCCGCTCTGCTTGTTCTCATGATAACTGTGGCAACCCCTCAAAATCATTGATAATTGCGAATTGGAAGCGGCGGTAGCCTAATGGCTAGGGCGTCGAACTTGCGATCGTGTGGTGGGTTCGAATCCCACCGACGTGAACCCACTCGTAACACAAGCATCTTAGCTTAGCACGAGGGGTTAACGAGATTACTAGTGTATGTGCGACCCACTTTGCTAGAAATCTTAAAAAAATACATTTATGCGTATTATTTCTCTAGCTATTTTACTGTTTCAAGGTTCCTTCCACGGCGGCCATTTTATTACTAATTTTACTGCTTAATTGGTGGTATATAAATGCGTTCAGTGAGTAACTAGCTTAATACCGGTAATATTCGTAAATAACCCGTAACTCTCGTAAATTGTCAAGTGTGAAGGGTTATGTTCGTTTGCCGCTCGACTTTTATTTGATTAGTGAAACTGTGACATTACTGGGAGGAAGAAAAGAATACTTAATAAGTTTATTATTCATACTCATATTATAAATACGAAAGTAACTCTAAGTTTGTCTATCTGTCTTTTACTATTTGCCGGCTAAAACGCTGGACCAATTTCGATGAAACTTGTGGGCGTCCAAATTTACGTAGTTCAGCCTTTATGTTACGGTTGTACATAGATATGTATTTTGATTGCGTCCTAAATTTACAGTTTACAATATATTAGAAGCGGGATATAACGCGAAACATTGTTAAATGTTGATATGAGATGTTTTTTATACGTCTTTTAGCATTTTCATACATCATTAAAAAGTATCCTTATATATTTATGAGATCAAATATCATTTATTTGCTTGAAATATGGTACACAAGTTGTTAAATAATGGTTATACAGAAAATGACATATTTCACCCTAGTACGGGTATGCAAACATTATTGAATTAAATTTTGCTAGCACTAATAACTACTGAAATTATTGACTTAATTATTACAATGATACAAAGTTTTAATAAGCTCCATAACTGCAAGAGCTCTTAAAAAGGAATTCTTTATATATTAATCTTTATAGCAGTAAACATAGCGTAGTTTCAGGTTTGTTGCCTGCATTCGTAAACCTAGAATGTAGCTAGTACCTATATTCAGATGAGTTGTGATTCATAGTTCATACATGCCCGTTAAATTGCACTTTGAGTAATTTTCCATCAATCCGCGAGTTTAAAGCAAAATGGTTTTGTTCGGCCGAAACTGAGCACACGGGCGATAGAACCTTTCATTTCGGCCAAATCTTCTAATATATAAAATCCTCGTATCACGGTGTTTGTAGCTAAACTCCTCCGAAATGGTAATACTGATTTTCGAAAAATTTTGTGTGCATATCGGTTGGGTGTGCAAGTCGGACAACATCTATTTCTCACACCCCTAAATGTTAGGGGTGGCCCTCCGCAGATTTTTTTAATATGACAGAACAACGTTTGCGGGGTCAGCTAGTCTTTCTATAATTTTCCGTCTTGCATTACTTGCTACATATATTTAATTAATATTAAAATGGGAGAGTTAACCTGTTTATCTGTCTGCTTTTATTAGATTATATATTTTTTTATTAGATTATAGTAAGTATGAAGGGAAATTTCATGTGACGAAATGAAAAACCTAGACTTTTTGCCTAGATAACCAACTTCCACGTGGACAGAGTCAGAATTCATGTTAGTGAGCATGACTTCTTAAAAGTTTCCTTATTTTATAATTTGTTTTACAAAAATAGATTCCTTCTTTAAATTAGAGATAATAGACATTTTTCACAGCAGTGGGTCAGTTATAGGCAAAATTTTAAAAGCTACACAGCGTACCACACGCTCGTCTGCTCCCGATTCAGGGACGTCGGCGGCACGTATCCAGCTCCGTTGTTTCAAATTAGTAGAGTTTAAGGATTTAGCGGCACCAATACATGGTAACGGTGCTCATAAACACGGATCACTGAACCCATGGGTATAATTAAACCAGGCCTTTATTGTTCGCAATCATGCAACGCTATAAGATCACTGATAAACAGTACACTATAGTTCAGAAAAGAAGCATTCGTAGTATTTTGAGTAGCGGGTGCTGTTTGACTTCAGTAACCCAATTAAGGGGTATCTGGAAAATTTCTGGCTTCTGACCCCATGTCCAGTCGTTTGCTAAGTATTGGTTCGATAATCTGCATTTACGGGTTGATGGCGTTTGGGCCGACCGAGATCCCCTTTGACCTTACTGTGTACATAAATAGAAACTCAAATTTTTGGACAATAAAAGTTTAATAAAATCTGATACCGTCTATATTCGATTGTCATTCACAGAACCAATTTTATTAAAAATTTATACAATCCTTAAATTTTAATTTCGTTTACTTGCTATTTGTTAATAAATGAAAACTACCAAACTGTCATCACACACATCATCATCCTCATCATCCTCCTGCCCTTATCCCAATTTTATTTGGGGTCGGCGCAGCATGTTTTCTTCTTCCATACTCTTCTATCTGCCGTCATCTCACAAGTAACATTCTTCCTTGCCATATCGACTTTCACACAATCCATCCATCGTTTCTTTGGTCGTCCCCTTCCCCTATACCCATCCACATTCATGCTCAAAACCTTCCTTACAACACATACTGTCATCACACACATAATATGTATGGAAGTGTATCCAAAAATAAATTGATGATTTTTTGCCATTCGAAAAGTTCACTGATCAGCATCAGATCTATTTGTAATTTTCTACCAATAAGAGACAAGCTACTGGCTCGTGATTGGTGGAAACTTCAATCATCTTCAAGTATTGTAATAATGTCTGTGTTGTCTTTTTGTCTGTCGTCTGTAGGGGTATCATCACTCACCTGATTTCTGAAGGCGGTCGGTATGCTGCGCTGGTAACGTACACGTCGGATCCTGAGTCAGCCTTCGGTGAGCCGTTGGTGTGAGGATGTCTTCTTCCGTTCCTGTGCTCGCCAGACGGAGACCTGGTCCTCTCATCCGTAGTCTGGAAGCAACAAGTTAAAGGATATTAACTATGAAGTATATAAACTTTCCAGCATTGTGTGTACGCACATTACTATATAGTATTCTTGTTAACCCCTCGCGATAAGCTAAATGCTTATGGTAAGAGTGGGTTCACGGCCGTAGGTAATGGGTGAGATCTGAACCTGCAACCACATGATTGCAAGTCCGAAGTCCTAACACAATTTAAATCCAAAACACAATCTTCAATTCTTTTCAGAAAGAAACGTAGTTTACGATGACGTAACAAAATATCCATATATAGAGATTTCTCAATGAAAGTTTAACAAAAAAATCCTGATATACAAGTACTTACTCAACGTCTGCTGTTATAAACGCACTAGCAAACAAAATATAGTGATACCCATAAACAAATACAAGCCAATCTTAGTAAATCAATCACTGTCGCTCTCAAGTACCACTATCAATGTTTACAACCGCTTATTTCACAATTAACTTTGTTATGATGGCTTCCATAAAGTTTTAAACATATCTCTCGTCTTGGTTTTGCGAAGGCGTCTTTTGTTTCCTGAAGAGACTATCGACTTTAAAGAGAATAACGGAGAATTAACACTGAAGATCTTCAAGTAAATAAACTAGAATCCAGCATTCGAAGATTTGCTGGCATAAAACTAAATTTTTAGTTAAGCTCGCCTCTATGCAATCAACTCAATCAATCATCTCAGTCCAGTGGTGAACCTAGGTAGTCTCCCATGTTGCGTCACAACACATCATCATTCTCCATTTGGGGCTGTACGTTGTGGTCTTCTTCTTATCGTGTCGATGGCAATCATATTGTGTCAGCCCAGAATTTTGCTACGAGAACTGCATTATCTGTAGCCTGTGGTGCGCCATCATTAGGGTGTTTGCCCTAGTCACCACACTGGGGTCCTATTCACTAAATCCAAACAAAACGTAACGTGGCATCACGCAGATTTTGTTCAACTACCTCGGGTCGCCAAATCTTTTTTATGTTCTGAGAGACACCGCAGTGTTAGTATATATACGTATAGCATTTAAAAGATTTTTTACCCTAAAGTAAGTCGAAAGAGATAACGCCTCTCTTAACCCGACACGTAACAGCAAGTTAACTGCTTTGCCTCAGTGAATAAGACCCCAGAGCAAGCGCGTTGGTGACCGCAGTCTGCTTTCAGTTCTTTAGGTTAACGCTGCAGCCCATTCTCCTTGTTTCTATATCCCGACGATCTTACGACACCCACGGGTAGAGAGGGGAAGGTGCTATTCTCTGCCCACGGCACGCCTCTATTCATAAAATGTTTTTTATTTATATTTGTATTTTTCTTTTTGTAAATTTTATTGTGTCGACAACCATCACTACATAGTATAAAAAATCACTTCTCGCTGTCTGTCCTTATGTATGCTTAGATCTGTACAACAACGTAACGGACCCGATAAGAATAAAATAAGATACTAGAAAATGTCGACATAATCTCAATGAAAATGCATTCCTTTATTCAATTAAAACAAAAGTCCTTAACAAGAACAGAAACAATGATAGGTAGGTACTACGGAACCACACGATTTTATTTTTACCGATATTTGAACTCAAATAAATAAGTTAATTGCCGTGCGAACATTAAACTTCTGAATCACGAGTTATTCCTCAAAATAGAAGTTATAACTAGCGTTTTATGAGTATTTTGATACTAAAAATAATCGCTCGCCGTTTACAACTTGGCTATCAAAATAGTTTATAATCATATATGCTTTGCATTCCACGGTACAAAACATCATTAATTATTGTTTATAATAAAGTTTAGATGAAGTCCATGCCTATGTTTATGGCAACTGCGATAATACATTTCCAAGTCTCTAAGACTTGGTGTAAGATATCCAAGGTCCATTGGCCCCTGCCCATGTCGGGCTAATTCACCATCAGAAATTGTGCCGATTGAGAACTTTTGCATGCCAAAAAAAAGTAAAAAATAAACAAAAAACAAAGAGGCGGAAGCACGAAAGAAATCGAAAAAGAATTCGTATCGAAGAGTCATAATTTTTATGGAAAAAGTGTTCTAATTTTAAAATATCCATACAAATTATAACGTCACGTTATGATTTTTTTCCATATTTTTCATGCTACGGCCTCTGATCTTGTTTTTCTTTCTTAGAATGAATGCGAACATATTATATCAATTTAAATACATATGCGTCAGTCATTATAACACGCTTAATAAGCCAGATGTTCAACTATTATTTGGAGCTGTATTGGCGGAACAGATAATAAAACATTCTTTCATTAAAATAAAAATCTCTTTATTTAGCCACTGACGGCAGTTTCATGGAGTTTCTTGCCTTTCTCCATACGAGTGACACTTTGAAACCGCCGCGCCCCTCAAAGACATTGTAATGTATACCTAGTACAATGTCTTTGGCGCCCCTAGAATAATTTAGTTTTAAATGTGACGTTTCTAATTGATTTGATTGATCTTATTGATTATAATTATCTATTAAAAAACAGTTGTTTTCATTCGTTCAATTTATTTTAAAGTAAATCCAGTAAGGTTTGTGCACATACCTACGATAAACAAGCGATTTTGATACTGGAAAAAAATATACGTTTTGTTTTCGCAGTAGCTGGGCATGGCTTAGTTTAAAGGCCATGAAACCAATGTAAATAAATAAAAACAAACATTTTCTCAACTCGAATTTGAAACTAACTATTCACCTATATGTTAGTGTTACGAAGCGAGGATTGTGGAATTTTTATGTCATTAACTATCGGTGTGACGTCAAAGGTAATGTAAATATTGATGAGAATTAATTTAGGATAACTATGTTGGGTAGTAAGAATAGTTAGAGCTGGGAATAACTATGGCTAAAGATATATATATACTTATTTAAATACAGTATGCATTACTGTATCTAAATAAATTAGCGAGCGAAAAGTGTCGACCAGTGATTTTTTTGAATGAAATTTAAATAGGAGAGTTTCATGTACCTATCCAAATTAAATAACGATAGTAGATGTAATTATCAGATCTAGGGTTTATACCATAAAAAATAATGGTTCAGATATCAATTATTTAATATAAACTCCAGATTGATCGACTAGTTCGAAAGTAGTTCGTTTTTCAACATAATAATTATCAAATTTCAATTTATTCATTTTTTTTTATTTCACCGAAACACAATTTTTTCTTAACAATTTTTTTTAGGTGAATTGATAGGCTTAGTATACTGGTTTTTAATATGGAATCCTCCTGTTTCCGAACTAGGACGGATCCTGTATCTCGGCAAAAATCGAATAAGTGAATCTTACCGTATATTCAGACAGAGTTCTCTCTGAGGGTGCTCTGTGACTGTCATTCTCATCCCTTGACGACGCCCGATGTAAATATCCCCCAGAAGAGGGAGAATCCACCCCCGATCTGTGCGTCGCTACATAATGATTGGTTTTCACTTTATGCGCCATTTTCAGTTTTTATTTTCACTTTTCACACATCATTTGACAGTCAGTTCACAGCTGTTGAACGATGTTTGCCAAAGACCGCTCATTTTCGTTCATTCGCTCATTATAGCACGATAACACGTGACATTTTCTTGATACTTGCTTTTCAGTTCATAGTCCGTTGTTTCTTGGTTCTGCAACAATGAAATTTTTATATTAATCACACTGACCAATTATATGTAATATTTACAGATTTAAATTATGAATATAAAGTAATTAAGTTTGTCAACGTTTTATAATAAAATCGTATTTTTAATACAGTATCTTAAAAACACGGTCAGCGTTAAATTCAAAATGATTTTTTATTTAAGAATATGTAAACAAAATTGCGAAGTTTCGGCGACCTTGATCGACTTACATAAACAACCAACTTTGGTTCATATACCCTCTTAATAGAGTTTATAATGCATTCAAGTGTAAACACAAAGTAAGACAATGGTAGCGTTTCAAATTCCGATCTTACTCGATTAATGATGCAACGATTGCAGGTATCGATATTTTTACCTGTTATATTGCTCGTAATGTGTCTATTTGGCAGAATATTTTATCGATTATCGCGATCAATAATGTGCAAAGTATGTTATGAAATAATAATGTCTCTACTGTTTTGAAATAGGTAGGTACCTATACCTACTTAATGATTTATCGACTAGTCGTAAAAAACTACTTAATGATCTCTGATAAAACATTGGCTTTGAAATGTAGTTATAGTCGTACACGTCATTCGTAACAAATAATTATACCAACATTAAAATAAATATTCTTAGTTCAATAATTAATTCTCTTCTTTTCCGCCATTTGGCGTAAGATAGTAATTATATTAATATGGATTTACTTAATTTATCTTGAAGATAGCGTTAGCCACTCTTTAACCATTTAAATAAGAACATAGTTAAAAATACAGATTCAGAACCTTTTGTATGAAGTCGGTTAAAAAAATACAAACGCACTGTATACTTATAACAAACATCTCGTTTGAGCACATGTTTCTCAATAATCGCGATTAATGCCTGCCCGGGAATCGAACACAATACCTATTGTATCAGACTGATTACTTGTGATGGATGAACATGTCGTATTTGTTAATAGCGAGATCCTTTGTACGAATATAGATGGAAAGGTCAAGGATACTAGGTAAGTAATTGTAAACAAAAGAAAATACTTATATTCTATACTTATAAACGATATAGATGAAATGTAAATCCGAAGAAATTCTATAGCAAGAATAAAGTATATACTACACACGTAATAGCTATACGTTTTCTAGTCACCATTTATTCTATTTTTCTGGTGGAAATGGTTTTAACCCACGCCGAGGGCTCAGCGCGGGGATAAGTCGGACTTTCACCGATCAAAACCACTCCGGTCCCGTCTCTGCCTTGTCTGGAGTAGCAGGATCGATCATGCTATCTCTGTTCGACTCCAGCCGGAGTCGACTAGTCGTAAAACCAGACAGCTGATAAACATACTTATCAATTTATAAATGCATACAAATTATAGATAAATAACACCCAAACACTGAACAAATGATCGTGCTCATCACACAAAGATTTGTCCTGGGTGGGAATCGAACCGACGACCTCCGGCTTAGCAGTAAAAGTCAGTAACCACTAGACCAACAGGTCAGTTACCATTCCCAAATACTAAGGGTAGCCAGAAGTTATTCCTTAATACCATAATGACCTCCCACTAAAACTTTTCTTCAAGAAGTCCTTAAAGTCTTCTCGTCTATTTTAACTCTACACCTTGAAGTGAGTTTGGGACTTCACTGCGACTTTAAAACTGATTGAAGTTTCAGTATTCAGTCATGAGGAGTCTAGGGTTACTAATTTCTAAAAAAGTTTTGTAAATTGTAGAGCTATGTAAATTAACTGTAATTTTTTACCAACTAAATATTTAACAATATTGTTCTAGAATTAAGGTCCAGGTTCTAACCTAGGTCAGGAAATAGCCTAGAACAGCCCATTGTCAGCTTTCGCAAATTCCTTCGAAGAATGAATGAGGTCCAAGTAATAAGCTGAAACTATCTTTCTGAACTCCAGTTTTCTCGCGTATTTCTTGCCCTCGTAAAGTCGTAAGTGATATTTCTACAAGCGTTAAAGGTGATATAAATCGCTTATTAAATGAAATTTAATCTATGGGTATGACATAGTTTTGTTTCGCTAAGTCACGTGACTTAAACTTGCCACTTTCATAGATTTGAGCGATTCGATCAACGTTGTCGCTTGAAGAAATGTCACTTGGCTACGAGGGATACTTAACGAAATTAAGAGTATCTTATCTTAGGCAATAACTTTCTTTCTACTCAGCGAAATCCAAAAAGTAATTTTGGTGTAAAGGAATTAACATATATTTATGATGCCTTTTTTATTTTGTACTTGGGAGTTTAGTTCATGTATCACAAATTACGCCATGAAATATTTCACATACACAAAGAACATCCCTTCACACAGATTTGTAAGTCACACAAATTTTTGTGTCATACGCAGATTGAACCTGTAGCACGTCGCACACAGTGTAAATTGGCGTGAACCCACTTAGTTATCGAATAATATATCGAATCCTCATTATTTAGTTAAACATTCGAACAAACTTTAAAAATTGTTTAATATTATTAATAGGTAGTAACAAAGTTTATAACTTGTTCCAACCGCGCATACTTCACCGACCTATTGTTTTTCTGTTTCGGTTAGAGGAACTTGAGGCACCGTACTAAAAACTTGGAGTGCTCGTAGCCAAGTTAAAGCCGGTACCTTCGTAAAAATAAAGGCACGCCGGGCTTGGTCCTGGATGGGTGAACACTTTAACACGCTTTTATTAGCTTCCCCTGTAATTAATATGTAAAAAAGTATGTAAAACACGTTTTGTGTGGAATGAAAATCATGGTTAAAAAGCATGACTGTTACTCGTAATGATACATTGTTTCAAAATATAGCATGACGTCACTATTCTGCGTCAAATTCTGACTTCATCAGCTTCTACTTCTAAAGACCTAAACTTAAAAAAAAACAACAATTGCCTTATTTCTATTACATTAAAAACGAAAATCATATATTGAGTCTTTTTAAACCTCCCATATAATAATAATGTTTATTTCCAGTAAAAAGTTACAAGAGTAGTATGGTACAACAAAAGGTGCATTAGGTATTATCTCCTGGCTCCCAAACTAGGTTTATAGCCCGAGACTTGGGGACCAGAGCCATATTCCCAATGCTGTAAGGTAAAGTTAATTGATTTATCTCCTTTACCGGGTAAATATTTACCTCTGCCGGTAATTTCTCCCCACTGTATTCAAATGCGGTAGGATTGCCATACTGGGTGTACGCCATTTGTGTTATTTTGCCCTTCGTGACTGCTACGTTCTTTAGACGTTCGAATACTAACATTCTGAGCTTATTTAACTGTCTTTAGGTGTAAATGAATAAATTTAATGCTTGTACCTAGTAGTTATATTTAAGACAGCAAATAATTTTATTGTGCTGATTCGTTTTTAAACCATTGCTATCTTTTACTAACATATAACGTGAGAAAAAGATGGCAATAGATGACAACTAACTTAGAAAAATCAAATTACTTAGTTTTCTCCTTGAAGCTTGAACATCGTACAACGAGCTTACGTTTTTTAAATTTGAATGAGAATTTTAGTCAGAACTAAATTTGAGAGCTAATTTTCGTCTGTCCTTTTCTAATTAAGTGCAAGTGAAAAAGATAATGTTTAGTGCGTATTTAGCAGAATCGGGGACAATATCTTAATATAAGGATGTCTTCAATTCGACTGTAAATAAGTGTTTTTATATGGTTTTCTGACGCGAATGTTAGACATTGAAATTAAAATTATCTACCTATCTATACAGCGTTCTTTGTAAAATACGAGCACTCTTTGAAAAGTAGTAGTTGTAGTATTTTATTCATACAAAATTAAGTATAATCAAATCCTGCGTTGTAACGCTTGTGTAAGAAAAAAAAACTAACGATTTTATCAAAAGTCGTAGAACAAAATTAAATGTTCTTGCTTATGATGTTAAGTAGTTATCAACTCCTGTGAAGTTGCAGTTGTTTTACAATTAACCCTGTACAGCAGTAGCTCTTTTCCAATATATAATAGAACATAATTTCTAATTCAGATAATGAAGATGAGTAAGCATTACCAATATCCATTTAAAACAACGTCAATATAATTATGTGAAGTCGGGAGCACCATATCGTCATGGGATACCATTATACTAATCAAAATACCATCAAACAAAAATGAGATAATTATGAAACATCATTCTGACATGATCATGACTTGTTTAGTCTTGTTGTACACTGCAAGTCCTAAGCTGTACTATAAATAATATTTTTTATTTATTTTTGCCTTTATTTTAAAATACACATATAAATTGCATTTTTAAATATATACTCATCAAAAAATATATATTTAAAAATATAAAAAAACAGTCCCCTACATCGGGAACAAGGTTCAGACTGCCGGTGGTTAGGGCATAATAATTATTATATATTTTTTTAAAGATTATTAGCAATGTGGGTCGCACATTACTAGTAATCTCGTTAACCCCTCATACTAAGATGCTTGTGTTACGAGTGGGTTCATGTCGGTAGTGTAATGGGTGGGATTCGAACCCGCAACCACATGATCGCAAGTCCGACGCCCTAGCCATTAGGCTACCGCCGCTTCAATGTTATTAGTAGCTTCTGAACTGGTCTTAAATGTGAAGACTCTGATGGAGGGTAAGCCTGGTGATCTGCAGCAGGTTTTACCTACAGCAGACACCATGGCAGTATCTATATAAAAATGCGAAACGACACTGTACTGTATTGAGCTTACGATTAAAGAAATAATTTCTATTCTTGTTAATAACGGGAACCATTACTTTGAAAGGTAAACGTTATCTAAATCCTTGAAGAGTTAAAGTGATATTTAGTAAAAAACAACAAAAATATCATATTTTTATATACGTTAAACCAGTAAGCAAGTGAAAATAAAAACTCGTAGTTACATAAAAAATGAAAATATAATTGAAAACTAGAATTTGTTCAACACCATCTTCTTCATCTTGTCTTATGGCAATAATATTGTGTGTGCCGATGAATACATTATCAGTAGCTTATTACTTATAGCAAGTTATCGCATAGCTTGTAGTATGCTAACTTATCCTACTTTCATTATTTTGTTTTGACTCGTTCTTAAATTACTACGCGTCAATGTGATATTAGTAATTACTGCCACCCCTCAAGAAGCGTGAAGGACAGGATTATCTGAAGATCTCAACTACATAGTTTGAGATAATATTACCATTTTTTTTAAATAAAGATTACTAGCAATGTGGGTCGCACATTACTAGTAATCTCGTTAACCCCTCGTGCTAAGCTAAGATGCTTGTGTTACGAGTGGGTTCACGTTGGTAGTATATTCGTCGGTAATACACTAGGTGGTCTTTCCTAACCTACAAACATACATGCTATACCAACTCGCAAAAAAAAACATCACCATGCTGTTTAGTAGTTCACTGGCATTCACACGTAAAGAATTATAAATCACAAACAGTTGCCTGCCGCTTCGCCCGCGTATGATTCGATTATAATTTTTCTATATTTTCTCATCTTTTAAACCTTGGATTTCTACAATTATTTCAAAACCAAAATTATGCAAATAGGTTCAGCCGTTTTCGAGTTATTGACACTAACAAAATTCAATTATTTTTATAGGTACATATAGTTTTTACGATATACTGGAATGGTATGCAGGAATGATCAAAAGTTAAGTTTCACCTTATTATACAGCCTTAGGCCAATTATTTGATCCCGAGTTAACTCAAAAAATGGTTAAATATGCTAACTAATGGTTTCAAACTTCGGTAGAACGCGTTTATTCATCAATTTTTATTCTAATAAATAGTTAATTAATTATCTCTCCACCTTATTTCTCAATTTGATAGACTAACAATTGTGGAAAAAACGTGTTTTGAAACCATTAGTTAGCATATTTAACCATTGGTTAAGTTAACTCGGGATGAAAGAACTAGGCCTAAAAGGCTTAACGGTGGCTACGGGATAATTTTGTTAACAAATTGAAGTAATCAGATAAGAAGAGATAAATATTAAATGTCCCTGGGCGTTGAGAGTCAAATCGTTTTTGGGACGTTTTATAATATGACCCAAGTACTTATAACTGCGATTATGTGTAATTTATCCTGTCAACTGGAATAAGGGTAAATTATTCAGGTTATTTATAAAATAAAACCGGACATGAGCAAGTAAGACTCGCCCACCGAGGGTTCCGTACAAAGATTATTTTTTATGATTTAACTAGCTGTTCCCCGCGACTCCGCTCGCGGTGGTACCTAATTTTTTTGTCAAAATATAGCCTATGTTTTATTTCAACTCGATACCTCCACGTGTTTCCGAGATAAAGGACATTGACAGACAGAAGGACGGACAAACAGGCGGACAACAAAGTGATCTTACAAGAGTTTAGTTTTTTCCTTTTGAGTTACGGAACCCTATAATGCAGTTTTTTAACCTTCAAATATTTCGAAGTAGATAAAAATTCTAAGTGTAGATTGAAATGGATCAAGATTAGAATTATTATTTTAAAGTATCCTAGCGACCTATTCAATGTGATTTACAGCACAATGCGGACATTCTAAAATCATTAGTACCGATCTCGGCCGAATTTATCTGTTGTTGGTGGCCACACCCGTTTGTTTTAGCGTGAGGTTGCAGTTGCGAAACTTATGGCGTTGCTCGGAATGGTTGGTTAGTACAAGAATTTGAAGCAAGCAAAATATGTTTGTATTATGCTTACACTTTTATGTACTGGAAGGAGAATGGGCAGCAGCATAGATAAAGAACGGAAAGTAAACTGCGGTCACTAAGCCTCTTGCCCAGCGTGGTGACTAAGAGGCCATTTTATTTATCCCTAGTTAACTCAACCAATGGTTAAATATCCTAACTAATGGTTTCAAATTTCAGTAGAACGCGTCTATTCATCAATCTTTATCCTAAAAAATGGTTAAATAATTGTTTCTCCAACTTATTTGACCTTTTGATAGACTAAAAATTGTCGAGAAAACGCCTTTTGACAACATTACTTACAATATTTAACCATTGGTTGAGTTAACTAGGGATAAGGATAAAAGACTGGGCCTATGGCAACAAACACCCCATTTATTGCGGACTATAGAACACGGCCCTCAATTCCCGGGAGGTGGTGTTGGGCAACTTGGGAGAGGCCTATGTCCTGTGGACTGCGATAGGCTATGTTGATTACACTTGTATAGTATGGGAAGAGTTGCCAGTGTGACGATTGGATTATTTTTACGTTTACGTGATAAATACGTTTATGACATGCTCCGCTTTAAGCTCTTTACCAATCTGGGAGCCAAACACCCTAGCCGGCGATGTCCGTCGCCTATTATAAATAAGTTTAATGTAAATGTTACCCCTTTGTCCTTTCATCAAACTGACCCGAGCCGGTCAAATTAACAATAAAAATATGTCCCTAAATAAAAACTTAGATCCCTCCCTTGATGTTTGCCATCCTGTGCCTGATCTCTTTCCTGTCAGTTTGCTGACCCATCGGATTATGAAGATGAAGAAATAAATAGTGCTTAGCTGTAATCTGCACGGATAGCCGTGTGGTATAGGTCACCACGCTAATTACCACTGTGCGTGACGTGCTGCGGGTTCGATCCCCGCATGAGACAAGCATTTGTGTCATCCACTAATGTTTGTTCCAAGTCTGGGTTTTCGGTGTGCATGTGATTTGAATGTTTGTGAAACCTCCGCGACACAAGGATTAAATTCCTTAGTGCGGGCGTCGTTTTTAAAAAAATATGAAAATCGTATGATTCCAGGGGCCCAATTCTCCTATTTTTAAACCGTCCGATGGCAGTGTAATGATCGTAATGTCGACGATTTTGTAAAAAAAAATAAAGCCCATTAAGTTTGAAATGTCAGTAAGGGATTACCAAATTATTGGCAATCGTGCTAAGATACTATGACATACACGATTTCACAGATTAAATGCTTAGAAGAATACCAAATGTGCCAAAATCAATCGAAACTACGATCATTACACTGCCATCGGACGGTTTATAAAATAGGAGAATTGGGGCCCTCACCAAGTGTTCCTGGACCCTCACATACGCATTCGCGTTCACATTTGTCACTCGAAATATCTTCCGCACAGATGTCAACTGACAACACAGATGACAACATTTCGAAAGTAGGTACCTATAAAGGTCTACTCGAAAGAAAAAAATCGGTTGTCTATAAAGTCGGTTTACTGACGATAGTTAAACGTGACAACGTCATAAGAAAATACTGATGGAATGGTTTAATTTTTCAAAAGATTTTTATTTTATTATTTTATATCAATAAATTTTGTATTGACATTATTTCCTTCAGCAAATAAACTGGATAAAAGTTGTTGTTCAATTAGTTACTTAATTATTTTTGCAAATTTAATTGTAATTTGATGTAAAAAAGTAATAATTTTAAATAAATAATTTATTATAAGAATAAACTGTGATTAAATTATTGTTCATAAATCTTAAATTTAAAATTTGGAAACATCATTAAAATTTTTGTAACTTGCACTTCAAGCCTTAAATGGAACGCCTCAGAGCGAGGTAACGCCGCATGACGTCATGTTTTTTCGTGCGTGCAGCCGGCTCTATATAATATTTTGTTTTTTTTTTTATTTCTTATTGCTATGTTATTTTTGAAGTTCATCGTGGAGGTTTTACGCCTCTTGTACGCTACCTAATTATTTGTTAGGCGAACCGGCAGAGATCGCAAGCGCTCCTGGGTGGTGGTCCCCCGGAATAAGCCATTAGCCGGACAGGCGTGTCCCAGGCTTAATTGGAAGGCTTGTATACGCTATCTGCGTTGTATCGAATCTCGTGTGCTTTCCCGACGTTTATACATTGAAAGACATTCATTTAGAATATTAGGACTTCTAAGCTGCGTGCAATAAACGTAAAGATAAAGGTGGTGTATAATTTTTGACTTTGGGACATCAATCGTTCTTTTCACCCTACATTAAAATTTGTTCAAACGAATATGTATGAACGTCTGGCAGTAATGTGTTTTGTAGGTATCAATAAATTCTAAAAAAAGTAAAAATAAAAGTTACCTTATATCATATTTATAAGTGAAAAACACAGTAAAAGTAACCTGTCTTTATTAAAGATTAAATGGTACCTATTTATTATTTTAAAATTAGTTTATTATTATGCAATATTTTTTAAGACATTAGGATAAATTCAATGTTAGAAACTTATTTTGGAATACTGAAACGTCAGTCAGTTTGAAGCCGCTTATAAGTCTCATGCTGTCTCTGTCACTTTAAGGTGTAAAGTAGCGACAGATATACATTTCAGAATGTGTGTATGGTGGTGTTTACGGGGTATGTAGTTAAGCAATTGAGGTAAAAGAAGAAGGTAGAAGAAGAAGAAGGAAGAGCTAATTAATCTCTTCTTTTCGGTTTAAGAAGAGTGGTTAACTTGCAGATACAATGTTCATAGCACTAATAGTACTTATTTTATTAAGTAATCCATGATAAGTAGACTAATTTATTATGAACCAAAAGCTATTGTTACACAATATGGCCACACCTTGCGTTCACACGTTATAATTATGTCACTAGAACAATAATATTTTACAAAAACACATACGATATGAATTGGTTTCATTGATGGGGGGAGGGGGGGGGGGTATATTAAAAGACTCATTTAATTTATAGCTAAATCGAGATTATATCATTGGTTCATAACTTATTTAAGCTTTCGTCTGAACTATCACTAACTTACTACTGGAAATCAGTAGCTTCGAATTATTATTATTAATAACAAGCACAACAAAAGCTCTCTCAGTAAAAAATTTAATAAAATAACTGATCCGATATCGTATCGTATGATATTGATAACCGATATCGACATTTCAGTTGCCATGCAAATAATAGGTATGCATTACATTGACACATTTAATATTAGATACATAAGAAAAATTAACAGTGTATGCAGAAAATTAAAAAAACAAAAGTCGCCGCGGTTGGTCCGTGGATGGGTGACCATTTGTAAACATACCGAGACCCACCCTGTCTCAGAAAGCACGTTATGCCGTTGGTCCCGACTGTCATACAGTGATCATTGACAGTCGTTAAGTCATTACAATTCTGACAACCAGTCTTGTAAGGAATACTGTATTATCTAGCAATGGATTGTGGAGGTCGGATAGGCAGTCGCTCAATGTAAAGACAGTATTCAGCTAAATCCGGTAAGACTGGTAGCCGACTTCATCATTGCTTTTAAAATGTCTAGGTGATGATTTTTGACGGGCCTGTTGGTCAAGTGGTTAGTGACCCTGACTGCTAAGCCGGAGGTCGTGGGTTCGATTCCCACCCAGGATAAATCTTTGTTTGATGAGCACGATCATTTGTTCTGTGTCTGGTGTTATTTATCTATAATATGTATGTATTTAGAAATATATAAGTATGTTTATCAGTTGTCTGGGTACCATAGTACAGGCTCTGCCTAGTTTGAGATCAGATGGCCGTGTGTGAGCTGTCCCACGATATTTATTTATTTATGATGACTACAAAAACAAAAATTATAATTGAAATTACCAATTTCCACTGAAATTGATTTAGTGTTTAAGTCATACAGTGAAAAAACCAATATTACACGCACACATACACACTCACACACATTCGCCTTTATATTAAAGGCGTCAATTGGTGTGATAGTTATATTTTTTTCCAAAATGAACACCTACGTTGCCGTTTTACTCGTCCGTTTAGAAATTAAATAATTAATACTATTCCTTAGTAGAGAATACTCTCTCTTAGCAACTGCGATGCGCTGATTAGTTAGTTTATTAGAGTAGATCATTGACCCCGGTGTAAAACCGAAGGGCCTGGCCACCTGCGAACCTAAGACAAGTGAAGTGGGTAAGCGGATTGCAGTTACGGAGATAACGGACCAAAATGATAAACTGCCCCCGGCTTCGCTCTGTCTAGGGCTGGCTAATGTCACATAGTTCGCTGTGCCCACAGCTCCGCGATATCCCGAATATTTTTTTTTATTTTCCCATCTCTATACAGGATTATTTCTTATGGGATGCGTATATTCAACGAGGTAAGCAGGTGCATAAAACTGAATCACTTTCTCCAAGGAACATGGGTCGAAAACTTAAAATTGAAAATGAAATTTTCATACAAAGTGATAGGTCACGTGACTTATGTTTGTATGAAAAGTTGATTTTCAAATTTGTGAAAAGTTGTTAAATTTTATCCACCTGATTACCTCGTTGAATTTACGCGCTCCATAAAAATAATCCTGTATGAGGAGAGGCCCCGTACCCAGCAGTGGGACAGTTTTTGGCCGGTATTAGTATCATAATTTCTCCATAATTTTACCCTTATTTTTGTAAATGAGGTCTACTGCATTTAGTCCAAGCGCAGGCTTACTGTTTCAGTGGAATTTATCAATTTATACTTACATTTACCGAAAGAGCTAATTAATCTGTTTAATATTATTCTAAGTGATTATTTTGCTCTCTACTCTCTGTCTAGCACTTAAACAAAAACGCGCGAAAATATGTTTCTGAAAAGAGAGACGGCATTTTTAGCATGGGATCGTTCTTTAACGTTTGCGATCACTTGTTGATTTCACTTTTTTGGATGTAAGATGCATCCACACTGCCGAATAACATTAACAAAATATAACAAACTAACCTTTGCAGGATAGTTATCAAAATGATATCCATTAATAACATAGCTTTATAACAAGTCATAATTTTATTCAGTATGTTAAAGCGGTGCGGAAAAGATTATTAGATACTTTATTATACATTGCAAAAATAAAGCAGGCAACATTTATTACTCTTTAAGGAAATACATTTAATATATTTTCTGTCAACCCTACTAGCTACCGTACACATTGTACATTGTACAAACTGCAACATAGATTGTAGACTATTTTTAATAACACTTCAAACTAATTCCGACCGTAGCTCCAAGTTCTAAGGTTGATAATTATCTGGTGTATCGAAGTGTAGAATGGTTGATTGTTGCGGAATTGGGTCGGAACCGGGCCCGCTACTAGACTATAGTTTAGGAGCTCGCGTATCGAAGATGGCCATCATGTTTTATAATCAATATTTATTTATTGAAAATATAATTAAACATATTAAGGCTTACTTTTTATATTTTAAGTTATAGGTAGTAGTCTCACCAGAAATAATAACTGCACTACCTAACCCATTTTATTGGGTAACTCAGTGTTCGTTGGTAAGACTGTCAGATTTATAATGAACATAATTATACACCTATTGGAACATTAGAAGAAAATTTCTGAGATTCTTTAAATGGGGTTGTAGCATTGGGTTCCAAGTACATACATTTTTTCAAAGACTTATCCAAGCGTCATGGTAACCTTGTGTGACCCAAAGATTCGTTTACCTTGGTCAGCGGCTAAGCATTGTCATTCAATGTGGCAATACTAACTACCAGCCTTATGGGCTCACTGTGTGAGTTTTTTATGCTATTTTTTAGTACATTTTAGGTGTTTATAGTTAAGTATGTAAATATTCATTATAATGTATCAAAATAAGTATCAAAAGTTTATTGAAACAAAACATTAGGTATTTAAATAGATTCTATATTATTAATATCAAATTTGTGAACACTGAACAAGCATAGTATTCCTGTATTTTTCTTGACCCTGAGAAGAGGTCAATTAATGATTGCTTTTTGTATAGCTAAATAATAAGAGTGATTTTACCATGTCTTAAACACTGAAACAGCTAGGCTAGGGCATCGGACTTGCGATCATGTGGTCGCGGGATCGAATATCACTCATTACACTACCGACGTGAACCCACTTGTAACACAATCATTTAGCTAATTACTTAATTTATATACACATTAAGTATACTTAATTTAATGTGCGACCCACATTGCTAGTAAGCTTTGAAAAATATAAATAAAAATATCTGATAAAATTGCCTGAGTAGTTTCCTAGTAATTTTGCAACTAAATAATTTTCAAGTAATCATGGATAAGTTATGGCCGTTAATAAAAAGTAAATTGCGGTGACATTTAAAATAAGAACACTTCCTCGTTTTATACCGTAGCGGAATTTGTTTTTTGTTTTGTGTTTTTTTTGTGATATAACAATTAATTGACTTTTTTGGCCAGTATGTAGGTAGGAACCAAGTGATCTATTTTTTTTAAGATGTGTTTTATGACCATTGACGCACATTCAAGGTGACTACTGGATATGTCATGTACGAGCAGCACTGGTAAGAGTTCCGTATCATCAATATAATAGTTATTTAAAACGAAAAAATTTTACATTTTTTATAGACTAGTGACTATTCTTCTAAATACCTTTCTTCATTTTTTATTTCAAAGTAATTTAATAGTAATGACTTGTGTCACTTGGCGAAGAAGTTTTTATTACCAGCGAATACTTTGACGACTCTAGTCGGTCTGATCAAACTGTTATTCCTACTCAAAAGATGTGGCGGGGGACTTCAGTATCTTATACAGTTTTGGCAGTGAGCAAATGCTTACATTTTCAGACACAAATACAAACACAGCCTTATTAACTATTACTTTATTTGTAAGATGACATGAAACAGACCCGGTCGTAAAATCAATTATACAAATGAGATTTAGCGATTAGCGGAAGCGGAGATTTACGATAGCGCGCATGCATCGTGACTGCAACTGAATAAATAAGTATGTAATTGAAAAGTATCCCTATTATATATTTTTATTTGTTAGATATACAGGGATACATGTAAAACACCTGCTCTTATAACTAATATGATAAGGAACAATATTTGATCTTCGACTTTTGATAATTCGTTATTTTATTTTTCATACTCAAACGACACACTAAATTTAACATCCAGTTGTGTATGAAATATGAAAAAAATAGTCGTAGAACAATAATTGTTGTTGCTTATGATATAAGTATAGATATCTACGCTTGCGAGGTTGCAGGAGGTGAACATTGGTACGATAACTCATCATCTTACAATTTTGTTGAATTAAACCTATTTTCTTCCATTATCAAAGCGTTTCTTGATAACTCGTTTCCCCAATTTTTTATTATTTTGAGTTCATTCACTGCGTATATTCAACGTTCGTTGTTATGGTGTAAGAAAAGTTGTTCAGTTTTATGCACCTGATTACCTCGTTGAATGCGCACTCCATAAAAAATAATCCTGAATAAAAATAATAATAATAAGCAGTCTATATCTAAAAATAGTTACCTAGTCTAAATAGGTACCTTTAAATACCTAATTAAAAGCCAACTTAGCCAAAGGCTACCTCTTTGCACCTTATGGTTATAGAGACGAAGTGACCAAAGGCGTCTAAAAAAATGTGTTTCTGTTTCCAAAAGTTGTTTCAAATAATCTTGCTTAATGTAATTTGACATATATAAAAGTGATTTATTATCGAATGCAAATAGCTCCTAACTTTAGTCAACTAATCTACTTATTTAGTACCAAGGCCATTTGAACGCGTGGGAACAAAACTATTCCGATTAATATAAAATAGTCGATAAGCGTTTGTTAATCTGATCACTATTGCATCACATTTAACAAAAAATATTATTTGAAAAGTCGAATTTGATTTTCAATTGTTTTTTTCGTTGACTCGGTTTAAAATTTTTAATGGTTAATGGTGTGGAATCATACTAAATTTATTATATATTAGCGGAATCGCCCCCACAGTAATAATATAAGTCTTTAAACGTCCTACTGCTGGGCACAGGCCTCTTCCCATATAGAGAAGGAATGAGCATTGATCACCATGCTTGCTTGTTGCAGGTTGGCGATTTCAGATTTATTGGAATCCAGGTTTCCTCGCGATGTTTTCCGTAACAATTTTTGTTAACCCTTCAAGAATACAAGCATCGTATATAGCTGTTGCCTGCGGCTCCGCTCGCGATCTCTAATTATTTCTAGTTATAAATAAATATAGTCAATGTTACTCAGGAATGACGTATCATTCTAATGGTGTTAGAATTGTTGAAATCGGACCAGCAGTTTTTGAGCTAGCATTAGAAATCTTTCCTCTTTATAATATAAGATAGTGAAGAATCCATCTTTATCTGTGTTAAGAAAAAATAATAAACCAAATTATCTTCACTATAGGAGACTAATAAAGTCTACACTGCGTTACGTTAATTAAAAACTAATTGAGTGAACAAATAACAAAGCCTCAATGAACGTTTCATCGACATATTCACACAAAAGATTAATGTAACAACACTATACAAAGGGCTAGTGACGTGCCGACAAAAGGAGAATATCGAGACGCGTTACGTTGATTTAACAAATAAATAAGTTTTAATTGAAACGTCAATCTAGTGATGTGTCTACTCATTCGGTTTTGTCTACTTTTTTTTTACTGGAGTGTGTTTTTTCAATTAATTTTCTTCTTTTATAAAAGGTTATTATTTCGATCTTTTGAACTACTGATTAACATAGTAGAGGTTGATTGGTTATAGGTAGTGTCCGACCGAAATTTCGGTTTCGGTTTCGGCCAGTTTCGGCCAAAAAATCAAGTTTCGGCCCGAGTTTCGGTTTCGGCCAAAAACGGCCGAACCTTTCGGCCGCGCCGAAACTTACAACATCGTCCCTTCGGGTCGCGCTCGGCTAACGATTTGGTTATATGATTAACAATTTGATTATTTTGATTTCTAATTATATTTGAATTAGCCATTCGAGGCTAACTGATTGTGATATTTGTGAGTACATATATATATATTTTTTTTAATAAAAACGACGCCCGCACTAAGGAATCGCGGGGGATTCACAAACATTCAAATCACATGCACAAAAACACCCAGACTTGGAACAAGTATCTGTGGATCACACAAATGCTTGTCCCATGCGGGAATCGAACCCGCAGCACGTCGCGCACAGTGGTAATTAGCGTGGTGAACTGGTGACCTTTACCACTCGGCTATCCGTGCAGTCAAAATGTAAGTAACTGAAAATAAATAAACATAATAGGTATATGAGCATCATATTTTAACAATAAATTTGTTTTATTTTATACCACCATTAAAAAATCGCTAACTTTGTGTTACAAATAATGTATTTTTTTCACTTTATAAAGTGAAAAAATAAAACAAATTTATTATTAAAATATGATGCTCATATACCTATTATGTTTATTTATTTTCAGTTACTTACATTTTGACTGCACGGATAGCCGAGTGGTAAAGGTCACCACGCTAATATAATATAGAACCTCTGTAACTGTGCTGAAATTTCATTGTGATAAATCTTTGAAAGTAGAAACTTGTAATTATAGGTTGGCGAGATATTATTTTAGAAAAAAAACGGGCTTACTAACATTTTTTCGACATTTTAAGGACGTTTTTTTTTATAAAAGTTTCGGTTTCGGTTTCGGTTCCGGCCGAAACTACAATGAAACCGAACCTTCGGTTTCGGTTTCGGTTTCGGCAAAATAACATGTTTCGGTCGGTCACTAGTTATAGGTAAAAGAGAATTACACATAAAATGTTGTTTTAAATTTTTAATGTCATTTATACATATGGCAATTTTAAGAAACATACATACAGACGGAAGATTACCAATACATACCTATAATAAAGAATAATAAAGCTGAAGTGTCTGTATGTTTGAACTCACTTACTTTTAGAACTGCAAGTCGGGTTAGAATTTCTTTGTTGAATTCAACAGCCCTATTTTGGAATAGAGGCTTTTTCATTAAGAACCCTAAAGAGAATTTATCTTCTTCATTATTCACTTTTTCCTAAGCTATGTTGGGGTCGGCTGCCAGTCTGACTCGCTTCAGCTTGAATACTGTTCTGCCTATATGACAGTATCTCATAGTAATATTGGTTGCTAGAACAGTACCAGCTAAACAATCGGGACCAACAGATGAACGTGTTTTCCGAGGCCTGTAGTCTCGGTATGTCTACAAATGGCCACCCATCTGCAGGCAAACCTACGGTACGGCTAATACTTAGCCATGAGCATCTCCTCTATAGAAAATCTATACTAATATTATAAAGCTGAAGAGTTTGTTTGTTTGGTTGAACGCGCTAATCTCAAGAACTACTGGTCCGATTTGAAAAATTATTTCACTTTTAGATAGCCGACTTATTCAGGAAGGTTATAGATTTATTTGCCGTGATAACAGACGCCAATTATAACCGTGGCCGTGGAATATGGAATAAAGCGGAACCGTGAACAAAATATAGTAGGTATAAGTACTTTATATTGACCATAATGCAAGCCTATAGCCAACAGAAAGCTGTTTCTGGATCTTGCTGTAAAACAAATACAAATACAGTTATTTAGACTCAAATCCATTTTGTGTACTTTCTAGCCACATTTGTATTTAAGGTAATTTCAACGTTACGTTTAGATTATAGGGTTGAAATTAGAATGAATATCATTAGTTTAACACTATCTAGGACCAATGATCATTATTGATAGTGTATGTATAGAGTGGTAGGCCTTCACGGTAGAATAGTTGGAGTTCTTTGATTGGAAACATAGGGGCGTTAATTATGGACGGGCCCGAATGCCTTTTTTATTTCATGATACTAAATTTTCAATTGTGCACGAAGTTAGTCCTCCCAGATTAAAAAAAGATAAATAAATAAAAAATATATAAATCACACACGTGCAATTTATTAAAATGGCTTCTTTGAGTGACAACAAATATACGTCTATAACGTTACAGTTTATATTTCTGCTTAGGACTCTTTTAGACATAGTTTGGAGGATGCTTATTCAAAATAGAAACTTAAATTCTTGTGTCAAATAAAGCTTACGTCTTTACAAGCGAATAATACTCAAACACCATCGATCCTCAGAGTATTGGAAATATTTAGATAAATTCTATTTTTAATACTGTCGCATTATAAGTTTGAATCAAAGGACTCGGATGGTTTAACTTATAGACAAACAGTGAGTTAATGGTCTTATATCCGGTATAGGAAATAACCTCATTAGTTATTTAATTATTAGAATTATACCGAATCTCGGAATATGAAAAAAACATGTAAAAGTTTCAAGTCAAATAAACGCAGCGTTGACGCCTGTAGAATAAGGCCGTGTGTTTCCACGACTAATGCAGTCATGGTACATATAATATAGAATGAGGAACACCATGGACTAGGCGATGTTATCTGGTAGACGGTATGGTCTGCGTGTATCGTCACGTTCAATCTTAAAGGATAGACAGGTGTGCTTTAAAAAGTTTCATCAGCTATTATTACAATGTCAAATACTTCAACCGACTTTAAAATGGATGAGGGATCATTTCGGTGGTATTTTTCGTTGACAAATTTTAAGGTAATTACGTATCTAAAAGATTAAAAATAAATTTCTACATACGGAAAACTTAAGATAGGATTACCTTTTGATGATGTCAGCAGTTAGAATTCAAAAATCTGAAACAAAACGAATAAAATTTTGTAATTATGTATTATTATGGCGGAGATGGACGGACAAACTGGACGCCTTTAACAAGGAGTGGCCTCAATTGGCCCTTCAGAGAGAAAAATGGAAGGAAGAAAGGGAGGCCTTTGCCCTGCAGTGGGACAGTTCAGGCTCAAAATAATAAATAAAAATAATTATTATTATAGTAACACTGTTATATTAACAGTTATGTTATGAACCCAAAAAAATAATCAGGAGGTCAATCCTATCTCAGTTAAAAAGTATGATTGATTGAAGGTGCATAAAACTGAACAACTTTTCCCAAGGATACTTACAGGTCGAAATCTTGAAATTGAAAATCAAAATGCAGTACCTAAATCGAAATTTATTATACCATTTGAAAGTGTATTCTCTCAAAGTCTCATATAAACAGGTCTATTTGTTTCTTATATTAGCACGCCCATACAGGCATACACTTCCTTTAAGTAGCGATACCATCTTACGTTCAATGTTCATGCCGACTTATTGAAATGAGTATAAACGATTTCCTTGCATCGAGTGTATGAGATTGCCGAGATAAGATACTTTAGTATGTAGAGTAGGCTGTATACTTAATATACTTATTTACATTTAGATATAATGCTTCAAAAGCTACCTACACATAAAATGTAAAAAAACTTCAAAGTAGATGAGAAATAGGAATTTCGACTATTTTATCTTAAATATTGTTTTGGTAAAGTAATAAAAAATATAAAAGAATTATTTTTTAAATTTTCATGTAACCGTGATCCACGAAGATACAATTATATTTGAAGCCATATAGATTTGAAGTGCGGTATGAAAACGGCCTTTTTTAATGAAAAATCTGGAAGTTGCTTGACGTCATTCTTTGCTTTTAATCATGTTAAATTATTATTGTAACATTTCTAAGTTCGCAGCTCAAAGACAGAGAAATAAACATTATTTGATCAAAATATTTGCCTTGCCACGTGTATAATAATATTATACCGGCAAATATTTTCGGAATTCGCATAAAATCACGTATTTAACACCTTTGCGCTAGATAAACCGCATACATTATCTGGTTTATAATTTTAAATAACAGTCAGTTGAAACATATATTATTATATGTTTTAAACATAAATAGACAGTTTCCGTTGCAAACACGACGAACTAAGTTTATCGGTCGACGTTCACGTAATGCCGTCAACACGAGCTAGGATACATAGATCAGTAAACTAATGAAGTGGTCCTATCATGCTATACATATTATTTAGAAAACGTTATATGTTATATTTTTATAGTACTAAAAGTATAATTTTGTTACCAATATCCAAAAAAATATACTTTTTTTTTCTGTAAAATTATTACGCATTTGTTTTCTTTTGACTGTAAAATAGTAAAAACTTGTAAAAAGTAAGTTGCAGAGCCAATAAATAACCTTTAATTTCTTGTTGTAATTTGTTTAATAATATTCAGTTGAAACCTTTGCATTTATGTTGTTATCAAGATCTCAAAAAGCTAATTCGTTAATGCAATGTATATGAGCAGTTGAGCACTCCATTTGTTCAATATTCTGTGGTCAGTTAAAACGTATTGCGCGCGTTCATATCCGTTTTCATTCAGTTTATTTTTGCAATCTTGATACGTAGCCTGTAGGTCAGAGTCAAGTGATGGGAACAAGGGAAAATTTAAGATAATCTTTAATCATTTTCAAATATTTAGAAATATTTTTTTGTATCCAATTATTTTTATAAAGGTCGTTAAAGTAATATGGTAATATATTCTATCTTCATGTAGTTTTTTGGCATAATATTTTTCATTTCTTCTTCTTTTTTTGCCTTTCAGCTCCAAGACACAATTTGGCAAAATGGGGGATCATAGACCCTTCGGATACCCAGTGCGAGTGCGGCCTTGGCCCGACCAGACAATGCTGTACTTATTGGAGTGCCCAAAGTGTCCGGTTACCTGCACTTTGGAAGATTTAAATCCAATGACGCCGCGGTTAATGTGGCCAACTACTGGGCGCATCAAATTTAAATTCTCAGTTTATTTGAAAATAGTGTACCATCGACTTGAAAAGAAGAATCTCCAAGATGCATATATCTGTTCAAATTCAAATTCAAATTCGGAATGTGGAAGCCCTGAGTTACCTCAAATTGTCCACTACCTATGATTAAGTATCCGATACGAGAAACCATGAGTTTATTTTAATGGGGGACTGGTCTTTCCACGTTTGGTGTAAGTCAAAAACTTTTTGGAGAATTTTTCCTTTGGACTATCTACTTTGGCTAATGACTGCCGTGGAATGTCATCTAAAGAATAATCTGGTGTCTTGTTTTGACTAGCTTTTTACAAAGCTACGTTGGGTTCGGCTTCTATTCTCATTAGGTAATATAATAATACCGGTTTGTTAATATCCCACTGTTGGGCAAATTGTGAAATCCGCAATGAGAAAGCATAGTAATAAATGCTTAAATTTGTTAAATATATGGGAAGGGGCTTCTGCCAAGAAGCCCCTTCCCATTTAGAGAAGGAATGAGCATTTATTACTATGCTTTCTCATTGCGGATTTTACATTAAAATTTTTGGAATCCAGGTTTTTTCACGATGTTTTTCTTCACCGTTTCTACGTAGTTTCTTAGAATAATTAAGAAAGTACATATAACTTATATGCACATGGTTGCAGGTTTGAACCTCCAGCCATGTGCATACAAATCCGGTCATTGAACCGCTAGGTCACCACGTCGACATTCTCATAAGATTCAGCTAAATACCATAAAAAATACTGTGAAACTACAGTATTTCAAACCGGAAAAGCAATCATCAGAGACGCACATGAAGGTAGGAAGTCCTTAAGGTACGGAACCTCAAAACATAACCATGATTTTGAGCCACAGTAGGTAATGTTTCCGCGAGTGACTGCACGGATAGCCGAGTGGTATAGGTCACCACGCTAATTACCACTGTGCGCGACGTGCTGCCGGTTCGATCCCCGCATGGGACAAGTATTTGTGTGATCCACAAATGCTTGTTCCAAGTCTGGGTGTTCTTTGTGCATGTGATTTAAATGTTTGTGAAACCCCCGCGACACAAGGATTAAATTCCTTAGTGCGGGCGTTGTCTTTATAAAAAAAAAAGAGTTTAAGTATACCAATATTGGAGTGGTCACATAAATATTATGTTTAAATACAGTGTCCGTTAAAATCCGCCATGTTTTTAAATTTACGCCACAAGATAAAAGAATAATGTTTACTCAGAGATGTCTCTGGCTAGTTTACAACTGATGACAGCTGAGATACGTCAGAGTTTGCAGTCAGCCTATTATATTGGTATAATGGACTGCAATTTTGATCCCATTTAACTGGTCCATTTTCCAGTATCATTTGACTTTCTTTACTCGTTCATTATGTCTTTTATGATCTAATTCATTTAAGGGCGAATACTGAAACGTCAATATGTTGACTGGGCTGTTGGTCTAGTGGTTAGTGACCCTGACTGCTAAGCCGGAGGTCGTGGGTTCGATTCCCACCCAGAACAAATCTTTGTGTGATGAGCACGATCATTTGTTCTGTGTCTAGGTGTTATTTATCTATAATATGTATGTATTTAGAAATATATAAGTATGTTTATCAGTTGTGTGATCAGATGGCCGTGTGTGAGCTGTCTTAAGATATTTATTATTATTTATTATAATAAGTTTGAAGCCATCGTTAAGTCTCATGCTGTCTTTGTCACATCAACATGTAACAGCGACAGATAATTTAAGAACATGTTACAGTTAATTGGCGTTTCAGTATGGGAGGTGAAGGTAACACACTTCAATTAAAAAATAATTGTTACACTAGAACTGACATTTTGAGACTTCCGAAGCAGAATACACCTTTAAATTGTACGTAGCTGAAAGAAGAACCATCTCGTTCACATCAGCTTTAAAAAAAAACACAGCATTATAATTGGTATATTCATTTAGGAGTTTCGATGGCACTAATGGGCATGCGTCATGTTTAACTCAATACATCCCTATTTTTCTGTCATCTTTACGTCAAGTGCAGTGTAAGTAAAAGTAAAAAAAAAGTAAGTTAGTGAAGATAAATTTCTGAATACTTAGTATAGTTACCAATATTCTAATTCCAGGCTTATACGCTTAAGGCAAAATCAATAAATGCGACTTATGAACGTCTTTCTGTAAAATGATCCCATTTGTTCCTCTATCTTAATTCTGCCGATTTGTTCTAAGAGCGTCTGCCTTAAGGGCTTGTAATAACATTGCAATTTTATCTGTCCATAAATATCTGTCTGCTTGCTTCATTCTAACGAGCTTTGATTACACGTTTGTTAATTTACATTGGCCTTCTGTAACCATAGTAACTACTACTCGTCATTTTGAAACGAGATTTTCGGGTACTCAGATTGGCAAAAGCTATACCGTAAAATGGGGTGATTAGAAATGATTTTGGGGTGAATAAAGACAACTTCGGAGAAGGATTCCAGCCTTTTATGGCTTTCATATAGTTTTTTTATAATTAAGAGTCCATCGTTGTCATTACATTGAAAAATGTAAAAAACCGCAATTCTCTATTCACCCCGTCATTTTCTATTCTACCCATTTTACCCGGTACTGAATAATATTTGGTATTCGGTTAAACGGTAAATTTTGGACTCATCATAACTATACGGAACTCTTCATGCGCTTGTCCAACTCGCGCTTGCCCGGTCTAATCCGTAATCATTTAAATTCCAAAGTACAGGTACGAATTCCTATAGATTTTCTATTAAGTTTGTTTTTTAGTTTTTCTTTTTATTCGAGTGTTATTTAGTCTATGTGATTCGCTACAGATCTCACGAGTATAATAATATCCGCAATTCTATTTGTATGGGTCGTGCATGACGTCTAAATCGCTTAACATCTTATCCATTGCGCAGTAGACAGCAATGTTTCCTATTTACTTTTTGCTAACCCAGTAATGGATGTTGTACATACGTGTCATGTTTCACACTGCTTGTATTTTTTATGAATACTGACCGTTTAATTAGTCTCACGTTAAGAAAATTAATTGCATTCTTGAGACTCAGTGGTTCAGTATATTCTTCAGCTCCTATTTATCTTGATGTATATTATGTATTGTCATCTGATCTTTACCAAATCGATTGGCTAGTTTCACGTAAATCTACTACAAAAAAACTCCAAAAATCTACTCTAAAATAGTCTCTGATATCGACCGACAGAATGTACTAGTAGAAGTTTCTAGTTTCCAGAAATTATCAAATCATGAACTTCACAGCTGGTTGACAGCGAAAATCTCTGAGCCAGATTAGCTGAATTATAGACTGGCTCTCTAATATTTAATCCGTTCTTCCCGGTCCATAAATATGTATAACATATTTTTACGTGACTACTGCTGTCACGAGCATTGATCAAACTAGGAAAATTAATAAAGTACCAATTACGGCAAAGTGAGACGAAGCATAAATAGAATGCTAACTGGCACATCCTGAACCAGTCAACCAATCAATTGACGGGACGTCAAGCATCCGATAAAAGCCTTATCTGCAGAATGTGGGGCTCAAAGTACCTTCAAATGGAGTTGTAAGGCTTATTCATACATACTTTGATTATCATGGAATCTTCGCATTGGTATCAATAACTCTTGGAGCAAGGATTCATTCAGACTTAAATCCCTTGTAGATGTCATCGTGGCGTATCGAGTCCGTGGATCGTGATTGAACTCTCAGATCTGGATGCGTCACGTATGTTGTTTGTCTGTTATATGATAGAATAATGTAGTATGTCAAGTCTCATGGATGCTCCTGAATTTCAATAAAATTACTTAATTCTTTATGGACCTTGTTGTTTGTGGTTGATTTTGCCGGTAATATTGGCAAATATGTAATTTTTTAACGACCTTGTTTTAATGGGGTTTATTTTTCAGGCAGTAAGTCATCTTCATGGTCTAATTTGTTCTCTCTCAGTCAGGATATAGATGAATTTTTGTTGTTTATATGCAGCTGTCTATCTCGACTCGTGAACTTTGTGAAAACTTTAATAACTTAACAACTGTTAAGAGTGTTCATAACCTGGATAAGAACAAAGGTAGAGTTCAAAATAATAGACTACTACCTAATAGGAGATGGTGTTCAGTAAGCTATCTTACACAGTGGAGCTTCTGCCTTGCCTGTACAACAATAAAACCTTACAGAGGTACATGTCACGTCTAAATGACACGGCGATGGTGATCTCATTGCGTTTTTGCACGACTCACCTGCGGTAGAGCGTTAGTTTTCAAAACGCCATAAATCTAATGCCACACAAGCCAAAATCAATTCTAACTTCTAACATATAAGGCGATAATCGCTTGCAGGGAAAGGTAATTGAAAAAAAATGTAGTTGTATGTTGAATTTTATGTATGTGAGAATTTTACGCCATCCCTATTTATGTCGTGTTTTTCTTCTGATCGATTTAACAAGAATTTGAAGTATGATGTTTTATCCATCGACACATCTGCTATTATTTATCACAATCAATATTTATTAACAACTGTAAGTTCCTTCAATGTGGTAATAATTAATTGAAATAGAATTTTAGATTGCTCATTTGACAATTCCACTGTAGAACCAGTAAATGGTGGACATAGTGATTAAGTTTATTTTAAAGGTGCATACGAATATATTGGTTATTTCTTTAGAAATAGAATTGTTTGTAATGCATCATACATGCTCTACCAGCGCGATAATTGATCTTACTTTTTTTCAACTGGTGACCAACGCAAAACAGGAGCGAGAAAAGTCGTCGATTTGCGGAAAACTAGCCCGCTTAACTTATAACCTAACTGGTGACCAGACCTCAAAGTACCACATTTTGGAATACCATTTAAAACGGGACCCTAAAACTCCTTCAACTGCTGAGACAGTGACCTCATAGATCCATGTAATGATAACCCGGTATCGGAATCTAAAACTTTTTACTTAAGTTTTTATGTGTACCGTTGTGTTACTATTTCGTGGGAACATTTATCAATGGATGACTGTTTTTGGGATCCATACAAGTGGTTGGTTTTCGACATTCGCATTTTTTCATTTATTCGTACGTCCACATCAGAACTTTGTTGCTTTTTTTTTAATAAGAGAGCCTTTTTGCTGGGAGCAGTAACATCGATTTGAGCGATTTTGAAGTTTGATAGTAAGTACTCGTAATTACTTAATGTAAGTAGGAACAAATGCGAGCGAAGGGGCGTGTTATTTTAGTTTATTATTTTATAGTAATTTTGCTTTGCATGTAACGCTGCCAATTCGCTCATGGCACGGTCTGTCCCGGCCGCTGCTTTGGTGTTGGCCTTGAGGGAGAGCGCTGGTCGTGTAGATCCTCAAGGCAAGCCTGACTGTTATCCTTCTCGTGGTTGCTGCCCGTTTTTGGTCTGGTTCCCTATGAAACAGACGTAACAGAAATAGTCAGACGCATCCCATGTTCCCCTTAGTCCCCTCTCCTTCCCCAATCCTGCTTTGCTTTTGCACTCCTTCCCCTCCTAGGGAGAATTTCCCCCTAATTCAAGGTGTCATGCGAACCGTGCCGAGGAATGCGTGGCTGAGAGGGAGCTCAGTCTTTAACGGTGCCTGCTCGAGACCAGAGCGATTCGGGTATGTATTTAGCTCTTCCCCCGACATGCGGGGCTCTGTCGGGGGTGACCGTCTATTTCCCTAGCTACTCGTGGGAATCTTATGGATAAAGAAAAAATAAGTTCACCCAAAACTCCTGAAAAGGAACAGTTGGACGGGCCTGACGGAGAGCCTTTATTGACCTCCAGATCGCCCTGCTCCAAAATTTCAGAGTGTCTATCGAACCTGTCTGTGGGGGGCTCAAATGCTGTACCACAAACAGAGTCGGAGAAGACCTCTCAGGTCACTAAGCGAGTCAGGCTTAGTGGCGCGGCCAGGAAGAGGTTCCGGCGGCTGATGGCGGCGGATATGGGTGCTGAACAAGCCCTTGCCCTATGCAAGAAGCCCTGGGACCAAATCCCAGTCGACAATCCTCCTCCGGATCCGAAGGCGAAAAAACGCCTGCGTTCGGAGGAGGAATCTCCGAGGGAACAGCCAAGGAAAACCTCCAGGCTGGATCCCACGGTACCCCCCCCTAAGGCGCAGTACAGTGCCGTAGCTGGCGCCGTGCGAGTGGGTGTCCGTAACTCGGACCCCATGAGTGAGGAACAGATGCGGCTTCTGCATAGTGCCCTTCTCGAGTCCATGCTCAAGATGGCCGGGAAGAAGGGGGGCCCGCGACCAAGATTTGTTGGCTTCTCCTTCAAGGCAGGATGGGTCCTGGTGACCTGTGAAAACCAGGACGGTCACGACTGGCTTGTGGGGGAGGTCAAACAAATCAAACCGTGGCCTGAGGCGGAGCTCTCGACTATACCCGAGAGTGAACTGCCCAGGCCACAGGTGGGGACCACATTCTTGCCCATCAGTGAGGTGGCAACGGTCGAAAAGGCTTTGCTGCTGCTGGATGTGCAGAATGAAGGTCTCAACCCGGGGCTATGGCGAGTTCTCCATAAGCGGGTCGAGGCAGGAGGTACCCTGGTAACCTTCTCGCTCGACGACCCGTCGGCGGAGACTCTCCGTGCAAACAACGGTAGGGCTGGCCTTGGTTTTAAGGGCATAGTCTTTAAGATCAAGGGGGGCTCTACCGTGGAGAAGCCCAGCGTGGAAACACCACGGCCGTCGACATCTGCCGGAGTGCAAGAGGCGACGAGGAGCCTTGCGGGGCCCTCGCACCAAAGGCCTCCGCTGCAGTCGACCAAAGGCCGGGGTGGAGCCACGAGGGGCAACATTAGTCGTAGGGGGGTGAGAGGCGGCGCAGGGAATGGAGGACGTCCACGTCCCCCTCCCAAGAAGCCTCACACACCTGCCCTACGCAAATAACAATGGCTCCCTGCAGCCACAGAGCGAGGATCTTGCAGGGCAACCTCCATCATGCAGCAGCTGCGACTGCGGTGGTGGAGTGTTGCTTTGCCAAACAAAACATAGACCTCGCTCTGATCCAAGAACCTTGGATATCCAACGGCAACATCCAGGGGCTCGGGGCCGCCGGTAAAATTCTTTTTAATAATGGTGGCTTTAGACCCAGGGCGTGCATTGTTCATAACAAAAATATTGACCTTTTACCTGTTCCAGAGATTTGCAATGACGACCTGGTCGCAGGATACATTAATCTCAAAGGGTGGAGTGGGGCCAGAGTAATTGTCTGCTCAGCCTACCTTCCCGGGGATAAGCCCAACCCAACTGAAGATCTGGTGAAAGTTGTGGCCTACGCACAAAGACACAACGCTGACCTGCTTGTGGGTTGTGATGCCAACGCCCATCACTCGTCGTGGGGGAGCACCGACATCAACAAAAGGGGTGAGTTACTTTATGACTTCCTTCTATCAAATAATCTGCATACACTTAATTTAGGATGTATACCGACCTTTGTAACGTGTAACAGACAAGAAGTTCTTGACATTACCTTCGCAACTAGTGCCTTAGCCAGGCATGTCATTAACTGGCAGGTAAGTAGTGAAAATTCTATGTCAGATCATCGACACATTCGATTTAACCTGGAGGCATCGCTCCAAAGACGAATCGAAACCTACAGGGATCCAAGAGTCACTGACTGGGACCACTATAGGGACCGGTTAAAAACAAACCTTGATGCGATCCCAAAAAACATCAGAACTGTGGAGGGTTTGGAGCTAGCAGTGGAGGTTGTCACAGTAGGAATAACCAAAGCCTACGAAGACAGCTGCCCTGTAAAGACCAAAGCAACTACGAGTAAAGTCTCATGGTGGAACTCTAGGCTGCAAAAGCTAAGGGAAAAAACCAGGAGACTCTTCAATAGAGCTAAAAAATCCCAAGAATGGGACGTGTACAAGCAGGCTCTAACCAAATACAACACTGAAATCAGGAAAGCAAAGAGAGCATCATGGAGGAAGCTATGCGAGGATGTGGAAAGTCTTCCTCGAGCAGCAAGACTCCAAAAAATTATCTCCAAAGCTCCTGACAGGGAAATTGGGCTTCTGAAAAGACCCGACGGAACTTTCACTTCATGTGAGAACGACACATTGGAGCTGCTCGCAGCCACCCACTTTCCTGGATCGGTGAGTAGCAATTGCTCGCCTACTACACGAGGCACCCCGCACAGGCCGAACAATGACGACTGGCGAAGGGCAGCTATAATCATAAAACCCAACCAGGTAAAGTGGGCCATCAGCTCCTTTAAACCATACAAAGCCTGTGGCGAGGACAATATATTCCCTGCTCAATTGCAGGAGGGGGTGGAAATCCTCACTCCACATCTGGTTAAAGTCTTCAGAGCCAGTCTGGCCTGGGGGCATATACCAGAACGATGGACCACAGTAAAAGTCATATTCATTCCAAAGGCTGGCAGAAAGGACTACGCTTTGCCCAAGTCCTTTAGGCCAATAAGCCTCTCATCCTTCCTTATGAAGGTAATGGAAAAGGTTATTGACATTTATATTAGGGACGTAACTTTAAAAACGAAACCTATTCACCATACACAGCATGCCTACCGCAGAGGTAAGTCTACGGAAACAGCCCTGATCAGCCTAATTGACAGGGTTGAAAAGGCACTGGAAGACAAAGAAATAGCGCTCTGCGCATTTCTAGACATAGAGGGAGCGTTTGACAACACTCCCACTTCACTTCTGGTCGAAGGTATGGCTGCAAAAAGCCTTGACCAAACGACCACGAGATGGGTGGAGTCAATGCTCTCCAGCAGGAGAGCTAAGGTATCTCTGCTTCAAACCACTATGGAAGTTATAACCACCAGAGGATGCCCGCAGGGAGGCGTGCTTTCGCCCCTTCTCTGGACTCTGGCGGTTGACCAACTGCTCTATAAAATGGCCGACCTTAACATTGACACACAGGGATACGCTGACGACCTTGTTGTTATAATAAGGGGTTTCTGCCAGAGCACAGTATCTTCCATTATGCAAAGGGCGCTAAACACCATAGGTGGGTGGTGCAAAAGAAACAATTTATCAGCTAACCCTGACAAAACTGTTATTATTCCTTTTACCAGGCGTAGACAGCTGAATAAGCTAGTCAAACCCTCTCTAAATGGAAAAGAGCTCGAGTTTTCCACAGAAGTTAAATATCTGGGCGTCACTATTGACCAGAAGCTAACATGGAATACTCACCTTAACAACATCATACAAAAGGCAAAAATTGCCTTAGGCTCCTGTAGCCGTATGATGGGCAACAACTGGGGCCTTAGTCCCAGAGCTGTCTTATGGCTGTATACCACCATTGTGAGGCCGACTATATCGTACGCCTCTGTGGTTTGGCATCACAAAGCCAATCAAAAGACAGTAATTAACAAATTAAGTAGTCTGCAAAGACTAGCCTGTCTCATGGCAACTGGGGCAATGTCCACCACACCTGGGGCGGCCCTGAACGCTCTACTATGCCTAACGCCCCTAAGTATGCATATTGCTAAGGAGGCGGGGGCAAGTGCTTACAGGATTAACGCTCAGGGGGGTTTCAATTGCATATCCCAGAGAATGAGAACAGTACTGGAGGACGTAAGAAGCACACCAGCTCTCTGCATGACTTCAGATATCATGGTTCCAAGCTGTAGCTTCCAAAAGAACTACAAAGTGGAAATACCGCACAGGGAGGACTGGTTGGACAAACAAGTCACCTGTGAAACTGGTAGCCTAATATGGTTTACTGATGGGTCCAAAATGGGCACTGACGTAGGCTTTGGCGTATATGGAGAGCAGCCAAAGTTCCGGCTATCTCAAAGCCTGGGCAAATTTGCATCCATTTTTCAAGCAGAGGTTTACGCCATTATCGAATGTGCGGAAGCAAACCTACGAAAAAATTATGCCAACCACATAATTTACATTAACTCAGACAGTCAGGCAGCGCTGAAGGCCTTAGACTCCAACTTAATAACCTCAAAGTTGGTAGCAGACTGCATGAGTCGCCTAAATACTCTAGGAGAACGAAACAGAGTAACGCTTAGGTGGGTTCCGGGTCACGCGGGAGTCGTGGGCAATGAAAATGCCGACGAACTCGCTAGAGCGGGATCGGGAAAAACGCTATATGGTCCAGAACCTTTTTGTGGCATTCCGAAAAGTCTCGCCCGAATGACCCTGGAGAACATCTATTTGAACAAATCCTGTAAGGCATGGTCAGACATGCCAGGACTGACTCACTCCAAAACTCTTGTTAAAGCCTATGACAAGAGATACACTAAGCTGATCATAGGACTGAGTAGGAAAAGAATGCGCATTCTAGTTAGAGCCCTCACTGGACACTGTTGTCTAAACAGACACATGTCCACTATGGGACTGTCCGAAACAAGAACGTGCAGAATGTGCCAGGAGTCAGACGAAACTCCGCTTCATATTCTGACGGACTGTGGACCTTTAATGCGTAAGCGTAGCTTACACCTGGGCAAACATATCCTTGGCCCACAGGACGTAAAAGATATCGCCCCCCAAAAGCTACTGCGATACCTGGTGGACGTAGGACTTAGTGGCGAACTGTAAAGATAGCAGCGGCGATCACAATAGATCGATAACGGTCGCAGTGATACTGGGGCTGCAAAGTCCCAGAATAGCCGCTAAACAAAATAAAAAAAAAAAAAAAAAAAAAATAAGGAACAAATGCCAATACACCAGCACAAAGGTTTAGATTTGATTCCCTTCGAATAAGAAGAACAGCCGAACATACGACGCACAATTTGCCATCATATTAAGACGATCAGTGTCGACGCTAAATGCTTCGAGAATAATTCAGCTGTAGTGGTATATTAACCGTTGCAATAAACATTAAAAGAAACCCTTTACTAAGTGAGGATAAAATAAGCGGAAGCATGCGCTCAGGATGCGGTTACTATTGTAATACTAGACCGATAGCCGTGGCGCCTGTATCCATTACATCACGATCTAGAAACGCGATATTACTCGTATTAAATACTTAGCACTTTAAATTACATCAAGGGTCTCATCGACACAATGTTGCAGAATCGATCGATTTATATTAATGACGTCATCATTTACTCATGAAAACTTGCTTGAATGATCGACTCTTGATTATAAAGGCCGATTACAGATTTAAAACAAAATTCAGCCGACGAAATATACCGAAGCTTAAAAAAATCTCATGAACTTAAACCCCAAAATAATGTCTTTAAAAACACGATGTCTAGAGGTCCTTAAGCAAAGGCGTACTTCTAAGTAGTCCCAGACCACAGTGTTTAGCAAGAAAGGACCAATACCACTTAACAAGTCACGCATTCCCTTCAGCTAAAGGACTCTTAAGGTTATTAGAAAAACAAATACAACTAACCGTTAGCTACAAAGTAACTCAAAGGTCCTTCGTTGAAAATATTTACGATCTTAGAAAACAAATAAAACTAAAGGTGCAAGTATTGAGTGGTCAAGGATTGTATAATAGGCACTAGTAACAAGAAACAATTTAAACACAATATTTGTTTACTGGACCTAGGGTGTGCCTTTTGGAACACTTTGATTTTATCAAACTTCATGAATATATCTGACCGAATATGAAAAAGGCGACCGATAGGGCTTGATTGACGCAATGGTGGGTTACTAAAGATTTGGAAAAAATAATGGAGAACCTTTCTAAGGATTTTTAAATGCATCTAATTTTTTTATTATTTTAAGAGGTCCAACAAAGTCTGTAAACAATTCATACAAAAAAAAAATGACAGGTTTTTATAAATTCTGGTGTACTTCTTCAATTACGGGATACTAGCTTGTAGCCACGACTTCGTCTGCGTGGTCTTCAGGATTGGGTCTAACTACAGCTTTACTCGTTAAAATTTCAAAGCTGTCTGCCCGCGGCTTAGCTTGTAAAACATTTTCAATTTTACCTCGGCAACTATACTTATGGAATCGGGATAAAAGGTAGCCTATGTTTTTTTTCCAAGTGACATGTCTTTCATTCAAATCCATTCAGCCTTTGCGTGATTGAGTAACAAACATCCAAATATTCACACTTTCACATTTATAATATTAGTAGGATAATTATAACTCAATTTGTTGTTTTTCCTAAAAGTTACAGGTTACCGTTACTTAAGTATGAAATTTTGACAGACACAACTTTATGTTTGCAAAATTCGCCGGTCTGTCATTATCTTTTTGTTTCTTAACAAGGGAAATACCTACCTTGTCATTTTTAGCTAACTGACCAACTTAAGCTATAAAAGTCTGGGTTTGCTATACAAAGGTCGTTGTCACATCCGTAAGTGGTAAATTTACCTCACATTATACAATAGTTTAACTAAATATTTACATAATAAGACAGGAAGTGCGAGAGCCATCGGTCGTGCGTCTGTGTAATTTGATTAGCGTGTGTCGAGGATAACCAAACTCTTATGTAATACCGGTAACAGTTCTTTGTATATTTACTCATGTGTGCCACGCGGTTAATGCTGGAGTTTGTTGCGCCGTTTCTTCTCTCCAGCTAGAGCAGAAGGGTGGGCGAATCAGGATGCTGTCTGTGTATACGATGACGTATAAAAAGTGCTACATAGTAATCTAATTAAAGCAGATTTTTGGTAATAGTAGGTAGGTACCGATATTGAATGGTAGATATACGAACGTCGCTTTATTTTTATTATAACATTTTCCATATCCAGGCAGTTAGACAGTCCGATTCATAGTCGATCATGCATATGTTAAAAAATCTGATATAGAATTAAAATGGAACTTTAGTTGGAAGTATGGCCATGGACTTGAAAGATCAGAACATTAGGCATGTGTTGTTATAAGAAAAGAATTAAAGATTCGTAGAGTTAATTCAAAATTGTGTGTGTCAGTCAATCAGTGTCTATAATTTGAGCCGGTTGGACAAGATTGCTAATTAGTTTTACAGGATGTAGCTTTGAATAGATATGGAGAACGGAAAATCATTTTAGGCAATTCTTTTGTTTGCTTGAAAGCAGATGGGTTTTAAAGGATAACCAGGAAATGTCATAGAATCATCACACAGAAGAATAGATGCCACTGTAACCACTGCAAAATTATTTATTTTTTATAGATATATAAAGCTTTAAAACTTTTAGTCATTTTTTAAGTTATTATTGTTTCTTTATGTTATCCTCAATCCCTAAGAGCAAGTTAGAATTCTGCCGAACATAAGATACTGGAGCTTCCCATTCGTAATTTCTAAGTTTACGACATCACCTATTGATGATATCCAAAATATCCTTCGTAACATGCACAAGACCACAAAATTTATGAGGATTGCGTACAATATGGACGGTATTTTGTATTCGAATACTCGTTATGGCAAAATACTAGATGTTACGTACTATTTGTATGATACCACAGGAAGTTAATAGACCGGTTAAACAGACTCCATATTGGGCAAGATTATTCGTCACCGGTGTCTTGTTAATAGAGCGTTTAGAATCAAGTATTGGGTTTATCCATTTGGTAATTCCTAGTAGCTACTAGAAAATTTGGTAAGTGGCAACAAGTTTGCCTCAAAATTGTGTGGACTCTAATGGTAATGATTGATTTATAGTATTCAGAATCCTGCAGTTTATAGCCAACTAGTTTCTGCCCGCGACTTCGTCTGCGTGGACTTCAGAATTGGGTCCAAAAGGAAATGAAAAATGTGAAAGTAATTAAAAAATGGAATAAAATCTTCACCCGTATTATAACTTGCGCTGTAATAGAGAAAAATACCAAATTTCAAAGCTGTCTGCCCAGGGCTTAGCTCGTAAACAATTTCCAATTTTCCCCCGGGAACTACTTAAGAAATCGGGCTAAAAAGTAGCCTATGTTCTTTTCCATGTCAAAGGCTACCTGCATGCCAAATTTCATTCAAATCCGTTGAGCTGTTTTTGCGTGATTGAGTAACAAACATCTAAACATCCTAACATCCACACTTTCACATTTATAATATTAGAAGGATTCCAGACTTTAATGACCCCAGAACTTAGAATTGAGTGAAGGAAGTGATGATCATGACTGAATTGACTTACAAATATCTATATAGATAAAATTGTTATTAACGAATAACGAAATTTAGGAAAACAAGTGAAAGTTACGACTACGCATTTTCAAACAGCATTAGAGGCATTTTGAAACCTATAAAGATAATATTTACGAGCCATAGAGAAGGAAAGCAGAATTATAAGTGGTTATTATGTTTTATGTTCACCACAATGTTATGTGCAACCTGACCTCTTGATGGGTCCTAAGCACTCATAACTATTGAATTTAATTCTGATTGACGATGGAATTTTGTTTTTGCCTTTTCTTGAATCGATCACTAGCACTAAATCGTCTCAAAAGTGTTTTTTTATTTATTAGGGACTTTTATAAATATCAGCCCAGAAGGCCTTACCTTAAATTTACAAACTTGCTACCTTGTAATGCTAGTTCATATAGCCAATAGTTCCGCTCCGGTGTGCCCATAAGAAAGCACTTATCGAGATCCGAATTTTGACTTACTTGAACTTTTGAAAACTTTAAATTCACCAGGCTGTTTGGTGTCTAGTTAGTCTAGTATTGATTCAGACTGCCTCAGACCCGAATCGAATTTCAAGGGTATCTACCCTTGAAATTGTACTACTAGATGCACATCAGCAAGCGTAGATACGCTTGCTTGCTTTAGTAGTACCACGATTTTAAACAATGAGAGTAAGATATGTTTACTTACATATTTATGCACGCTTATTAGTATATTTGTTTTCATTCCATCGCCATCATCTGCGTCAAATAATCGCATCTTTGGCTATTCCGATATTTTGATTTAGCCAAAACCAGGCTAGCCTTCTTGTTGAATGATGAAATAGCAAGATCACCACACTTGTTTATAATGATACCGAGATTCCAAAATATGATAGATGCAAATATTCGTCTCATTTCGAGATTTTGGAATATGGTATGTTTGTCTCGATGTATTTCTTCATCGTTAACAACTTCATCATCATTATCTCCCCAGCCATTTTCCCAATAATATGTGGTCGGCAGAATGCGTATTTTCCTGACTTACATCTTTCATCGCTAACAAGTTAATAAAAAACAATATAAATGGGACAGCACTACAGGCAATAGTATTAAAAACTAATAAATCAACATCACTTGCTTCTAAATGTTCTTCACTGTTACCAAATCACGGCTTAGGGTCATCGCGCTAACAATAATTACTACAAATCTTTGCTACCAAAACCACAATACTACCAACCTTCTGAAAAATACCGACAGCCTTAATATCAAATGAATAGCGTCGTCAATTGAATATCAAGCTGTACTCCAAATGATAGTTTATATTTGTTTTTTGGTAATGGCATTGACACCATACGTGATCTGGTAGTTGTATGAATTTTGTTTGGCCCTTGGGTTTGGCAGACAGTTGAGCGGATTGTGCAAGCGATTGTCTTCGAATGTCCTGTGCTGTGACTGGAAATTTCATTGCAATACCATGTCGCAGATTATCTCTGGTTAATATTGCAATTTTGGAATTTAATGTTGAATATTTCAAGAATAGATGTCTAGTACCTATTGTCATGTAGTCAACTGTACTTTAAGGCTGCAACAACAGTGAAAATAAATAATAAAGTTTTTATAACCGCAAATAAAATAAAAAGTAAAAGGCATATCTGTGAGTATATCGTCGAATACAACTCCTTCAACTAGAGCACAGATAATAAAGATAAAAAAGCGATTAACTTCAGCCACGAACTTAGTATTGAAAAGCAATAAACCGAGATAGAATCATAGACCTGTCATATTAAATTTAAACTGTTATTAAAATCAATTAATTGAATCATAATAGAGTATAAAATGGTTTCCTTATGTACAGACCGCCGCGCATGGTAATACAAACAGTCTTTATTACGAAGCAACAAGATCTATTTTCGTAAATGTTGTTCCTATATCATGTGATTCTCCGTACCACGTCCGTTACTTTCCATTTCAATTTGTAATTCACTTTCTTTCCTATTATTCTGACCAATGCACTCATGTACCTGAATCGATTTATTTTTTTGTAACAAATACAATTTGTGTTCGGATATTTATGATTCTAGTTTATTGTAATTCGTACGTGTAACGGAACGCGCGGCGAAAGTGACAGAATGCAAAGATGGCGCGCTTTTTCTTTTTTTAATTCGCAAATATTTTTACAAAGGAAACCTGCAAAGAGTTTAAAAATATATATTTTCTTTTAAAAATCTCTATATCTAAATAAAATAACCGTTAAGAAGTCAAAGCCTGTGCTTACGATAACTGCATTAGAAATTTAAAAAATACTCCTTCAATACAAAAGGTAAGTAAATAAGCTCATATCAATCTTTAAAATCAGTTAACATACTATAGATACTACTCTAAAAAAATGTTAAACAGACTCGCGTCAGGGATCACATGACTGATCCTAAGACACGGCGCAGGGCGCTTGCGCGAGTATGAGATGTCATCCGGTGTCAGCATGGAAAAAAAAATTTATGTTAATGGGTGTCAGTGTCATTTTTTGAAGTCAAAACTTCGTTAGCGGCGTTGTGCAAAAATATAATTATGTAAAATTCTTGTAAAAAAAGTTTTTAGAATATGGAAATTGAACAAAGTGCATCTATTAAAGTGCAGCTACTTTATTTGCTAGTTTTCACTTCTGCCGGCATTTCCGGAGTGCAATCCGTTGTTTTTTTATTATAAGGTCATTGAAAACATTCAACAGTTTATATTACTACTACAACTGGCAAATAGTTTTAACTTTAACCAAATACTAATACTTATTCAATTCTCTAACTAAAATCATGAGAAAGACTTTCTACTAAGATTCACAGGTCTGACTTAAGTTCTAACGGTTCATCTAGGATGAAATTATTAATAGGAAACAGACATTCCAGTTTGAATTAGTATGTTGAGGTTATGTGTAAAAATTATTCTAAAGTTAACGCGGAAAATGTTTTGAATTATGACAGGTTTACAGACCTAAAAATATCATAGAGTGTCTGCAAACAACTTGTTGCTTGAATTGTTCATTGGTATTTAGTAACAAAACGCGGTTCCTTTTTTATTTTTCCTCTATGAGGTCTGTCACACTTTTATGTGACCCAATGGCCAAATCTGGAACTAATTGAAATATTATTATACTAATTTCATTGTACCTACAGTAAAATCGGATCTTAAGATTTAAATTCTCTTTTTGGCTTCATTTTGAAAACGCAGTTCCGTCTAATTGTTTATTGGTCCATGGACAAGTTACATAGATTATTTTTAGAAATATATAAGTATGTTTTTCAGTGGTCTGGTCACCATAGTACAGGCTCTGCCTAGTTTGGGATCAGATGACCGTGTGTGAGGGGTCCCGAAATATTATTATTATTACCTTACAATAAAATCTAATCATCCGGAAGTAGGTACCTACGTACTGAAATAATCAAAATATTATGAATTTGATTTGGTTTATGAAATATATTTGCAACAATTGACAGTTAATTCAAATATAAAGATCTTAATGAATATGTAAGTTGAAAAATGTATTTTTACTGTTTCCTTCTCCAATAAGAAACCTCCTCTCAAGAAAATAATAACAACAAGGGCACTAATTAAACACAATTCCAACATTATGCGTAGATATTAAAATGTCTGCGTACATTTATGTTGCATATAAAAACGGTATTTTACGTGGCTTCCTTCTTCATTAGGATGCCATGCCGCACCCTTTCGAGATACCTAGGGTCCCATTTGAACTTTCATTAAACGTCATAAGGAAATATTTATGCAATTCTCACGTTACCTTTTTTACCTTACCTTTTACCAGTCTGTCAAGTAAGGTAATGATTTGCGACCGTATGTATGTATTTCTTCTTCTTTGACACGCTCAACAGCTTAATCTGTTATACAAGAATAATTTAAAAGGAGTGCGTATATTCAATGAGGTAATCAGGAGCATAAATCTGACCAACTTTCCCCTAAGAACATAGGTCGAAATCTTAAAATTTAAAATCATCATTTCATACAAACATAAGTCTCTCGCTTTGTATGAAAAGTTAATTTCCCATTTTAAGATTTCAACCTATGTATGTTCCTTGGGGAAAGTTATTCCGTTTTATGCACCTGATCACCTCGTTGAATATTAAACTCCTTTTAAAAGAATCCTTCATAGATTTCAAAATATGATGTTAAGTGTCATCTCAATTGTGAGAGAGATCGGATGATTTGTATTTTTGTTTGAAACGAATAAACTTAAAAGGTTTTGGACGAATTTTAAATTATTTCACTATGACATTGCTAAGTTATCTCATAATTTCATTGGTTACATATATTTCACAAAATTTATTCACTTACGCGGTAGAGAAGCCGCGGGAAATGGCTAGATTATCATGAGTGTGCCTGAATTGTCATGAAAATCGGTTCGCCCGTTTTGGAGATATAAGTGTAGTATAAAACCTGACTTTGTTAAATCTATGCAGAACCTTTAATAATCCTACAACTACTACAATTAATGTATTTGCGAATACAATGTTAATCATATAATCATACGGCGGCTAATAAACGATTTAATTTACAAATGACTCGGGAAGTAACTTGTACATAATCTTACGCATTAATTAAAACATCCATTAATTACTGAACATTATGTGTTATATACACGCTCAATACATATCTACTAATTTTTAGCTAATACAGTACAGCATATTACTAGTATTATTGTTTGTTAACCTCTATTACTAAGCTAAATTGCGTTATCTGACGTTAAATGAAGTTATCTGACGATGGAAAAACAGCTCAAGAGCGTAAAACTTTGAAATTTACGGGAAAATTTCAATTCAATAATTAATGTATTTACTTAACCTATATTTAATACACTTATATGCATAAACACTTCACACCTAGTAGTAAGTATTGTATTTTACTTTCCCCCACATACTACTTACATTTTTTCGTCGCAATCATTATCCGATGTTTTAAAACAATGGTGATCTTATCTGCACCTTTGGTCTACGAGAGTTCCCACTGTTTTATTTATTTACTTTTTACATTATTGTAGTATACTTACTAAAGGCTTCGTCAAATAATACAACGCAAATTTAGCTTGCGTTAGAGCGAAAATCATATTTTGAATATTATTAAGGAGTTTTTTTGTTGTTGACAACTTTACAGAAATTGATTAAATAAATTTAAATTATATAACGTTTAAGCAAACATCTTTTATTATCATAGACATTTATGATACAAATAAATATGGCGCGCAACGGAAAAATGACTTAGAAATAAAGGTGGCGCGTAACAGAAAAACGTTACAATTTGAATTTCTCCCATTCGTCGATAAAGAAGGTTTAGCTTTAAAAATGGTTATTTCATAGGCATATTTCCTACATAAAAGCGATAAAGAAGCCTTGTGCCGCATTGCTTGTAGAGGGACAATTCACGCTATTAATTACACCACACGCAAGGCACAGGAGCAACGTGTGAAATCCATTAAGATCCAACTAATAAATTTACCAGCACAAAAGACGAACATAAACCAACATATCACTACTAAGAAGCGCCATTTTCCCACAAGATAATTAGTCAAATTACGTAATAATCACGCAATGAACAAACACACGGACATGCGAACAAATCGCGTGCATTTCTCAACGACGCAACTCGAGTGACATCTAGTGACAGTTGTCACACAAACAATATGGCTGCGAGCAAGTGACGTTTGAATGAATGAAAAGAGTGAATGAATTGTTGTAGAATTTGTTTGAGATGCTTACATCTTAGGGTCTTTGCAACTTTCCTAGTGACGTAATCGACCTTCTAGACAAATTGCCTTTACATGTTTGGTTAGATAATGCGATCGATTTCGGCCCGAAATTGAGTGTGATCTTTTTAAGGCCTATTTATATGTATAGATCCATCATGCTTTGTATGTCATATGTTGTAAGAGTAGATATTTTTTAGAATATAGAAAGGATTGTCGACATTCCAAAAAAAATATCAATATAAATGGTGGCTATATATTATCTTCTTGACTAATTAATGCAACTGATGAACTACCTACTGAACGATAATAATCAAATCAAAAGTAAAAATATCCTTTATTCAAATTAGTCTACTAAGTAGCACTTTTTTGATGAAACATTTTAAAACATCTAATGTTATTAAAATCTATATATATAAAACTCTTCCGTTACTGACTGACTGACTGACAGACAACGCACAGCCGAAACTACTGATCGTAAAGAGCTGAAATTTTTCATGTTTGTTTGTTGGGAGGAGTAGGCTACCACTAAGAGAGGATTTTTGGAAATTCCCCCCCAACGGGGAGAAAAGGGTGGTAAATTGAAAATACTACTCCACGCGGACGAAGTCGGGAGCAAAACCTAGTTATTGATAAAAGACAAATCAGTCATATTAAAAACCTGATAAATTCAACTTTTATAATATGAGTTTACAATTACATTGACAAAATACTTAGACACCTTTCTAAGTAGAATTACATACACGTATATATAATGCATACACACATTCATAGTATTTTGTGATTGCCATGTAAACAGCGTCAACGCATCTTTTCGCAAGAATCTTTAATTTCTCAGTTCGTTTCCGGTCAGACTTGTACCTCGTAATATTTACACGGCATTGTCTATGATAATGCACCGGACAGTCATGCGTAGACAATGGCCAGACTTTCACTGATCACTGTTTGTCTATGGTTTTACATACAGTCGTTCTGAGAAGTTTCTATATATATCCTATTCTTCTGGCGCAGTCTAGTAAAAAGTAAATAATTTAAATATCTAAATCGATCTCCGTAATATGTCAATGTAATCGTTTTATCCCGCGTTAAGGCGATTATTCTCAATAGATTAAACAGAGTTATGCAAAGTTAAGCCTAACTGGAATAGACCTTATGAGAGATTTCCATAAATGGTTGTACAGTCAGCTACAACACTATTAACAAGACAATTATTATTTAATCAATGCAGTCTGATTCAGAGATGTGAGTATAAATAAAGTAATTTGCGTTTTATCAAACTAATAATACTAATAATGTAATAATATTACGTTACCTACAATAAATGGAATGTAAAATAAAAACAATGTTTTCTGACAGGCATTTTTTTTATTGCAAAGTTCCTAATCGTTATATCTTTACCCTATAAAGATAGAACGCTTATTATGTATTTATTATAAATATGTACAAAGTTTATATTTGAATTGAATTTACAGATGTTGTTTTAAACTAACAGAAAAAACAATTCTAAATATTTACTAAGTGGAAACAACGCAAACACTCTAAACGAATCACAAATGGTCAAAAGAAGTTTAAAGTATTTTTTTTAATTACCACTTTTGCTCTCACCTGTACATAGACAATCTCGTTCGCAACATGTAGTCTACTTTCGATTTCCTAACTACAACCTCGCGATACCATATCGCATTACCATAACTATACGGTTTGCGTTTAGGGTTACACTATAGGGTAAAGTGTGGGCGAACGTGCGAATTTGCGTTACAATACGAATTCAAAGTTAGGGTATACTGAGTTTAAGTGATCATTTGTTTGAATTTGAAGGACATGTTGATTTGCCAGTTATTTAGTATTATAAAAATAATTGTTTGTAATTAATCATTCAGGTGTTTAATTATTATGTCCTTTATTTTTTTTTATTTTTTTAACCTTTAAGTGTCCCACTGCTGGGCAAAGGTCTCCCCCAACCTGCTCCAGGCCTCTCGGTCTTGAGCCGCTTCCTACCAATCCGGCAAAATTCTATCTGTCCACGCGACCCAAAAATCTCTTTAATAGGCCACGCGACCGTTTTCGGTCTACATAATTATTTAGTCATTTAATTTTTATATGCAAAACAGGATTTTTAATACACATTAATAATAATAATTGCATAATATGTTTGTGTTGAAAACTTGAAAGGCAGGTGACCTAGTATTCCGATTTTATTCTAGAAACGAATCCACTTAACATATACCTTCTCATAGCACAAATTAGTTTAAGTACCACAATCACAATATTTCCGTCGATACCTTGGGCCGTTCAAGTCTGTTCTACCATAGAGCAGGGGTGGATGGTCTCTGGAAGATACCCCATCCCATAGTAGAGTAAAATTCTCAAACAGGCCGCTGCGTGTTGGACCTGTGTCCCCATGTAAGCCTTTCAAAGGACCGGGTATTCTCATTACTGAGGATAGCCCGTGAAAAAGAAGAGATACAAGATAATAATAAATTATAATATACACATAATATGAAAATAATAAAATACAAAAACGTTTGTAGATGGTAGGACATATTTTTTCTCCTTTACTATCAATATTCGGAAAAAATCGTAAACTTACAACATTTTTATTACTAAATGCATAAATAACTAGTCTGATAGCCAGACCAATTGTAAATCCTATCAATCTAATTTAAATGCTAATCTTTTTATGAATATTTTATCTGTTGACTAAGTGTGATCGTTTATATTGTCATGTCCCTTTAATGAACCAATCAGCTGCCTCAGGAAATGAGAATGCAACTAGATTGCAAATTCAAAAAGGAAAAAAAAAACACCGTGCTTCGGAAAGCACGTTAAGCCGTTGGTTCGTTTTCGATATTTAGCATTCGTTAAGTCATTATAATTCTGTTAGGTATGTACCACGCGCCTACCCCCGCTACTCGTCACTTGTTGTTACCAACCAATAAACCAGTGCATAACGAGCGGTCGGTTGTTTTACTTGTTCGTCCCAATATCTAACAGTGGCGACGAGGTACCCTGATTTTAAAAGCTAGTCGTAAAAATGAGTAATCCTATTATGCAATTCGGTATTTTACATACGTTTGATCATAATGTGCAGACGTGGAAAACGTACAAAGGAAGGATTCTGCAATATTTTATTGCAAACGACATTAGCAGGCAAACGGATTCGACGGTCGCGAAAAGGAAAGCAATCCTCCTCAGTGCACTCGCCATGACAACCAGTCTTAGTATGGGATACTGTATTACCTAGTAAAATACGTTGTGGAGGTCAGATAGGCAGTCGCTCCGTATAAAATACAGTATTCAGCTGAAAAAATACGAATTATAGCTTATAGCCTTCCTCAATAAGTGGGATATTTAACAGTAAAATATTTTTTCAAATCTGCCCATAAGTTCCTGAGATTAGCGCGTTCAAACAAACAAACTCTTTTATAATATTAGTATAGATTATCATATCTTTTCTCATTTCCCACAAGACTAGGAAAATAATTGCCTAGACAAAGTTTCTCAACATGTGTGGAAAACTCAGTTTTCCTGAGAATAAGACAAACGCTAGACAGCATACCGACATTACGTAATGATTATCTGCGACAGGTTATGAAGTATCGTTCATTCAATCATTCATTCACTCACAATATGGCGAGGAGCAGTCGCAACGTCAATACGTATGTTGCCAATTTATTTTATTTCAATATTCGTTTAGAAGATTATTTAGCATATTGTATGCGTACTTATTCTTTATTTCATTGATGCTTTTTTTGTAGAGCGCTGCCTGAGTTATCCTTTGCTTTTACTGCTTCAACTAATAACTCTCTGACTGATTCTTATTTTGTCTGAGGGAAAAAGATATAAATAACAAATAAATTTGGACATCACATACAATGCTCCGAATCCAAAGTAAGTAGCTAAAGCACTTATGTTATGGAATCAGAGACAACGAAGGTACCACAAGCACCCACACTTGAGACAATGTATACTCCATTTAAAATAGCATTAGACAGAAGTTAAAAAAGGTTATTTATAATGTACACTTTGTTGCAAAAGTACTTAATAAACTTGTTACAGTTACGATTGACGCCTATAAATTAAAATCTATTTACATACCAGCTGTCACACTTATTTGTAATCATGTTAACCATTTTTCATAACAAATTATGTGGCTTTCATTTATTTATAATATTTCATTCCAATCTAAAATGACAGTGTCAATGCTAAAAAGCTAAAAGAAGCAGTGATGAACAATACTGGAACGTTTTTCGTTTAACTAATATCCTACCATTATTTGTTTATTTATTATATATTTATTATTTTATTATGACTAAATCCTATGATGAAGACGAAGAAGTTTCACTATAGTGTGTTGTAAGTTGTTATTTTAATTAAAATATTGTTCTAAAAATTACTTTTATTTTAATCTTAATTAAATCTAAGTCATCATGACATGATTGGTTGTGTCATTCATTGTTTTGGTGTAAGTTTGTAATGTGTGATGAAGATATTGTTATAAATAAAGCGTAATTTAAAAAAAAAAGTTTTATTTCGTTTATTTAAGTACTTAAAACAATTTCTTTGAAATAAAATGTTTTCAATTCCTGCTTCTGCGAGCCTCTTTTTTCTAATGCTATAATAAATGGAGTATAGAAACGTATTTTTTTCTACATTGACCCGTCCGGGGAACGAGCCCGAGGCCTCAGAGCTGCAGACAACTTTGAAAACTGGTGTATACGCCACTCGACCACGGAGGTCGTCAGATGTTTAAAACCCCTGAATACTGAAACGTCGCTTAACTTAATACACGTTCTTAAATGTCTATACTTTTTTTTTTTTTAAAACATTACTAGCAATGTTGGTCGCACATTACTACAAATCTCGTTAACCCCTCGTGCTAAGCTAAGATGCTTGTGTTACGAGTGGGTTCACGTCGGTAGTGTAATGGGCGGGATTCGAACCCGAAGCCACATGATCGCAAGTCCGACGCCCTAGCCATTAGACTTCCGCCGCTTCAAATACTTCATTAGACTAGTGCTCAGAAGACTAGTGACTTAGAAAGCGTACTCAAACTGATTGACGTTTCAGTATGGCCAGTTGATTCCCAAATTTTGTACAAAATTTAGGTTGACTCGTAAGCTAAAATCTTAAATCTCTGTGTTTACAAAATTGTACGTTTACAAAATTGCGGGAACTAGTGTGTTGAATATATATTTGTTTACTCTGCCTACCCACCACTTTAAAAAGCGTGATGCTGTCGAAGTAGGTCGGCCATGACAGGGACGGCACAGCAATCTTACTTTCATCGTATGACCTCACGATGCGACCTCAGACCAGGATATTAGACCTTTGTTACGACACAGGGTTTAGGAATCTTCAGTTCCAATTGGTTCCTTTTTTATATTTAATTTAAGTCTATTGATTTTTGGAGCGCGTGCTTTACGAGGCACGGAGGGTTACAAAATATGGTCACCCATCCATGGACCGGCAGCGGCGACTTTTATTAATTGTGAGGTTTTGTTTGTTGAGAATATGTTGATTTCTCTTCTTTGTGTTTAAATAATAATCAAATAATTTTTATTCATATTTATTGCTTTAAACTTACCAATACAGTGCAGTAATGTTATAAAATTTGTTTTTAGTTACCTGTAAAAAAATAAAGCGTATTAGCGCAGAAGAAATAAAATTAGATTAAGTAAAAGTTAAATAATAATTAAAATAGGGACGTCATCTCCATGGTTACCGAGTAACATTGAAAATTTGCGAAAATAATTATTTTTAATTCTAAGTAATATTTCTCAGTTATTTAATGCTTGTTTTCATCGTAACCGATCCAATTTTTGTGAAGAATAATTTAAGTTCTTTTTTCGGCGCGGACCTGACTGTGGTCGGGGCTGCGACCGTTTTTAAATGAATATGGAGGAGAAGCTCAGGGACGATAGTAGTGCATGTAAATATACTTCAAGCTGTGATTTATTTGAGGAGTATGCGCAGGAAGACAACTTGGAAGAGCAAGGGAGTATAAAAGGGAAAAAGAGAACTCGAGAAGAACAGTCGTCAGATGATAGCTGGAAAACTATTCGACGGAATAAAATTGGCAAGAAGTCTGTTCAAGCTCTGCGTGATGAAAGTAAGATTCAAGTTAGTGTATCAAGTAAGAGCCCCCTACCAAAACAATTTAGTTTGGCTCGTCTGTTCAAAGAAAATAACATAGTTAATATTCAGCAAGTGAAGTATTCTCACAAGTATAGAATGCTTATTTCCTTCTATGACGAGTCTAGTGCCGACTTTTTTATAAATTGTGAAGTGTTCTCGAGAATGGATTGGATTTGCCAAAAGACCTCGGAAGTAGGGCTTTCATTTGGAATTATAAAAGGCATAGAGTTAGATATTTCGGAGGGAGAATTATTACAAAATTTATCAAGTGAATCGAAAATTGTATATGTGAAGAGGCTCAATAGACGTAGAAATATCAATGACAAGTCGGACACAGACTGGGTTCCCAGTGAGTCAATTCGTATTGGATTTAAAGGCAGTCAAATTCCAGCTTGTGTATCTATTTACGATTTAAAGGTTAAGGTTGAGCGTTTCAAGTTTCCGGTATCTCAATGTTCAAGATGTTGGAAGTTTGGCCATTTACAGAAAATGTGTCAGGCTAAAAATATTGTTTGTCCGAAGTGTTCTGACAACCATGACAATTGTGCATGTAAGTCATATAAATGTATTAATTGTTCCGGCGATCATATGGCTCTTGACAGAATATGTCCGGTATATAAGAAAGAGAATAGGATTCGTGAGATAATGGCAGACAACAATTGTACATACAGAAAAGCGCTTGCAATTCATTCCGAGTCTGAAGTGAGACCAAATAATAGGAAGGATCCTTATATTCATGAAGCTGTGTGTGAAAAGCCTGTTGATAAAGATCTAGACCCTACGTCATCTATACATAATAACCAGTTGCCGACTAATTCTAGGAAGACATTTAGCGAGGTGGTTCGTTCTGTGCCTAGGCCCAGTAAACCTGTTTTGAAGCGTAAAAAGGCGATCCAGAAAAACATTAATCGAGCTTCCGCTGTTGGTGTAGAAGCAAATTGGGATAACTTTTTGACGTCACAGTCGGAGTGCTCGGTCGATGCTTCTCCACCACCGAAGGTGGCTCCCAAGGTGCAAAACAAAGAATCTAAAGTATCATATGGATTTACTCAATTATTTATTAGGTTAAAGAATATATTTCTAGGGGAAGAATCTTTGAAAGATAAAATGAATTCATTGTTTTTGATATGTATAGAGTGGTTTCCGAAGTTAATTAGTTTTTTTTCTGAGTTTTCGTTTAAAGATCTTGTAAATAATGGATAAGAATATTTTAAATTTGTCAATAATTCAGTGGAATTGTCAAAATTGAGACCTAAATCACAGTCTTTAAGTTTTTCGTGTAGAGTGTAAGCCTATTTGTTGTTTTTATGGAACGGTATTGTCGCTCAGCGACAAAGTTCTGATAAAATAAATTAAAAAAAAAAAAAAAAAAAAAAATTAAAATAGGTTAAAATCCTAGAAGATGAAATGCTATCTTAAAAACGTGGATAATATAAAGATACTATAAAATTATCTAATAATACTAAAGAAATATTTAAATCAATGATAACAAATATATAATACGTATTAAATAACTCATATCAATTGACGACATTAAAATTTATCTGTTCTATTTATTTGGTTTGGAAATTCTAGAGATTATTTATTAAGATATTTTTTTTTAGGGTTCCTTGGCCGATATGCGAGAGGTGATTTAAATGATTTGAAGATTACTAATGTATTAGTTCTCGGTTTTGAGTCTTTTGATGGTCATAGGCAAACAAAGTATCGACTAAACCTGGAACTACATTTGCAGTATCGTACTAGCTGCAGGCCGCGACTTTGCCCGCGTTGGTGTTGATGATCGTGGCAAAAATAGCCTGTTTTTTATCAGGCTCTAGACTATCTTTGTACTAAATTTCATGTAAATCTGTTCAGTTTTTTAGTTGTGATTGCGTAACACACAGGCAGAGTGTAAGATCCCGCAGTAGTAGGCACCTTACACTTGCAATATTTGTAATAAGTTTAAGTTGGAGTTACGATCGAGATGCGTTGACGTAAACACACACCGATGTTGTAGCACTAACTTTAGCAGGTGAGGGTGAAGGGTTAACTCACTGCCAGTCCAGCAGACTCACAGGACTGATCAGAGATGGCTAAAGGTGTCTTGGCCACAGTGAGGGGTAATGAGACAAGAATAAATTCTAATCTGATTTTATTTACAAATATTACCGCTTATATACTACTTTTTCTTAACACACACAAATATACAAACATCTTAGTATTCTATGCGTGTAAGATGCAACTATAACAATATTTTGATTTAGGCCGCGCGTCATCCGAAGAACTGCTGACTCAATGGTCAAAGGTAGCATTGAACACAGAGTTACTGTCGCATTTATTATATTAAAATAATAATAAGTAAGGATTTTTCTGGCGTGGGGTTTCGATATAGACTAATACCTCCCCCTCTTCCCGTGGTGGTCGTAAGAGGCGACTAAGGGATATAGAAACAAGGAGAATGGGCAGCAGCGTTCTTCTAAACTAAAGAACTGAAAGTATACTGCGGTCACCAACCTGCTTGCTCAGCGTGGTGACTAGAGCAAACACCTTAATGATGGCGCACCACAACACACAGGCTCCAAATAGAGGACCGGGTGTTGTGGCGCAACATGGAAGAGGCCTAGGATAGGCTGAGTTGATTGTTTGACAAAAAAGGCCTTATAGCTTAACAATCACGTACAGTCAACAGCAAAAGTAGATGATCAAAATCAGAAATTCAATACTAATGAACGGAGTTCGCGTCAGAACTGTGTCGTCGAAGTGATTCAAAAGTATGTGATTGTAAATTATACCAAACATTTATTACTAGTACAGTTGCCATATATTCGTGATCAGTTTCAACTTCAAAAGTTATAAACTCAATTCATCATCTACTATTTCTGTTGACTGTACTACGAATAATGTTTTCCCTTTGCTGCACGTGTATGTTGTACCTATATAGCGCCTTATTAGCAAATGACGCTATTTTACAGAGCTTCATTCAAAAGCAGAGGCTGGTACACTCATTAGAAAGTGCACAACAATCTGTCGCTTGACCCGAACAGACCTTAGGGTATTAGGTCGTTACATTATATTCTAAACAGTCCTACATCTCAAGAAGCCAGTTTAATGGCTTTTATAACCTACAAAAAGGATCAGATGAGATTTGTTCATTTCTTTGTGTAATCAATTTGTCTAAATGTTGGTGTACAATAAAGTATATTCTATTCTATTCTATTCTATCAGGTTCTCAATTTTTCGGAACCTTTTTATTATATAACAAAACCACGGCCACCTCATCCCGAACTAGGTAAAGCCTATATTATGGCATCTGGACAACTGATATTCATACTATAGATAAATAATACAATGAAACTATTTATTAGTCTGTGCTCAATGGTCTGTGCCAAGACACAGAAATAATGATGAATTCTTAATTAGGGATCGAACCCACTAGCTCCGGTTTAGCAGACAGGGTCCCTAAACTCACGATCAACAGTTTTTTTGTTTTGTGAAAAGGCCAGTAAAAATCCCAATCATTGGTTATAATATGTATGTTTTAACTTCCTGAAATTGAAATATAAATAAATAATAATAAATAAATGTGGACAACATCACATACATTTCTCCGAATCCAAAGTAAGTAGCTAAAGCACTTGTGTTATGGAATCAGAGACAACGAAGGTACCACAAACACCCAGACCCGAGACAATGTGGAAAAGTGTTTTTCTTCATTGACCCGGCCGGGAATCTAACCCGGGTCCTCAGAGCTGGCGACACCTTGAAAACTGGTGCGTACGCCACTCGACCACGGAGGTCGTCAAAACAGAGCTTTACCCTAACCAAGGGCCAGGGCTGACTCTGCGGTAACTCGAGCCCAATTCAACTCAGAAAATAGCTTAACAGATGAAGATTATGAATGATTCAATAAAACCTTCAAATTAACTGTAGGTTAATATTTACTTGCATATTCATGAATATTTATGACGTCACCTTTATATGGTGCCTGAAGGTTCCAATTCGAGGTCAAACTGTTTATTACATTGTGTATTGTGAATATCGTTAGTAATAAACGCAGATGATCGTTGTATTGTCTGAAAATCAATATCAGACCCGCATTTGTTAACCTCGAGTGTAGTGTGATACTTGTTCATGTTATAATATGACTGCACGGATGGCCGAGTGGTATAGGTCACCACGCTAATTACCACTGTGCGCGACGTGCTGCGGGTTCGATCCCCGCATGGGACAAGCATTATTTTGTGTGATCCACAAATGCTTGTTCCAAGTCTGGGTGTTCTTTGTGCATGTGATTTGAATGTTTGTGAAACCCCCGCGAGTCAAGGATTAAATTCCTTAGTGCGGGCGTCGTTTTTCATAAAAAGAATTAAAAAGAAAAAGAATTGCAAGAATTATTTTTCATTAGGTTTAAGTAGTGCCAAGATTTGAAAATAACAGCAAACGAAAGAACATAGAACAGTAACTTCAAACAATATCGCTTAATAAACGGCCCAACGACGTTTGTTTTCTTTAAACAGCTAGTTTGTTCTCTATTACCATCAACGACTTAATGATTATCTCTGATGACAACGTTCGTCACTAATTGGCTTCGCATAGTAACAACGTGATTAACAACGTCATCATGGTCGCGCCAAATGAATACGTGCGACATTTGACGGGCAGTGTTGTCAAAGTACACGAGCTATAATTAAGGTTTTATTTGAATATTTTTTATATGCATATTAGAAATGTGTCGACTGCGCAAGAAGGCATAATTAACACTGTTAAATTGTAAATTATTGCTGCTATTAGAATCATTCATGAGTACATTTATACATTTTTTTTGTAAAATAGTGAAATAAGTTCAGCTAAAACAAATTCTTTCAAAAAGTATATTGTGTTTTATAGTAAACTAGCTGCCCGGACAGACTTCGTTCTGTCAGAAGTAAATAGTAAAAATTAATTAATAAATATGTAACATTTTTCGAGTGATCAATTATTGTATGATGATAAATTAAAACCTTTAAAGTATTGGCCGATTGGTCCAGCCATTCTTGAGTTATGCGCTTACCAACATTAATTTTTATTAAAATAGATAGAAGATTTCAACAAACCAGACCAAAATGAACAGAGCTCGTACTACAGCTACAAAACAGACAAATTTCTGAACGCACCAATAGTGCCACTATCTCATCTGACCCGGTGTCCAAATCGGAAAATACTCTGTTTTATAATCATAAATGAGTAAAAGCTATTAGAATCTATGTCATTTTGGCATTTTTACTTGTCAATTTATTAATTTAGTCGGAATAAAAACAGGATGGATTGACACAGATGGTTGTCAAATCTAATGTCAAAATAATGAAATAGAAAAGGGCTGTTTTGAGGGTTTTCCCGGCAATTATTCGATTTTTTCTCACCTTTTAAACCTTCCCTGGACCCCCACGAATATTTCAAGATCAAAATCAGCTAAATCGGTTCAGCCGTTCTCGAGTTTTAGCGAGACTCACGAACAGCAATTGATTTTTATATATATAGATATTTCAGAAAATTTAAAATCTTTTACCAGATCATTTTTAAGTTTAATTATAAATAATACTCACACCTGTTAAAATATTAAGAAAGAACATTTAATTTGGACACAGCACAGACATTAATTAGGCCCAGTTTTTTTAACCCTAATCTACTCAACCAATGGTTAAATATGCTAAATGTCTAAAATTTCGGTAAAACCCGTTTTGTTTGTCTATTAAAAGGTCAAATAAGTCGAAGAGTTAATTATTAAAACAATTCTTAGAATTAAAATTTATGAATGAACATGTAAGTACTACTCAAGTTTAAAACCAGTAGTTAGGATATTTAACCATTGGTTGAGTTAACTAGGGATAAAAAACTGCGCTTTAGTGAATAAGACCCATAGCTTTTCGATAATGACTAATGCAAGAACGTCTTCTTCTTCTGCCTAGCCTTTTTCCAAGCTATGTTGGGGTCGGCTTCCAGTCTTACCGGATTTAGCTCAATACTATATTTTACATGGAGCGACTGCCTATCCACAACCCATTTTGTTTACAATATCCCATAGTAACGCTGGTTGTCAGAATTGTAATGACTTAACGACTATCAAAGATCACTGTATGACAGTCGGGACCAACGGCTTAACGTGCTTTCCGATGCAAGAACGTAACTACAGTTTAATAAAATGACTTCATTCGTAAACATGATTACGTAATCTTCCAATGGGCATAACCCGAACAAGGTAATAAATTCACCGGACAGATGTTGGAAATGTCGCGAGGCAACTTCACTTCCGGACATTTCTTAGATTGACTAACAACATTATATTAAACCAGCAGCTGCAAATATCTAAAGAATGGTCGCTATTTAATTAAAATTATATCCTGTAAGTTATTTACTAACATTCCTGATAATTTTATTCATATAAAATAATATTCATGCGATAATGAGTTGTTTGTTTGTATATTCGCCCGCAAAAGTGTCGGTTATCGCGGCAAAATGTAGCCTAAGTCCTTTCTCAGTGTCTAGATTGTTTCTGTACCAAATTTCATTTAAATCGGTTCAGTAATTAAGGCGTGATTGCGTAACACACAGACAAAGTTATACTTTCGCATTCACAATATTTAGTGACGATTGTGTAAACCTGTATGGGAACTCGAATTTTGCGTATTTATCATAAATGAAAGTTTGGCAATCAAACTAATATTCATGTTTATTGTACATTTTATAAAATTGTACAAAATAATATAGCAAGGTGAACCTCGAGACTGGAATCAACATCAACTAAAACGGTGGACTACCGGAGCATAGGCTAGCAGTTTGTCCCTTATTAATACATAGAGAAAACTATTAATAGTTATTAATTTATTTATTATATACTTTTAAGTATATAATAAATGCATATTGTAAGGCAGCCTAATCTATCTGTCTATAAGGCATGCCTTCTATGGAACTTTTACTCGAACTAAGACCATTTTTCAATTAAAAATAACGTAAACAAACCTGTATTATATAACCTATGTTGACAATCTTTTACAATTCTCACGCCATTTTGAACATACCCCGAATAATAATAATGAAAGTGTGTATAAAGTTTATTTTAATTAAATTTAATTAACCTAGTCTGTATGTATTGCATTTCCAATGACAGGAGGTAACATAAAACATACAGCCAAACATGTACCTATTACATAATTAAGACATTAAAAAAACAAATACTTAACGGACTCCATAAAAACGTCCGACATTGTACAACGAACAACGTCGTTATAGCTTTTATTTCAAGGCAGTAAGGTTTATTTTCGCAATTCGTTTTTATATCTGAGTAGACAGCCGTATGAGTGGTAATCGTCGTTGAATGACTTACAGTTTATGTCACCTTAATGCTTACAGTTACGTAAGACGTTGAATAATGTATCTGCACTGGCCTAGTGGCTAGCTTCTATGGCTTTTCGTGAAGAGCTTTAAGAATAAACCCCAGTTCCGAAATAGTTTGAGCACTTAGGTACTCCTATTTCGTAGTAAAGAGTTTTTTATCCCCAATAATATCAGCATTTATATTAGGACCTAGCTTTGCCCCGCGGTTTCACCCGCGTAAGTTGTCCTTGAAATTCATTGGAATGACAGAGGCGTCATCTATCGAAAATTGGTCGTACCTACTCAGAAAACTTTGTGGGCTCATACACAACAACTTTGCCAAAGATCATCACATGATAAAATGCATAGTTTATGATATAGAGGACATACAGACAAACATTCATTTTTATATACAGATGCATTATAAAAAGGAGTTAGTGGTGCTATAATTATTTCTATGTGTCGAAATGCCGAATATTTTTATTTGTTTACGAAATGAACTTCGAGACTGATTGAATAGAAAATTATACTATTCAATCAGTCTTATTAACTGTAGCTATTATAGAAATATTAAGAAGAACCACGCAAGTTTCCAATTTACTAAAATACCAGCAATGCATTAAAGGATGCAAAATATGTAGGAAGAGTTGCGTCATGCGTCTTTAGCATGCAAATAAATTGCAGCCATGCGCTCTGGACTTTCTCTAAAAAGCCTAATTTCTCTTTTTACTGTTACACACTTGTGTTGCATTTTTGTATGGTCATTTCCTATTGCATTTAGCTGTTGTATACTAATTGTTCAGGAAGAAAACGATGTAGGTTGAATAATTTAAAGGAGTCACACTCGGTTTATTGAAAGACGGTTCAATCACTGAATTGGCTACTGGTCTTAGTGTAAGGTTTGTCCGATAATAAAGGCTAAGCCGCGCTCGCCGCGGTTGGACCGTGAATGGGTGACCATTTGTAAACATACCAAGACCCCTTCATGCCTCAGAAAGCATGTTAAGCCGTTGGTGCCGATTGTCATACATCAGTCTTTGACAGTCGAGTCCTACTATAGGATATTGTGTTACCCAAATGGGTTGTGTAGGTCAGATAGGTAGTCGCTCCATGTAAAATACGGTATTCAGCTAAATTCAGTAAGGCTGGAAGCCTAACACACTTCGCTCCGAATCCAATGTAAGAAGCTAAAGCACGTGTGTTATGGAATCATAGGCAAAGAAGATACCACAAACACCCAGACCCGAGACAATATAAAAAATTGTTTTTTTCTACATAGACCCGTCCAGGGATCGAACCCAGGACCTCAGAGCTAGCAACACCTTGAAAACCGGTGTGTATCGGTGTCAATCTAATGTTGCGACTATTGAGATTTGAGAACTAATTAAATACCGTTTACCAATAACATCACATTTTTTGATAAGATACTTTTAATCAAATCTATGATGACGTACCTGTGTTAATAATAGTATGTGTATCTAATTATATCTATATCACCACGAGTCCACACAATTGTTAAAAGGGTGCCGATATTTTGCAATCTCATTATTCAGGGCATAGTATAACAACGTGTATTAGCCCAAATTGTCCCACAGCTGAGGGAAGATCTTCCCACTTTTTATTTATGGAATTTTCTTGAATAGACAGGAAAAGTTGTCCACTACTGCCGCTCTTGTATCGGTCATACTAGACATTTAAGGTTTATTAGGAGATCCGAGTTTCACCCACAACTATTTTATACTTACAAAATAAAGACCAAAAATTATTCTTGAAACGCCAGTCTTACTATGGGATACTGTATTACCTAGCAATGGGTTGTGGAGGTCAGATAGGCAGTCGTTCCATGTAAAATGCGGTATTCAGCTAAATTCGGTAAGACTGGAAGCCGACCCCAATATAGCTTGGGAAAAGGCTATGCAGAAGGGAGACCTTATTAACATATCCTATACCCAAACCAATTTTAACTATCTTTACTCAGAAATAATTTGGTAAACTACAGGCGGACCTTTAGTCCATATACATCAAATAATGGAACATTCTGTCACTAACCGGTCCTTATTTGGACCTCAAGGTAGTTGGGTCCATCGCCCACGTAAAATACATTTGCAATACCGCGATGAAAACGTCAGTTCCTTTCCGGTAACTGGTCCAAGGCAAGTCTTGTGTATAATTACGCCTAATCCCTAGGGCGAAGTTTGGATTTGTTAAATAAGACAATTTATATTCTGAATTTATGCGGCTTTAATGCTATTAACAACTACGCAAACAGACAATTCTATTTCTTTTCCATAATATGGCAGATGATAAGGAAAATCTAAGTAAGTACCTAAAAATACTCTATTTGTTTAGTACAAAATGACTTTCTTTTTTATTGTACACACGATAATATTACAAAAACAATAAATTTATGCACATTTGATGTATAGAGGCGAGCTTAACTCAAAATTGAGTTTATCGTTCAACATAATCGAATCAGAAAAAAAGAGGTCTATATTTTTTTCCGAAGATGAGCAAAGACATCTCTACAAAGACTAGCGGGCTATTAGCCAAAACGGTTTTTAGGGAACAGCCCGAATTCAAAAATTATAAAAGGTTAATATGTAATTTTTAACCTATTTCAATGAGAAAAGCTTCTCAATTCGACTGTTATTTATTGTATGTAATGACCCCAAAGATGGTCCTATATAGATTTGATCAAATTCGAGTCTGTACTATCGAAATTATTGGAAAATATTACCAAGAATGTCTTAACTAAATATCGTACCTACTGTCCTGCAAAATAATTGCAATTTCTCACCCTAAGCCGTGGTATCGAAAATGTATATTTTTTCTATTAATAATACCTTAAAATCCTAACAAAAATTACAAAAAAAAGTATAAAAGTGTCGTCATTCCAAACGCCATAGGAAAGCACTAGAATTCTCTGGTAGGGTGAATTCACACGGCACTCCGTTCAAATCCGCGTGAATCACGTTTGCACTCGTTTCGTTTGCGTACGGCACTCACCGACATATCTTTTGCACACGTTGATAACAGTTTATTATATATGGAACACAAAACCCGGCTTTTCTTATCAATCTGCTTGTAACACTCACAGCTAGCGAACGTTTAGAGAGCGTTGATAAATAAAATACGTTTCAATTGTTTTTATTGTTGCCGAATTGTGTTAATAGGTAAGTTTGTTTTTATATTTTTTTAATTCAACGTTTGTTTTGTTTTGATTTTTATAAGTAGGAACTCAATATGTTTGTTATTTTCCTATAATTTAAACAGTGTATATATGCAGAAAGAACATTTCCATTTGCTTACATTAGATACTAAAATGTACGATTGTGTGGTAATTTTCCTATTTATTAATTACAATGTTTTTATTCAAGCTTAGTGGAATTACAATAGGGTTTTATTGCACTCAACATAAGTTAAAGATGTTTTAGTTAATCTCTCAATATTAACTGTTTATTTTGTATCTTGATGAAATGAATGAACTAAGTAGTTATTCATTATTAATGTCATTTATTACAGACGGTTAAGAAAAATATTTTTTGTTTTCAGAAATATTTCAAAATGCCGTGCTGCCAAGGACCCGTTAAAAACACTTTTGTTTGTGAATTTTCTGAATGTCTTTGCATTTCAACCGACGGTAAACCTTACGTATGCGTGGCGAAGGATGACCAGGGAAAAATCGTAAAATGTAACGACTGCAAGACCATCAAAGTGGAAGACGAATGGAAATGTGTGGACGCATCCTGCATCTGCCTACCTTCAGAAGGTAAAACATGCATTTGTGTCTGCAGTGATGAAAAAGGTGATATTAAATCCTGCAACGATTGTATTTGCAAAGATCCTACACAATGTGAGGACGATGAGAAGAAATGTGATAAATCTGGATGCGTTTGCATTCCTACTGATGGGAAATCTTGCATCTGTGTGTGCAAGAACAGCGAAGGCAAGATTGTAAAATGCACCGACTGCAAATGTGATGACGATGGGAAGTGTGACAAGCCTGGCTGCGTTTGTTTACCAACTGATGGAGCCAAATGCGTCTGTGTTTGTTGTGATGATAAGGGCGAGTTTAAGGTTTGCAAGGATTGTACCTGCGAGACTAAGGAAAAAGAGTCACTGAAATGCGACAAAGCAGGATGCGTCTGTATCTTATCGGATGGAAAATCTTGCATCTGTGTGTGCAAGGACAGCGAAGGCAAGATTGTCAAATGCACCGACTGCAAATGTGATGATGATGGAAAGTGTGACAAGCCTGGCTGCGTTTGTTTACCAACTGATGGAGCCAAATGCGTCTGTGTTTGCTGTGATGATAAGGGCGAGTTTAAGGTTTGCAAGGATTGTTCTTGCGATCCCAAAGCGGAAGATGCCCCAAAATGTAGCAAGGATGAATGTGTTTGCATCCTAACTGATGGCAAATCTTGCATTTGTGTGTGCAAGAATAGCGAAGGCAAGGTTGTACAATGCACCGACTGCAAATGCGATGACGACGGAAAGTGTGACAAGCCTGGCTGCGTTTGTTTACCAACTGATGGAGCCAAATGCGTCTGTGTTTGCTGTGATGATAAGGGCGAGTTTAAGGTTTGCAAGGATTGTACCTGCGAGACTAAGGAAAAAGAGTCATTAACATGCGATAAAGCAGGATGCGTCTGCGTCTTATCCAATGGTAAATCTTGCATTTGTGTGTGCAAGAACAGCAAAGGCGAGATTGTACAATGCACCGACTGCAAATGCGATGACAACGGAAAGTGTGACAAGCCTGGCTGCGTTTGTTTACCAACTGATGGAGCCAAATGCGTCTGTGTTTGCTGTGATGATAAGGGCGATTTTAAGGTTTGCAAGGATTGTTCTTGCAATCCCAAAGCGGAAGATGCCCCAAAATGTAGCAAGGATGAATGTGTTTGCATCCTAACTGATGGCAAATCTTGCATTTGTGTGTGCAAGAACAGCGAAGGCAAGATTGTAAAATGCAACGACTGCAAATGCGATGACGACGGGAAGTGTGACAAGCCTGACTGCGTTTGCTTACCAACTGATGGAGCCAAATGTGTCTGTGTTTGCTGTGATGATAAGGGCGCGTTTAAGGTTTGCAAGGACTGTACCTGCGACACTAAGGAAAAAGAGTCATTGAAGTGCGACAAAGCAGGATGCGTCTGTATCTTATCGGATGGAAAACCTTGCATCTGTGTGTGCAAGGACAGCGAAGGCAAGGTTATAAAATGCAACGACTGCAAATGCGATGACGACGGGAAGTGTGACAAGCCTGGCTGCGTTTGTTTACCAACTGATGGAGCCAAATGCGTCTGTGTTTGCTGTGATGATAAGGGCGAGTTTAAGGTTTGCAAGGATTGTTCTTGCAACCTCAAAGCGGAAGTTGCCTCAAAATGTAGCAAAAATGCTTGTGCTTGCTAAATTTAAGTAGAGTCTTCAAAAACTCTAGACCCATATCATTTGTACTGTACCCAGATATAATATGTATAGACAGGGAAAAGGGTAATATAGTCATGAATTATTTGTATTAAGAAGTGTTAATCATTGAACGCATTTGTGTATGGAGGCTAGTATATTAAGCTATTGTCTTCTCCATAATTCTTTAAGAAAATCTTAACCTATTAGTTTAGTTTCATATTTCTATTTTGTAAGAGTTTTTTAATGGCTATAGAAAAATAAATAATATACGTTATTCAACATGGTTTTTATTTACTATGCACCTTTCGATATATTTGAATACCTACTATAATAAAATTATGTTATTGAAAATTTTTACATAATTATTATACAAGTCTAATTATTATAAAATTGATTGATTGTAAAAAATGGAACACACATTTTTTTCATTGCTTGCACCCAAATATGTCGTATATAATTAAATCAATTAAAAAAACAGAAGATTATCTACATTGAAATAGAAAAAAAAAAACAAAATTATTTCTATCACAGTTCAACAGAGAAGTCAAGATGAAGTTTGATAGCACCCATTACTTTAACAAATGTCATAATTTGTGACGTAGGCACTTGAGTTGTCAAAATATTAGACATGGCGGCTTGAGAGCCGTGGGTGGTATGTCAAGATTTTATGATTTTGTTTTGATTTTAATTACTTTACCATTGTTATTTAATCAATGTGTCGGTATAAATAATTTATTACACATAGTTTAATTTTGTTTAAAAGTTAATTGGGTAGTAAGTAGTACATAGTGTTCCATTCATTTACTAATTAAAATTGACATTTAAAAATTATTTTAAGTGTTCCTTTAACAATTTCAAATCGTCGCTTAAAGACCATAATAGCATAGCCTAAAGTTTCGTTAAGATATACTTGAAAAGTTTTTAGTCCAACAAAAATCTTTACAACGATTTATTTAACCCGAGAGTTAAATAAAAAATAACTCATATACGACAGTTAGTATCTACTTAGCTAAGTTCTACAATAAATCACCGAGTTAAGTTTTTCTTAAAATAACACTAACTGTCACGGCCTTAAACTCGTCTCTAGTTCAAGTTTAACTATTTCGGTTACCATGGCATCTCGGCACACTTGACAACTGGACCATGACGGTTAAAATTTACCATAAAACATTATGGTACGCCATACTTAATCTTGTTTTAATAGTCTATGGATTATCCGGTGTTGGTTTTGGAGAGCTATGGACAGGAATTTTATTTTTAAACTCTCATAATCTGCTCAAAAATAATCTTAACTAATATGTCAATACAGAACCTGTTTTTATTTTTAGTATTGATTGACGTACTGCCATACTAGACTAGACCAGACCAAATAATTGTGTATCACACAACTGTTTGACACATGCAGCAATTGAAATATACTCCGTAGCATTGGTGTGCACTCCATAAAGAGTATAAATATACACATGCCCCTCTAAATGCTTTAAATAAATTGATTTAATTTCTAGTGTTACCGGTTCGGTAGTGTACAACAAGCTTAAATTGGTAGGATTTTTATTTGTGCATACCCTTTTCTAAATCTTTGTGTTCGCCACTGCCGCGTAGTGGAAAATTATGTTAACCGTATACAACTTCGCTATGTCATTTAATTTGCATGAACTTTTGAAACCTTGAATCTACATAAAATGTAACCCTATTTTTCTTTGTTGTCTCAACGATACTAAAACTACACAAACCATTAGCACTCTCAACATTATTTGTAGCGACCTCTTTGTTAAACCAAGTGTTACACTACAATGTTTAAGATTAGAGTTAGAATATGTGGATGATTCGAAATCCTAGGCTAGTAAAATACAAATGTAGAGTTTTTTTAATCTCATTCAATCAATCAATCACCTCAGCCTATAGCAGTCTACGACTGGACAAAGGTCTCTCCCAAGTTGCGCCACAACACCCGGTCCTCCGCCTTCCGCATCCAGTCCGACCCTCATCTTATTCAGGTCATCGGTCCATCTGGCTGGGGGGCGTCCTACACTACGTTTGCCAATTTGCGGTCTCCACTCAAGGACTGGTCTGCTCCAACAGCCATCAGTCCTTCGATAGAATATACTTATTTTAATCTAATTTGTGGGAAAAGTGTGGAGCTTACATTGAAATAGAGAATACCTCGAACAGAAGTTACACATATAGGTGGTGACAGATTGGAAAAGAATGTATTATTTCGTAAATTCAACCTTGCCCGCATGATATGAAGCTGTTTTTGCGATGGGACACTATTTAAAATGACTATGGTCTTTGAGGATGGATTAATGGCAATGACTGAAATCATCACGATATTATTTGAACATTTAAGGGAACTGAAGATATGTTATTTAAAAGGTCAATTGCATTGATAGTTGATTTATTTCTAGTTTCTCAATGAAATATATATTATAAATTATCAGTACACCGTAAGGTTTTGACTTAGGCTCATTGAGGGGTTTTTCAACTGTATTCAACTAAACGACATTACATACATATAAAAATAAACTAATATACCTATTAGTTTATTTTTATATGTATGTAATGTCGTTTAGTTGAATACCACCTACCGGTGAATCAAGTGTTTTTGTTATTGAAGTTTCACTCTACTCCTTAAAACCAACTAATCTCCTAGATGCGACAGAATAAAGGACGAATCAAGCGATAAAATGTTTATTGAAATTTAACTCAACTCCTTAAAGTCGACTAATCTCCTAGATGCAACAAATATAACGAGTTTTGACATGGTTTTAATGTTGGCTATCGACGAACAAAAAAACAGTCTACATTCTTGTAGTAGTATATAGTATAATGAGTGCATAAGATACTGTTCTGATTACTATATTCTTAGAATCGTTCACACATTCCCAATCGCTTGTTCGCATACAATTTGTTTAACAATTAATTGCTCGACGTTCGGTACTGTTATTATGGCGCTCTGTAGCGGGAATCGTCGCATAATTCAAGCTATTGAATGGCAATTGTGATGAAAGTTAGCGTAATGCTGCTTTTACACTATGACACATGTACTCAGTGTAGGTGTATACACTGAATGTCCGAGTAGGTCTGACGAAAAATCTATTCAGCCAGAGTGCATATATAGGTATGGTTTTTAAAGATCTAGTTGTTTTTTGTTTTTCGTGTGTAGATATATGATTTACTAGCTTCTGCCCGCGACTTCGTCTGCGTGGACTTCAGAATTGGTTCCATAAAGAAATGAAAAATGTAAAAGTAATGAAAAATGGAATAAAATTTTCACGTGTGCGCTTGCGCTGTAATAGAATAGTAATACCAAATAACAAAGCTGTTTGCCCACGGCTTAGCTCGTAAAAAAAATTAATTTTTCCCTCGGGAACTACTTAAGGAATCGGGATAAAGGTAGCCTATATTCTTTTCCATGTCAAAGGCTACATGCATGCCAAATTTCATTCAAATGCGTTCAGGCGTCTTTGCATGATTGAGTAACAAACATCCAAACATCCACACTTTCACATTTATAATATTAGAAGGATTATTATATTAGTTTATGTTAAGTTTGTAAATATTTAAATACGATGAAGAACATGACTCCAATTTATATAAATTAGTAAATATTTATTCCGTAAGTTAGATAATAAAAAAATATTATTTTTTACATTTTATTTATTTTATCTCCTGGGCAAAAACCTCCTAGCTATTCAATCTCAATATCTATAAATCTACAGGGGCAAGAAAAAGCTTATAAAACCATAAGACTAATATCTAACATTCAAATTCAAAAGTGTGAAAACTTCTTAATTAAAAAAGCTACGGAACCAAGAAGCCTAGTAAATATAAAACGTTATACAATCATTAAGCTGTAAATGTTTAACTTATTCCGTGTATTACTTGCGGTGTGACAGCACATGCGCAGGCGCAGATCGTAATAGCTGCTTACTGTCGATCGTTCAGCGTGTAATGATGCACCCGTTATATTGTGACACTTACAACACAAGGCATAAGATGTCGCGAGTTACTTGATTAAGTCATTATCGATTAAAAATGGCGGATAAAATAATAGATACCAGTCTATATCTATCCCACAGCTGGGCAAAATCCTCTTCTCATTATGTAGGGAAACAAGCCTTTTTCACTACACTTACTCTTTGCAGGTTGACGAATCTGACTTCTGTACCTTTTTTTTTCTATGTCTTCTTAAATTAAAAAAATGAAGTCGTGTTTTTTCAGCATTATACGGCTGCCAACCTCAAAGTGAGATCAGCAGTTTACGCAGGAGATATTTAGTTATTATAGTGCACAAGTGTGTGCGCAAACACAGGTGCACTCTCTTTTCCTTTACCATCGAGGACAGATCAGGCCCAGAAATAACTTTAACTGGTAATCCGATAAGACGACAGGTCACGGAGGCTACCAACGCAAGTCCTACGCGTTCGTCCTTGGTAGAAGTGAGAAGGCGATATTTTACACCCACCCTTCTGTATGGGAGCCTTTGATGACCAAGGCCTGTCGGAGCTGCGTTGGGAATGCGCAAGCGATTTCGCGGCTGTGACTATGGCAATGGACTTAGGGTATTTTTAGTCAGTTAAAGTCTGACATACTCCAACGCCGTGCCCTCGACGCGGAGAGGTCATAATTTTCACCCCGAAAAAAAAGACGCAGGACAGACTGCTTTTACGTACATTTTACTGTGATTTTATAAAACAAATCGCTTGATCACATCACTTGTACCACAACCTCGTATCTAGTTAGATCAGTGAAGTTACGGTAAGACATAGTAAGTCAAACAAATCGTACCAACTATAAGATTATCGGTGATCTCCGTTATTTAGTAAACACATGATAAACGGTGTATGACTTGCAATCTAGATGAGGAATGTCTTTACAAGATTGCGGTATTGTTGTCACTTCCACAAAGATATATATTTATAGTACAGCTATATTTTTACATAATTATTTGTTAGACTCAGCCTTTGTGGGAGACTGGTATCTGCACTAGGATGCCCTGTCTCACAGATTACCAGGCCCTTCATTAGAACAGCGATACATTACTTAAAAACTATAGGTACTAAACACCTATTAATAATAACAGTATTAATTCGGACTTATCTGAACACCTGATAAAATGGTGCAACACAGCTGCTTTCATAAACTAAGTAAATAATTATGCTTTAATTGCATCGAAGAATATAAAACTAATAAATAAAAATCGTGATTAATAACAAGTAAATCAGGATGTTAAAACAAATTCGCGTTGTTTGATTGTATTGCTATTTGCATAATTTGTGTCCTTGAATTGTTGGTATTTTAATAACCAGGCATAATGGCCCCGATTCTGTTAAACACGTACTAAACTAATTTTAGTCCATCGGTATCTTTGTCACTCCTACATATTTAGAAAAGGACAGACGAATATTAGAACTGTCATATTTAGTTCCGACTAAAATTCTCATACAAATTTGCCGACAAGTAAAAACGTGTGCTCTAAAAACACTGTGATGTTCAAGGCGAAAACTAGTTTGACATTTCTTAGTTAGTTGTTTTCTGTCACCGTCCTTTTCTCAATCTTTATGTTAGTAAAAGACAGCAATGGTTTAATTTTAGTTTAGTTTGCTTATAGAGGAATCAGCACCAATATAATCTTTATTTAATAGATTGCAGCTATAAAACAGACGCCTTTTTACGTGAAGCAAGGAGGAAAAAGAACCTTAAAATTATAAAAAGTTTCGTAACAACATTGATCCTTCTTTTACCTTGTTATTTTCGCATATTACTTCCGAAAATGGCAAGCAATTTAAATGTAATTAACCAATTATGTGAATCTGTGTTGCCTCATTGATATTACACTCTCTGGTTTAAAGAAACGAATCCTATATTTTTCGTATTCTTAAATTTTTAAATGATTGACTACATAATGTCTATGTAAAAAATCCGATTGCGTTCGTCTTTCTTGGTAATTAGTTCGTATTCTAAGAAAAATTCCAATTTTAAGAACCGAACTACTTAATCCTTTTCGCTGGCATTAAGATTAAAAAAAACCGTTATGGAGATGAATTTTGCAGTATTTTGTTTCCGTTATTTAAAAAAAAAATATGTACGATTAAACAACAGCTTGCGTGTTTGAGTCCTACTTGCTCTTGACTGGTCTTCCGAGCTACTTTTATGTAATTTTGTACCCTTCTCTGCTGTCTTAATTTTAGACTTTGTTCTTTTAACATCAGAAAACAAAATCGAGTGTAGGCGTAAATAATCAAAAGTCTTGTCATTACAAGCATGTTCCACGCATTTATTGATATAATTGGTCTCATAAATCTTATATTTAAATAAACCATATCGATCACGAATGTTTCTAGATTACTAATATTTTTCCGGGTAAGAAATAATAAAATAACAAAGCACAAAAACATATTTTACACGTTTGTTAAACGACAAAATAAAATATTAGACTGAAAATATAAAATAAGTAGGTACTAAACTAAAAAATATTTTTTTTAATTACATCTAAAAAGTCCTGTGAAATAAATCTTTTAATATTTCAAGAAATCTGATTTTATATTATAATAAGCATAATGTTTACTTTTCCAACAAAAAAAAACCTCTTTAGCAACACTGTCTTACACTTTTGCATACCTATTACCTAACTATCATGCTTTTTTGCGATCCAATCAACACATCGCCTTTCGAGAACAACCCTAAACTTAAAACTAAAACTATATACATGTTACATTATAAATAGAACCTGTTCTTATAACATATTCCGCACAGAACGAGTCCTGTGGGTCAGTCTGATGCGTTTAATGTCAAAAAACGTCCTTTGAAACCGGTCCACTCACCTTAAACAGAGGCCTTCAAGATTCAAGACACAAGAACACGCGAAATGATGATTGAAGACTTTTAATTTTATTTATTCTAGACTAGCTTTGCCTCGCGTAAGTTGTCCATTTTCTGCTAAATGTCATCTTCTTTTTTGTAATTTTTCTTTTTTTTTAATATTTATTCTGCTATTCGGAACGGACGATTCCAATGAATCAAGGATCATGAAAATAGGTCCATCCGTTTTTTGAGTTTTAAGTTTTTAGCGGTTTAACGGTGAAATACACTCATTTTTTGTGTACATAACACAGATACTAGTCAAAATGTTAAAATGGCTTAAATTATACGCAATTTCCTTGAGTATTTTATTATGTTCGCATAAGTATTTATTTTTATATAAAAATATGCTGATAATCGTTCATCATTGCTGTATTCATCAGGTGATCAGTCCACCTTTGAACTTTTTAAAACTTGAATAAAAAACTACGATATATTCAAAGCACATTGATTTAATTAATTTTATAAATAAGTATTTACATAGAGTGGTTATATAGCGTTTTCATAGGTAGTTTTTAGTATTAACATAGGTATTATGTAAACATTTTTATAAATTTCTTAGTAGAAAGCCATTTTTGACAGTAATTTTTGTCTGGGATTTTCCAATACAATATTATCACAGTTTTTTGTTGAATATACCTATTCAAATAAAAAAAATGTTATTGTACGTTATTTTTAAAACAATAATGTCTATGAACAAAAAGAAATTGACGAATTTAAATACGCTAAGAGGAAACACATTTTATCCATCTCGTCAAAGAAAAAGAAAAGTATGCTGAGATGACTGCTTATCTTTGACATTCCAAGAATTAAAGACTGAAAATATATTTATTCGCGCCACGTGCGACGCATAAAATAAAGAAAAATAAACAATAATTTCAGAAGTACTAGAAGAAAAAGAATCGTTTCAGATCATTTTTACTTCTTACAATTACAAATAATTACATAAATGTAATACTTTAAGCTTATGACTTATAAGAAAAAAAAAAGAAAAGCTTGTTTAAGTATACATAACCACATAAAGATGAAAGTTGCTTTCATAGATTATACAACTCATAACAACAAACATTAATAAATTTTGTTATTTCAACAGATTTTTTAAATATGTAGATATGGCAACTGAATAGCTCCTCAATCAACTATCATATCATTGTATATAACTTATCAGGAATAGATAAAAAATATCGTCCCCGTAGTTGGAAAACTAAATAACTCAGATTTTGCGGTTCTGAGATAAACGCGATTTAGTGTTTTTTTTTCAGTTAATGTACATTTGTTAAGAAACGTGAGACAATTTTATTGTCGGTACTTTTAAATTTTATGGACCTGATTACCTTTTATATTAATCTTTAAAAAACTGAACTCCATCTTTAAGTATAATAAAAAAACAAATAAAAAATCAAGTTATTTAATTTTGCTACAACTGATATTACAACGTTACTACAATTAGCTTCTTATTTCGGCTACTTATTTAGTTTTCCTACAAGCTAAATACATTTGGTAGTGTAAAATTTTGTGAAATAAATGCAGTTATTGAATTTATCTAAGTCGTAATATTTTTAAATGTTAAATTTAGTTGGTTTATACGTTATTATTACTTTGATTTTTTTGTAACTATTATTGTCTCATATAAAATAAAAGCTTTATTATGTTATTTATAAAGTTATATTAAGGAAGATATAAAAAAAAACAATGAAATTTAGAAAAAGTGTATTGTAATCAGATACTTGTTCTACCACAAACTTAAAGAAAAACAAAATAACACCAGTTATAACAAGTTAACAAAACAAATTAACTTAGTGTTATTTCAAATCAAAACAGACACATACCTAATTATAAAAGACGTACTTATGTAGTAAGCAAAACAATGAAAAACTTAAAATACTTAGGTATCATTTAGAAATAAAAAATATAAGTTTGTATCAAACCAAAATATAATCAAAACGCAAAAAAAAAACAGATTGTTTGCACCTAAGCCGTAGCCATTTTTAGTTGAGCTAGAGGACTCAACTAAAAATGAACTGTAAAACAAAGGTACACAATCATTATAAAACTTTAAAAAAGGACTCAATTCAACTAAATATATTTCGTTATTAGGTAAGTAAAACAGAACTTAAATAAAACTCACAATTCAATCAAATTTTTGGTACAAGGCAAAACAGAAACATTTGCACCAGTGTCTATTAGAAAACGCATACCCGTGTTGATGTCCTTGATGCATAGTCGGTGGTTTGACATATCGATGCAGTGGTCCACCGTAGACTGCACCGTTGCTAGTTTCCCGCCTCTCGTTTTCCTGAAGTCGCCGTGTCACTATTCCAGCTACATGGTTGAACACATTTCGACGCGTATTTACCGAATCGAAAACGGTAGAAGCACACCCAATCTGCTGCTCTCTTCCTGTCCCGCTGTTGCGACGAACTGTATTTACGTCTCTCTGGTGACGGTGAACGAGATCGCGTGTTGTAGGGTTTCTTCCACTTCTGTTTATCTCTATGCATATCGTCAATCCTCTTGCTGAGTTTAGATACTTCCGCTATTAATAAGTCGGTGCTCGAAGTTGAGGTGCTGGGAGTGACTTCTGAGATCGCGTCGCTCGTCTCTGCTGTTTCCATGATCTTGTCCGCTTGCTCTGCTAACTTTTATAGGTCGGTAACTTCGCTGATTGTCAACACGCGACGGTTTCTGATCTTCTATATCGATTTCCTTTAATAGTTTCCGTATACTCTGTGTGTCCGACTCTTCGTAAACACTAATTAGCCGTTGTTTCAGTGCTGTATACGGTACTAAGTCAGACACCTGTAGTATATTGTCTTTGCTCAGCTTTGCGACCACTAAGTTAAATAGCTTTTTCTCACCTCCTTTCTGGTCTGCAACTATGACCTCGAATTGTCCGAACCATAGTCGCGGCTGGTCTGTCCAGAATTCCGGAATCTGTGTCTTGATGGTAATCTGAGCTAAATCACTGTCTTTGTCTTCTGTTTTCACTGTAGGTTGCGACGACACGTGTGGTTGCATCATCATTGCAGGAAACGAGTTTGCGTTGCACTATTACCGTTACACGTGTATAACTTAAGTTCGGGGTCACCACTTTAGGGAATTAAAGTACGTTGTTTGAGAACGTATAAGTAATTCCTTATTTTGAGTAAGTGCTTTCTTCTGGTAGGCGGTTCAGGGTAATGAAACGATATAATTTCGTATACCGGATATATTTCGCGTTAACTCAGAGAGAACCGTTCACTCGGACCACGTGTTGTGCTCGTTCGTCATATGGGGACGCACCCTTAGGTATCTACGTTGTAGGTAATAATGTCAGCCATACAACAAGAGTTAGGTACGTGATGCGGGACTACCCCTAAGAACTATCTGACCACCTAGTTAGCAAAACTGCCTTGTAGGTAAACAAAACAAAACATAATTATTAATTAATTGTTAACTAAAATCCATTTTTTTACTATAGGTACTAATGTTTTTCTGCTGCAAATTATTATCTATTTGATTATCTACTTTCACTTATAAAAAATGTATAAAAAAAAACACCGATCTAAAACCATTTGTATGACAAGCTAAAAGTAACCTTAATACTTGAACTTAAGAGTCAAAATTCAAATGAAAGCAGAAGAGTTATCAACTTCTCCCACAACTCAAAATTATTGATATTCAAACAAGCATATGGTAGGAAAAAATATATAAAATAAATATCAGTAGGTACATAGAATTCAATAAATAGAGTTATTTAGTTTTCCTAGAACATAGTTAGTTGTGTGAAAGAATTTATAAGTTGAGGAAAAAATCAACAACTCATGTTATTTAATTTATTTTATTTTTAACTTATCATTGACCACAATTATTGATTTATTTACAGAGTTATTTATTTTTCCTTGAAAAAAATAGTGTTTGTTTGAAGATATTTATTATTCCATCTGTTCGACAAAAATGGCTACCATTTTGAAACGGAATAAGATACGAAAATGTCCGTTAGGCTCAAATATGCGGCATGTTTTAGGTGTTTTGAAAATAGGGAAATGTCAAAATCGCCAAAATCGGAGTTATTTAGTTTTCCAACTACGGGGACGATATCAATGAAGCAATTTATTTATCGTGTTTATGAAAGAATAAAACTAGTGATTGTCATTTGGTTGTAGAAAATCAGAAACACCATGATGTTCCTTATCATTCAAAATGCTTATAAGCTTAAGTTATCCTACTAATATTATACTTAAATGTGAAAGTGTGAGTGTTTGGATGTTTGTTACTCAATCACGCAAAAACGGCTGAACGGATTTGGATGTAATTTGGCATACATGTAGCCTTTGACACGGAAAAGAACATAGGCTACCTTTTATCCCGATTACTTAAGTATTCCCGAGGGAACATTGAAAATTAATTGAAATTGAAAATAAATACGCTGCACAGCGTCGCGAAGCTGCATAGCTATGGCGTCGCGATGCTTTTCATAATTATGATGTTTTATTCTAACATATGGTGTTGCAGTACCGATTGTCGTTGGTGTTGCGATGTTTTTCAGCTATGGCGTCATGATACCGATTAGAGTTGCCAACGCGACGTCGCCTGTCGCGAAGTCGCCCAACGTTACGTCATGACACGACCCCGCTTAGCATTGGAGCTGCAAACACAAATGTTTGGCAGACTACATACGTCGGCGCTAACCTGTGGCGTCGCGACGCTGATCAACTTGGCGTCGCAATGACTGAACTTTTGGTAAGCATGCCAAGAAGTGTTCTCTCTTTGACAAAGTTCGCCAAATCTCTGAGTTATTATATCCATAAGCAGAGTACAAGGTAGGTAATGGAGATTAGTAAACATTGTAGTTATCTTTCAGATAAAGCAATCATTTGCCTCAGTGAAAATCAAAGAATAATATACTCATTGGCTTTGTATTATTTTATTTTTTTCACGACTGCTTATTGTGTCTTAAGTAGGACTAGGATGTTGTTAATTACGTAGTTATAACAAGTACTTAGTAGTACATTTTTGTTAAAAAATGTTCTAGTTAAAAAACAAGGAAAAGATTGAAAAATGTATAAGAATCAAAACCTAGTTACATATGGACGTCAATTATTTCGTCATTAAAATACCTGAGTCCAATTATGTCATACCGAGGGCGATGCATGAAGGTGAAATACGCAGATGGTACCGACATTGTATAGATGATACAGAAGGTCCAGTCTAAACAACATAAATTTCAATCGACAAGTTGGATATGTATCTACTTACCGGTCGCATTTCTATACAAAATGCAAATCAGTTTTTCTTTCATAGACTCAAACATTTACATAACCTTATTTTTTGTAAGTATATAATAACTAATTAACTATAATTTTTCCGAAAATTGTTAAGGAAATAAAAAACATACTAGTAGCAGTTTGGAACATAAATTGCTCGTTAAAAATAATATTATTATATTGAAAATTATTTTATAAAGAACATTATTGCAGTATGTATTATAATCGCATCCTTTTTTAGGCCATACCAAGCTAAAATCTCATGTCCCTTATATGTCAAATAGTGGATAGTGACGTCATAACTCATACCTACGCCCGTTTAATGCAGTGGGTCTTCTGCATAATATTTATAGTATACAGACTGGTGAAACCTTCAATTATTTGTATGTAAATATCAGCTGACAAAGACACGCCACCTACGGCTGTGACCTTGCTGCGTGTATAGAATTAAATTAATATCTCAGTTGGCTACAGTTTCGGAATTCATATTTCGCTTTTGTATTGCATAGTTTAATAAACGCTGGAGAATGAGTATACGACGGAGAGCAGTGAAATTATTGAAGTAGAGATTTGTGATTTAAATGAATCTGACGGGCTTGTTGGTCTAGTGGTTAGTGAACCTGACTGCTAAGCCGGAGGTCGGGGGTTCGATTCCCACCCAGGACAAATCTTTGTGTGATGAGCACGATCATTTGTTCTGTCTGGGAGTAATTTATCTATATTAAAGTATGTATTTAAAAATATATAATATAATTATGTTTGTCTGTTTTCTAGTTTGGGATCAGATAACCGTGTGTGAGATGTTTCCCAAGATATTTTTTTTTTTTAGATAATGGCCATTACACCTACTTGACTTAAGGGGTTAAGGTAAGGTTAGGGGTATGCCACACGTCCCTGTGGTATCGGAAATTCTTGAGAATATAAAAGGTAAAATCTATATATAATATATAAAACTCTTCCGTTACTGACTGACTGACAGACAACGCACAGCCGAAACTACTGATCGTAAAGAGCTGTAATGTAGCATGTGTGTTTGTTGGGAAGAGTAGGCTACCACTAAGAGAGGATTTTTGGAAATTCCCCCCCAAAGGGGAGGAAAGGGTGGTAATTTAATAAACGGTGGTGCACGCGGACGAAAAGCGCGAGCAAAAGCTACTTAGAAATAAATAAAGAAGAGATATTTATTTTGGGAGATTAATGGCCGTATTCTGAAACGTCAATCAGTTTGAAGCCGCCGTTACTTATGTATCATGCTGTATCTGTCAATATAAGGTGTGAAGTAGCTACAGATATACAATTAAGAATATCAAAACATTTTCATAAAGTTAATTTGGGGGTAACCCTCATAATTTGGAGAGTCAGTGTAAAAATTCCAGAAGTCCAACTTGTTTGATTTTAATTTTTAATTAGCATTTAAGTTCAAACATAATTATCTGAGATAGGCCGCTAATATATAAAATGGGTTGACTCATTTCCACTGAAAACCTCTATTATGGTTGTATGATTGACTCATTATAAACTGAAAACCACTTATTCCACTTCTTCTCGTGTCACTGTAACCCCATCAAAAATCGCCTAAAATGGTACTTATACTTTTGCACCAATAAAATTGACCAACCTCCCGAACCTCATTAAATAAAGTTGTTCATGCAATAACATGATTGAACAGTATTGAATTTAAAATATAGTTCGACTACACAAATTTTCGATCGATTGCTAATAAGGATTCATTGAGCGGCACCTTGACATAGTTTTATTTATACAATGGTTATACAAATACAAGTGTATTTAACTGAATCATATTATGTTATAAGTGCCGAAAAATACCGATGTGAACTACCGATTGAACGGTTTTACGTTTACGGTTTTATGATTACAGATTTACGGTTGTATGGTTTATTTAGATTTTGTATATTTTTGAAGTGAAAACTTTTTTAGCGACGCTGTACACTTTTTGGGATTAGTAAAAATATATTAAATTCGCGTCAGGGGTCACGTGACTGATCGAAAATATCTAAGACGTAGCGCAGGGCGCTTGCGCGAGTGCGTGATGTCATCCTGATGGCTCGACCGTCTTTAAACATGTAAAATTCGTGTATATAAATTGTTTAAAATATGGAAATTGAACAAAGTGCATCTATTAATGCTATTTTTATTTGCTAGTTTCATTTTTGCCGGCACTCCCGAAGTGCAAACCGTTGATTTTTTTATTTTAGTGCTCCTGAATGTTTGAAATTTTGATTAAATACTAGCTATAGCCCGTCCGCGTGGGGTACAGTCATCGCGGCAAAAAGTAGCAGCGTTCTCCTCGGGCTCTAGACTATCTCTATACCAAATTTCATTCATTCTTTAAATCGGTTCAGTAGTTAAGTCATGTTTTGCGTAACACACAGATAGAGTTACTTTCACATTTCTAATATTGAAATAGTAAGAAAGTAAACATTCGGCTAGGCAAAATGACATCAAACGTATGTAACTAATGTGTTGGAATTGGGTGTCGTGGCTACTTCATACTAATCATTTTCAAATGAGGCATATAGTTACGCCATCTATGTAATACATATGGAATGCAATAAAGACTTTAGTATTGTGTATGGGTTAAAGCGCCAGGTAATGCCAAAAAAATAATTTAATTTTATAATCCAAAGAGTTTTTTTCGCTATATTTACAAATTCAAATGGCAAGTAAAGTTATTTATTTCGATGTAAATAACTTATTTTTAACACAGTCTGTGTAAATTAGCGGAGGACGAACTATTGACTTTGAATCACATTCCTGCGAGTAACGATCATGTGTTTAGGTCATCGTAAAAACTTGTTTTACCACAACACATTGATGTTTTGCGAATGAAACTGACGTGCGCCATGACAGACATGTTAAAAAGTTCCGTTTGGACGGCATCCAAAAAGTTTCCATAGTCTGAGCCGATACGTTGCATAAATTGTATTTTCTTCTGCCTGTTCCCAAGCTTTGTTGAGGTCGACATCATAATATGCCTATCTGACCTCTTTAAATGTCTCTGGCATATTAATCAAAATTTTATGCCACGCTGTAACTATTAGTCCAGGATCCCCCGTACATTTTTGAATTTGATTACTATCAAGCTAACTTTTTGTGTGTAGCTTCATAGTGATGAGACGCCCAACAATTGCCTATAAGCAAGCCTTGACTGTGGGACCTAACAGAGATAGCAAGGATACCGTTTGTCGATTAGATAGTTCTCAAATATTTATTACTAACGGAATATTTTTTATTTTAATCTTAATATAATTATCTAATTTAGTCGAAAAAACATTTGTCCGACAAAATCTATGGTCCGATCGATGAGTCCCCCCTTACCAACATGTATTGTTAACCAGGTCATCATAAGTTATTACTAACCAGCTGACTTTTTTTTTTTTACTTAATTAACATTTATAAAAATTAACCGTCACATTGTCCTACAAATTGCGTGGTACGTTATCCCGGTCCTACGCTCAGAAATTGTTAGTACCACAAGACCACTTTTGTCATTACTAACTGTAGGACAATAATATTTTATAATAGGTTAGAGTGTTTTCTACCCAAATGAAACAATGTCCTACAAAAAAACAGGTACGTATCGCTAGTCCGACAAGAAAAGTCATTTTTTTTAGAAAACGACGATTTTTCTCTCCTAGTAACTTCTTAGCCGTACTAACTTGTATCCGGATCAAATGTTGTTATAATAGTTCTAATAACAAATTCATGTTATGTTTGTTGTTAACTAACATATTTATTATTATAGTTTTAAGAACAAATTTTTGTATTTTCGTTATTAATTAACACCTAAGTTTATCAAGATCGTATTGTCAGCATGCTAAATCCTTCATTTCTGTTTTTCAATTAGTTTTTTTTTAACTATCCTAAATAATTTATAGTTAAATATATAAACAATAATGTTTCTTAGGTTGAAATAATATAAAAGTCTTTTTATTAAACAACTTGATGTAGACATTTTGTACTTGTCCCACCAGTCACAAATGCCTGTCTCACCAGTGTCAATATAATTTTTTTTTTAAATGTTTCTACGTAGGTAATCAGTCTAATTCTTCATAATATTCAATGTTTGTAGGATAAATTTAGTATTGAGAGGGAAGTATTTTTTAAAAGTTTAGTGGTCGAACTGAAATCCGACTTTAAGTATACCGCGGCAAGAGAGAAGGATTTTTCGATGTACCACCCTAGTAGCAATAGAATTGGGCAAGATTCTTTGGCAAGATACTTGGAGAAGCACTTTGTAAAGAATTGGACAATTCTCTACCAATATCTACTTGATCAAGATTCTTTATCCAGACTGGCGGCAGACTTGGGACAGTCTGTGCCCAAAATTTGACCAGATTCTTGGCCCAGAGTCCTAACAGATTCTTTATCCAGACCGGCGGCAGACTTGGGACAGTCTGTGCCCAAAATTTGACCAGATTCTTGGCCCAGAGTCGTAACATAGACTTGCGCGAGAAATGCAAAAAACGACGAGAGCGCACCTATTTCCCTCCTTCCCACTTGAATGTAAAAAGTATAGTATTGCAGTGGTTTTCATTTATAGTCTAGTCAACAAGTTTAAAAAAATAATTTAGCTTGCTACGATGTGTAAAAAGTTGAATTATCGCAAGAAATTGTTAAATATTTTTAATAGAATCAGAACTTCTAATACTCTATAGGATAGTCCCAAACTTTAGCAACAGATGGCACCAGATTGCTGGTCAAATTCTGACTACAGCCTGGTTTCAATTCTTGTACAATTCTTGATCTAAAATTTTTTTAAAGTATCTTGATCCATGCTGGCACAAGGCTTTTACTAAATTGCTACTAGGGCACCAGTCACACTGAGTCAAATGGTAATTACGAGAAACTGAAAGAGTTATCGAGGTTTTTGACAAAGGGATATTGTTAATTACTTATTCTGCTATATTATAAAATAAATTTTACTATAGTATAAGTCTCAGTCCCATAATTTTAGCTTATAATTGATGAAATTCCAGTAAAATGTCCCACCATTCACTTTGCAATGCTACTCAATTTTTTTTTGTACTTATATTTTTTTTTTTTAAACTAAGTACAAAAATTTGTTTTAGGTAATTTTTTTTAACTTCCCGCTAAAAATCTCAGATTTTCAAAAATCGGGAAGTTATTGTTTTCACCCCGTTTTTCAAAAATTGAGTTTTCATCGGATCCGACGTTTCGAGGTCCTAGGAAGCTTTCCTGAAAATTTTCACGATGATGTCCGTACGTCTGTATGTGTGTGTGTGTGTGTGTGTGTGCGTGCGTGTGTGTGTGTGTGTGTGTGTGTGTGTATGTAAACCTCTTGTAACTTTTAAACGGCTTGACCATCCCGCACCGAACGCTACATAGAGCGTCGAAATCGATTGATGCGTTCGTGCGATAACGTTGTCGAAAAAAATCGAAAAAAGTGTATTTTTGTAATAACTCTGAACTAACTAACTAACATCGATCGCCGCCAACTGCGTGAGAATCGGTTGATATATTAAAAAGTTACAGCAGTTTAAAAATTAGAAAAATCGGGTTTCATCGAATTTTGATAAGACTTTTGAGTTCGGAGAGCTCAAAACAACACACAGATTGTATTTTTGAGCTCGAAGAGCTCGAAAACTTCGTAGGTGCAATTTTAAGCACCTAGGTATTAACGGAATTAGCGGGACGTTGCAGGAATGGCCTTTAGGGTCAACCGTTTTCCAAATTTTTTTTTTTTAATATTTTTTTTTTAAGTAATTTTTTAATTTCATGAATTGCGAATATACATTTCATTGGAGGACCGGGATAACGTACCACGCAATTTGTAGGACAATGTGACGGTTAATTTGTATAAGTGTTAACTGGGTAAAAAAATAAAAAATCAGCTGGTTAGTAATAACTTATGATGACCTGGTTAACAATACATGTTGGTAAGGGGGGACTTATCGATCGAACCATTGATTTTGTCGGACAAATGTTTTTTCGACTAAATTAGATAATTATCTTAAGATTAAAATAAAAAATATTCCGTTAGTAATAAATATTTGAGAACTATCTAATCGACAAACGGTATCCTTGCTATCTCTGTTAGGTCCCACAGTCAAGGCTTGCTTATAGGCAATTGTTGGGCGTCTTATCAAAATGAAGGTACTCATAAAAAAATTAGCTTGATAGTAATTATTTTTACGACAAGGATCTATACTACTCCTTTTAAGCGTAGGACCGGGATAACGTACCACGCAATTTGTAGGACAATGTGACGGTTAATTTTTATAAATGTTAATTAAGTAAAAAAAAAAAGTCAGCTGGTTAGTAATAACTTATGATGACCTGGTTAACAATACATGTTGGTAAGGGGGGACTCATCGATCGGACCATAGATTTTGTCGGACAAATGTTTTTTCGACTAAATTAGATAATTATCTTAAGATTAAAAAAAAAAATATTCCGTTAGTAATAAATATTTGAGAACTATCTAATCGACAAACGGTATCCTTGCTATCTCTGTTAGGTCCCACAGTCAAGGCTTGCTTATAGGCAATTGTTGGGCGTCTCATCACTATGAAGCTACACACAAAAAGTTAGCTTGATAGTAATCAAATTCAAAAATGTACGGGGGATCCTGGACTATATCGTTGTGTATGACAAAAAAAAAACAATTCACTTTTGTTTCAAAAGTCAAAACAGTGTAAAAGAATATTGGTGATTTTCCTAAAATCAAAGTTATAGCACAGTAAAAGAATGGTATTTGTTGAAGTTTCGAGAGATGTCAAAACAGTCTCATTTCACCTGTACATAAGTCGCATGAATATACGTGAAAACTTTTTGCATATTTAACAATGTTAGGTTTTTGTTAATGACAAGTTTTTTTATGTATAATCCTTACTACTTAGTATTATAAATGCAAAAGTTACTCTGTCTGTGTGTTACGCAATCGCGTTTAAACTACTGAACCGATTTAAACAAATTTTTGTACGGAAAAAATCTAGAGCCTGAGAAATGGCATACGTTATTTTTTGCCGCGATAACCGACACCAACGCGGGCGGATTCGCGGGCTACAGCTAGTTTAAAAATATGAAATTGCATTTACTTATTACACGTGCACTTAAATGTTATTTTTAGGTGCAAAAGTTTGAAGAATATAACAGTATTGACGTACGTTGTCAGTTATGCCATTACTTGCTTTCAAATCTTCAAAGATAAACGGCGCTTAAATAATTTAACGAGCTTTTGTAAACAACGTTTTAGTATTTGGAATGGTTTATTTATCGTGTTTATAATAATATTTGTGTTTACCAACTCACTGTTATGACGTTATTAATACCGTGTGCAGGTAATGCGTTTAATTTTAATGCAACAATTGAAACATGTGTTAGCTTAAAAATAAATCCTTGATTCAACTATGAGTAATGAAAATTTTCAGAATAAGAATATCTTTTTTACTTTTTTGTAGACTAACAGTCTTATTCATAAAAATCCCTTATAATAGGTTTTAAACACTCATTAGTTAAAATGCTCATTAGAACTAATAAACCTTTTATAAAATTGTCTATTCATGAACGTTCAATAAACCCATCATAGTTAAAATGTCGTTATAACACGTTTTAACGCGTTTTAACGTGATTAAGTTGTCGTTCTGATGAATCCATAGATTAAATGGCCAAAAAACGCAAAAAAAAAAAGTTTGATAACGTCTCTCTGACTTGTATATGTAGTTATCTGTGGTCTCTTGTGACATTTGGAAGACTTCTTGTGTTTCGTTCACGCGTTTATTTTTTGAAGAAAATTGGATTTCTTTGTATTTTTTCTTGTGAGTACTACAATAATTAATGGAAAACCAAAAAAATATAAAGAAAAGGCAAAGAAGCGAGAATTGGCTGGAGGAAGTTATGGTTAGTTCAACAATTTTCGTTAAGGTTGACAAGTGTTTATTTACATTTATTTTCGTTGATAAATTGATGGCCTATTTTATTTCCATAGAATTTATTGATGGATTTGGTGAAAACACGATTACACGATTTTTTAAATATCTACTTCCCAGCTCCTTGCAAATAACACTTAACTTCAACCAACTAACCATTAGACGGTTCGGACGCGAAAACAGCTGTTGTATACATTTGTCGGCCATATTTCTGTTTATTAAAGGTTTATAGTCGGGTCGACCCTGTTATAAGTTACGAAGCCGCTATTGAATACTTACAAAGCTTTTTAGCGATATTGAACGTTTATGAATAATGCTTTTCGGGATTCTCATTATAGCAAGCTAATAAACCTATTTTAACTTTTTATGAATAAGACTGTAAGTGTATTTTATTTATGTATTGTATGATAGGAATGTAGGATTAGATGTCCTATATATCAAAATCGTGTAATCAGCACTGATATTATCAAGAGGAAGGATTTGTGTGTTTGTTATTAATAAACACAAAAACTACTTTACAAAACAAACATACAACAAGAGTAACATAGGCCGGCTATATATTTTTATTATAAGATAATTTAAGACGCGGGCAATAGCTATAATATAAAAATCTTTTCGCATAAATCTGACATTACTTAAAATTATTTATAAGGGATAAACAATGGAAACAGACACATCCGTGATCGTGGGTTTGAACCGCAACGGGCTAATCATTTCGCAGTTATTTTGACGCAAACATACAAACATTCATTCATATTCTGTTTAGGAGTTGAAAGCTAACTAAATTTACAATCGAGTTCTAATTGTGGGGGTGGGTAGAAGTCTATCTTGATTTATGGTGAGCTAAGTAAGACATAGGTATTCAAAGTAAATAGTCATTTATTATGTAGTGGATTACTGTGCTGGTTGCGCAGTTACTAATGTTAGTAATTAAACTGTGTTGCCTGTTATTTTTACGACACAAAAGTCGGGCACATAGTTGTCGGTTTACACAGCGACATGTATTTTCCAGGATAGTGTCATCACTGATTCACTTAAACGTATAATTTTATTGAAAAAAGTCCGTAATTTTTCAAAAAAATCCTAGTAAAACATTATTTGTAGTGAATTATTTAATATTAAAACATTATTAGAACTATATAATATTGTCAGTAAAATAAATAAATAAATAGACCTTAAACAAATCACAAAGATAATTACCTTTTCATGTAAAGAATACAGCCAATTGAACCTGAAACAAAAAAAAACATTAGTTTATAAAACCTGATTAGGCTCTGCTAAGGTTAAAAGTAGACAATTTATGAAAAAAGAAAAGTAATTAAAAAAATAATATATGTTTACATTTTTTTTTTTAATTTTAAAATATACGCACACAATACACACTACTTTATTGACCAAAAAACAAAAGCAACCCTTTAGGCAAACAAGGACACTTCAGGAACAAAAAAAATATCTAAAACAATCCTTATAGAGCCTTAGTGGTTACATAAAACAGTATTAGGACACGTGGGATTAATCAATGGATTATAAAATAAAACCTACACAGTCGTAAACAGTATGACATCACCAACCGACTTCTATATTTAGAAATGCCATTCGAGGAAACTTTGTTTCATTATATATTCTGTATATTTATATATATCTGCATTCTTCGAGACACAACTCACGACAGGTTCATAATGTATCACACTTTATAAGGAGAAAAATATGTTAGTTCAATAAAAAAGATGATCTATGCTTATAGGACTTTGAACTATATGTATATTGTGCATTATGTACTATCTTACATAAAACAATAGAAGAAACAGTAAACAAGTGACGTACCTTAACGATGATAGAAATTACTTAAATGACTTAACTGTACGGCGGTGACAAGTCTAAGTCACGTGACTTATCGAAAACAAATGACATCTCCATACATTTAATGTCATTTAAGCGATTTCTACCGTCATTGACGCTAGTAAAAATTTTACATGACTTTTATTATACCTGACCAATTAGCTTAAGGAAGGCTGAGACGCTGAAAGATTCACGCGCATCCCCGCAAATGGCGTGGTATGATATTATTAGCATAAAGCTGAAATTTGATCGCGAACATGCTGCACCACAAATGGTGTCATCACGAATTTAACCACTATAAAAAGTTTAGCCAGTCTCTTACCGATTAAGAGTCTAGTTATTTAAAGCACACATATATAAAAAAAACTTAGTTAGCATTTTTAAATAAAAATTGCTTTATTTAAATATCAACTGGGTAGCGGTGTGGCAAGTGCCGCGGATATACTAATCATTTACTGAACTACGAGTCCTGCCGTGGGAAAAAGCTAAATACCTACATAATCGATTCTTATTAAACCGTTTATCACCAAAATTCCAATCGTTTATAATCAACAATAAAGTTCATTCATAAACATCATTATAAATGTGGTACAACAGTTAACTGTACCGTAAACCTTATATTTCGTTATTAATTAGTATCGTTAATTTCTTTGTCATTACCCATTCTTTACGCTGTCTTCGGTTATGAATATAATTATTATGTTATTTTTATATTAATACAGGTTCATTTTTGTAATATACCGTATTAATATTAATGCAAACTATAAGTATATTGTATCTTCTCCTTCTTTTTAGGGTACCTCTCCGCTACCGGAGGCCTTTAACTTCACAAACCTATCAAAGTCCTGTGCCACGCGAAAAAGTTCTTCTGCGCTGGATATGTACACTCTCAGATGTTGTATGCCTCACAGAATCAACTAATTATAGGGACGTTGTCATTTTTTTTCAAGTCTGTCAATAGCAGTTTAAAATACGGCATTCAGCTAAATCCGGTAACACTGGAAGCTGACCCCCTCTTAGCTTAGGAAATGGTTAGGCAGATGACTTAGAGGCAATCAACTTAATTACCATCAATCTAATAATCTCTAGCACTCAATTAAAAACACAAGAAGTACGCAATTCAAGTTAAACGGCTCGACAAACTATCATAGATCATTGTAATTTGAAAACAAAATATGGGATATTAAAACGTTAATTTTGAACTTATAAACAAGGAGTTATTATAACCATAACTCACAAAGCCGACTAGGTCACTGGTCATTTCGTTAGAGGTTAATGAAAGATATAAAATAGGTGCGCAGGCGCATGTTGCGTGTTTACTTCTCACGGTAAATGTGTTTCAGTGTTAATGCTGGTTAACTGAACTTAACCTTCAAATAGTTAGCCTTAATTAAGTTACAGGTTTATTATACTTTTAATTTGTAGTTCTCCGTCGGTTTGTCTTAATATTTTCTTTACATAGTCTAAAATAAAGAACCTCCCACTGGCTGTGCGCTTAGATCATTTAAACTACGCAATCGATTTTAATGCAGTTTTCAATAATAGTTATTTATGTATATTACAAGCATTTATAACAATTATAAGCGTGCCTGGGCAGAGACCGGACGGGCTTCGGACGGATTTAAAAATGCACAATTGATCAAAATCACTTGAAACAGCTATCGTGACAATAAAATCATTTTAAGGGTTCCGTTCCCAAAAGTTGAAACAGGACCCTATTACTAAGCCTCTGCAGTCTGTGCTTCTGTCTGTCACCAGGCTGTATCTCATAACCGTTGAAACAGTGGAAATTTTTACAGATGATGTGTTATGTAGCCGCTTTAACAACAAATACTAAAAATAGATTAAAATAACTATTCATCACCATTACAACAAGGGAGATTTTTTTGCCTTTTATAGATAATTCTCATAATAGTACGGAACCTTTCGTACGCGAGTCCGACTCGCACTGGGCTTTTTATTTTAATTTTATTTTTTAATGTGTTACATGTGAAGATTATACACTAGTTCTCAGTGAGTTTGGTTGGTTACCATATCTGATTAGCCGTAATATTTATAGATGATACGTAGATACTCTTAATTTTAAGCTTGCTACCAGGAATGTTATTTTATTATTGCTATCAAAATACAGATGCCTTATCAAAACTAAACTCGTGTAAGATGTTAAAAACTAATAAAAATAAAACGGTAACCATTAAAACAATAAAGCCGCGATCACATTGGTGTTTTGTTTTTTATGGGTTTGGCTTTTGCGTAAAAAAACGACAGACTAGAAATTTCGAGCTTTTTTTTAAAAACGTTTTATGCAAGATAAATAACTGTACTTAAGTAGCTTTTAAAATAGGATGGTGTCCGCTAAATCTGTGCGACGGAAAAATCGCATGATAAAAGAATGTTCGTGTGTACGCAGCCTTACTGGTCAATCTTATAACAGGAAAGATAATAAACAGTTCGTTTTAAACGATTATTTATAGTAATTATAAATATTTTCACCTCAGTATGCCGTGTTTATACAAATGTGGGCTAAACAAGGCTCAACTCAAACATTAAAAGCTTATATGATTATAGCGGAAAAAATATAGAATTGAAGCTAATTCTGGGTTAAAATAGAGGTTAGAAAATGTTGAAAAATCTGACTAAAAGAAGACCTTCAAAAGGACTATTACTTACTAATTAATTTAAAAGGAGTGCGTTTATTCAACGAGGTAATCAGTGCATAAAACTGAACAACTTTCCCCAAGAAACAGGTCGAAATCAAAAATTTAAAATAAAATATTCATACATTAGGTACCTCATTGAATTTACACACCACATCATCATTTACATCCTTTTAAATAAATCCCTTATGTTAGCCCTCGGAAATCACGTTAAGCCGTTGGTCCAGACTGTCACACGACTGTCATCTATGACAGTCGTTTAAGTCATTACAATTCTGAGAACCAGTATACGGGATACCGTGATACCGAGTAAGATACGGTATTTAGCTGAATCCATTTCTTGGAAGCGGACCCCAACATAGCTTAGGAAGCAGCTAGTTAGAAGAAGAACAGCATCGATCATACCAAATTGATGAGAATTTATGATTATAAATACACTATGTCCGTATTGTCCGTGATTATACTGAAGATACATTTACGAACATAAATATAGGGAAAGTCTATTAGGACATTTATATGTGTATATTAAATACTCAGAAGCTATGTGTAAGCCGTACTCTACGTTTGCCGTACGTTCGTTTAGCCGTACGGTTTGATCTATATAAGAGGTTAAGCCGCGCTCGCCTCGGTTAGTCCGTAGATGGGTAACTTTTTCTAACAATTTTTCATACCGAGACCCCTCCGTGCCTCGAAAAGCACGTTAAGCCGTTGGTCCCGACTGTCATACAGTGATCTTTGACAGTCGTAAACCATTACAATTCTGAAAACCAGTCTTACTATGGGATACTGTGTTACCCAGTAAAATGGGTTGTGGAGGTCAGGCAGGCAGTCACTCTATGGAAAATAAAGAAGAAGGAAGAAGGTGTTCATTTATTTTAAATCCGGTAAGACTGGAAGCCAACCCCAACATAGCTTGGGAAAAGGAAGATGATAAAAGAACAAACTATCACAACCCTACAGTTTTCATTTGTACACTAAATACTACTGAAAATGTAATAAGCGTAAAATAAACGATATAAGCAAATAGCCGTAAGTGACTTAGATAAAGATCGGTGCAAAACGTTACTATGTGAAAATATTCTACAATAGACCGGTATTTTCTTTGTTTTACAGAGTTATGTAAGACTCGCCTGTGTATAGTGGAGATAAATGGATAGAATTTATATTGTGCGAAAGAATTTAACCAGGGGATAGAAAAAGGTGTTTACTGAAGTTAAGAATGTTTCTTTGTGTGTAAGGAATGCATAGAAATTAATCATAAACCATGATTGGTTGGAAAATTGGTAGACATAAGATTGACGATCTCCTTGGTCAAGTGGCGTGCACACCAGTTTTCAAGGTGTCGCCAGCTCTGAGGTCCCGGGCTCGGTCCCCGGACGGGTCAATGTATAAAAACCACTTTTCTACATTGTCTCGGGTCTGGGTGTTTGGTACCTTCGTTGTCTCTTATTCAATAACATAAGTGCTTTAGCTACTTAGATTGGATTCGGAGCAATGTATGTGATGTAGTCCACATTTATTTTTTTAAGTTAGTGATTCTAACTAGGTTTTACGACTGCGGTCTTAGAGGTAGGGTTAAAATGATGATTATCTATACATATAATAAAACAGTAAAAAAACTGTGTCTGTACATTGAATATATTAAAAAAATAATACTTGAGGGGGGTTTACAAACAGTTATAGAGCACGAATCCAAAAAAAAAATTCTGTCTGTTTGTCTGTTTGTCTGTATGTCTGTTTGTCTGTTTGTTTGTACACGCTAATCTTCGAAACTACTGGACGGATTTGAATGATTTCTTTTTTGTTGTATAGATATTAAGTCTGGGCAACATATAGGCTATAATTTATCTTGGAAATTTGAACACCTGATGCAGAACCGCAACAGACCAGCTAAACTATAAGAGATACAAAAATGGTACCATAACAAAAATTGTTCCACGTGATGAGCATTTTCTGCTGAGAGAATAAATTTGAAGATCTGGAACACCTGTTGTGGAACTCCAAGAGCCCGACTACACCATAACACATATAGGAATGATGTCTCAGCAAGAGTTGTTCAGCCTGATGAGCACTCTCTGTTGACGTATAAAAATTGAAGATCTGGAACACCTGTTGTGGAACTCCAAGAGCCCGGCTGCACCATAACACATATAGGAATGATGTCTTAGCAAGAGTTGTTCAGCCTGACGAGCACTCTCTGTTGACGTATAAAAATTGAAGATCTGGAACACCTGTTGTCGAACTCCAAGAGCCCGGCTACACCATAACACATATAGGAATGACGTCTAAGCAAAAGTTGTTCGGTCTGATGGGCATTCCCTGTTGACTTATAAAAATCGAAGATTTGAAACATCTGACTTGGAAATCAAAGCTATCACTAATTTCACTGTATAATTATAAAATACCATAACCTTTAGGACTGATTTTCGATGACGATGGTATATCATTTATAATTCGACTTTACTGGCCAAACTCCCTTTTTTTTTATCGAATATATTTGCTTTCGGGCTTATGTTATTTGAGCGTTTAATTTACTTTGGATTCACTTAGATTTTAATTGATCAGGCATCTTCACAATAAAACTATTAACCATGATGAAAGAGGTCAAATCTTTCCCAATGTTCCAAAGGAGCTAAAAGATTGAGGATCATAAGATCCGAAGAATCTACCGAAGAGCGTCAGGAGAGACTTGATGCTGTTCGAGAAGATCAGGCTGCAACTCGCTCCGTGGAAACCTCTTCGGATCGCGAAGCACGCCTGCATTCTCATCGTATTTACGCATCTACATCCAGGTCTCTAGAGACCAGTGAAGAATATGATGCGCGACTGACCGCTGATCGTGAGCAAAAGTTCTGATGAGCATTTCCTGCTATTTTACAAAAATGAAAGATCTGGAGGGTCTCGAATCGTCTCGCGCATCACGTTGTTTTCCTGTCCCCGGGCTCTTAGAATTTGACATCAGACGTTTCAGATCTTTTATTTTGATGACCCTGTTGTCGCTGGCATAAGCCACAGGATCCGCGTACGAAGTCGCGGGCAGAAGCTAGTATTATAATATGGATATTATATTATTCCTTCTCTATATGGAACGATGCCTGTGCCCAGCAGTGGGACGTTTATAGGCCGGTATTATAATATTCCTCTTACTATTCTTACAGTCATCCGTGTTTATGATAAATTACTATAAAACCTAATTTATTCAAATTCTGACGCAACATATGAATGGTAAATATTGTGTGGGTTGAAGGAAGCAGATTGCACTAAGTTGTCCACCTTTACAAAACAGAATACATACAGAAGGTCAAATCAATACATTCGCAAGAATCAACCCACGCGCGAGATGTAACATAAGTACTTCTTGAAGGCCTACTTTATCGGTAAGTAAACATATTTTTAGACAGATACATAACAAACTCGGTTTATACCACGGCTCCACCCGCGTAGATTCGGTTGTAGTGGTAAACAGTAGCTTATTCCTTATCAAAATCGAGTTCAAAGTTCCAAGTTTTACGAAAATTGGTTTAGCCGTGAAAGCGTATCAAACAGAGGCAGATTCAATTTTACAGTTGCATTTAATATTAGTATGCATGGTTTTCAGTATTTTAGAATCAATAGCAGAATGTAATGGAAAGTCGTTATTTTAGTCAGCTGTTCGCTACATCTTCAAGATTTTGAATTGAAACGATATAGGATGAAATACTGTACGATTCTTCTTCGGCTTTTATCATACTAAGAAAATTAGTTAAAACAAAACAAGTGAAAGTTCCTGTGTCCTCTCCGTTGAAATACGTTCCTTCAAGATTCCGCACAATTTTGATGGGCGGTTACAAATTCACCTTCTTTTCTTTCACTGTCACGTGTATGTTAGTAGGTTAACAAAGATAATATTTTCACGTTTTAGCAATTACGAATTAATTACCTATGTTTACTGTGGGATTCGTAGCGTTAAAGTTATGGTATAATTTTAATCAGCGCAAGTACGGTTTATGACTAACTGGCTTCTTTATACACAAGATCTTTTGTTGATTTAAGAGCAATAAGATAGCGTCTCCGGAATCTACAGAATTCATTTAAAAGGTGTGCGTATATTCAACGAGGTAATCAATTGCATAAAACTGAACAACTTCCCTAAGGAACATTGGTCAAAATCTTAAAATAGATAATGAACTTTTCATATAAAGTGACAGGTCACGTGACTTATGTTTTTATGAAAATTAAAGATGATTTTCTTTGTTGAATTTACGCCGTCCTTTTAAATTGATCCTGTATATTCAGTACCTACTCGTATAATAATTAGAGTATGCCTGATAGTTATGAGGTACTTAGTACATTTATATTGCTAATGAATTTGTATGTAGACTGTTATTCTTCGAGGAATCACAATTATTTGTATTACTTACGTAATTAATTCTGTGGATGTTAAAAAAGTCTTGTCGTCAACGTAAAGGCCATTTGACCAATCAGATCTTTGGCCGTTGATGTTATGGTAATTCAATTGCGAAGATAATTGTCTTTGCCGGCTTCCATGGTCTTAGCAAATTGCTCTTTGAAGCAGAAACTGTCCTCCAAATTGACTAACTTCTATCATACTAAAAATCCTGACCCTAAGACAAAGGTAACAATTCCTAATTTATTTACTAACCATTGCTCGTCAAAACCTAGTCGAAATTTGCTAAGCGAAAAGGCAATGGTCTCCGAACAAATATTAAAGCACGCTTGTTAATCACTTCATGGTTGTCAAAAGCTGAATTTCTTCACATAATAATTGATCGTTGTACTACATTTGTTATTTCGTAAACGTGAAAGGTACTGTCGCACGCAATTTTGAGGAAGTATTGGTAGTCAGCACGTGTTTATGAACCAAATAAGCTGCTGAAGAGAATGTTGAAAGCTATATGGTCATCATGTAATGGTCATTACGGGTCAAGACGGGCCTGTTGGTCTATTGGTTTTCGATCCTGACTGCTAAGCCGAAGGTCGTGGCTTCGATTCCCACCCAGGACAAATGTTTGTGTGATGAGCACGATCATTTGTTCTGTGTCTGGGTGTTATTTATCTATAATATGTATGTTTATCAGTTGTCTGGTTGCCATAGTACTGGCTCTGCCTAGTTTGGGATCAGATGGCCGTGTGTGAGCTGTCCCAGATATTATTATATTATGATTATTACTGATAATTGTTGGTTACCATCAGAAGTTGTTAATGAGAAAGTGTGAAATATATGACATAATAGCCACGTACCTACTATAGTCTGAAACATCCATGCCCAGAAAAAACAATGAGCAAAAAGTAGATAGTTTAAATATAAAACTAAGCAAGAAGATGCATGTATTTTCTTAACCATCAGGACCAAGTACAGTCTAAGTTATAAAAAACTAGGTGTTGTCCGCGGATTCACCCGTTTGGTTACCGCTTTCGCGATTCTATGACTTTTCCAGTTCTTAAATTTGCTACCTCCCAAATGTTATTAAGATTCGTCCAGCTGGTGAGTCGTGATATCATAAACGACAGAGTTATTTTCACATTTATAAAATTGGTATGGATACATAATTAGTATATGACTTAAATACAATAAAAAATTAAGAGCAGTATAGAGTGTGTTCAGTGACGTGGTTTTTACTATCTAGATAAGTAACTCTTTTGATTTGGAAGAATTAGAAATAAACTTTTTTGCACATTCATAACAAGCTAAATGTTTCTGTTAGGCGTGGATCCACATCGGTAGTGTCTAGGTGGGATTTGAACCTGCAACTACATGATCGCAATCCAACTCTGTAGCCATTAGGTTATCAGCATAGCCAAAGCAGGTAGCTTGGTAACGAACGTATGGTAACCTCTTATTATGTTGTTCTTATAATGAAACTCCGATCAATTGGATACTTCACATGTATCTTGAGTTATTTGCATTGCAAATGCCAGTGGTCTTATGGTCCGCATGATGTCATAATGACGTAACACTTTCGCTAACCGACCGGTTCTTATCCGATTTCTTTACGAGTTTGCCAAATTACGAAATTTACGCCTCCTTAGTTTTCGATGTTGCACTCAACATGCAAGTGTGGCGATTTTTGTGGCAAAATTGATTTTGTTTTAACGACGAGTTTTTGTACCCGAACTTATTATTAATCGTTGGTGGAATCTTACCATCATCTTGCTGAATATAAGCATAACGGTAGTAGGTAGTGGGTTTGGGAATTTCGAATGTTTTAAAAATATATTTTTTTTTGTTCTAGCGTTAACTTTTTTATTTTAAATGAAAAAACTGCTTCCAAAATAAACAACGAAAGTTATTTTTAAGTATTCCACAATATCTCCGGTCTTATTAAAGCGATTTGTTTGAAAGGCCTTCATCCTTTTAAAATTAACCATGATCTCATAAAATACCCCAAGGGTCGTTCTTAAGCATTTTAACATTTATACATGGCAAACCAGTATTCATTTGTATTATTTATAAATCAAGAAGTTCTAAGAATATGGAAAGAAGAAACAATTGAAAATCACTCAATATTAATTCACTGTTACTTTAGATGTTTATCTGTCACTTCTTTACCCCTTAAAGTGACAGAATGCTACTTGAAATTGACTTGCGTTTTAGTATTCGGCCAAAGGAAAATTTAAGCAAGACTTAAAGATAAATGGCGTTTGTGTATTTGTGGTAAACACAACTGTTACCGTTCTTGCTTGTCCGTTCTGGGTCGCTGATTACAACGGTGACCATCTGGCAACAACACCTGCCTTGAACTGTTATAATATACAATTTTGCTTTGATTTGTATTTGTTATTAATAGAAAAAGTCGGTTTATCCGTAAGATAACTGTTGTTTTAAAAAATACATATTTTATTATGAAATAGTGCAACGACATTCAAGTTGTATGATATTCAAAACATGCGACTCGAAGGACCAATTTCGGAAAGGCATAGTCTGTACTATATAGTATCTATTATTTGGACACTTATGGCTTATGAAAATTTAAATCTTCTGAGAAATAAAGTTCTCCTTCTAACTCGCGATATTTAATATACTTACCTAATGCTGCATAAAATTTCGCCTATTGCATGTACTATAAGATATTGTTTCATTTACATAGGTACATTAAGGGGTGCAACATAGGTACCTATCTCGACCTAAAAAGAAACAATTTGGGTGATATATTATATCAAAATTTGTAAAATCTATTTAAAAATATATCTTTCTAACAAAATAAATGCAAAAACTTTCTGAGCTCCACCTCATCTTATCTAATTGGAGAGAGGCTGAATGGGCCTTGACTGCAATACGTGGTGATTCACAGTAAGGAGGTACTTATATTACGACGCGCAATTGTTTTAAGACAAGCAACCTTTTTACTGATGACGTACTCCTTGTCTTGGTCCTTCGGTGTAACAAAAGACCAAGGTCAGAATTATAGAAGCCTGTAATTGTCCCACTGCTGGGCAAAGGATTATTCTCATGACGAAGGAGTTCGGAACGAGCGTGTTACCACCACGCATGCTAAAGTAAAAATAAAATTTAAGTAATTTTCGTTGTTTGAACTATGTATTTAATAATAGTATACTTATATTCTACATTTCAAGGCTCTATGAATTAGAGGTTCGTTTGACATAATGTATAGGTACTACATGTTCAAGTAGCTGAAACAATAATATGATTTATTATTTGGTTGTTATAAAACATTCTATTCAAACACAGGGAATCAAGAATCAATACCAATCAGTAAAATATTGAACTATGTAACATATAAATTGTAAACATGACAAGTACTATTTTTACTGTATTTAAAATAGTAAAAAATAACTTACCTACATTAAACGCTTAGCTAAATACTTAAATATGTATAATATGCGTTCTTATCGAAATAACGATCACAGGCAGACAACCTTAACAAATTTAAAAAAAGGAAGTTAAAGATAAGTATAATAACAGTCAAAATATTTGTATTACTGTGTGCGGTAGACTAAAAAAACAGCTCCTAAGTACCTATCCGTAGTCTTAATTTAAGTAAATGATAACAATTAAAGATATGATCTCAGTAAGTAATTAAGTACTCTTCGGCCGCTGTACCAGTTTTCACCATATTGATGCAGCATTTCTTGCGATGGGTACCACATTCACATGGGTAATATCTTGGGACAATCTCAGACATGGCCATCTGATCCCAAACTAGGCAGAGCCTTTACTATGGCAACCAGACAGCTGATAAACATACTTTTATATTTCTAAAAACATACATATTATAGATAAATTACACCCAGACACAGAACAAATGATCGTGCTCATCACACAAACATTTGTACTGGGTGGGAATCGAACCCATGACCTCCGGCTTAGCAGTCAGGGTCACTAACCACTAGACCAACAGGCCCGTCAAAAGAATGGTATGTGAAGATAATTCCTCACTAGCTCAGGTTTACTCTACAGCAATCAGCAACCCACTTGGTTCCATAAGAAGATAGTCAGAGCATAATAATATGTATATAGGTGCCTAATAGTTATTATAACTAGGTACACTCCGCTCCTAGGGATGTGCCATAACAGGCGTTGCACAAGAGGGTTTCTGGTTTGCTCTTTTAAGAGGTAACAGATCCCTCCTTCATGTGCTGATGGTGACCAACGGGGTGGTTTTAGTGAGGTAAAAATCCCACACTCCTCGGCCTTAATCCCCATAAGACCGGGCGCCTTTTGAACGTTTCTCCTCGCAAACAAAAAAAAAGGTACGCTCCGCTGTTTTACACGTGTTGTGTGAGGTCCCGTATACTGATCGGTATATCTGTTACTTTAGGTTTTAATTCTAGCTATACATAACTTTGTGCAGGTACCAATAATTGTCATCCATATCCATTTACAATCTTTAAAGTAAGGTCGTTACAAACAAACATACATTTAAACAATCAAACTTTTGCGTTTATAATATAAGTCAGATTACATGCAGACATTGCAATAAAAACTGCCCACACAGAACTTTGTTTCGTAATTTTTAAAGATTACTAGAGTTAGACTATTTAATTTTGCATTTCAAGGATGCGTGGGATGAGATGTGTTCTCAATATCTTGGAATTAATTTGCAACAGCTTCATAAATCATATGAAAAGTTTACTCAGTAAAAACCCAACGTTTTATGTAACTATTAGTTGCTAGAATTAATAAAATTTAGATACCATGCAATAGTGTTCATTATTTTCGTCTTTTATATGTCCAGAGTATTAAGGTACCTATTTAATCGTTTACTATATTACAAACAGCTATGTTTTACTTTATTATAAACATGAATATTAAAAACAGCCAAAATAATATTAATATGGTCTAAGACCCATTTGAAAATTGCCAAAAACTTTTCTAAAAACGGTACGTAGGTATTTTGTAGCAAATCTGCAAAAGCTTCTGATTCATAATATGAAAGATTTTGTCTTTGATTTTGTCAAAATGTTTGAAAACAAACATAACCGTATCTCAGGGTCCTACGCACAACAGGAAAAAACAGTATCCTATATGTTTGCCCAAGATTAACTTTGACGTGAAGAAGTAACAGACAAACCAACAGACAAACAATTTACATGATAATAATATACCTAATTGCAGCTACACAATTGCATCGATATGCAGCTAGCACTAAATGATTTCAACATAAAGAATGTAATTAAGAATCTTAAACTAGATCCAGCTAAGGCCATTGGAGCTTATAAAGTTTTGTAATAAGCAACAACTAAATACGAGCACACAAAAACGATATTTGATAGACACTGAAATGATAATTAAGTATCGGATTTATACGTTCCGAAACAAGTGACAATGATTATGAAACTTCATGGGCGGTGAGCGCGAAATAAGTTGTCTTAAAAAATTTATCATCAGATTGACAAAATATTTGAAACAAGTGAAATATACTTATACAAAATCGCCTAGATTTTAGGGACCTAGGTTATAGGTATAAAAACTTTTTAAATTAAACAATATTTAGAGATGTCAGGGATAGATGTTTATTTTTCTAAAACAGTTCGTTAAAAACATCTGTTTTTAAATATTACTGTAACGTCGATGTTTTCAACATAGACCATGACCTGAATGTTTTAATGAGCTTCTATATAACATCAAACACTTTTGATTCTGTATTTACTTCTCATATGACGCCCCTCTATCATTAATACACCAACTAAAATTCCTACAAATAACTCCGAAGCATAATCCAACAATTTACAACCAGCATAAAGTTTAAAACGATCATTTAGTAACACATAAAACCAACGAATTGAGATTATACGCAAAACCCTAATTGTGTCAACGAAAATACGAAATTCGACTTCTAAACGATTAATCGAGAAACGGCGCACTAATCCATGTTATTTACTTCCGAGCATACAAGTGTAAAACAAAATCATTTCGGAAATCGATCGGCTCACCTTGATAATCCGTTTATTTTGACAGCTGGTGTACGTCAACAAAGAAAACAATAGCTTGCACTTGTCCACGCTACGAGATAATTACTATTGAGATAACACCAAAACAAACTGTAATAACGTCACAACAACACAGTTATTATAATCACAAGTTAAGATGAGCACAGATTTGAGCTTCGATTAATTAAACACGATACACTAATTCGGAAGTTTCGTTATTTTCAAATGGTCGCGCGCGTCGCGGCATGCGCACGAGTCGTGGTCGCGCACAACACTGACTTCGCAGCCGCCATTTTCTCGGCAAATGGTGGGAGAAGGCACCGAAATAGGAAATAAAATGGAAAAAGAAGGCTGTGTGGCTAGTTTAGCGTGCGCTACTCATTAAAGAAAAAAACAGCATGGATGTTAAGGCTTTGTGTCTGTAAAACTGCGGTCTTATTGATGTTCCCTTGTAAGAAGTAGTAAACTGCGGATAAATCGAAGTATTTATCTCAAGTGTTCTAGCTAAATAGGCTTTTAAATGCTTAAAACGTCGTTTTATTGTCTCGTTTGGCTAAAGCTATTATTTTATTTAGAGGTACATCAAGAAGAGAATTCTCCGGAAACAGGAGGAAATCTTAAAGCGATAACTTAAAACAAGAGTCCAAAATTCAGGCCTTAGTTTAATCATGAACTAGGGTAAAACATACTTTACACTATACGACATTATAAATGATCATATTTAAAATAATAGATCAACTTAAAATATATTTGAAAGAACTTTAAATGCCAACTCTTGTACGAGTTATAAAGCGAAATACAAGTCTGAAAAGTTTTGAGGTTATTTGGCTACCTAAAAATTCCTAAATTTAAGATAAAGCTACTCAAATTGGTCCTTACAACATAATATAAAATCAGCCTTCTACAATTCAATTGGACCTACACAGAAGAGAACGACACAAAATTTCGGCACAAAATCAAACTTATCAAAATATCATATAAAATTATCATTTAAAAATCCGACTTTTAATTTCTATTGTGGAATCTAGTGTTTTTGAGTTGCTTTACTTCAAACAATCAACTCAGCTTATCGCAGTTCACTGCTGGACATAGACCTCCCCCAAGTTGTACTGCATCACCCGGTCCTCCGCCTTCCGCATCCAGTTCGACCCATACAATTTTCAGGTAATTGGTTTATCTGGCCGTCATCTGGCATCTACATTACTTACTTATAATTTGCTTAAGTATGTACATAATATATTATTACCTACTTTCTAAATTATAAGTGATGTATCACTTGCGGACCCAGCCCAACTGCGCACGGGTAGCGCAGCTTTATTATATTATACAGAAAACCTTCCTCCTAAATCACTTTATCCATTAGTGAAAACCGCATGTATATTTGTCGTTTTAGCGTTCGGGCAGACAGACAGACGCTTCAAGGGAGTTTCTTTTATACTACGTTATATATAATACCGGCCTGAAAATGCCCCACTGCTGGGCATAGGCCTCTTCCCATGGAGTGTAGGAAGGAGCATTGATCACCACGCTTGCTCATTGCGGGTAAGCGATTTCAGATTCCTGGTTCTCTTACTATGTTTGTCAATGGTGTCTTAGAATAATTAAGAAAGTACTTACGTAAAACTTTGGAAAGGTAACATTAGTACTTGTCTGGATTTGAACCCGCAACCATGTGCATACGAATCCGGTCACTGAGCTACTAAGCCACCACAACATATTATGTTATACCTATGTATATTTATTAGTGTCCGACCGAAATTTCGGTTTCGGTTTCGGTTTCGGCCAGTTTCGGCCAAAAAATCAAGTTTCGGCCCGAGTTTCGGTTTCGGCCAAAAACGGCCGAACCTTTCGGCCGCGCCGAAACTTACAACACCTTCGGGTCGCGCTCGGCTAACGTCGGGCGCGCTCGGCACGGCTGGCAATATGGCGTTACAAATAGTGTTTTTTTTTTCACTTTATTAGACCAGGGCCGAAGCCTTCAAAATTTGTAAAAAGTGAAAAAAAAATACAGTAGGATGAAAGCCATTAGAAAAGGAGGGGAAAATGATAAAAACGAAAGGAAAAATAAATTACGGTCGATCCGAGCTCGGGAAGTGGGGGAGGGGGGGTTTTAAGGGTAAAAAATGGTTTATCTTGATTTCCAGCAAAACTTCAAGTCCTATGGAAAAAAGTTAAATGGCAAAGTTGTAGGTAATAAAAAGATCTACAACTTTTGTATTTGCAATTTTTTCACATAACCTCAAAATTTAGGTGAAAAATTCAAATAACCAAGTTTTTGGTTTTTTATTTTTATCTTCTTCAAAAATTTTTTTTTTTTCACGAAATTTGGTGAAAACTTACCTTTTTATATCCCAAATACGCTGTAATTTATTTGATTAAAAATATTTATTTTTTCACCTTATTTTGAATTAATATCAAAAAAACACCCTAATTTTCAATCGGAAATTCACCCGTCAAAATATCGGATTTTTTCAAAAAGTATGGAGGTTTTTTGTTTGTTGAAATCTCTACTTTCTGATGGTGTAAAAAAAATACACATTACTATAGTAAATGTTCTCAGAAAATGCATAATCACTATGTACAATTTCATAAAAAAAATGTCATTGCTTCATTTTTTTTCAGTTTAAAGTTTATTTATTAAATTCGAATTACATTCATGTCATAGAAAATCTCACAAAATGATTCAGATGAAATTCTGGATGAAGAACCAATCTGGAAGAAAAACTGAAAAAAATTGAAGCTATGACATTTTTTTGATGAAATTGTACATAGTGATTATGCATTTTCTGAGAACATTTACTATAGTAATGTATATTTTTTTTACACCATCAGAAAGTAGAGATTTCAACAAACAAAAAACCTCCATACTTTTTGAAAAAAGATGATATTTTGACGGGTGAATTTTCGATTGAAAATTAGGGTGTTTTTTTGATATTAATTCAAAATAAGGTGAAAAAATCAATATTTATAATCAAATAAATTACAGCGTATTTGGGACATAAAAAGGTAAGTTTTCACCAAATTTCGTGAAAAAAAAATTATTTTTGAAAAAGATAAAAATAAAAAACCAAAAACTTGGTTATTTGAATTTTTCACCTAAATTTTGAGGTTATGTGAAAAAATTGCAAATACAAAAGTTGTAGATCTTTTTATTACCTACAACTTTGCCATTTAACTTTTTTCCATAAGACTTTTAGTTTTGCTGGAAATCAAGATAAACCATTTTTTACCCTTAAACCCCCCCCCCCCCTCCCCCACTTCCCGAACTCGGATCGACCGTAATTTATTTTTCCTTTCATTTTTATAATATTCCCCTCCTTTTCTAATGGGTTTCATCCTACTATTATTTTTTTTGGTTTTAAAAATTATCGACCCTGGTCTATATAGGGTAGTTAAATTTTCAAACAGAACCTCTGTAACTGTGCTGAAATTTCATTGTGATAAATCTTTGAAAGTAGAAACCTGTAATTATAGGTTGGCGAGATATTAATTTTAGAAAAAAAAAACGGTCTTACTAACATTTTTTCGACTTTTTAAGGACTTTTTTTTTATATAAAAGGTTCGGTTTCGGTTTCGGTTTCGGCCGAAACTACAATGAAACCGAACCTTCGGTTTCGGTTTCGGTTTCGGCAAAATAACATGTTTCGGTCGGTCACTAATATTTATGTAGTTATTGGCATTACTTGTCTTAGTAAAAAGGTGACCGTTACCAAAGATCGCATGCGCATTGCGCCCTGCGCCGGAAGTATGAACCGGCACTTCGGTTTTGCCCCTAACTACTGTTCCAGCTTTATTCAATTCTCTTGTAGCACTGTTAAGATAAGATTAGATTGGATTCATTAATTTTTAATGAGCATGTTAAAGCTTTATGTGTACTTGCTAACTCACGTATACAGGATGTTACCGAAGAACTGCTGTATTGTAAAATTTGAGCTTAAATTTTATTATTCTTTATTGGACACAAAAAACTATTACAAAAACTTACATAGTGAATGATGTACAAAAGGCGAGCCTAACCCAATTTTCAGTTTTCTTCCAAACCTTGGACGGAGTCAAAATTTTTAAAATGAATCAATGAAAAAGATACATTTAAAAATGTGATTATTACAAGCCTCCACACCTGACTCTTAAAATGCCTTATCTTCGTAAAAAAATACTGATCTGATTTTTAGAGAAAAAAGTACATGCCAATTATTTTTTATTTAATAACTGACTGACTAATTTATAATATTTTTACTCATTCGTATCCGTTTTGACTCCATCGTGTCTTTTCTTTTATAACTTTTCGCTTTGTTTTATGAAATTCTGCGTCACGAAGAACGAATAGTAGACTACGTATACAGGTTGTTACAAAACCGACCATAAAGCCATTAAAAAATGAGTCGATACATTTATGAATGAAAAAAAGAAAAACTATTAAGGAAGACAATTGTTACGTAAAATAGGTTCTTATTTTTTGTTCTGTTAAATAATCTGGTTCCCTGACATGACAGCTTACTAGGCTTGACAACATTTTTGGCTTTGATTATCTATATACATAATTCCAGTGTCACGATGTTTGTCCGGTATGAGCTCCGAAACTACTGAACTGATTTTAATCAAATTTGCACACCGTGTGCAGTTTGATCCAACTTGAAAGACAGGACAGCTTAGATCACAAATATAAAAAAAAATTGAGACCGCGGGCGGAGCAGCGGGAAACAGCTAGTTAATTATATTTTTCCGGGGTATTTTATAACACGTTGTATATCTGAGGTCACGGCCAAACATAAACCGGCCCAAAAACATGTCCAGTAATAATTATTAATTAATTTTCGCAGTATGATGTTAGAATCTTGTTCTTGTTAGAAGCTTGTTTGTCCAGAGGTCATATAGGTCACTCGACAGTCCTCCATTAATAATAATAGGAAATTGTTCAAGAAACACGAGAAGAGGCTTCACATATTTTTTCGTTATGTTAGAATTATTTCTTGTTGCGTCAATTTTTGTTTACTACACACCAGCTGCGCCCGCGAAATAAAATGTAGCAATTCAGGGTGTCAGGGTGTCAGGTATCTCTAGAACATTTTTTTATCAAAATTGGTTTAGCCATTTAGGTGTGAAGAGTTAACAAACATAAACACACACTCACAAACTTTTGCATTTATAATACATATTAGCGTGTATGCTTACACTCACTTAAGCATACATATAACATAGGGATAATAATGAAAATAAAATTAATCATTTTTCTAAAAGTATTGGAAAATGTATCAAGTGAAATAGATTCAAAAAAAAACAAAACTAAAATGTAACGATACCCTGTTGTACACAGAAGATAATCCAAAGCTATCTTCTACTTCATACACAAATCGTGTAGAATTCCTACAGAGCTCTGTACAACATAAGTAATAGGCAGTGATAGAATATTCGGTGAAGAAAAAAAAATAATAAAATACCATTCTGCATACCTAACTAATCTATGTAGAGAATAACCGACAAGGCCCAAATTTGGCTCGGAGGAAACTCTTTCACTGACGTTTTCATGGTTTGAAGCATAAGGCAATTAAAATACTACAATTAAACCACAATACTGCGGTTTTATTTCTCTTGAATTGATGACCTGTATAGAAAAACACTAAGCATAATAACAATACCTTTCTTAGAAAGTGTGAGAGCCTCTCACTAAGCTCCCTAATCTCCAATAACTCTGAGGTAGAGCAGTTTACGAATTTTTTCGCCGGATTCTGAAACGTCAATCAGTTTGAGGACACCGTCAAGTCTGATGCTGTCTCTGTCGCTATAAGGTGAAAAGTGACAGTTAGAAATCAAAATCAATCATTCCAAAATGTTTTTATTTCTAGTAAACCTAAAATAAGCGCTCTAAAAACGTTAACTTTAAAAACTACTGACTCTAGATGCGCGGTTCCAAAGTGTCATTCCTATGGAGAAGAACCGGCAAGAAACTCCATAAGTTACTCTTGTTGAAAAAAATATTTTGTTTACAATAGATCATAAAATATGTGCGTCAATAACGCTAGGAACATAAAAAAAGATACTTGTCTTATTAATTATAACAATGAAATCTTTCCTAGTAACGGAAGAAAGCAAAAGCAATTCTATTGAATATGTTCTTTACGCTGTTGACGCATTCACAAAAATTAATGATAATTATTAAAACTATAACGTAAAAAAACAATACGAAAGAAAAAAAAGAAAAATTAAATTGTTACATACCATAATATGTACTTAGTCAGACCTAGTCAGACATTTAAGAATGTGTTAAATTTAATAAGCCTTTTAGTATTCTGGGTTTTGTGATTTTTTATCTAAGTTTCGTTTCGTTGAAAGAGGTTGTTAATTTGTTTGTTTGTCTTAGCAAATTAAAAAAAAAACAGGTATGTGATAAATATTTGGTTGGTTTTAAATAAATACGCCATCTTAAAACCCCCGGCAAAAGTTTATTACCCCATAAATTCAAGTCTAATCTATAATTTATCTATTATCGTTTCGTTTTATGTGTTTATGTAGTTATTTGACTGCATGGATAGCCGAGTAGTATAGGTCACCACGCTAATTACCACTGCGCGACGTGCTGCGGGTTCAATCGCTGCATGAGACAAGCATTTGTGTGATCCACAAATGCTTGTTTCAAGTCTGGGTGTTCTTTGTGCATGTGATTTGAATGGTTGTGAAACCCCCGCGACACAAGGATTAAATTCCTTAGTGCGGGCATCGTTTTTTTTTATAAAAAAATAATAATAATTTTTAAATAACTTTATTTGTAGGTGTTTCTTATTATTTATATATTTTGTATTTTTCTTTACCTTTCGTAGTTTTTTGCCACGCGATAGTTAATCAGATAATATAGAAAGCTACCTAGCTAATGCGTTGCAATGCGGCGAATATTTTAGCTGCACATTGTGTGTTTTTAAGGTCACAAACCCTGATAGGCGTTGTCAGAAGACTCTAACCAAGTTTCATCACATTTTGATCATCATCATCAATCAGCCTATCGCTTTCCCCTGCTGAACGTAAGCCTCCCCCCAAAGAGCACCAACTGCGTCTTAAGCTGCCATTTTTATCAGTTTTCAAGGAAATATATGCGACAAACATTGATTTTTATTGATAAAGATTATGTTTAAATAAAGTTAATTTTAATATTAAAAGCTGTAAGACAACTTTTCACTACCAACAAGGGCCTCTTACCACAAACCGAACAAAAACATTTCCATAAAACTTAATTCGAAAACTATTATGAAGTCCTTGAACTTTTATATTAAACTGTTGTAAGTTGTAGATCAACTGTTCTCTGCCACGTTCACATTCCGTGTTTTCATAATTATTAACATCATCAATACAATCACGTTATTTGTTACTTATTAACGGATCCGGCCCGATTAACAGGTAGTACAGAAATAAACCTTATACATGAAAATCTTACTCTTGAATCAGTCTATCAAACGCTGAAAACTGCGTTAAATTTTGTTGCGTTGTTTAAAAGTTCAATGAAATTAAATTCAATATTAAACTTACATGGAAAGAGACTGAATCCCACGACACAGGGTATCCTAGTGTGGGGTCCAGAGAATCAATTAAATTGTGTAATCTACATAATACGTATATTATTATGTACTCTTATAACCCATTATGTACTACTTTATGTAACTCAATAAAGTTTATTTTATTTTATATTTATTTGCATTCCACAATGTTGTTTTTACGACTTTCTTTGCCTTGGGGGCCTTGCTGAACTCTTACTGGCTAAAACCACCGGAATGCTTCTCCCTTCCCTTAAAACGGTGTCCACGTGGGAACGCGCTGAAAACTACCGCAAATGTCTACATCCCTGGTCCGACTTCAGACATAAAAAACGCTAAAGGCAGTGTTTGTGTAGGTATGAGATATTAAAATAAATGTTTATTCACAAATCTTGCATATTGATAGACCATAAAAATAAACCTGTAGAGATGATAGAATAAACATATCTATAATTTAAAATTAAATCTTATAACAAGTTTTATCGAGTTCGGAACATCACGCTGCGTTCCAGAACTGGAATTGGTGATGTTAGCAATAAGACTGCCAGTCAAAATGGGATTTGGCGGGTCAAATCAACCGCATGCATAATGATAGCTGGGCAAAAGTATCTACCCAACAGATGGACGGCACCGCCGAGGCCGGCCCTGGAAGAGTTGGCGCGATGACTTACGCGCATACTATGAACAAGGCCAAGGTTTTGGGCTTTCGGCTCGAAAGTGATACATACATTTTATACAATAGTGCCTGATAAAATACATAACGCAACAATACACTTAAGAAAGCTACTATGGCGTCGCGATCAGGCGCATTTCGAACATCGAATCCCAAATCCCAACCAAACGTGAAAATTCCATGTTCAGTAAATCTTATTAAAACCTCTTTTTCCTTATTATATTAAATCATAATAATGAATGAGCCAGAGATTCTAAACACGCACCGAAACATGCGGGCTGATGTGATGCGGGAATGATTTAATGATTACCTACATCAGGGTTGTCATGATCAGCAATGTAAGTGTGACGAAAATATTAATTTTGCCTGTTAATGAGTTCTCAAAAATACATAGCTACCAACTGCTGCAGAACCGACGACAATGACAATAAAGACAGACCTATGTAAATTAACGACGATTAAAGTAAAATGATTGTATAATGTCCCACTGCTGGGCACAGGCCTCTTTTCATTAAGAAAATAAATGAGCTTCAATCAAGGATTGCTTTGCCAAAAATAATTGAGATCTCATTTTATTTCTCTCCTCTCACTTACCTACTTGACCAGAACTATTCATAACCTGGTCGAAATTCTAAAAGGCGTCTTACACTCTGGTGTGTGAGTGATGTCATCGATCGTTTCTTACTTGATTGCAGTCAAATATTCTTTCTGACGATGAAGAATCGACTGTTTCTGTTTAATGACATTTATTTTCTCAAAAAAGAACAAAATACAGTTCACTTCTTCTTCTGCCTAGCCTTTTCCCAAGCTATGTTGGAGTCGGCTTCCTGTCTTACCAGATTTAGCTGAATACCGTATTTTACATGGAGCGACTGCCTATCTGACCTCTACAACCTATTGCTAGGTAATACAGTATTCCTTTGTAAGACTGGTTGACAGAATTGTAATGACTTAACGACTATCAAAGATCACTGTATGACAGTTGGGACCAACGGCTTAACGTGCTTTCCGAGGCACGGAGGGGTCTCGATATGTTTACAAATGGTCACCCATCCACAGACCAACCGCGGCGAGCGCAGCTTAACACTATTACATGCAGTTACATATCTGTGAGACCACACTAGTTGATATTTCTAATTAAATATGTTTCTTTAACATATTATGTCTCACGACGTTTTTTAAAAATTATCGATATTTTCGAGAATAAATCTTCCGTGATGGTTAATTGATAACCCTATGAGTTAAAAATTGCTTAGTATACTAAAATTATACGACCGCAAAGCATTAGCTTCATAGTCGTATAATTTCATGATAACACATTGTTTAGTCGTTTCATTTAGACTAAGGTTTAGGATGTCAAATGTTGTACAGATTTTAATATTATTATTATGGATTATCAAAGTTCTTTGTGATAACAGTAAGGATAAGGAATACTTAGATATGGACGACTGTAAGTATTTTTCTTATAATTTCGAATAAGAGCTATTCGGAAAACTTTCTTGTCCATTTTCGGATTTATAAGAGAATCGCAGGATGCAATAAAAACGTGCTCTAGCCTTTAAATAAAGTCGTAAATAAAACCGCACTTCTGGGAAAGACCCGACCTCTGAAACATTGATATAGTGTAGACTTCTTTGTTTGGGGTGCAAAGCTAATTTTCTCAACCCACGTCGAGGGGACAGCGGTGGCGTGAGAATGACGGTCTTTCACACCCCGCTCCCGCGACTCTGGCTAAGGCAGAGACAGGACAGACCAGAAGGAGTCCAGCAGAGAAGGCACGAGAGATCACTCTTGTGCATTCTATGCTCTATCAGGGTATGATAGTCTGCTGGACTGTGACGATATGTGGACTTTCTGTGCAAACCAAAGGCCTACTTTAATATGTAGTTGGAAGTGCAATTCAGGTTCATAATGTTGAAGATGGTGGAAGTTCTAAGCCGTTGGTCCCGACTGTCATACAGTGATCTTTGATAGTCGTTAAGTCATTACAATTCTGACAACCAGTCTTACTATGGAATACTGTATTACCTAGCAATAGGTTGTGGAGGTCAGATAGGCAGTCGCTCTATGTAAAATACGGTATTCAGCTAAATCCGGTAAGACTGGAAGCCGACCTCAACATAGCTTGGGAAAAAGGCTAGGCAGAAGAAGAAGAAGGTGGAAGTTCTAAGGAGGTCGTGTTCACTAACCATCAAAGAACCGCTTCATTCATCAAAGAAGCTGTTTGTCGGTTATAGAAAGGTAAATAAACAACGATCACACAGTGTATGTTTATTATAGACTAGGAGTAAAGAAGAACGCATACCCTGGATTACATGATATGAGGATTGTACATAACTTATTGTGGTTGGTAGGGCGTAAAAAAAAGAAAACCAAGCCGTTGAGCCACTGGGCTCTCTGTTAGAATCGTCCCAATGAAAGCCAAACATCGGCAGATATAAAGACGGGTTGTCAGATTTCTTGCATCAAGGACATGACCTCTCATGAACTACTACGACGTTCGGCAAACGAAAGTTGATAAATACAATCAGTTTAACAAGACACCTAGAACACAATTAAGTTCTTGAATGATGTTACGATTAGAAAACACAATAGCCTTATCACGAAGAGTGAACACTATGACAACCTTATTAGTCAATTAATAGTATTTTATTGTGTAGATATACAGCGTGTAACAAAACCCCTGTCCGATCCCTAAGAGTATTATTCGGTATCGTACTGCGAACACATATACGTAGCCATTAAATGGATTGGAGATAATTATTTTGCCCAGTGAAAATAATTGACTGCACGGATAGCCTAGTGGTATAGGTCACCACGCTAATTACCACTGTGCGCGACGTGTTGCGGGTTCGATCCCCGCATGGGACAAGTATTTGTGTGATCCACAAATGCTTGTTCCAAGTCTGGGTGTTCATTGTGCATGTGATTTGAATGTTTGTGAAACCCCCGCGACACAAGGATGAAATTCCTTAGGGCGGGCGACGTTTATAAAAAAAAAAAAAATTCAATAAAAATAAAAACTGATCCAAGGCAACAGCAACACTGACCGTTTCTCAAAGTTCACGTACTAACTACTTTCAGTTTTGTGTCAAAAAAGCCGCCTATTAGATATGAGATGGTTCATGAACTGTACCATGAATTCGCCTTTATTGGATCCGACAGGGGTTTCATTACACATTGTATATGTGTTATGTAAATCGGATTGTTTCAAACTTCTTTGTATTTACTATGTGCGAGTTTTTATGCATCTTTACAACACTTATTACTCGAGAACAGGTGGATCGATTTTCATGATCCTTGATTAATTGGATTCATCTCCGATTAGCAGAAAAGACATTAAAAAAAATGGTAATATTGTATAAAAAAATGTGTAGCGTAAATATAAACCATTGTTCTACATAACTCTATCAAGGCTACAAACCTTACCTTTATTTTTGTTAGCTTTATTCATTGTTGTGATAGTCAGATATCTTATTATTCATCGTTTTCCTTATCAAAAACAAAGCTTAGATAAAACCAAGGTTAAGGTGTAAACTTTTACCATAATAAGTAGGTGACAGTAATCGTTCAAACATTGTCACCACTAGATACACGACAGTCTTAGAATTAAAAGGTATTAATAAGTGCCATATCCAATAAATGGGTTTAAGGGATCGCTCCATTTAAAAGACTATTCAGCAGTTTCGGGTGTGACTGAACGCTGACCCTTTCACTGTTAGGAACTAATATTATGATAGAATCAGTGTAATAAATTATAAATTTAAGTGGCTAGAATGTATCGTTTGTGTTACGCGGTCATTTGTGTTACGCTTGTGTGTGAAGTTGTTTCAAAGGACAGTTCACCTGTAGGGGGCCATCCAGCAGGATATTTGCCTGTCTGTGAGTAGTCTTAATGAAATTAATAGTATTTTTCTTCAAAAAATAATAATTTTAGAAATGGTAATAAGAGTAACATTATTAACATTAGTAACTAAGCCCTGAGGAGAAATAATCATTCTTAGTTTAATTTAAAAAATCTAGAAAATTGCTTTACGAATTATTTCGTAGATTTCTCGTCATATTTATAAAAATAATAAAGACTAAATAATACTTCGATATTGTTTTCTGAGGTTAACGCGAATTTTAGACTTTGAATTAAAACTACTTTTAAACGGATTCTATCGCGGTTTATTTTGAGTCCCGTACCCATGACACCTACTAACGTGTCAAAACGTTGGGAAATAAAATCAAAATAAACCGCGATAGAATCCGTTTAAAAGTAGTTTTATTTCATTGTAATATATCTAGTTAATTAATTAATCACTAAGGTCAAGGACCATAACTGGTCCTTCGAGTCGGTATTTATTCAAATTGATAAACCAGTAAGTTAGATTAGGCGTGTACCTCAATGTGTTTGTTTAAAACCACTATGTGCAAAGGATATCAGTATGATAAGTAAACTTATGTCTATTGTATGTTTGTCATATTTATGATAAAGGTGAGGTTCAAAGTATTTGAATTGATAGCTTTCTGAGAAAGCAAGCAAGGCAAGGTTGGTTTTTACTAACCTGTCATCCTATCATTCAAGTTATTTTATTGGAGTGGCTCCAATAAAAACTTAGGATATTTGTGTATTTTCTTAATTTTTTCATTGTTAAGGAGGATTTGGTTTATTTTTAAGACATTTTATAGATTTACCATAGTTCTCGATCGGTTGGTTTTATTACACACCGTATAAATTTTAAAATGGAAAATGAACTTTTCGTACAAAGTCACAGGTCTTATGTTTGTATGAAAAGTTGATTTTCAATTTAAAGATTTCGACATTATGTTCCTTGAGAAAAGTTGTTCAGTTTTATGCAGCTAATTACCTCGTAGAATATACGTACTCCATTTAAATTAATCCTGTATATAACAAAATCAGGTAAATAATAACCTTAATTATACTTTTCAGGTCCTGGAACAGAAATACCTAGCGAAATATCACCAAAAGCGTTAAAAGACCTCACAATATCTGTCCAAAGCAGCACCAATATATTCTCATGGAAGAAACAATACAACTACTACCAAGTAATAGATTTGGCCAAAGACCCTGCGATTGACTATAAGAAACCCACACTTATGTATGTAGGGGGTTACATGGATCATCCAGGCTATCCCTTCGCTTTGACAGGAGGGGTAGCTTATAAAAAGCTGAAATATAACGTTTTCTTATTAAATACGAATAAGTTTACAACTGTTGCTTATCCAGTGTAAGTATTTAATGTTTATCGGTCTTCTGGTCTTACCGGATACAACTGCATACCATACGTTGCGAGTAGAGATCAGCAGTGCTGGCCATGGGGGATCGGGGTTCGAGATGAGGTGATGGCAGATTGCGCCATATTTAAAGGGATTTCGAGGTGTGTCCTGTCCATAAAATAACATAGCAAAGAAAACCGACCAAGTGCGAGTCGGACGTGGGCACCGAGGGTTCCGTTTTTTTCTTTTGAGGTACAGAACCTCGACGGACCCGAAGTGTCAACAGCCCTATCGCCGGCATTGCCTGTCTGATCTCCTCAAGTCATTTTACTGGGTCATTCAGTATATCTTTGTAGGACTGGTTTCCAGAATGATTTTTAGTTTAGGACGGATACAGACCAAATACGACAGTGCTTTAAATATATTTTTCTCTTTAATTTCAGTGCTGTAAGGAACATGCGTGCCATCGGCAAACACGTCGCAGAAATGCTTGTCACCCTTACAAAATTTGGCTTAAAGCCTTCAAAACTGGAACTCTTAGGGCTCAGTCTAGGCGCACAAACAATAAGCTTCATAGCCAAAAACTACAGGAACATGACAGGAATGAACATATCAAGATTAACTGGCTTAGACCCGTCTGGTCCTTGTTTCCGAAATCTAGGACCACTGGACCGGCTGGATATGTCTGATGCTGATTTTGTTGACGTCGTCAATACGAATATTGACGGCTATGGGATGGCTACACCAGTCGGCCATGTTAATTTTTACGTCAATGGCGGGGAATACCAACCAGGGGATATATTTTGGGCTCCTTGTAATGTCATCTGCAGTCATATCAGATCCTTCACCCTTTGGATAGCTGCGTTACAAAACCCTAATAGTTTTATTGCCATGAAATGTGATTCCGTTGAAGAAGCCAGGAGAAGAGAATGCTATGGTAAACATCCTGTAATAACTAATATTATGGGTTTAAATACTAATAAAAATGTACAAGGTATCTTTTATTTGTCGACACATAATAACTATCCATACTTTATGGGGTTGAAAGGACTGGACAAAGAACATGATTTTTTTTTATCGAAAACTAATTTAACCAAGAATAAAGGAGATGGTAATGTTATAGCCTCCTTTACTTTAAGGATCTCAACAAAATAAAACAAACGAATCGATAAAATACATAACTGGTTTTCTTATTTATATTATATGGAATACTGTATTACCTAGCAATAGGTTGTGGAGGTCAGATAGGCAGTCGCTCTATGTAAAATACGGTATTCAGCTAAATCCGGTAAGACTGGAAGCCGACCTCAACATAGCTTGGGAAAAAGGCTAGGCAGAAGAAGAAGAAGGTGGAAGTTCTAAGGAGGTCGTGTTCACTAACCATCAAAGAACCGCTTCATTCATCAAAGAAGCTGTTTGTCGGTTATAGAAAGGTAAATAAACAACGATCACACAGTGTATGTTTATTATAGACTAGGAGTAAAGAAGAACGCATACCCTGGATTACATGATATGAGGATTGTACATAACTTATTGTGGTTGGTAGGGCGTAAAAAAAAGAAAACCAAGCCGTTGAGCCACTGGGCTCTCTGTTAGAATCGTCCCAATGAAAGCCAAACATCGGCAGATATAAAGACGGGTTGTCAGATTTCTTGCATCAAGGACATGACCTCTCATGAACTACTACGACGTTCGGCAAACGAAAGTTGATAAATACAATCAGTTTAACAAGACACCTAGAACACAATTAAGTTCTTGAATGATGTTACGATTAGAAAACACAATAGCCTTATCACGAAGAGTGAACACTATGACAACCTTATTAGTCAATTAATAGTATTTTATTGTGTAGATATACAGCGTGTAACAAAACCCCTGTCCGATCCCTAAGAGTATTATTCGGTATCGTACTGCGAACACATATACGTAGCCATTAAATGGATTGGAGATAATTATTTTGCCCAGTGAAAATAATTGACTGCACGGATAGCCTAGTGGTATAGGTCACCACGCTAATTACCACTGTGCGCGACGTGTTGCGGGTTCGATCCCCGCATGGGACAAGTATTTGTGTGATCCACAAATGCTTGTTCCAAGTCTGGGTGTTCATTGTGCATGTGATTTGAATGTTTGTGAAACCCCCGCGACACAAGGATGAAATTCCTTAGGGCGGGCGACGTTTATAAAAAAAAAAAAAATTCAATAAAAATAAAAACTGATCCAAGGCAACAGCAACACTGACCGTTTTTTTTATCGAAAACTAATTTAACCAAGAATAAAGGAGATGGTAATGTTATAGCCTCCTTTACTTTAAGGATCTCAACAAAATAAAACAAACGAATCGATAAAATACATAACTGGTTTTCTTATTTATATTCCAATACTTTGGTTTTGGTTTGGTTTATTAAAAATAAAGTTTTTTTACGCAAAGTACTCCTTTAGGGTTGAATCATAAGCATTCTGAAAAAAATAAACATAATAGAATTCGAAGCTGGTATTTTCAGGATGTTTCAAAATGCAACTCACTTATTTATGTATTTTTTTTGTGATTGCAAAAAATATTTATTTCTAGTTTAAAACCCAGAAGTTTGTCTCATCATATTTTTTGTCAATAAATTATATTTCCCGTTAAAACTTTTACTAGATGGGGCATTATTTTTTATAAATATCGAAAGTGACCAATATTGAGGACTGCTGGGTCACAATACCAGAATATCCTCTGTAAGTTATAAAACCGACAAATATAAAGCTCCATTACTAATGTTTTTTTTATTATTTGAATATTTACAGAGTATTGTCCTTTGTGAGGCTATACGACTTATGCCATCTATTGACGACACTGTACTTTAATTGTTACCTTTACGTCTGTTGGTACAACTGTAGTTTGATGTTGCTGATAGATAGCGCTTTTCTCAATTAATTAAAGAATAATATTTCAGTGTGTTTGTATATTCAAATTGTAATTGTTTGTTTATTATTTCTATTGGCAGCAAATACGAAGGTTAACGCGTTTACCTGTGTTCATACCCAGATGCCCGAGGTTCCGTTGTTAGCAATTACACATTATAACGAACAGATGGCGCTAGTGTATGGCAAATTTAGGTCGCTGAGATCAACACAGATGGCAGCAGCAGCGGCTGCAATTTACAAAATACAAATATTTCCTCTTTAAGACAGGCCTGTCGGCCTAGTGGTGACCCTGACTGCTAAGCCGGAGGTCGTGGGTTCGATTCCCACTCAAGCCAAATCCTTTTTTGATGAGCACGATCATTTGATCTGCGTCTGGGTGTAATTTATTTATAGTATTTCTAAATATATAAGTATATTTATCAGTTGTCTGGTAGACATAGTAAAGGCTCTGCCTAGTTTGGGATCAGATGGCCGTGTCTGAGATGTCCCATGATAATATAATAATATTATTATTATTTTATTTGTGTAGTTATAAATAGTATGTACAATAATACAAAGAGTTTTACATCTCTTCATGATTTCTATATTATGTATATACTGTTTACACTAGTAAATACTTATACAATGGCGATTCAAAATATTTTAAACAGTTTTTTGTAGTTCAAAGGGTAAGCTTCCTCATTGCGAAGGTCAAATCTTTCCAAATTGAGAGTGCATTGTAATTACTGGCAGCTGGGTCCTGAGTCCTGACCCTATTTTGGACAATCGTTATTGTTTGCCCTCCAAAGCTTATGTCAATAAGTAGGGGTCATACGTCCAAGCTAACCCTTTTCGCTAGTTCACAACCCGGAAGCGGTTGCAGTTTTATGAAAAGAATTCTTTTGTTTATAATCAAATGGTTCTTGTCTTTTGTTTTTGGATTTGGTTATTAAAACATATTTTTTGTACGGGATTTTTGTTATTTTAAATACCAACTTAATTGTTATTTTGAAAAGTTACTACTATTTACCTATATTAAAATAAATTGTGTGATTATAGAGGTACATCTAGATATAGGCACATTTTGTGGTTCTTTACACAACTAATCTATTAAATACCTAATTACTATTTTTATACAGACAAACATCCAAATTTAAATTCATTTCATATATCAATTAGCGACATCACATTAAATTAAAACCCTACATAAAAGAAATAAGGTCAATAATCCTTTGAAAAAAGTCTACACAATACATCCATTACGCCTCAATTGAGTAGGGTCAGCAAAGAAATTCCTATAAAGAACTTACAGTACAATTGATAGTTTTTTATAATTTCTAACGGGCACCTGGGCAAGCTCATTTGAATATCATAATTATTATTCTGCTGACCGTGATTTGGGGTCCTTTTGTGAAGAGATTAAAGGATGGGTATTATTATTGAGTTGGGTAATTAGCTGACGGTACATTGCCCTTAGTAAAAGGATGTACATTACTATACATTGTAAGGCTGTGAGGACTTTGTAATAGTTTTTGAGTTGTCCGCGAGTGTAATACTTAAATCTGCACGGATTTTATCACTGTGTTAATTATATTCCCGAATAATTTTAGATAGAAAATAGATTCTTCCCCTAGATGATATGCGAGGCTATTGAAACAAAAAGCTTAAATTTAAATGAGAAAACGGCTTCAAAATATCAAGAATTTAGTACCCAATAACACGCAAAAGATACGGGCTTCTATAATCATGATGGGCGAAGTTATAAACAAAAGAAAATTTGGGCGGAGGAGGAAGCCATGGCTGAGGAATAACCAGTAAAGGACTGGTTGTGAGTGCTGCAGAACTGTTTTCCCTCGCTGGAGACAGGAGGAGTTATACAGGGCTGACCGCCAATTATTATTAGACTGAAAAGCACATACAGATGAAATAAATGAAACCCAAGGGCAACACGGCAAGACCTCAAGACATTGTGAGCTCATATTGAAGCGGTCGAAAAAAAAAACATAAAATACTGAAAATATGAAGAAAAATCGAGCAACATCAACTTTCAGGACGAATACCACCTCAGTCTACCCGTGACCATGACCGAAGGTAACGAAATATCGGGAATATAAAAATTTTATCATCGTGATAAAATCCATTGTATAAAAAAATATTTCAATTCTACCGTGGTTTAAAACGTGGTGGTGTATTTATGAGGTGTGGAGACTGTCTGTCGATAAAGAAACACTGATTCTTATGTTTGCGTAGGTTACCTCATTACTGAGGGTTGTGGTCAAAATTCGGGAACAGTTTTTGGTGCGTGTTTCGAAGCCAGTTTTTTCTATCTGCCGGTTTTGGTAGTGGTTCTAAGTGCAGTGAGGATCTGGTCAGGCGGACAAGGTGGTTTTCTTCCCCTGAAACACTGAATAAGTGATATGAAACAGTATGATGAACACTATGAAAAAATTATATGATGGGATTTGGATCATCTGCATGGATTCATTAATGTGGTGTAGCATGTAGAAACAAACCATTCAACATAAAAGTCAGCTGATTGAACAGGTAAAATGTACTTATATCAAATTTTCCTTCCGAATAGTCCCGAGTCCCCGATTTTAGACTATAAGTCCGAGTAGATAAGATAGTATTTCGTACCGATTCCAGACATTCAAGAAGTCTTTCTTCTTTACTTTCAACTCTTTAGCTACTTTTGCAGCAAACGCAACTCTTTGCTCCAAGTCCTATTTGGTTATACCTAAGTATGATTTTAAGCGACAACTCCGAAATAATTTAATTAAAAAAAAAATAATTAAGTAGTTGTTTATTTATCAATGATATCAGGGATGAATTTCTAAAATTTCTACTACCTTTGGAAATTCTCTACCGATTTTTTTTTTGTTTTTACTATCCTGCGTCAAAAAACCAATAGCTCGTTAAAATAGTAATTTGTAAATCAAGCACGTTTCAAATGACAGTTGACAGATCGAGGTATTTGATTATTCTATCCCACACCTATATTTAAAATTGGTTCTACCATTGACCTTTGCCAAATAACCCATTATTGAAACACTTTTTTATTTATTGCAAAACCATAATAACTTTGATACTAAGGTACTAAACAGACAGGTGCAACTAAACTAATATGGTAGTCATTGATTGATTATCGTCAAAATTGATTGACCGGCAATATTATTTTAATATTCAAAGCGTGTTAATAATGATTGATAACATTTTCGAAGGCTTAAAGCTCGGGTTGATTGTCAAATAATAATAAAATGGGTGTTTGGTAAGTTTGCAGGAAATAATAATTTATTCCCCATACTCGAGGTGAATCATTAGCGTATAGAACCACATAGAACTGCTAAAAGAAAATATCCCAAAGTTCGATAAAACTAATACAATCGTTGACATAAAACATATTTTATCCTTTTTATCTCCTTATTCCATTCGTCGACAAATTGCTAAGTATCCATTATTAAAAAAAAAACTCGAAAAGCCACTTAAACAAACACACGAACTCTTTACGTAATTTTTAAAAAGAGAATTTATTTTCCAACCTTTCTTTGTTTCGAAACTATCCAGCCAGTTAATTAATCGTTTAATATTTTTGTCGATTTCGCGAAGCAGCTGTCAAGTGTCAGATGTCACAGTGATATTTTGTCAGACCATAAAGTATATTGAATCGATTTGTTTATCGATTGTGAAGTGATGGCGGGACGCCAGCCGCCTTATAATTTATTTTGTTTAGTGTTGCGCGAATTACCTACATTGAAAGGTTCAATGAAAAATGGAGTAATGAACATGTTGTTGTTTATCAATCCACAAGGTATTCTTAATTTACTTATACCTATGTCGCTTTGTTCATAAGAATATGTAAAGCAGGTGAGGTTTAAATAAATATGTGTTACTTTTACGATCTTTGGATTAGACAATGAACTTAATCTCGACTGTAGAGTCTACATTTATCAAGTATATTTTTATTTTAATAGAAGTGTGATAAGAATCCAACTCAGATAGTAGTGGTAACAAATAAAAAAAGCTACTCCTTACATTTTAAGATGACATGAAGACAGTGTCAGGGTTACCAAGCATAATATACAATCGTGCTTAATGTATGAAATCGTTAACAAAGGGCTTTTAAAAACATGACTATAAGCGGTTTTTTAACTACATAACAATATTGCATCTAATTCATACATAAATAGGTTCATCATGTTCATTAGTGATGTGAAAGTGTGTGGCAAATCGATTCTATGGGAAGTCATTTGATCTTCTCGATTGGCCGATCAGAGTTTTTAAATTATAATAGCTAATATATTTTTCGAATTCGAATTATCATGTGTTGAGGTTTGAGTTTTAAATTTATTACGTTGTTTGAATTGTTTCGATCAGTGACCATTATAAATTATGTATTAAGTATTGTTTTTATGTGTTTGGTTTTAACTGAATAATCGTTTTTTTATACAACTATAGGCTGGGCAGAGAACGGATTTCTACATTATAAATATTTTTATCTGGCTTAAAAAAAATCGTGTCAATTCGGAAACGGTCCGAATATGTTACAAAGAAAAGTATTGAGATGTCTGCAACCCTATCAATAATAATAAATAATAATAATATAAATGAATGTGGACAACATCACATACATTGCTCCGAATACAATGTAAGTAGCTAAAGCACTTGTGTTATGGAATCAAAGACAACGAAGGTACTACAATCACCCCGACCCGAGACAAGATAGAAAAGTGTTTTTTCTACATTGACCCGTCCGGGGATCGAACCCGGGACCTCAGAGCTAGCAACACCTTGAAAACTGGTGTGTACGCCACTCGACCACGGAGGTCGTCGCTCATATCAAAGAACTATTACTTCTTTTTGTAGCGTCGGTTAAGGATTTTGTTTCCGTTCCAGTATATCAATGTCGGTTTAAGAAGGGTACCTATAATTATAAAGCCTGATAATATCTGAATAGAAATAAAGTGCATCGTTTATTGATTGTTTCTAATATATTTTGTGCTTAGGGACAAGCGGTAAGCCTGAAGGTTTCCGGTATAGATAAAGTGACATGCATTGTATCCATTGAATATCACCCTTATATTATAAAGGAGAATGTTTGTGTGTGTATGTTTGTTACATTTTCACGCACAAAGAGCTGGACTTATTTTGATAAAAGTTGGTATGGAGGTAGTTGAAGCGGCGGGAGCCCAATAACTAGGGTGTTGGACTTGTGCTCATGTCATTGTGGTTACGGTTTCGAATCCCACCCATTACACTACAAATGTGAACCCACTCGTAACACAAGCATCTTAGCTTAGCACGAAGGGTTAACGAGATAACTAGTAATGTGCGACCCATATTGTTAGTAATCTTTTTTTTTTTAAGAAAGAAATTAATGTTAACATAAAGGCAACTAATTATCCCGAAAATTTACGTAATCTGATAAACCGCGAGTCGCAGCTAGCTTGATACTAAATATGATGACATAATTGTAACTGGCGGAAGTTAAGTAAAACGCAACGTGTAGTCACATTTCTGAGTATTTATTAAAAACAAAATACATTGAAAGAAAAAAACACCAATAACTTTCTCTCAAACATCTGCCCGTAACTTATGAATAAAAAATTAAGTCATTATATTTTACAACATATCAACGAAACGATGTTAACTTGTTTCTTTTTAATTTGTTTGTCATTTATGTATTATTATGTTAAGTGCTTATAATAATTATGAAGTATAAATATGGCTTTCATTAAGCTATACCTTGAGGTATTCAGATTAGTATACCTGTAGACAGCTATTTTACGCGACAACACTCATCCCAGGCTTTAAGAATGGTCAATTTATCTGATGTCAATACATTGAGTGTAAAACATACTTAATAAAAGTCTGTAGATGTATGGTTTCGTAGTGTTGTAGTCATATCTTTGTTTCATGGGGCTAATTAGATTTGGCGACCTCCGCGGTCGAGTGGCGTACCTACACCAGTTTTCAAGGTGTCGCTAGCTCTGAGGTCCCGGGTTAAATCCCCGGACGAGTCAATGTAGAAAAATATCACTTTTGGACATTGTCTCGGGTCTGGGTGCTTGTGGTACTTTCGTTGTGTCTGATTCCATAACACAGAAGTTATATGTCCACTGCTGGACATATAACTTCTCCCAAGTTGAGCCACAACGCCTGACAGTATTTGTGTCAGAACTCTTTCGTTGGACCAATATTAATAATTCTTCTTAAAAAACGTTTCTAGAAGGAAAAGGCTGACTATAGACAAGTGTGGACTTTAGTAGAGACTCATCTAATGTCTGCCTTTCAAGTCTGCCTCTCAAAGGGATAAGATATGCGTAAAATGGCTCTCCGAGTTGATAGCAAATTTATCTGACACTTAGACACGTCTAGGGCATAGATTAAAGACGAGAGCCCTTTCGAAGCTCTTCGAAGTTCAGTCAGCGATCTGCGTTGTTTAGGATACAATTTTAGTTTATTCACGAATTCTGAAAATAATCAATCGCTATGATACGTGCGCTATGATTATATGTGACATAAAGATGACTTTAATTTGATTTACCAGGACTGGTGATTATCAACAAAATAATTAGGTAGGTACTGCTGATTTTTCAACTGTCAGATAACTTATATTCGAGGAAAAAAAATGATGCTTGACAGTTTTTGTATGAAGTAACTGTCAAAATTTCAAAATGATTCCTCAAATAAAGTTATCTTACTATATAGAATCTAAACTTACGTATCTAGGCGACGGTGTTAAGAGAATATTATGTCGCAAACCAATTAATTTATTTCCGTTTTTATACATTTATTATTATTATGTTAAATCTGATGAAACTCAAACATAGCTTAGGAATACGTTTGGCAGAAGAAATTGAACATTTTTGATCATATGTAGGCTAAAAGAAAGCATGATCAAAAGACGTTTATATACCTGTGAAGGATATATAGACAGTATGTTATATGAGGCATGTTTGAGGGTAGCTTCGTTCTGCGCACTTAGCGCCGTTATGCACGGGGTACTGCGCCCCTTACAAAAAGAAACAAGCCATGGGCGTACAGGGTGTCTGTGTATCATAATTGGTAGGATTTGATACTTGTTAAAAGCTGATGAAATTCTTGGATGATTTGAATGAAGTAGTTTAAGAGATCTTTGAGAAAGAATGTCAATTTATTCAAGTCGTGGTGGCCTAACCGTTCAATAACGGGACTCTTATGCACATTGTTGCCGGTTCGAACCCAGGCAAGTACCAATGCAACTTTTCCAAAGTTATATGTACTTTCTTAATTATACTAAGACAACATTTACAATTAGTGAAGGAAAACATCGTGAGGAAACCTGGATACATAGAATTGGAATCTGTAATCGCCAACTCGCAATGAGCAAGCGTGGTGATCAATGCTCATCCTTCCCCATATGGGTAGAGGCCTGTGCCAGTGGGTCATTTATAGGCTGGTATTATTATTCTTAATTCTTTTAATATTGCTTATTGATTAAACTATTTTTAGAGCAAGAAATAAATGTAAAAATAAGTAGCCAAAATACAACTAAAAGTTGTACCTACAACAGCATAAATAATTACCAAGGAATCGAAAGTATTGCATAATTTTAAAAATACATTAAAGTTATGAAAGTTATTCAAAATTGGGTAAATTTGACTTCTTTCTACCTATTCTAATAATAAGTGCAGAGCCCGTTCTATGGCAATCAGACAACTGATAAACCTACTTATAATTATTATAAATACATAAATATGATAGATAAATTACACTTAAACAGAACCAATCACAGGTTCTAACCACAAGACCATCAGACCCGTCAGAGATCAAAATGATTTGGATATTTACTTAAAAAATGTAGAGCCGAAACAGTAATTAATACATGTCTGGTAATTATAAGCTCTTCTATTCTTTTTATATTACATACCTTTATGAAAGTATCAAGACGAATGAATCCGAGTACAGAATCCCGTTGTTAATAAGGAAAAGAGTGGGTACACAAGGGATCTTGCGAACGTCGGCCGGGGAGAGCCGCGCGCCAATTTTCTTTTTCACTGCATTTTTGACGTTAGAAGTTTTATTTTAACTGGATTTTAGAATTCTACCTGCTTCGGTTTGGATTGAAAGGGTTAATTATTTATCTTTATTTATGTGTTTATAATATCCTTGGGGTTTTTAAGTAATGATGCTTGATCATGTCTAATTAATATTAATGTGACGCTACTTTACATTTTAGATATATATATATTTTTTTGCTATATTTCTCTTAATAAATAGATTTTTTAAAGAAGAAAGAAAGAAAAGAGTTTAGTTTTGCAAGTACCTACAGAATAATAACACACTCAATAAAAATAATAAAACAATTTATTTGTGGAATAGTACCTAGTACAAGTAAATAGGTCCCCAACCCAGCCTAATGCTACCGCAAATATGAGCCTGATGAAAAAAATATAATTTTATTGAATAATAGATATCAGATGAAGGTTAATCATAAAAGGTAGATTTTTCCAGCTACAGATAACTTTTATTTAAATAATAAAATTAACGTGTGACAGTTTTTGTATAAAGCAACTGTCAAAATTTCAAATATATTCCTCGGATAACGTTATCTGAATATGGACAAATGGCCTTAAATGAAATAATTTATCCTGATTCCTCTCCTGTATCTTTCTTGCCTTACGAATTCCTACTTATAGTTATGTTAATCACATGTAATCTCCACACTTTTGGAAATTCAAGTACCAAAACTATTCAATCACCAAATTACACTTCAAAGAACCAGGCATGTCTTTCAGTTCAAACGTATTCACTTGTGGTTTTCCCAAACCAAGGGGTATTTCTTAAAGAACCCTTTTTACATTTGAAGGGGTAAAAGAAAATGTGAATAACCCTTTGTTCCTGAGTTTCCGACCGTAAAGTATAGGGATTATTTTGCCACCTTCGAAAGGGATTGGGTGTCTTTTGGTATCTCCGTGCCTATTATTTCTTCATTGATGTTATAGAAATATGTAGATAATTGAAGTTTATGGTCATGACTATAGTCTATGGGTGTTTGTTCTTATCGTACCTATGGTAATCATATTGTGTCAGCCCAGAATATTGCTACGAAAACTGCATCATCAGTTGCCTTAACAAATCGTCCAGCGTGCAGGTGTTAGGGCACGAAGGACAAGATAGCAGATGTTTTATTGTTTGGGGAATTACACCACATCTACAGCTTGTGTTAGATGAGTCAGTGTATCCCCACTTAGACAGATTATCTTTGCTTAAGCCAACCTGATTCCTGGATTTTTGTTTATAGCCCTAGCTGCTACTAGCTGCTTTCTTCACCATTCCTGATATCTTGAATTTATCGGGATAATAGGAATCCTGAGCCAATAAATCCAAAACCTTTGTCAACATCCAGTTTTTAATCTGTACTTGTGCCAAATCTCATTTAATCTCATTCCGTTCAGTAATTTCAGATTATTCGTGTTGTAAAGCCATGTTTTTTTTTTCTTTTAAATTCAGTAAATATCTTTTGATTTCAGGAATCTTTTAAGCATTAACTTTAAAATTTCCACAATTAGGATGAAATTAGATTTAACTCTGTGTCTAATGTTTAAATAATTGAACTAAGAGTTTTTTTAATTGAATTTGAACCTGTCGTAAGTAAATGTCGGGCTAAGTTATCCAATTAGCTTGTAACATGTTCGGGCGAGTTAACTTGTTTAGACAGGCTAGACGGAGCTTTTGATGTTGTTAACCTGATAGGCTAATGGTTTCCATGGTACGGCACTAAATAGATTTACAGTTAAGAGATATTTTGTTTTATCTCGTATTTTAACCCGACTGTAAAATAGGAAAAACAACCTTACAAAAAATCACTGAATTATCTCAAGGGAGAAGAAAACTGGAGAAAAAAAAATAGAAGTATGTTATTTTACCAAAGGCTTTATCAAAAACCTGAACCAAAATAAAATAGTCGTCACAAAAAACAAACACAACCCAAAACATATTTTACGATTATAGATATACAGTTGATTATAGCTTACAGGAAGAGTGCGTCTCTGTCACTACCGGACTGAAATCAGTGTACAATCAACCACATTACTAACAAAGTTATACGAAAATTAACCTTATATCTTTGAGTTAAAGGTGCTGTTCGTTTCAAAGTGCTGTTACTTGTGTGGTAGGTCGAACGGATATTGCTTGCAACGTTCGCTCCTGCCGTAGGGATTGCGTCTTGATTATATTATGGTGACCGCCGATCCGTTGAACTTCAATTTATATTTAGTAGTTTTAAGTTTAATATTTATTTGAATTAACAGATTAATTTAAAAGGAGTGCGTATATTCAACGAGGTAATCAGGAGCATATAACTGAACAACTTTTCCCAAGAAACATAGGTCGAAATAGATCATATTAATAATAATAATGTCTTGTGACACATCACACACGGCCATCTGATCCCAAACTAGGCAGAGTCTGATGGTAACCAGACAACTGATAAACATACTTATATATTTCTAAATACATACATATAATAGATAGATAAGACCCAGACACAGAACGAGATCGAGTTCATCTAACAAAAATTTGTCCTGGGTGGGAATCGAGCCCACGATGTCCAAGTGTAGCAGTCAGGGTCAGGGTCACCAACAGACGTAAAACAGACTGTATCTAAACATCCTGATGTTTAGTATTTACATCTATAGACAATTTTTCATGATACTTACAGGATAATTTTTGGGCTTTCATTTGTTAGTTCATAGTTTGATTAAATGTCCCAAGTGTTATGGTTACTAAGATATACGTTCTTTAAGGGTTTCTATTTATTCTCTCATCCTGTTAGGTATTACAGACCAAGGACCATCAAATCCATTAATACATTAAAGAAACAGAACATGAATAAAAACAAGCAAACGACTAATATCGAAAACCGCAGACAGACTAATATCTATAAAAAATCTGTACATTTAAAGAAATATCAACAAAAATGTATAAAACGTACATACTCATTTTATTTACTCGTATTTCTGATAAATCGATGGTGAATGTATACCGCGGCAACGAGTACGCATGCGTGAGAAAAATGGCGTCCGAAAAAATGCCGGGAAATAAGAGAAAGAAGTGGCGTGGGGTGACCCCGAAGTAAGGAGGGCTCGCCGTCAGGTACTGGTGCTCAACTAAGCGTTGCGAGAGGGTTTGCTTGCGAATATTTTGTGTGGGAGGATACACGCTGCATATTCAAATTATTTACTCAACATTCTTTTTAATTTTTTTTTCGCAATATTTTATTGTCTCAGTAAAATAAGATTTAGAATAAAGAAACTAAGTTATACTCCCTGAAAGTGCTATAGACACTACATACAAGCAGTGTTCAGTAATTTAATTTATAGACAAGGAAGAACCAGATGTGATATTAATTGTCTAATTAATATGACATCCTCCATAGGTCACGACAAAGGTCTTTTCACATAAATTATAATCCAATAAAAAGTGGATCACAATTTTATAGTGCAATACAAACATTTTACAACACTTTTCCCTCAAACACTAAAATTACATTTATAAAGTCCTTGACGTTGTTTTTATAACGTTTGAATATCGTGCAAAATGGGACACGCTCCTGTACTACACTGCGAGCCTAGGGGTGTGTCTTCCCCTCAGTTCCCGCCCCCCTCGGGAGGGGTGAATGAGCCCTCGTGAAGACTTCACTAGAGTCCCATTCAAACGCTTGTGACAATTACTGGCGTCAGTAGCTGGCGCCAGTTACTTTATAAGTTTATTTGAATGTTTAAACGGTAGGTGTTTTTTTTTTATTTGATATGATGATAATTGAATTATTTAGTCTAGTATTACTTTAAATGTATTATTTTATATAGTAGTACTTTATATGGCAAATATAATCAAGTTGTAAGTAGGTATGCCGTATACGTAATGTATATACTTAAACAATCTGCAGTTTCAACTTTGAACTACAGATGTCTTACAACTTCAAAGACATTATTATACAACACAAAGATTTGCGATTCCCAACAAAAAAAAAATTATATAAGGTTAGTCAATATTATTCAGCAATTATTACACTGATGAATTAGATATTTAGCATTTGCTGTCCGCAGTAATCAGTGTTATTAATAATAATAATTTTGCTGTATAACGATCTTACTTGCTCAAGTACTATCCTAAGTCTAAACAAACTTAGATCCAAGGGAATGTCACATCCATCTTTCCTTAGTCTGATAACGTCAAAATATGGATTATAGGCGCCAAAGATAAGCATATTTTTATTCGAAATAGCTTTCAAGTCCATTACTTTGAACCAAAGTCTGTCAGAAAACGATATGACTTTAAAATTAAAAAAGACACCTAGATATATTAATTTATCGTCACGAATCATATTTCTACGAATATTTTTGTTTTACACTGGTAGAGGGGTTTTTTTTAGAATAGAATATAATATTAAATATCTTAAATGAACATTTAGATACAAAAGGTGTTTTTTCGATTCAAGAGAGCTAAAAAAGTGACGTTTAAAAGTGATTGTAAAAATTCTAATTGCAAAATAAATAATTTGAATTAGAATAAACGAAAAAAAAAACTGTCACTTCGTATGGTTTCTATTTTAAGTTTTTACATGCCTATTGAAGGCGAGATGTCATGCGTAGTGTACTGTAGAGTTATACCTAAGTAGTTTAAAAAAAAAAAAAAAGTTATCTAATATATCACGGGTATCTTATATATCCTAAAAGGAATTGAAAGAAAAATACTTTATTGGTTTTTCAAATACAGCAACAAGTTAACATAAATAAATCACTGGTCCTTTTGGATCAATCTCTAAGGGCAATAGGACCATTAAAATGTGTGTTACAGATTAAATTTAGTATAATTACAAATGAACATTGCGAATAAATTATATAATTAAGGTCTGTTATTTACATTTTAATCTATGTTCTAGTTCTAATTAATTTATATCTTCTCAAGCGAATAACAAGATAAGTTGAAATAAATGCCTCTTGTCGTGTAAGTGATTAATTAGGTAAAATCTAAATACTGGTTACTTAATTAATAAATTTATTATATCCCGTAATAAAGCTAGATTGAGTCTGTTTTGTTTGATAATGGTATCATAATCATTAGTTATAGAGAATGAATTGCGAAACCCCTTAAGACAATCTGGTACCTGTAGCCAAATGAAATATTGTTACGGGCGTGTATTAACAAGACCAATTATTTGTCTCCTTAGAACGATTAACTTAGAATTCCAAAACTCTACTTTGAATAAAGCTACTGTATTCTGTTGTACATGAATATAAAATACAGTAAAGTTGTCCCGTAAAACACTTCACTCGGTTCGTTCCACTAGAAGCGTTGAATAACTGCGCAAAAGGACCACCTGGATGAAAGGACCAAACTCGTTTAAGAATAAATCATTATAGTAAAACAAAGCGCACCCAATTAGTTGGACATATTCAGGTTACACCAGCGAGTACTATTCGATGCACTTTTACGCGGGGGCGAGATGGGGTGAAATGCATAAATACGGGTGAGGGAGGGAAGAATACAAAAATAGGGTGCTAAGAGGAACCGCCGCCATCTTTAAAATCACCCTCGCTACGTCGATTTTTGTGACGTACAAGTTTTTATTTTTATTTCGCGTATTGTTTCTTGGGTTTAAGTTCAGTCAAAGTTTTAACGATGTGAAGTTTTAATAGGGTTACGTATGTAAAATTCTTTAATTAGAAATTTTATTTTAGAGAATTAAGAGTTTGTAATTAAGATGTGGTTATTACTTGAGGAGCTCTGACTTTCGCATTAACTTTGTTCGTTGAAAAAAATTAAGTTACATTTCAAATGTATTTTTATTGCTGGCGGCAACTGAGGAAATGTTATTACTAATTAGGAGTCTTACTTCAGAAACTTTAAATCTTAATTAGGAAAGTAAATGAAAATAAATAACGACTTTATATTTTGGTCTCACACATGCTGAAAATTTTAGATTAAACTATAGGATATACCTAATCGAAAAATAAAAGAATATAAAAAAAAACGATAGAATAATAATTATTCATGATTAAATACTGATTCAATGCGTTAAATCGAAACGATAACAGTAGCAAGTACCTAGCAATATTTTTGCCGGTTTTAAACGCACTTTTTTACTAATACGTACCACCAATTAGCTCATATTTTCAAATAATAACGTATCATTCAAAATCAAACCCAAACGCCAATTTTATGACTCAGCAAATTTGGCCCATAAAATAGCACAATAATTTGATTCCTAAAAAGCGCCACTATTACGTCTACTTAAGACTCATACTTATTCCGAATGGTAAAGCCGGTACCTACAATAGGAGCCACTACTTAAAGCATCAGAAACAAAGTCATAATTAATTTCCACACAGCATAGGCGTGGTTGCCGCAAACAGTAATTACTTCCACCTGCAAGACTATTGGTTGAATCCAAGCATACATTGTGACTGTGTAGGCGTTACGATTTTTTACCAAGATAACACTACAGTTTTTATGGAATATCAAACTACTTAATTGTTGAGGCCTTTGATAGCTCGATTTATAGCATTTTACTGGGGATTTATTAGCGAATTACTGTTAGAAAAGCAGTTAGATATTTATCGGTAATCAGCACGTGTTACGTTGTGCGGAAGAAAGTCCGCAATATATGGTTAAATATGCATTTTTATGAGATTTTCTACTCCTAAATCATGTGGAAACCTGGGAATTCTAATACAAGGTATACAGAGTTATTATTACAATGTGTAAGTTGATTGCTCATTAGCGTGTTAAAAATGATAATGTTTAACATGTTTTAAGTGAATAATAGAGCATTATATATTTACTATGTACAGAATATAATCAATTACGTTTGAATACGCATTTACGCGCTTTGTGTCATACAAGCACATGTTCTGATGAACAATACATCCTCTAGTATTTAATTGCAGCTGTTGCGTCATTCGCATTGAAGACAAAGGACCACATTCTGGTCTTTAGAGCCTTTCGGTTAATAAATGGATAAAATACCTAGAACTGAGTACATACTAATATTTCACTTCGATAACTATCGGGCCATAAGGGTGTACACCCATAAATAAGCACATAATGATGTACTAACCATTGTGATTACGTCCCCCAGATGAAAAAATGGCGAAAAAAATCCGTGGGGTTGGGTCCCACCCTCGCGTTTTTTACCGTCCAACACTCACCCCCGTTTTTGATTTTTCGTTTCTATTGGTACATAATAGGTAAGTATCGATTTTGGGGTTGTGCTTCAATCTCTTTTGTGTTTAATTCCATAGCCTATAGAGGCATGTGTAGTGGGTCTTATGTATTTGTTTAAATTGAATGTGATGAGGAGGGAAAATTTTTATGTATTGATGGCTTCGACAAGTAGGGTGGCGAATAACCAAATAACAATCGTAATCGTGGCGAGTATTGATTTTGAATTTGGCGACCCTACTGACGGCGTTAGCATATCTTACAGATTCAATATTTGTAGAGCCTTTAAATATTTGATCCAAATCTGAATATTGGCATTGGAGACTGTAAAGACGTCTGTTATTCTAAATCGACTAATTGATCTTTGCTTCTACTGATGGAATGAGTAAAGAACGGACCTGGTGCTTCGGTCCGATATTTTGCCTGAATCTAGCTAATTAAATCAAATATAATATTCAATTAAGTAATCTATAAAATTACTGTTACACAATTTTGTAATATTCCCCAGTTAATCGAACTAAATTTGATCTATAGGGTGTTATCTAATTTGCGAATGACAAGCAACAGGATTTACCTCAAAATGATAATTCGCATTGCCTATCACCATATTGCCATACAATTTTTAAATAATATTTGACAGTATTATTGTAACATTTTCGCTACCAAAACCTATCCCTTATTCGAGTAAAATATTTTTTTCTTACGAAATACCGTCAATATCAATATAGTAGGTGAGACTATAATTCTAGTAAGTATAAATCAAATACTTATATCTTGGGACAACTCACGAAGGCCATCCAAACCCGAACTACGCAGAGCCTGTATTATGCCAATCAGACAACTGATAAACGCACTTATATATAATCTGAATACATACATATTATAGATAAATTACACCTATATACCTAACAAATGATCATGCTCATCACACAAAGATTTGTCCTGGGTGGGAATTGAATCCACGACCTCTGGTTTAGCAGTCAGGGTCACTAACTACTAGACCTGGCTTGTCGCCTGTAAAATAATGAATTTAGATGTGAATTCATGTTTTTATACTGCAATGGAGCACGGAACCTTAAACCTTTTAATTAACAAAACTAAAAAACCCAAGTTAATATAAACACAAGTAAGTGAAAATTGCTTTTGAAAATGTGCATAACGAACTCTTGAAATCAATTAACTATTCTCAGACTTTAATAAAACAATTTAATTAATTAGCCCGTCGAAGTTTCTCGAAGTTTTATTAAGGGTGGAGTTTTTACCAAACTCTGAAGTTTTTAACTGGACTCTTGTTACTGCGGTCTTTGGATTAACTTATTTTCTGTTTTTTATACGTATTCAATTATTATAATTAGGTATTCGAAATTAATATTTCGTAAGAAGTTTTTTGTTTTTTTAAATAAGTAGGTTTGTTAAGTTCATAGATTCTAGGTTATGTTTTTTTTTATAATGGTCTTGGTTTCGGTATAGAAAGTATATTAACGTCAAGGCTGAGTGATTCTGTTAGTATTTTTAACCTCTAGATGTTGAAAGTACATAAATTACGCCTAAAACCATTGCTAAGTTCCGCATCGCAAAAATCTGGTCCTTTTGACAAAAAGCAAAAAGTCTAACATCCGTCGTTAGGAAAAAACTTACAAACAAAACACTTATTATTAGAGATTATATCTGCAAACGTTATGTAAGTAAAACTGGTCCTTCTTACGATCCCGGAGCAAACGGGTTCCATTGATCTTAAGAAAACATTCCCCTTGTGAACCGAGTAGTACACCGCTAAACAGAACTACTTACAAAAGGAAAAAAAAAACAATCTTAATGTTGTTTTTAGTCGAAGGTTCCGCATACATAATTAATATTTATTTGTATCACTTACTTTTACTTGTAGATATTCTTGCTTGTCAGATATAATTCTTAAGTGTAGGTAAACAGGAATTTTGAGAACAATGAAATCTAAGCTAGATTGTGTGATATATTTTTTGTTGAAAAATGTTTTTTGTTTTATTTAAAACAATCAAATATTTTTTAATTGCAACAAACTCAAAAACTACTGCACCGATTTTCCTGCTGTTTTCACTAATGGATAGAGTTGTTCTCGAGGAACGTTTTAGTATCTAAATGATTGTCAAGTTTTTGTATACATTGGCTAACCGACATCCATGAGGGCGAAGTCGCGAGCATCAGCTAGTTTAATACAATTCAATGTTGCTATAACAATAGTGTTCATTCCAAAGGCTTTAACATTTTCTCCCAGAACCCTATTTTCTTAACCAACGTGCAAAGTTCAAGTTTATATAACTGGTTATTTAGCCGCTAACTTGGACCTGTTCCAAGGATGGGATAGCGGTGTAACCAGTAACCTGTGCGGCTAGTATTTACTGGAACAGAGTCATATGGAAACGGTGAATGAGGAAGGAAAGGATTTATTCAACTTTTTCTGCCCTGGTTGACTTGTAGCTCAAAAACGAATAGACTGATTTTGATGCGGTTTTTTGTTTGAATGCTGATCTAAACGAAATGGTTTGGAGCTGATTTACGAAATCTGTTTCACGCGGCTACTTTTTTTTGTCTCCGAAAATGTATTTTTCTTTATTTTCTACGTAGGTACCTACTTTTTACATATGCTATCTATATGTCACAAGATAAATAGTTACAGTTATCAAGCCTACTGTTGATAAGCTGATTGTAGATAAACGATTTCCAACACCAAAATAAAAAATAAACATATGTATTCTCGATCCCAACCTTCATACATAAAACGAGATTTTACGTTACTTACAAAAGATATCTTAAATATAGGTATATTTCTTTCACACGGGATTACTCGCAAAAAATGTTTGCATAACACACTCCTTCACGAAACTCACACGTTTTTTAAACAAAACACAACTTCAAATGCTAAAATAAAACAAAAAATCACAAACATTAATTCAAAATACATCTACCGTAAGAGAGTTAAGTGGCAAACACAAAAAAAAAACATTAAAAAAAACACGGGTTCCAAAATTAAAATTCGGTTCACACATAGGATCATTTGACACAACAAAAAATTACAATAACAAAAAAGATTGAGAGATTTTTTTCTTAGAAAAAAAGTGCGCAATCTTTTTTATGATAATTCTAGGGGTTCCTTTTACCTGTTTCCCTTTGAAGATCGATTTGATCAATAGAGGTGTCGATGCGTTTCTTTTCAATATCTTTTCGGCACGTGCTAATATGGGATCAATAGTTATTTGTAAAGAATTTGTTGACATATTAAGTTTATCGCTGACAGGTAGTGATGTGATGTTTTTTTAGAGATTGCCGTGATTGTGAGTGGAGTGATTTGTTTGAATAATGGTCTTGAAGCGTACCGAAGGACCAATACATATTGATACAATAAGCAATCGTAATTCGATCAATATACTTATAGGGTTATTAGTAAAACACCTGCAAACTTGCAGGAGTAGATAACTAACAACATTATTTTGTTCTACGACTTTGGATATTTCGTTAGTTTTTTTTTTCATACTAAATTAAATAATTAACAAATTTAGCTCTATACCTGAGTTGTGTGTCTGGGTATATCTACTTCTACGAGGTTGCAGGTCTTTTACAAATAATCCTGTATATATTAAGAATTTATAGTTTAATATGTTTTTATAGATTAATTGTACTCGTTGGTATCACATTTTTAGAATTACGTTTCTTTTTACTTCTTGTCCCTTTTACTTAATTTTAATCAGCTTGTTAATTTAGTAGTGACGCGGATTGAAGTTTTCGAAATAAGTTTCTTATTTTATATATACATACTATACTAGCGGATCCGCATCGACTTTGCACGGGTTGCAGAATAATAACTACAATGTTTTGGTTATAGCCTTTTAAGTGTCCCACTGCTGGGCTCTTCAATTTGTTCTAGGCCTTTCGGTCTTGAACCAGTTCCTATAATCCGGCAATAGATGCCTATAATTATACATAAAAACTTTCTTTTTGAATAAGAAATAGATAGATATTACAATTTCTAAAAAAGAACATAAAATCAGTTGCGTAGTTTAAAAAATCTAAGCTTACAGACCGCTGGAGCGTATTTTATACTATGTCAAGAAAAGTACCTACGCTTTGTAATTTATAATTTTCTTCATACAACTCTTTATTTACTGAGTATATAGAACATTGAAAGTATATCGTACTGTATCAACAACGACAGTAAATTATTTACCAAGAGGACCAAAAAACTTTATCGATAGCACATAACCAACCAAAAAATATTCGCCTCAACAATTTCAATTTCGCTGATATCTTATTTAAAGGGAGCGACTTATTTTTCACCCCTAAACGTACCGCCCTTACGCTCGCGTGCTCTTTGCGAACTTCAAAGGGGGTGATCCCCCCTACTTGTTAACAAACTTCCATCTATCTGCATTTTTATTTAAGTTTCGACAAAAATTTTCCACCCCTTAATTCAATTTTTTTTTCTTCTGCTTTGCAGAATTAATTAGAGAACATGGCTGATATGCTAGATGTTTTAGATTGTTGATTTTATAGGAAAAGGGTTGGGTGTATCGATTTTCATATTTATAGATGTTAGCTCATTTTCCGTTGTACATAAATAATGTGTAATAGTAATTTAATGTTCTTATAGTGCCGTAACCTTATCTGAACCGAAAACGGCGTCGCTGTTGTGGAATTTAGTGTTTCAACTCTATAGAATTTTCGTGGTTTTGTAGAGTAAATATAATGCCCTCGGCAAGTGTACAAGTCCAGTAAATTAAATCTATTTTCCGCTTAATAAGGAATAATATAATTTCCAGGTTTGGCCAACGAGTCAGATAAGTTTGAGGTACACTATCAAGCTTTTGACAGTTCAAATGTCATGGCAATCAAATCAAAGAATATAAAACCTTATTTCTATACGACAAGCTTTAAAATATACTGCAATTTATTTATAATGACCGTCTATTGAATGTAAGCTCAACTAGAAGCATTTTAGACATCCTATTGAGCTGAAATTTGGATACATTTTTAATTCTTGTGACAATAAAATTATATGTGTATAATTATTTATACTCAGTTTTAGCATACAATTTTTAAAAATATATTTAAAAATAAAAAGAATATTGTGGTGTTTTTTCATAGCTGTAAAAATCAATAATCGATGAGCACTTGTAAGTGCTTTTTCAAATCTGATAAAAAACAAACTACCTGAATATATATAATACCGACCTATAATATCAGTCTACAAATACCTTTCTTAATAATCTTACTTGTCTTACTACCGATATTACAAATAACTATTGACTACATAAATAATGAGTTCCTGTCAATTCCATAACAATATTATATAAGTAAAAATATAGGGGGATACTACGAAATTAAATGTTATGACGCCAAGCGGTACCCCCTATTTGATTTCCATAATTGCAATAGCAAATTGCCAAAAAGAAATGCTCATTTTGGGGGTACCAGAGTGGGTGTTTAGGCAAATAATTTTCGTCTTAAATATTATTGTAGAGATAGCAAAAAAACAATATATTTCTGTGTCATTTGTGAATATACTAACTTTTCACGAAATTTAATGTTTTTTTCCTTAATTTGATATTTTATAGAAAACAAAATGATTAAAATAGTTGTGGTTTAATAATTGTGGTTATGATACAGGCTGTCAAGAGAACCAACTGATACCTACTGATTTAATTTTAAAATTCATCACTTTAAATACCCCTATTATTATACTTTATATTTATATTAAGTTTTTATATAAAAGCTTAATGTAGGTATGTCGTATGTCGTTGTGGATCGAATTAGTGACGCAATTTAAGTAAATTGAAAGTAAGTACTATCACCATAATTTGACAAAGGTCAATACTGTTATTTTCTAAGGTTCTGACTGACACATCAAAAGTCGAAAAAAAAAGAAATATCCGATTTTTCACTTTTATGCGACCAGTACATTTCCGACGAAGCGATGACGGCACGCGACCTTTTCTTTAATTATTTCTTCTTAAAGCTCTTTTTTTTCAAAGCCCCAATAATAAATGCAAATAATACTCAATGCCTTGCCAAATTATTGAGCCTTCAGCTTGTATTATGCACTCCCTATTATAATATATACAAAACCTTATATACAGTGTTTATTTAGTAACTTTTTACATAAAGTAGTATTTACTTGAATTGTTTTTTTAACTTTTATGCTTAAAAATATTGAAGTATAGTAGGTACCTATAGATATGATCTAGAATTAGTATAGAGCCTCAAACTTATATAAGCAAATCTGGAACTTATATTAAGTATTTTACAAATTTAATTTTGGTAAACGGTATCCGATCTATTGTTTGACTATGTATTCAGATTTGTTAATGGAAAAGATTCCTGTTATTGACATCTTCTAAGTACTTATCAGACAAATTATATTATATAGGCCCTATAATCACTAGAACTGAAACTTTACCTACATCCTTTAAGCTACTTTGTAATGGTCTCATTTAAGTACCTACCTATCTACCTTGGTTAAGATCAACTAATTGAAAAGGCCAGACCAGACTGTTTATACCAATGTAGGCATCATCGCTAATAATATTTGCATCCTTGCATCCATAGGTATTCAAGTTACGATTTCATTATTTTTTCAATCATTTTTAAATTAAGTATATCTTTCCCCTAATATTTATCAACGGCTGCAAACGACAAGTCAAACTTCATTGAGAATTAATGTTCACGATTGTTTTTAATGGCGTTTCTTTTCTTGACATTTTGGCAGTGTTTTCGTCATTGGTATTTTATGATATGACATTGTGAGTCTTCTTTCTTACCTTTCGTTACATTGGTCGTATGAAAATGTGTTTGAACTCCAATTTCTAATAGATTAAGAAGGTGGTTATCATATATTGTACGTAATATCGCCAACCCGCAGTGAGCACGCGTGGTGATCAATGATTATTCATTCTCTAAAGGGGCTTTGCCCAACAGTGGAATATTTATAGGCCGGTATTATATTATTATTGTAGGTACCTACGTACGCAAGGTAAGTAATCGGTCTGTATGAGAAGACGGCTATTCTCCATGGTTTGAAAATATTGTTACATGTATAAAAATAGTCTGCAATTATAATCGGTAAATGATCATTGGTTTAACATAAACACCGATACGCCATCTTTTTTTCCCTCACAATGGAGTAGGTCCCTATATAATTAAAAAATATAACTTAAATAAATATTATAACAACAAAAACAAAAGTATGAGCAATTAAACAAAATAAGGCTAAATTGAATAGAAAACTATTGGCTAATAAATTAATATTCGTAGTATGCAAAAAATACATTTCAAATACAAATGTGTTTTAAGTTAAAAGTTATTTTGATAACTCACTAATAAGTACTTTGCTACCGATCTAAATATAGTTTAATTAAAAATAATCTGAACACATCGTACGAATCGGGTACGGACATAAATTTTACATAAACTATTTGGCATTAGGGTGTCACCCCAACGTGACACCCTCGCGATCGTTGTGACCCTAACATGGACCTTAAAATCGATATTTTGCTTTAGTTCCGTTCGTTTGCCAACTTATGCAGGTCATGGTAACAGCTCTAAATACTAAAAATAGACGATAATTTGAATTAGAAAATTATCTAAATGTTGTCTTCACTTAATGTGTTCCTGAATTCGTATTTAAAGCAACTATTTATTATAATATAGTATCAATATACAGGATTATTTTAAAACGAGTGCGTTTATTCAACGAGGTAATCAGGGCATAAAATTCAACAGCTTTTCCCCAGGAACATAGGTCGAAATCTTAAAATGGAAAATGAAATTTTCATACAAAGTGACTTACTTACCATGTTTATATGAAAAGTTGATTTTCCAAAGATTTTAAGATTTCGACCTATGTTCCTTGGGAAAAATGTTCAGTTTGATGCACCTGATTACCTCGTTGAATAAACGCACTCTTTTTAAAATAATCCTGTATTTAATGTTTTACAAATCAGTGTCACAATTTTTCAAATACTTTACGCACATTAAAAAAAATGTGCAGTCAAATGTGTGAAAGTCAACTGTGTAGTACATACAGTTTTGTGTAGCACAGTTCTTACCTAGTCATACCTTTAATGTTTTAATAATAAATAAATTATATTAATATTATTATTGGAAAAGATTTCCTGCAGTGCTGCGTTCTGTACTAAATAGAAACCTGTATCTTAGAACACAGGGGATTTTTACAAATGAATAAAACAGTTATACGAATGAAAACACCTTTATTCTTCAGGACCCACCTTAAATAATAAAAATTAACTAAATTGCATTCATAAATTAAATCATTTATTTTATTTTAATTTTATGTAAATAAATTGAAGGCCTTATATAATTAGCCAAAATTGTGTTAAATCAGTAGGAAATTCCGGCTACCGAAGGTTGGCAGTCGGCTTTGCATTTAAACAAGTCTATCTCTTGCGAGGTTAAATTCTGTGGCACTCGGATCTCCTTTCCACTTTCAGATTCTTCCCTTTCTCAGCCATCACTTCCGCCAAACTTTTCTTTTGCGTACAAGTTTTTGTAAGTAGGTACATTTATTTTTTAATAATGTCCCTTACTTAGATAATGAAAGAAATTGTTGACGCATATTTTTTGTTTCTAAAACAATAAAAAATTACAAAGATGCGTTTAGAAGTTCAGGAATTGCAGAACAGAGTGAGTTCATGTGAATCCTTTATGCACGGTATCTTTGTAATTTTTTGTTTAAGCAACGAAAAAAAATGTGTAATATTTCTCAGTATTTAAATACTTACCAGACATTAAAATTAAATTAAAAAAATGAATAATACCCTAAATAATAATAATAATATTGCAGCCGCTCGTATCGTGTCTAAAGAAATGTCCGGTAATGCAACTTTACTTTTTTGTTTGGTGGTTTGCCAAAGATATCTTCTTGCGCCGAACACGACGATAACAACATACCCCTTCAATTATTGTATCTATATACTTTCTGTATTATTTTCAGCCTCGTTACCTTCCCATCTAAGTAATTATTTTCAAAAATCAAATAGGTACACCCCTATACCCTAAAGCGACACGGTACGCTATTTACCCACCCCTAAGAAAATTCTAATAAACAGAAATTTTATATTCAAATTAGATCTGTTGATGAGTGTAAAAAAAATCCTCCCTCTTTCTTTATATATAGTATATATATATAAAAGTATATGTTATATGCATGAGATTTCAAAGAGAGATGTTCTGAAGAAAATCTACTTTACTACCCATCAAATTTCGGTATTGAGTACAATCGGCAAGAAAAATCTTAAGCACGAAAAACTTAACTAGTTGTTAATACGATGTTCAATTGTCAGCTTGTCATAATAATAATTATGATATTGTCAATTATACCTTGTGTTAACAACTAACTCCGAGTTTTTTAAATTAACTCTGGAATGCGCTAGTAGCTTTTAGTTACACCCACTTACGACTGTAGAGTTAATTTTAGGTTCGAATTAGATTTTTTCTTGTATTTTTAAATATAATAAGATGACGCAGGTATATCTTGTGGCGATAATTGAGTCTTAAATAACATATTTTTCATTTAATTAATAATGGTTGATATTTTGTGACTTATTGAGAGTAGCTGGTCTCTCTTCTACAGATGCAACTTTACTTTAAGACGATCTTAAATGTCTATAATTATGTCGCTACACATAAAAGTGAGCCACTTAAATTTAAGTCGCGTTTTTGTCGGCCATTAGTCTTTCTTCCGCGTCTGTACCGAACATGACACCCCAACTCGATGGGATATTTTTTTCCCAAATCAGATGCACTCCCCCAATGCTTGTTACCGTTATTATTAGATTTGTTAGCACACAGACCGATTTTATACATAAACCTATGTATATCACGTCACAAGGCAATAACAACCTTGTTATTCGTAAGTAAGAGTCTAGATTCAGAAATTAAAATGTGTATTTTTATATGCCAGTATTGATTTTATGTGTCCTCAACGATTGAACATGAAGGTTGGTGTGTAGATTGATTTGATTCTATATTTGAAAAATGTTTGATGTTCGTACTGGCCAGTTATATTTTTTAAATATCGTATAGGTACAAAAAGTTCTAGGGCTTATCAATTCTAAAATGGTTTATTACCTAACCATTGCGTATTTGTACGGTAACATTATTTTCAAAGTTGTTAAATGAAGCATTGAATGTGAAATAAAGATTTGTTGCCGGTTTCAATACTTGTTCAGTATACCTTACTATATTAAATATTTTAAGCATTGATACACACTTACATATACATAGGACACGCCAGTCAGTGTTCCAAATCCGTCGTCAATAATGACGTATTAGACAAAGATAAGGCGCGTTAGACTTGTGACGACACAATAACGCAAAAATAGTTGCTACAGCAGATCTGGGGAGCCCACACTCTTTCTACTTTGTAGATTTTTGTTATTTATTTATTTTTTCAAAAAACTATTCGCATGCCTCTACCTCCGCCATTATTATCCTACTATTCTACTAATATTATAAATGTGAAAGTGTGGATGTTTGGATGTTTGTTACTCAATCACGCAAATACGGCTGAACGGATTTGGATGAAATTTGGCATTCATGTAGCCTTTGACATGGAAAAGAACATAAGCTACCTTTTATCCCGATTCCTTAAGTAGTTCCCGAGGGAAAATTTAAAATGGTTTCCGAGCTAAGCCATGGGCAGACAGCTTTGAAATTTGGTATTTTTCTCTATTACCTACAGCGCAAGCTATAACACGGGTGAAAATTTTATTACATTTTTCAATACTTTTATATTTTGGACACAATTTTGAAGTCCACGCAGACGAAGTCGAGGGCAGAAGCTAGTTTACTTATACTACCTACTATACTTTAATAGCACTATATAAATATGGCTTTACTTGAACGATTAATTATATTTTTATATTTTTGTGGTTTAGACACAATGGTTCTGATAGCCATTTTAATTATTTATCAGGTTTCCTGTTGTGTACCTGTTATATGCCATTGTATATGCAATATGTAAACAGGATATCCTTATGAAAATCAATATGCCATGAAATTAAACTATTTTTAACGAGAGGAAAATTATATTAATTGTTATTTGTTAGGTACTTTTTCTATGGCGACACGTGAACTTCAATAATTTATTTAATTTTGGTAGATGGTAGGTACTTATGTTCGTATAGAGCGATTGGCATATAAAAAGAGAAGAGTACGGGAGTAGGCGTTGCCCAGCGGTGGGGTAAAGTTCTGTAGATGAAAAGTCAAATTTATTGGTTCTGGTATTGGTCAATCTAATTAAAAAACATAAGCTTTAAGATGGTCATTATGATTACGTCGATACATAGTTAAATAATTCTTGAAGTTACACTTTCCAAATATAATTTTATGAGCTGATGTTAACGACGGACCACTCTATGGTAACAAAAACCACCATGTTCAACAATAAATTAAATGTTAAAAGACACTACCATCTGCCGACACCATAACCAATCCAATTCGCAATAAAACAAAAATAACTGCCGCCGAAAAAAAAACAAAAGGCTACTGGCAGCACAATGACGTCCAAAGGGGGTCAACAGTTCCCACAAACAAAACCGTTTAAAAAAAACTAATTTTAATAAAACCCTAAAAATATTCAAATTTTGCACCTCTATTTTATTAAGACAATGTAACGTTTCTGATTCGGGTCGACATCTGTTTTAACCCTTTCCTAGCATTGTTTATACGCATAAAAGCAACAATAGTTACCGTTGACAATTACGCTCCGGTAAGGTAAGGTTAAAACAAAAAAAAAGATTGTTATAGCCAAGAACAGGTTTCCATTATCATTAGAAAGGGTAAAGTGAGATGTAAACTAGTGAAGTGCTCATAAATATAGGGTTGGCAATTTCACCACTAGTTGCAGTAGTTACAACAAAAAGGCTGGGCGATGTGGTATTGAAATTGGTTTTTAGAATTATGGGGTATAATTCTGGAGTAAACGCGATTTATGGTAACTAAGTGCTTACTTTCATTTTCTCATATAGGTAAGTAACCTAAACAATTTACTGCTAAAACTAATTAAAAACGTAAAGTTAAAAACTATGTAATATTGTAAAACAAAAGCAAGTTTCTGGTATTTTTTTTTTAAATACTATTTTCTTTTATAATAAACAACAGACATTTTAATGTATCATTGCAAGTGTTTTTTTTTTCCATGCTGATGTAAATTGACAACCCTATCGTCTCCCGTATTTTAATTATGGTTTCCTCTTCCCCTGCTTCTTAAAGACATTGTCCCGCTTATAATTTATTCATACATTTCATTAGAAATTATTCGCAGGTCGCAACGTATGCAAATTCAACGAAATTAAAATATAGACAAAGTGTGCATTCTTTTTTATTAATACAAAATAGTTTTGTCATTGCAACCGTTCCCACCGAACGAGTTTTATTTCGAATTTGGAACGTGAATGTCATTCTTGGTGTTATTAAAACATAAATTGTTTTTTTAATTTCTTTTATAAAGCAAAGGAAATGTTTTTATGATTACTTTTGTAGGATTTGCATAACCCAAATAATTATAATTATTATTTAGGTATGTGCTGTACGGTAAAATAAAGAATACTTGAGTGTGGGAAGGTTATGTAAAAAGTACACGAAACATAGGTTATTTTGAATTCTGTTTTTATAAGATAGCCGAGTGGTATAGGTCACCACGCTGATTACCACCGTGCGCGACGTGCTGCGGGTTCGATCCCCGCATGAGACAAGCATTTGTGTGATCCACAAATGCTTGTTCCAAGTCTGGGTGTTCTTTGTGCATGTGATTTGAATGTTTGTGAAACCCCCGCGACACAAGGATTAAATTCCTTAGTGCGGGCGTCGTTTTTTAAAAAAGATAAAAGATAAAGAAGAAGAAGATAAACTATTTATCTAGAAAATAATCCAGTACTTTACACGGAGCGCCTACTTTTCTAACCGATTCATTACTCCACAAAATACTTAGGTACGTAAAAGGTAAGAAAGAATAAGATATTTGCAAGGACTTTACAATAGACAAAGAACAACGTCTGACGACCGAACCCAAAATAAAATATCCTAAACGTACTTTAATTCATTTGAAAATTTCTGAAGTTATGAATAAACTCTTCCATTGAAAAAGCTAAAACAATTTTGAAGGGCTTTAGACAGAATTTTGTGCGAAACACCAACCTCCGCTCCAAACAGCTGAAACAGCCAAGTTAAAGTGGAGCTGGGCTGGACCGGCCGGATAGATGGGAGAAAATTTCAACCGAGTGGGTACCTGGGACTGGAGCTCGTAAACGGGGTAGGCCAAAAAGACGCTGGCGAGAAGACATCATTCGCTTTTTGCCGGATTGGTGGGAATCGGCTCAAGACCGAGGGGCCTGGAGCAGGTTGGGGGAGAACTTTGCCCAGCAGTGAGACACCGAAAAGGTTAAAAAAAAGACAAAATTTTAAAAGATTTTCATAACTTGATGGATTCTTCTCCGTCCGGAATACGGAATACGGAACGAGGACAATTCATGTGGGGAAAACCGCGGAGCACAGCCAGTTCTACGTAAATCACGCGAGCAAAACTGTTAGTCGATGTAAGTGCCTATCCTACTAATATTATAAATGTGAAAGTGTGGATGTTTGTTACTCAATCACGCAAAAACGGCTGAAGGGATTTGGAAGAAATTTGGCATGCATGTATCCTTTGACATGGAAAAGAAGATAGGCTATCTTTTATCCCGATTCCTTAAGTAGTTCCCGAGGAAAAATTGAAAATTGTTTACGAGCTAAGCCGAGGGCAGAAAGCTTTGAAATTTGATATTTTTCTCTATTACAGCGCAAGCTATAACACGGGTAAAAATTTTATTCCATTTTTCATTACTTTCACATTTGACCCAATTCTGAAGTCCACGCAGACGAAGTCGCGGGCAGAAGCTAGTAATATTACCTATAATTTTCTTCCTAGAAAACTCAGTTTCTCACTAACATATTTCTATAATTTATAATTGAATACTAAAGCTGTGTGAAAATTATGACTATCCCTTTATCAGTTCTCAAATAAATTCAATTTCACAAACTAGGCACGCGATTTGATATATTATTATGAATAATGCCGGCATCCCTTTCGCCGACGATTATAGCAAGTACCAATAATCATATTGTCAATTTAGCACAATTTATTATTAGACATTTGCAATTTTAAATGCTTGTAATTGCTGGGATACAATCAATACCCGTCTCAAATACTTTCGATTCCCATACTAAGTTTATAACAGAGAAAATATTTGATATTTAATTTTCAACCTTATTACTTTATTCTAAGGTTGCAGGTGCTAAGTTTTGGGTGTAGGGTAATTGGGTACATAAGTGTTTAGTATATTTGTAACTGTCAAATAAGCAGTAAGATTCTTGTTACCTAGGTATATAAACCTGCTTCTCGATGATTATAACGCGACAGTAAATGCTAGGTGTCCGTTATTTCAAAGATTTGAATAGTACAATAGTGATGGGATGTTTTATCGATAAAAACAGAAATAGAAGACAAAAAAGAAAAAAAGTTTTTTTAACAGTTTATTACTTAAACAAAAATCTCTTGATTCTCAATTAGCAAGGCTTTCAGTTCTAGTGAGGATAAATCAAATAAACTTAGAATGTTATAATTAGCTTTTATTAACTTGCGTTGTATGTTTGATTGTTTATATCACTCCTTGCAAGTTATATAATAATAACTTCATGACCACCCAAAACCGAACTTGGCAATAAAATTGCGATACCAAATTATTTTAAATTTTAATATCACTAATTAAACAAAACTGCCTTTTTATCTTCAAACGTAACCCCAACTCTACTTCAATTAATTCAAGGTATTAAAGGCTTGATTATCGAATGCTTTACGTTTTTGACAAATTGATGATATAAAACGCTGTAAGCTGTACCTAAGTACCAAGCAGTAGTTACAATGTTGATGCACTTAATTATAGCCTTCAGAAACCGGTTAATAGCGATGGTTTCCAATTAGATGATGGTTAGCAAAACTTAAACTAGTGGTAATCACCCTTTACCTTAAGGTAAGAGATTTAAGCGACTTTGACCCCGGGGAAATCTCCATGGACTTCCTCCGCTCCTGGGGTGGTAAAATAAATGACTGGGGAAGGTAGAAGGCCCTGTTACTAATATTATTTTGAAGCGGCTGTAGCTTAATGACTAGGGTGTCGGACTTGCGATCACGTGGTTGCGGGTTCGAATCCCAGCAATTACACTAGCTTAGCACGAGAGGTTAATAAAATACTAGTAATGTGCGACACACATTACTAGTAATCTTATTAAAAAAAAATGATAAACAGCTCGACAAATTTTGAAGAAACTTGACATGGGGTAAGCTTGGATCCCAGGAAAGGATATAGGCTACTTTAAGCCGTGATAATCCACACCAATACGGGCACAGCCAAGGTCGAAAGAAAAAGCAAAATGTATTTCTAAGTGTAGGAAAAAATATTTTACGTTTCATCGTTTTCTTTATTGTTTATCAATATTAAATAAATATATACCAGCCTATAACTGTCCCACTGCTGGGCACAGGCTGTTTTCCATATAGAGGAGGAACGAGCGTTGATCACCTGACTGGCTCATTGCGGGTTGGCGATTTCACCGTTTGTCAATGGTGTGAGCACACGCACGCCAATAGAGTCGAAGCAGTCGCCGTTACCGAAATCGGTGTGGAAGATTATTATTATTATTATTTCCTCTGTGCACCCAGGCAAGATTTTTTAAAGGTAAGCGGGGTCTGAATGTGCATATTGGGAAGGTACACAAACCCTCAATTGCAATCACTTCAGACCCTGTCGATACTCATTCCCAAGCAACATCCAGTTTCGACCCCCTTTGGAAAACACTATCAAAATTCAAAACCAATGTTGCTATTTTAAAGCGAGTTCCCCGCGGCGCTAGACCTCTTGTTGCAGAACACCTGGCACGTTGCATTCGCCTTGCTGCCCAGGAGAACTCGCTTAGTGCCTGGGAACATCTGCTCACCTTCCCTTATAGAATTTTACATGTTCAAAAGAATTTGGCAACTAAGAAATCTTTAACTTCCCAAATTAAACATAATTGTAATGTTTCGGCCCATAATTTGGACACAAAATTATTGACACAAAGGTATACCTCCTCAAGAGGTATTTCCAAAATTGTCGAATCCAAATTAGGGGAAGGTGACATTAGCGGAGCAGCCAGGATTCTTTTCAGCAGTGACGTGGTGGCACCTTGTTCTCCAGAAACTCTCGCAGCTCTGGAGAGCAAACACCCTGTCCCTGCTAATGGCCTTTCCTTTCCCGACCCCCCTGATCCAGACATTCACTCCCTCACCATTACAGGTCAAGAGGTGATCGCAGCCCTTTGTTCCTTCAAGAGTGGCTCTGCTGGCGGCCTCGACGGCCTGAGCCCACAACATTTGAAGGACCTGGTCAGCTCAGGTGCCGGGGAAGCTGGTGAGTTGCTTTTGAAGGAGCTCACGGCTCTGATCAACCTCATGCTCTCCGGCAAGGTTAACGGTTCCGTCATCGATGTCTTGTACGGGGCCAATTTATGTGCCCTGCGCAAGAGGGATGGCGGCATTCGTCCCATTGCCGTAGGCACTACATACCGTCGTATGGCAGCCAAAATCTGTTGTAAATTTTACGGTGAGGTAGTTTCGAAAAAATTTCAGCCCCTGCAACTTGGTTATGGCTCCAAAGGGGGCTGTGAGGCTGCTGTCCACGCGTTGTCGACCTATCTAAATTCTGGCCAAGGAGAGGTCATCTTGAAGGTTGACATAAAAAATGCTTTTAATTCAGTTAACAGGGACACCTTGCTGGCAGAAACAAAAAAAGAATTACCTCAAATTTTTAGTTTCCTTTGGCAATGTTACAGGCAACCTTCCAAATTATTATACCAGGACAACCTTTTGGAATCAGCTGTTGGTTGTCAGCAAGGTGATCCCCTTGGGCCAGTGATCTTCAGTCTAGCAATTCACCCAGTTATTCGACAGCTAAATTCTAAATTTAACGTCTGGTATCTTGACGATGGAACCCTTGGAGGCGATGTAGACACGGTTTTTAATGATCTGTTGCTTTTAAAAAATCAATTTCATTCCATAGGACTGGACCTAAATTTATCTAAATGCGAATTATTCATTTCTGACCATACTGACAGACAATTGACTCTTTCAAAATTTAACGCTATAGCCCCCAATATCAAAATTGTAGATAAAAACTCTCTTCGTCTCCTTGGGTCTCCAATCTTTGATGATTCATTTCCAAAATTTATTGATGAAAAAATTCAAAATTTCAATGACGTTTCGGAAAGACTTTTACAAATTAACATGCATTCGGCCATCACCCTAATTCGTTATTGTTGTTTTGGACCTAAATTAACCTATTTTCTCCGTGCTTCCCATTTATGGAAGCACACTCACCTGTTGGAAAAAATGGACCAAATTATCAGACATACACTGTCTATGATCTTAAATGTGGCCATGGATGACCGAGTTTGGGTTCAAGCCACTCTTCCTATTCGTATGGGAGGGCTCGGCGTCCGCAAAATTACCAGTATTAGTTTACCAGCTTTTATATCCTCGGTCCACGGTACTGATAAGTTAATCAGGAATATCTTAGCTCCTACACTGATTAATTTTGATGTGCCGTGTTTCTCTGAGGCTGTAGATGCCTGGAGACTCGCTTGCCCAAAATCAAATCTTCCTGACTACCCATCTTCCCAGAGACAGTGGGATGAGCCGCTCTGCAGAATAGTTCAAGAAAGACTTATTACTACATCGACTTCTACTGCGGAGCGTGCGCGCCTGCTGGCTGTTGGCGAGTGGGAGTCAGGTCTTTGGCTTCACGCACTGCCGTCGTCGCACATCGGCACCTTGTTCGACGACACTACTTTCCGCCTTGCTGTTTCACTACGCATAGGCGCTTCATGTTGTTCTCCGCATCGCTGCCACTGCGGTGAAGTAGTCAACAGCCTCGGACACCACGGTCTATCCTGTAGCCGTAGCGCAGGTCGCATAGCGCGGCACGCGAATATCAACGACATTATTCGACGAGCTCTTGTTGCCGTCGGCGTTCCAGCTGTACTCGAACCCAATGGCTTGGCACGTGACGATGGCAAGAGACCGGACGGCATGTCGTTATTTCCATGGAAGATGGGTAGGCCTTTAGTGTGGGACGCTACCTGTGTCGATACTCTTGCGCCATCCCATCTTCCAAGTTCATCGTGCTGTGCTGGTGCTGCTGCTGCGGCTGCAGAAAACCTCAAGCGGCGGAAATATAACAACCTAATAGGCAGTTATATATTCGAGCCGTTTGGGGTTGAAACCCTTGGACCGTGGGGCCCGAGTGCACATATGGTTTTCAAAGATCTAGCCAAACGCCTTGTTGACACTTCGCGTGACCCAAGGGCTGGCTTTTACCTTGGTCAAAGAATAAGCATTGCCATACAACGTGGCAATGCAGCCAGCCTAGTGGGCACACTCCCGGTCGACAGCGATGCGGATGAATACTTTGACGCCATTTTTTAATCTTTTATTAATATATATTAGTTTTTTATTTATTTTTTCGTGTGTATATCATTTATTATTTTAGTTATGTTAAGATTGTATATATTTAAAGTTATTGTAAATAAATCTCTACTTCAACTTATTATTTAGAATAATGAAGAAAGTACAAATAATTTTGAAAAAGTCACATTGGTACGTGCCTGGGTTTAAACCTGCAATCATGTGCATACGAATCCGGTCATTTAACCGCTAGGCCACCACAACATTTCAATATTAATTAATAAATGAGTTGCCAGTACCTACTGTAATACGTATATATATAATATAAAACATAGAATTAAAATAAATTGTAAAATTCTTAGAATAAAAAATAATATTTTTTATCAGGCCATAGAAATTCTTAAAATTTACCGCCTTTTCTAAAAACACTAAAGGATAAAATTTAATATTAATTGATAGTGTTTACCGCGTCGTACGTGGAAGCTAAACGTATTATTATAATCCAAGTCATAAGAGGTAGCGGGTACGATGAACACAACCTGAATAAGTAACTTTCGTCAACTTACTTTACTTTTTAAATTATAACTAAGAAAATCTTTCTTTCTTTTTAATTAATTAAATTTCACCTATTGTTAATTTGAACAACCATTATAATAATTGGCATTTTATCTAAAAAAATAGTCTTTTAAATTTCAATTTGTCTTTTTTTTTTGCCACTTAATTTATAGCCATTTCATCCATGGATTTATTCAAATACGATTAAGACCTGAAAAGCCAAGCCAATGAGCCAAGATGCTGTTATTTTTTTATCTTTTATGCATCACATGTGACGTGAATAAATTTTTATTTTTACTTCTTTCGTTCCTAATAAATCGCAGACGCTTTAATTCCTGTGTTGTCATAATCTATCTAGCATAGAAAAAGTTACCCACGTCCGCTAAAATTAATTATTTTATACACTGGTTAGTTTAATGAGCTTATTATCATTGTGTAGGTTATTTAGCTCTTAAAATGTAATATAAAATATTAATACAAGTCGCTTCAGCCTTTAACTTGCACCAGCCCCGAACTTTAAAATTACAGTGACGTACGCCAGTACAGTCACGTAGACCATCACTTATTATATACAGAACCCGCTGCCACTGTAAACACATGACTCACAATTTATCGGGAAATGTCGGGTAAAATGAAATTCTCTATAACATTTATTTTAATAGACATACTACACTAATATAATGTTCTAGCGTTGGGTGTGTAATGTTTGGTATAATGACAAATGCTCTAATTTCAATTCGAATAACGTTCATATGATATAATTTTCAATTGCTATAATATCAAAAGACCTAAATTCATATGACCTAATGTTTTATATCGTATAATCTTCCTTTAATATAATAACATACAGTATAAAATTTGTTTTATATAATCTTCAATAAGTATAATATTCTTTTTATATAACGTTCATTTAACCTAATGTTCTTTTGACCTAATTTTCATGTTTAATGGTCACAGTTCTTACCTAACCTATCCGAGTCGGAGTGCCCTAAAGTCCAGATTGCATCCAGTTTCTTCTGGTAACAATAGTTGGCTGGCAGGTGTATAGGGTGTATATATAAAGCGAAGAAAAAAAAACATGCAAGCAAACATGCAGCAGGCATGCAAGCAAGCAAGCATGCCGCAAGCATGCCGCAAGCATGCAAGCAAGCATGCAGCAGGCATGCAAGCATGCAGCAAGCATGCAGCAAGCATGCAAGCAAGCATGCAGCAGGCGAGCAAGCAAGCATGCAGCAAGCATGCAGCAAGCATGCACCAAGCATGCAAGCAAGCATGCAGCAGGCGAGCAAGCAAGCATGCAGCAGGCATGCAAGCAAGCATGCATCAGGCATGCAAGCATGCAGCAGGCATGGTTTCTGTCACGGCTCCGGCGTTGCGGGGCTCCGGCGGTACCACGCGAGCTAATCGTCGCAGATGGTGATAACGGTCACCACCGCGACTTCGGCTTGCTGGCCGGCTTCGCCGGCCAGCCTCAGTCACGGCGGCGCCCGTTAACATCACCTGCTCCTCAGCTCGCGGGCCGCCTCGCCCCTCCACGCCTACGCGAAATTAAATAACACTCTAGGGGCAGGACAGACAAGACTGCGTGGAGTCGGTTTTGCAACGATTCGTTTCTGTCATTAACTTTTGTGGCTGACCATATTGACTTTTTAGGAGAATGTTTACATTTTAATTGAAGGTTAAAAATGCTGTTTTATAGAAATAGCAATAAGCCTAATAAAATGAATTATTATATTAAGTATTACTTAGAGATTATAAGTATTATAGTAAATGAATAATATACTAAACGAGAATTAAGTGAAATGTGCATTATAGGAAATGTTCATTATATCATAAAAAATTAGGTAAATTGAAATTATATCAACAATTTATTATCTCAATTGATCGTTATATTAAACAAAAGTATATTAACTGAAATTAGGTCAAGTGAACGTTAGAATTTTTGTTATTATATCAACCGTTACACACCCTCTAGCGTTCGCCCGCGGCACCGCCTGTGTAAATTGCGGTTATTGTGGAAAAAAAATAAACTATTTTCCTTCTTGGGATTCAAGCTGATCCACACAAAGTATTAGCGAAATAGGTAAGGCATTTTATCCGTCAAAATAAGACATTACAATATTGATTTTTGGATTTGAATGCTACAAAGGTACAAACTTATCAGACCGGAACGAATATTATTTTACTAATTTCATTTTGTGTAGCTTAAATATGAAATAATTGGAAATTAAGTTTAACTTACTCCTTGTACATTAGGGCGAGGGAATTATTTTTACACTAAAAACCACAAAAATATAATTGAGTTAAAACACTAAATTCAACAACAGCGACACAGTCGACGAGTCTGACAAGTTTGTAGTAATATACCTTTTTTTTAAATTCAGATGTCAGATTCCAATTTTTTTTTTCCTCAAGATATTTTCTTTTATCGTTTTGCAAGTATGTCATATGGAACAAGTGTGGTTACTCACACTGCTCACACTTTCTTTGTCTAGAAACTGGTCACATACGTGCAGTCACAAGCATAAATATGAAGAAATGTATGTAATATTTTGGGACAGCTCACACACGGTCATCTGATCCCACACTAGGCAGAGCCTGTGCTGTAGCAACCAGACAACTGATAAACATTCTTATATATTTCTAAACATACATATTATTATAGATAAATAACACCCAGACACAGAACAAATTATCGTGCTCATCACACAAATATTTGTCCTGGGTAGGAATCGAACCCACGACCTCCGGCTTAGCAGTCAGGATCACTAACCACTAGACCAACAGGCCAGTTAAGATTATTGTCTTTGTTTTGGACATAACAGTTTTTAAACGTAAATAGATATAACTGCCAACTCTGATCACCTGGTATCATACACCTACATCTATAGTTAGATGTAAGTATTATATCAAGGGCCTATTTAACAGGCATAAAAGAGGTATCACGTAATGACTATACCACCTTGTTTGACCTAACTCTAGGGTTTATAGACAAAGGAACATCTGCCTAGCATTTGCTGGGTAGACTGGAAAGTACATAAATTCTAACCTCTAATACGTAAGTTGGAATGTTTGTGTGTATGTTTTGTAGGATATTTTATTTTGGGTAAATCTAATGAATGAATGAAGATATATTTCTCTCATCGAGTACATTATTGTTGATATATAATGTCAAAATAGTAAACAACTTTATTAGCCTTAGTTTTGGAGATACGTTTCTGGTATTTTTTTCTAAATCAGTTATTTTTGTACAGGTCACTTTATTGATTCAAATTAGTTTTTTAGGTCAATTAACACAACTAGGTATAGATGTAGGTACCTAATATATACCAAACTATGATCTAATAAAAAAATCTGAACAAATAATCAGTTTTTAATGTTATTAAATGTTTGTTAACCCAATTCCGTTAAATACAGGAAAAAACTCACAGTTTCCTGAAACACAACCTGCCTTAGAAATCATTTACAAAGAATTAATTCGATTTAAACAAACTTAAGAAACACTATTTTTTTATTTGTAGTTTATACAGTAAAATACTATTTTTTTATGGTGACACCGCGGGTATCACTAGTATATTATGTAGTATTGTAATGTTAGAATATGCATTAGAAACGGTTCGTCCAGCTGTGTAGTTATTAGCATAGCAAATAAAATATATTATACTTTTGTTATCGTAATATCATAGATTTTATATTACAAACCATATTTTAGCATAAAAAGTTTAAGACATCGTGTAACTGATATGTATGAGTAATTGGTATGTAATTGTCTATATTATTAATTATAATAATATCTTGGGACAGCTCACACGCGGCCATCTGATCCCAAACTAGGCAGAGCCTGTACTATGGCAACCAGACAACTGATAAACATACTTATATATTTATATAATAAATCTGTTTTGTTAATTTAATACATAAATATAACTTAGGATTAACATTGATATTATATTAAACTAGCCCTTACCCCAACTTCGTATGGAGAAAAAAAAAAACACAAAAAAAGATAATTTTCATTAAGTGATTTAGTTTTGAAAAACTTCCGATCAAAATATAATACTACCTTCAGTCGGGCCTAGTTCAAGAAATAAACTCTTTATATAAAAGAACTTCAAATCGTGAGACAAATCAGGCGTATCGTCTCAAAACATTAAAAAATTACTTAGCGTACCATAAACAGGCAAAAAACTAGCCATAAACTATAAAAGCTGTATGGAAATTACTAAAATAGAATAGGTAAGTAGCGGCCATTACGCGTCTAAGATACGTATAAAAATGCATATTAAGTGCAATATGTTGTGGGCACAAATGTCGCTCTGTACAACGTCAACTGTGCTAAGACAAAGATTATAGAAACAGATATTATTATGAAAAATATATTGTATGGTTTTCTGAGATTTACGCGAATATTAGACATTAAAATAAAACTACTTTAAACGGATTCTATCGCGGTTTATTTTCGTCGGGAAATAAAATCAAAATAAACCGCGATAGAATCCGTTTATGGTATTTTTATTACAAATATATTGTACCTAATTTAATGAGGTAAAATATAAATTTTACCTCATTAATATAATATAGTATTAAATAGTAATATTTTGTTGTTTTATTTTTAACCGCCTTCAAAAAAAGGAAGCAGAACCTCCTGTTCTCAATTCGACTGTATTTTTTTTGTGTTTAGTATTTGCTGTTCGTGTTCATACGCAGTGTGGATTTGATCTATCTATGATTATTTTTAAGTGACGTAAGTACCTATAGTTACTATGTCGCTTTACATACCAAAATAAAATCACAAAATATGAAGTATCCTTTGCCAAGTGACATTTTTACAATTTATATCTATTATGATAGTGTCTAAGTCGCGTAATTTATCGCAAAGATAATAATAATAAATAAATAGATGTGGACAACAGCACATACATTGCTCTAAATCAAAATAATGTAAGTAGATAAAGCTGTAATGGAATCAGAGACAAAGAAGGTACCACAAACACCCAGGCCCGAGACGATTCAGAAATGATTTTTTCATTGACCCGTCCGGGGATCGAACCCGGGACCTCAGAGCTAGTGACACCTTGAAAATCGGTGTGTACGCCACTCAACCACGGAGGTCGACCTAAAGATAATAATATATCATTTACAGTACTCCATATTGTTTTCTGAGGTTTACGCGAATATTAGACATTGAAATAAAACTACTTTATTAAAACGGATTCTATCGCGGTTTATTTTGATTTTAGTTCCCGACGTTTCGACGCCTTTGCAGGTGTCATGGTCACGGGCCGACTGAGGTGGTATTTGTCTTGACAGGGGTATATATAGTGTTGCTCGTTGCTCGTTCTACCTTCATTTATTTTTATTAATTATTTTTGTTCTGACCTACGCAATATGAGCTCACTGTGTGTCGGTGTCTGTCATCACAGATTCCGTGTGCTCTCTGAAACACACGGAATCTGTGATGACAGACACCTTGCCGCTGAGCTTCAACACGTCAAGCAAGTATTGCAAGACAACAAGCTCCAGATTCCACGGCCCCGTCACAGAAACCGAGTGAAACCAGCCACAGTCGACCGCATACCTGCTGTACTACCATATGTCAGAGGAGTCACAGACAAGATTGGCTACATCCTGAAGCGAGCTTCAATCAAAACATACTTCAAGCCGCCTAAGAAGATTAGTCAATCCCTACCATCTGTCAAGTGTCACATACCTCTACAAGATGCAGGAGTTTATAAACTAGATTGTGACTGTGGCCTCTCTTACATTGGTCAAACTAAACGAAGTATAGGGATCCGCGTAAAAGAACACATAGCTGACGTAAAACACCGCCGCTCAACGGAGTCTGCAGTCGCCGAACATGCAGAAGGCTCCAGTCACTATTAGATTTGATAAACCACAGATCCTCGCTAAAGAATCCAAATTCCTACCAAGGATGTTTCGTGAGGCTATTGAGATTAAAAAACATCCTAATTTCAATAGAGAAGATGGCTGGAAGATATCACCTAATTGGGACCCAATAATTCACAAAATTAAAACCAAACCCAAGAGCAGCGCTGCAAGACTTCAAGACACAGTGAGCTCATATTGCGTAGGTCGGAACAAAAATAATTAATAAAAATAAATGAAGGTAGAACGAGCAACGAGCAACACTATATATACCCCTGTCAAGACAAATACCACCTCAGTCGGCCCGTGACCATGACACCTGCAAAGGCGTCGAAACGTCGGGAACTAAAATCAAAATAAACCGCGATAGAATCCGTTTTAATAAAGTAGTTTTATTACAGTACTCCATTTTAGCCTTTTCTGTTAACTTTGTAGAACCGGCTCTCGGGAAGATAAGCTAACATAATTTTGTAAATAAAATTACATTAGACGAGTCTGCAACTTGGTCTATGTGTAACAGTGCTAAGTTTAGAATCGCCGTTAGAAAAAATACCTTTTTATCTAAAGTATACAATTTTATAGCAATTTTTTATAACACATAATTATTCATTATTATGCGCATACAAATGGCCTGTGTACAATCAATAAGTTGGATTATCACGTATTATTTATAATTTTTAATAAGTTTATAGTTTGAAATAAATTTACCTAGGTACTTTGTTTTTTTTATCTGCAGGAGAAATAGTAAGACTATTGCTTTTCTTAAACAAGATAACTCATTTATCGCATGAGTACTTTAAATACACACATCAAAAGTGTCTAGGGATCAAGCATTTTTATGCGGATTTCTTGAGATTGAGATGTGGCTTTGTAATAAATTTATGATTTTATAAATTTATATGGATCCTTTTTGGTGCATTTCATAATTCGAATCAGGAACTGTGAATCAAATTCGAGTAAAAGATGAAAATCAGCTGTCAATATTATCCCTATAAAAACATACAACGCATTGAAGACATTATTAGTGCTACTGTTTCCCTACTACTGATTAAAACCAACGTTATTATGGAGCGGCGACGTCATTTAAGCAGGGAAGAAATGCTCAGAGCCGTGGGAATGATAGAAGCTGGTTCCCGGCAACGTACTGTGGCTTTAGCTCTGAATACAAGTCAGAGTGTTATCAGTCGACTTTGGACACGTTACCGAAGCACTGGTACCGTGGCTGAGCGCCATGGAGGACGGTATCGCTGCACCACACGGAGACAAGACCGATACATTCAAATCTTAACTCGAAGAGCTCCAACAATAACCGCCATGATGTTAGCCGTGAGGCTTCATCACTCTTCAGGGAACTTAATTAGCGACCAAACAGTCAGAAACCGCTTGCATGAAGTGAACCTTCATTCCCGAAGACCGCTACGGGTACCACCTATAGCAATGCACAATCGTAGGATTCGATATCAATGGGCTCTTGAACACAGAAATTGGGCAGAAGAACAATGGCGTTTCGTGTGCTTTTCTGATGAGTCTCGTTTTGGTATGAGACCGGATACAAGACGTATACGACACTGGAGAACCCCTGGACGCCAACAGCGATTAAAACCCTGCCAGGAAGTCCATCCTTATAGTGGTGGAACCATCATGGTATGGGCGGGTATTTGGATCGGCGGAAGAACTGAGTTGATTTGGATCAGAAGCAACCTCAACGCTCAAATTTATGCTGAGACGATTGTATCAGACGTCATCGTTCCTCTACAAGTGCAAATCGGTCCCTTATTTCAGTTAATGCATGATAATGCACGACCGCACACCGCAAGAGTTGTAAGACAGACTCTCGCCGCAGCTAACATCAATGTCCTGCCCTGGCCTGCTCAGTCGCCAGACTTGAACCCGATTGAGCATGCATGGGATATGCTACAGAGAAGAGCTCTGCCGAATATGGAGGGTATCCAGTCGCAAGAAGACCTTTTTTTGTTGTTGCAACGAACATGGGCGGCCATTCCACAGCGTGATTTGGATGAACTCATTTTGAGTATGCCAAACCGATGTTCTTGTGTTGTTAGTGTTCGCGGTAGAAACACGGATTATTAATTGTTTAAGTTACCCAATAAAATTTTAAAGAAAACTGTTATTTCAGTCTTTTTTTCGAACTTTTGTGTTAGTGGTTCAAATGTCAAAAATCCCTTTATTAGGAAAATGGCAAATTTCTTTATTAATGCAAAGGTGACTTGGTTTATCGTTACTGTGACAAACGAAAACACTTTATTCGATGAATCCTTAAAGAAAATTTTAATTAATATCAATCAGGAGAAAAGTTATTGCAAAAATATATGTTGATCCCTAGACACTTTTGATGTGTGTATATAGTTTTCTATAAAGATTTAAGATTAAAAGTTAGGTCTTCTTTTTCGTCTAGTTCTTCTTTAATCTTAATTCTGCCTCTTTAGTTATGTAGCCAAAAGTAAAGTGTTTTGGTTTTAACTTTTTTAAACGAGTTTTAGAAAAGTTAAAGTTACTACTTTAACTGTTTTAAAGGAATGTGCGAAACGTTAAAATTCGCGATAAACGTGAGCAACTATCTTAATTTACGGTAGTATTTAAATAATCTCATCAGAATAACATACAGACGAACTTACATTGTTAACTATATATTAACACACACAGCTTACAGCAGCTTAGCAACATAAATAAATAAAATACTACTCAAATGATTCCCGAATTGTCACACTATGCAATGAAGTCGCGAATATAACTGATTATAATCAGAAAAAAAAAACAAAGAAATCTTTTTAAAGCATTATTTTATTTAATTCATTGTTAAAAAGGCTTTAAATCAAAAACTTGAAAAGCAATAGTCAAATTTCAACTATTGTTTCATATCAGTGACATTCAGAAGGGTCAATTTTTTTACTCTGTGCAAAAAATGTCCTCGTAAAAGGGTATTTTTTGTAACGTTCGAATTTAAATTAAGAACTCTATTGTCGATGGTTTTTTTTAATTACGCTTCGGTCGGAGTCATTTTTCATGCATCGCTTGCAATCTGATTTACCTGCCAGTAGCTTTTTGTTTTTTTTTTTATGTAGTTAGTTAAGTGTGACCCAGTTATATTTCCGTGGGGGCAAAGCTGCCAGTTATATGTCAGAGTTTTTATTTATAATTAAAACATTTTGAGTTAATTTTAACTGCAAAATTTCAGTATTTAACGCTGGTGTACAGATAGGAAAAAAATAAGTTATTAAGCTATATTATGTTCAGAAATAATAAAAACATTTTACACGTACTTTCCCCCGAGATTCGCCCACGTGTCTAAATTTCATGGGTTTTTGTTCATATTTTGAACGAAACCCTTATCCTTTATCTTGAATAAACCTGGATATACTATTCCTCATTCGGGCCATCATAATAATACAAAGAGTTTTGTCAATCCGAAAAGAAGAGAGATCAGAACGTTTAAAAGAAGCTCTTCAGGTTTTTTATATTTGTATAAATAGATAACAGTCATATTCCTGTTATGCATAAAAGCATGTATCTATAAAGTATTAAATTTCTTAATGCAATCATATAATAAATATGTACTTGATGTGTTTTTAATTATTTCCTTTTAAAACTATAATTCTAAATAAATCTCCTGAGGTATGAACATGCACTTAGCTAATTAAATCTTCTACTTGCGTGCACGCATTTAGCCCGGAGGCTAATTTCAACACAGATGCATGCATCTATATGTAATAATTATAAATTATAATAATTGAACCATCATAATTTTACGATTGCAGTTTCATTATAAATATTATGTCCGTTGAACATTGAATAATAATTAATTATAGTGTTTGTTAAAACTAGGCGTTGTTATTGTTATATATAAAAGGGGAAAAATCCTAGTTTAACTTTGTCTATGGTGAAGCAATCATTACGAGAACCTGAAGTTACAGGACTTGTAGGTGAAGAAATATTTCTACGCACATTGAGTAAATTTTAAAATATATTTTAGTAATTTAATTATTAATTTTAATCGACCTACTTAGGTACTAAATTAATTATATTAAATTTCAAAACTACTTAGACATTTTTCTATAGAATAACTAAAGCAAGTTATTAATTACTTTTCTACAAATAACTGTTTAGCTCACTAAAGTTTAATGTTAAAATATTATTATGCGGATGGGTGGAAGGATAGACCTGTCGACTCACCCTGGGACTATGTCCCACCTGTATTGATGTGCGATGTTCGTGGGTGGGTTACCCCGCTGGCTCGTCGCACACCCCACGCACCCCTGAATGCGTATGTTGACCACACTATACACCACGGCCAGTCACGGCCACTTAAGAAACAAGAAAGTGTGGGACGTATATAAAATATTTTTTTGTGTACCTACTCCTTGTCTAAAAAATTGAAAATAAAAACAAATAAATATTAGGTCCGTGATACAAACTCAGAAGTATTTGAATTAATTATTAAAATGAAAATTGAATCCAAAAAATCTGATTACAAGCAATTAATGTTTTTATTTACGCATATTAATAACACTAAGTTTTAAAACATGGTGGTTGGTACCTACTAAGTAGGTATGTTGCCTGGATACCCACTTACTTTTTTTCTTTTTATTTTTAAGTGGCCATTATACCCGTATAAAAGAAGGATATTCAATACTGAACTTATTTTGCTTTCATCAAGTTCAAAAGGCGATGTGTGTGAGCTACATTGATCTCGGTAATAGTACGTTGGTAAATTTAATGTTCCTTGATAATATAATTAAAAAAGAAACGGGTTTATGTTTTATTAAATAACGAAAATTTATTATGCAATGATCGTTACGATAGCGTCTTTTGATAGGTACCTAAATATAATGAAAATATTTTTCGAACTTTAATTCTATATTTTCCATAACTTACAATTTTGTTACTGCAAAAAATCCATAAATTCATAATACATAAAAACAAACATTATTTTACAATTAAACGCTAATCATTGTTTTTAATTTTCAAAACAAGAGAACTTTCTGCAAATTACCGCCAAAACAAATTCAAAATTTTCAAGCTACAGTTAAGTCCCTGACGCCAAAATTTGAATTTCGAGCGCTTTTAGGCACGCACACATACGCAATCATAACCCTGTATTTACAGGGGTGTGAGAAATGTCAAATTAGGTTGTAAAACAGATTCTAATGTTGCTACTCGATAATAGATGGCGCTTGTAAAGTTTCTGAAGAATCTTACATTGGAATGAAAATACATAAATTTTCTGGACGTGTATTAATTTATTTATTTTAATGTGTTATATTATTTTAACTGCGTTAGCGATAAAGATTTTATAGATTTTTGTTTCAAAGTTTTTGAAAATTACTCGATTAAATGTTTTTCCTATTGTATCGTTAGATGGCGGGACCAGTCGCATACGATAAGTTTAATCTTTCTCGGCAAATATCCTGTTTGCCACCTCCCGTACGTGACTTTTAAAGTAAACTGTCTCATTTTCTGTTCAAATTGCCACCTCACATCTTATTCTGTACGTTTCAAAGCATTTATATTCATTTCTCGACTCTTTTATGAAGATGTATGTACTTCATAAGAATCCAATAAGAAAATGGTGGCGTACCTATATTCTAATTTCGACCATTATTAGAATTTAGTGTATCAAATTGGAACTGTGTTAATCAGAATTAGAGATATCGTAGGTATATGTTTACAGAAGTGCAATTAATTTCTAGGAAGACCTTACACGATAAATAAATAAATAATAAAGGCACAAATTATTACTTATAGAAATCTTTTCTGGCAGACCTGCGAAAGGAGAAATTTATGACGAATTAAAGAGAAAAGTGGGTACTTATTGTACGTCAATAGTATTATTTTCGTCATCGCATTTGCATCAGATTTTATTTTAAATGTGTCGACAAGGCGATACTTTGTAAAATCCATGACATTATTATTCCTCTTTTGATGTCAAATAATATTATGATGCATGGTCTTTTTGACAATTTTCAATAATTTTATGTTTTTCCTCCTTTGCGTTGTCACATGTTTTAAAACTAATGTATTTTAAATCATTGTATGCTACCATTTATTAAAGAATTCATCACCATTTAACAAAGGTTCATCTTCATAAGAATGCCATTTTGGAACCACGCAACATAAGAGTTATTTGACGTTTTGAAAATGCCTGACAATGTCTTGTACTCAAAATAAAAATATTTTGATTTTGAGTGAAAAATAAACATCAAGAATTTTCATCTAAATTGTTTGATATCACAAACCGCCAAAAATATCTCTTACAGTTCATTCATACTTCTCCGTTTAATACATTTACTACGACAGTGGGTAAAGACCTTTACACAAAACAAAAATTATTATTTCCTGGTATCTATATCTATCCTTGTCTAACACACCAAAATATTAACAATATTCTTATTTCTATCTCTTTCGATCGTCACACCCCTTTTTACAACAATGCAATTTTTTCTCGATTTCAAAACTTAGGGTGGGGATTTTTTGCCACGAATAGCTATCGATTTTATTTCAGTTTGGTTGCGCAAGAGTTTGTTTTGAGTGTCGTTGAAAAATCGTTTTTGTTGTCAATAAGAGGTTGCTTTTATTTAGAATGGTCTTTGTTTTTAATTTTAGTTAGTGGCGGTTTTGAATGTAGGTACCTAAGTACTTATTTGTGTTGTGGTATCTTATGACTAAATATTCAAATGTGACACGTCGTAAATTTTAATAGGAATGTTTTTTATTTATTAATAGAAAGTGTTAGGCACGTATTTTTGCTTTTATCTCGCAAACAATAAATTACAAAGCTTCTGTAAATGGTAACGTCGCGTTCCGTCACTGTATTTAATTGTAAAGTTATATAATTTTAAGAATTTTGAGCTAATTTGTAGTGTTATTTTGACAAGTACATAAAAATATAAAGTAGAGCGAGTTTTAACAACTTTTAACTAACAACGCTATGTTCGACCATCTTGTAACGTATGTTTTCACTACTAAACCGCTGAACCGAATTTGATGAAACTAAGTAAGTAGGTATAGGGTAAGCTTGGATCCTAAGACTCGACTAAAGCTACTTATTACCGAGATAACCTACATCGACGCGGGTGAAGCTGCGGGTAAAAACTAGTTCATTATGTACCTACCTATACATAAATAATGTAAATAATGATACTATGTGCGTATAAAGATAAAATGCGTGATTTGAAACCACTCTAGCTGCTACATGATGGTAGCGTCGGCAGAACACACCTTTGTCTGCGACCGCTACCGTGAAGAGATGTTATCGGGTAGCGACAGCAAAACAACTTATTAAATTAGGTTATATTATAAATATTTGAAATGGACTTTGACCGGCTTTGACGTATTAGACTACTTAGTAATGAAAATAATTGTCGGCCAATAAATTTTAATATACTTCTAAATGGCAATAGCCTTCTCATATGAAGAAGGAACGAGCATTGATCACTATGCTTGCTCATTCCGGGTTGGCGTTAAAATTTGTTTTTATTCCCCTTATTGGACCCCAGATTTCTTCACGATGTTTTCCTTCATAGATTGTCAATGATGTCTTAGAATAATTGAGAAAGTAAATTAACTTTTAAGAAGTAACATTAGTGGATTCGAACCTGCAGTTTTGCGCACAAAACCGTTCATTGAACCACTAGGCACTAATAAGATAGGTAATGCTTTTTTAGTTTTATTTGATCGCCAATCCGCAATGAGCAAGTGTGGTGATCAACGCTCATTCCTTCTCTTAAAGGCCTGAGGCCTGTGCCCAGCAGTGGGACATTTATGTTGTTATTCAATACTCAAAAATAGCAAAAACTTATTACTAAGGGCTCACCCACACGTGCAACCGACCACAACCATATCACTTGGTCGGGCGTATACTTTGTACTAGCTTTTGCTCGCGACTTCGTCCGCGTGGAATCCATTGAGAAATAAACATTTTCAATTTACCACCCTTTTCTCTCCTTTGGGGGGAAATTTTCAAAAATCCTCTCTTAGTGGTAGCCTGCTCCTCCCAACAAACTCACATGCCAAATTTCAGCTCTTTACGATCAGTAGTTTCGGCTGTGCGTTGTCTGTCAGTCAGTCAGTCAGTAACGGAAGAGTTTTGATTGAAAATGAATAGTACTATTCACACGTACCGCATTTTGCAGTCGTTATCGACTGCTTGTAGCCACTGCTTGACGACATTTTGACGCTGCGATGTGGTGTGGCTGTGGTAAGTGTAGTTTGAGCGTATGCTAAAATAATTTAACTGGACTTTAAAATAAAACTACTTTACTTTTTCTATCGCGGTGTATTTTGATTTTAGTTCAATGTCTAATATTCGCGTAAACCTCAGAAAACAATAAACTGGACTTTTTTTCTGACCTTACAAAAGTTGAGTTGCATAGGTGTTGTTCGAACAATGAGCTAATTGAATACCTAATCAGTAAGCTTTACTGAGAACCAACCATTCACTCAGTGTAAACGAATTAACATTGCGGGGTTAATGAACTATCTGGCGCGCTCTATTTCAACTACGTTATGATGCAGTCACCGCGGTTGCTGCTTGGATGGGTTTTATTGATGATTAAAGTTTCCTTTCGATTACCTATTAGATATCATGATATTGAATAATTTTGGATTTTCCGTGTATTAATCTTAAAATCTGTACGTAAATATAAAACTAGCTGGACGCCGCAACTCTACAATTATAGTGGGTGTCGATTACCTATATCCTTTCTCAGGCTCTAGACTATAATCTTTACCAAATTTAATTTAATTCGGTTTAGTTGTTTAGACGTGATTGCGTAAAACACATACAGAGTTAGGAAATTAAAATGTAGGAATATTAGTAAGTAATCGTTGTAAGTACGAAATAGGTACCTACATAAATTGATAGCAGAAGGTGAGACTTTTGGACTATATTGCTTGGAAAAAAAACTCGAGCAATTTATTAACTTATTTGAATATAATATTATAATAGACAAGCACTCAATAATAATACCAATAGAATAGATCCCACAGTAAAAAAATCTGTAGATATGGTTTTGTAGGACAATCTTAGTTCATTCATAAGATTACAATATAACATTTCTTGTATAAATAAATTGTTTAGGTACTATAATGTTAATTATGAGGATCTTGTACTTTCGGACATCATCTATCATATAAAATTCCAGTGTCACAATGTTTGTCCTCAATGGACTCCTAAACCACTTAACCGATTATAATAAAATTCGCACACCATGTGCAGTTCGATCCAACTTAAAAGATAGGATAGCTTGCATCTCAATTATATAAAAAAATAATTTGACCGCGGGCGGAGCAGCGGGAAACAGCTACTAGTTCTCTATAAAATTAACAGTCTAAAAGAAAAACCCAAATGGATAATTACTTATATACTATTTACGGAAAGCCTAATATTTTCATATGTAGGTATTATACGTCTGCATTTAATATGCATTCTAAATTATGATAGTAGATACTTTAAGATACTTCAATGAAATTAAAAAATAAAACAAAGTAAATGATAACTCTATGCTATTCTACTTAACTTATCACAAGCGACATTCGCTAACTCAGTTTATTTCGCTCAACTATTTAACGAGCGATTCTCAGATATGCTATTTATTCGCTGATAACATCATTTTGACGTTTTATTGCGCTGCCTTGCAATTGGTCGAGTGGACGGTGTACACCTAAACGCGATTTATTCCCTTTATGTCGATTCCCGTTATGTCGAGCCTGGTAGTCTATTGTTCTCCAAAGTTTTGATATTTTACGCTTTCTATTACCTTTATGTCGAGTTAGGTGAACAAGTACAGTCAGGGAGTAAATTAAAAGCCAATGGCATAAAAATATTGTTTTATTATTTGTTCCATTACTTATTTTCATATATATATAGGTATATCTAATTTTTCTTAATCTAAACATATAAATTACAGTATAATCATCACGTATATAAATAATTCTTCTAAAAAATAACTTACTTAATCAAAATAAATCACAGTATAATCATCACTATTGTTGCAAATGTTATATAGTATTACAGTAAAAAATAACTCTTTTTATAAAACTAACTTTCTTAATCTAAATAAATCACAGTATAATCATCACTATTGTTGCAAATGTTATATAGTATTACAGTAAAAAATAACTCTTTTTATAAAAATAACTTTCTTAATCTAAATAAATCACAGTATAATCATCACTATTGTTGCAAATGTTAAACAGCATATAAATATATAGTATTACAGTAAAAAATAATACTTCTTATAAAACTAACTTTCTTCATCTAAATAAATCCAGTATAATCACCACTTCTAGTGAAAATGTAAAAAATGAAAAAGATATAGCTTTATAGTAAGTAAATAATTATTTTAAATTAGCGTTATTGATTTACGTTTTATCGACAACCTAGGTAACATGTATATTTTAAATAATTAAAAGATAATCACTTATCAAATCTTACAGTTGATAGGCGTTTAAGACAAGTCAATAAATCAATTTTTTTAGTTGTAAAATCTTCAACTATTTTATTTATACGTACCTATATCAATTATAGCCAAGCATTTTTTTTTCTTAGGTTCTGATTGTCGTCGTTGTAGACATTTACCTGCTCTATCTTAAACCTAGTTTCTTTAGCCTCATCTCTAAGTGTGCTAATGAGAGTATATAGCGGAGGTCTTTTATTAAGTTTTTTATTTAGCCTGTTATGCCATCCCTCTACTGGGTTTGTGGTCCTGTGGTGTTCGTTGTCAAACCACGACGCTGCTCCCGCGGCCGTCCAGTTTGCAGCCTAAGACTTACATTAGTTGTTTTTTAATTCTTTTTTGTGTAAAAATTGATTCTAAATTATGAGCATGTATGAATACATCATTGGGCGTGACTGTACTTCTAAAATATGATATAGTTAAACTCGACGTAAAGGTAATAAAAGCGTGGTAAACGAACTCGACATAAAGGGAATAGAGGCGGGACAGAAAACTAAGCTCGACATAGCGGTAACAGAAGCGAGACAAGGTTTTCGGCTCGACATAACGGGACTCGACATAAAGGGAATAAATCCTAAACGCAGTATTGGCTGTACGCATATAAAAATCTGAGTTAATTATTCAATTTTCGTGTGTTCAAAGTTCGTGTAGATTTTATCGAATCTAGCTTTTGTTTTTATTGTATTTTTTAATTTGGTGAGGTACCGATATTTTACAGTTTCAAAGTAATAGAGAAATAGAGAAAGATAATAATTATATCTTAATAAGAACTTCTGTTTACTAATTAGGATATAAATTCGATTTTTTAAAGTTCGACTTCTGTTGTATACACGATATAGAAACCATAAATGTAAACTGAAAAAAATAAAATAACACTGAAAAAACATGTTGTACACAAAACGTGGTAACACAGGGAAAATAGGACATAATGTTATAAATATTAATAGGTAGGTCCTAAATATAAAAAAAATATATATATTTTGATTTTTTAATGTAATATATAATTGTAATAAAACTATATCTTCTTTCCCGAAGAGTCGACGACTTTGCCGGTGTCATGGACATGAGGAAATAAAATGTATCACTCAAATATGTATACCCAAAATCGATCTTGGACGAATGTGAGTAATTAATATCTGAAAAGACAATTTCTTTACTACTCTACAGTGTGTACTAGTAATAATATCAAGACAATTTATAAATCCTTCACGAAAAGATATGTTTTACGAATGAAGTCAGTCTGAAGTAGTAATAAAAAGTTCGCAAAAACACATGTAATACATATTATTATTATTTGCTGTTTTACACAAAATACCATGCAAAACATGAAACATGTAAATCATAAAACAAATAAGTTTAAAGTCGGACGGCAAAACTTCTTGGAACCCAAACTACAATGGTTAAAGTTAACACAACTGTAATATAAGCCATTAGCACATAGATGTCCGTATTTAACTTCATTCTGAAGTAAAATGACACTATAACGAATGACCGTTAATTTGACAGCTGTCAATTTAAAACACCATTCGAATTCCGAATCCATGCAAATTTGAATTTCGTTGCGAATTCGAATCAGTCAACCCTCGAATGTCGAAGCAAATAAACTTGATGCATCTTACACGCAACATGACATCAAAATCATAAGAAGTCATTAAGCATTCGAACGTACGATATACGGACCCTAATTTCGTTGCGAAGACCGAATAACTCCCATATACCACGTTTACTGAGGCATTTTTTGATAATAAACCTACAATCAAAACCAAACCCTGTTTGTTAAACGTTAAGATTCGAATTACATCGTAAGATCAGCATGACAATCGTCCACATATCAAATGCGAAACTAATCTAAAATCAACTTAGTATAGTTTAACCAAAGTCGAGATTCGAATGTAGAAAAGTTTAGTCAACAAAAACACACGCGAACGAGAAAAAAAACCGGCATCTTTTTGCGTCCCCTTTCTCCCCTAAGCCGGTGAGGGCGGTTAGGGTGAAGAAAAATCCACGCGGGGGTGAGTTGGGGGCTGTAGTAGTTTTTCGTTGGTATCACGCGTACGACAAGCTTAGTATTGATTTTCCAGCACATGCTGCCTTTCAGGTGTCCGCGTTTTTAAAGAATCACGACTCCTTCAACTTTATTTAGTTAAGATCAAGTCGTGTTGTTTGAAAATATTTGTTTTAGGAAGTTTGTTTTTTCTTGGTTGCATTTTAGGGTTATTAGGTAATTTATTTGGCTTAGTTTTTTAAATTAGTATATATAGTAAAGCAGTGTTATTGAATACACTATGTTTATAGTCGTTTATCTATCAATATTATTTCGTTTGTCTAGACATCATTGCCAAACGGTGAAGGAAAACACCGTGAGGAATCCTGGATTCCAAAAATCGGAATCTGAAATCTTCTACCCGCAATGAGCAAGCGTGGTGAACAATGCTCATGCCTTCTCTATATGGAAAGAGGCCTGCCTTTACCCAGCAGTGGGAAATTTATACACGGGTATCATTGTAGTATAGGCACTTAAAGCAGTCACTAGGATTACAGTAGAGTATTTATTAATTTATCAAGTACAAAACATCAGAGTTATTATAGGGATTGTTGAGTTTTCAAGAAACCTTAGGTCCCTTTTCAACTGTATTACCAATTACATTATTATTTCAGAAAATAGTAGGTAACAAAAACTACGTTGAAAATATCCAAAAACTAAAACTTATCACCCTAATATTCAAACACAAATATATCATCCGTGCAGTCGGTTAAGCATTCTCACACATATGCTAATTTAGCTAAAGGTGTAAAAGATTAGCATCTTATTGTGATTCGACGATTAGTTCCGAACTCTTCGTGTTTGTACACGATTCGATACGGACCGGTGTGACGGGACCTTAATGTTTAACCGAATTCTGCAGAATTCTGTTTTGTTTATTAATGACTGTTAATGTAGTATAGATATTTAGAATCATTTGTTTATTTAAGTTGGTTTTTTTCTTAAAAATGTATGTTTTAAACTGGAAACTTAATTATATTAAAATGTATTTTTACTTTTATAAATAAAAATCTTTAATTTTAATTTCACAAAATACATTATTTAAAAAGTTTTTCTTTTGAAATATTATTAGATGGTAATTTATATTGTTTTTGAGATATTAATTATATAAAATTTGCTGATTTATTTTTTAATTCACTTTATACTTATTTAAATTTAATATTTAGAAAACAATAAAAATTATTGTGGTGTTTTATAGCGATGTTACAACATTGCATCGTATAGTTCACAATGATATTGGAATACCTCAGTGTTAATAATTTTGTTGATGCACTTAATACAATTCCATGGTGTTATTACTAATTTTGCACGTCATTTTAATACTCCAAATATCATAAATTGACCTCTAAATTAAAGGAATAAGGGTGATAATTGTATACAAAGAAATGTCACACAATTCAAAATTAATGCAAGCTGTGACAAAAAGGTGCGCTTTTTGTTTCGACCCAGCGATTTTGTTCTCAATTTAAATATTTTATACAATGTGACAATAGACAAAAAACCGGTACTTATAACTGTAAAAAATTAAATATAGAATTATGACGGTTCGTTCTTTTATCATTTGTAATGTATGTAAATTCTTATTAGGTGATGTTGTACAGAAGTTCAAATCCGATTGTTTTTTTAGGATATCAAAAAAAAATTGTTGGTTTTAACCTTCTGATGCAAAATTGTAACGTTTGTTTGCGGTAATCTCCGAAACCTGAAATGCAGCTTGAATTTAGAAGACGTATTTATTTTACTGCAAAATCGTGACGTTTGTGTGTGGCTCAGAAATGGCTGAATCGTTGTCGATGAAATTGTGACATGAGGTTTGTTTAAAGTAGGTACCTAGGCTAATTTCTTTTGTTTTCATTTACAATATTCGTTTTCATACTTTTGAGTAACATTTCAACGTAACTTTTTTTTCTGGCTCAAGAACTACAGTTTGAAGAAATTATCTTTATTTATTAAATAAGCTACTCAACTACAAATAATCAATTATTTACTACTTGCGCGTAAAACAACTGCTTTGGATTCCTTTAATCAAAGTTATCTGATTCAGTGGAAACGCATGATACATAATTAATAAGGACCAATTAATTATTTTTAATGGTCTATAAAAGTTATCTTTTAATTACACTGATTAGATATGTAATTGAAGAAAATTGTTCTTCTTTTGTTTTTGAGATCGCACGTGATTGGACTATATGAGAAATACCTTTCAACTGCTATATTAAATTTGAAAGTTTGTATGATTGCTTCTTTACTCGGATACAACTCGACAAATTTTGATAAAATAAGGTGTTTATTTGTGTAATACCTGGGAGACCTATGGCTGTTACCCTGATTAAGTGGTTATATCACAATAAAAGGTCTTAATATCTTTGTGTGGTTTCGTACGACAAGGTTTAGTTTTTTTTGCATGTTTTTATAAATTGACTACGTTTCGTTTTATAAATTTAGGTAGGTAGGTTGGTATTTCAAAATTGTAAAAGAAATATAAAAATTAGTGAGAAGTGGCTCAGGATATAATAGTCTGGAATCAGACAGGGAGACCGTTGCCCAACAGTGGGACACTAAAATTTTTACGTAAAAAAATGGAAACGTTACGAGGTATTTAATATTAAAATGTTTCAACATCTATTAGTCTACAATAAGACGTTAAAGTAGACAGAGAATATTTCAGCACTTACTTACGAACGATTGAACATCGTTACTTTGTCTTCCTACAATTTATATTCAGGCGTCCTATCTTTAAATCACTCGTAATCGCACTCGCTCGATAATATAGCGAGTGTGTGTAAAATAGTGACACTTATCCGGTTTTTTCTTTATTTAAATAAGTATAATATAAATTTTCATTAAGTGTAAACACTGTGTGGCCACTGCTGGTCATAGGCCTAAGATTTTGAGTTTTGTAACTTACTAGCCCAGTCATATTAGGGCTTTCACCTCGGAATGAAAGATAATAAGCTGCAAATTGGTATGAACCTTTGTTTTGTCATTCTAAATGTTGTCTCAAAAGTCACAATCGTTATCGTGTCCGCGTCTCAAGATATTCAAGGTCAAAGGTCACAAAAATCGGTTTTTCGCGAATATCTGGCTTCCTATCGGTTAAATGAGATTTGCATTTATTATAAAAGTTGTAGGCTATAAAATTCCCTACAACTTTTGTTTAAACTTTTTTTTCATACGACCAACCGTTTTGAAGGTAGAGCGCGAAGTGCACATCGTACAGTCATATACGGCCTAATGCAAGGTCAAGCGTGAGTTATGGTTATCAGTACGTTATAAAGTCAATTATTTACTTGGAAATTATAATTATTAAACAATGCCTATTATTTATGTACTAACTATTAATTATTTATATTTAATTAAAGTAAGTAACTTGATTATTTACATATAATTATTCATATTTAACTATTTAAGTATGTATACTATATAAATGTATATAAATTTACGCGTTTTAAAGAAAAGATATATAATGTCGTGTTAACTTAAAATAAAACTAAAATATATAATCCAGAATTAATAATATTTTATACTTAAATAGTTAAATATGAATAATTATATATAAATAATCAAGTTACTTACTTTAATTAAATATAAATAATTAATAGTTAGTACATAAATAATAGGCATTGTTTAATAATTATAATTTCCAAGTAAATAATTGACTTTATAACGTACTGATAACCATAACTCACGCTTGACCTTGCATTAGGCCGTATATGACTGTACGATGTGCACTTCGCGCTCTACCTTCAAAACGGTTGGTCGTATGAAAAAAAAGTTTAAACAAAAGTTGTAGGGAATTTTATAGCCTACAACTTTTATAATAAATGCAAATCTCATTTAACCGATAGGAAGCCAGATATTCGCGAAAAACCGATTTTTGTGACCTTTGACCTTGAATATCTTGAGACGCGGACACGATAACGATTGTGACTTTTGAGACAACATTTAGAATGACAAAACAAAGGTTCATACCAATTTGCAGCTTATTATCTTTCATTCCGAGGTTGACCCCTTTTTTTACCTAATATGACTGGGCTATACATAATAATATAATAAGTTTTATGTTAACATGAAATTCATTCTAAAGCTTACTTTTCCAACCGCTGAAGACAAAATAATAATTAAATAGGTATTTGTTAATGTTAGTATAGAGTATATTTACTAGATACTTAAGAAAGGTGCACTCGTAATAAATAATTACAATTTAATTTACGATTATTTTTAGTGTAGTTTTGGTAATATAGTTCTTAAATATTGTGGATATTCCTACTCGTTTATTAAACATAACACATAATAAAATCTAGCCTTTATAATACCTACTGCTATAATATTTTCATGAAATAATACAGGATACAGGTTTAAGAAATGTAAAAGAAAAATAAAATCATCACCTATGTTGTAACATTTTATCGATGCGTGGCTTAGAGTTAGAGAGAAGTGTCGTGTCAAATATAAAATTATTATGCAGTTATCAGCAATCAATAAAAAAAGAAAAAAAAAGAAAAGAGATATGAATAACAATTCAAAACATTACATAAGTACTCAAAACTTAAAATAATAAACTTTTTAAGTATGCAAATGGAATCAATAAATTCAAAAATGGAATCATTAATTTATTCAAACCTTATTTTATTATCTGCGAACTGTATGAAACGTCAATTGTTTATTTTATTTTAGTCAATTGTTAAATAATGCACGATCGATAGACAACGATTGTCTATTGTCATTGAAATAAATGCAATTAATCTTGTGTTCTGTTGTCATTATCTGTGAGAGGTTTGATATTTATTGTGTTTCTCAATATGAATATTGTTAAATAAGTTTTTTATAATGCAATTTAACACGAACCTCAGACCATTCGATAATCTACTATCTGTAAGTTTTGACTACCGTTAACGCGCATGCTTACTTACAAACTACTAAATTATGTTACCACCTATACTATTGAATGTAATTTATGCCCATCTTCAAGTCAAGTCCATGGGAATGTCTCTACCAAAAACATCCGTCACCTAACACAAAGACACGAATAAATTACAGTATACAACATCAAATATGACAACACTAGGAAAATATTTTATCTCATTACGCATTCACAGTTACGCATCAACCGGCAAAAATCAATAATGCGCACACCAAGCGTCTTTGTAACACTGTGCGAAAAGTTAAAACGCACAAAGTATAAAAAAAGAATATGCAAAGTAGATCCCATGCATTCGATATTCAAATGAATCGACCGTTCTATAAACTCGGAAGAACAATTTTGAATTTTGACACTCTGAAGAATAAACCCTTCCACTTTATATTCAAATTAGGAACATCTTAAAGGCCAGTCTAGGAAGGTTGAATAAAATAGATAAAACCTTTTTTTAGTAATGTATTCATGGATTTCGTGGGAACGTTTTCTAGGTTGGTCGTGAGACAAGGCCTTTATGATGTAATCGATGGGGTTGTGTGTTATGGAAAGCTGTGTCAACATTTGCTGTAATATGGTAATTATTGATCGCCAATAATAGAAAAGGTGTCATAGTGTATCGACTGATTTAAATTTATTGGGTGTTAAATCCTAAGAATGGTATTGGTACTTATTTAAATGTGGTTCTGTATTTTGCTTATTATTGTTCTGTGTGACAGTTCTGTATGAGATATTCATAAGTTATTATGAAATAATTCATTTTTTTGTAATACCTACTTAATTCGAAAGAACAGAATGTTTAATACAATAGAATTTATAAAACGTAAGCTTCAATTAATTTCAGTTATTATTCTATTACGATTTATATCAAACTATAGGTAAATAAATCAGTTATGAACTTGCATTATATTTAAGATATTTTATCCAATTACCAATTGTTCAAAAACACTACACAAGAAGAGTATAGCTAATCATTAAAAAATAAGTAATATTAAAATTTTTTATTTAATGCATGCAATTCTAAGTTTGAAAAAGTTCTTTAAAGAAATGTCTTCAACCCTTCCGCGGCGCGCTGGGCATTCAAATTCAAATTTGTGTCCCCCCGTTGGCAGGTGTGTATGTCTGTGCGTCTGTATGTCTGAGTGTCTTTGTGAGTACTTCCGTCAGTTAAGATGGTCGTTGTCTCGAACTGAGCTTTTGTAATGTTGTAAAAACATGTGGTTAATGCTCTCATGCAGGAAGTTTTGTTTTTGTCGTAATTAGGAAGACAAGTTTGAGTGTTAAACTGAGGGGTTTGCTGGGAATTATCTTTTCATTCCGTTCGCAATTGTTTTGGGAAGTGATAATTGAAATTTTTATGGCTTTCGAAATTACTTTTTCTGTACCTTTAAATACGGTACCTTAATATTACTTTTAAAGAAAATACGAAAATTGAACACCCAACATTATAATTCGATTACTACGAAACTATTAAAGACACAATATCTTAAATGTTAACCCGTCTACGTGACCTCAATTCAACAAAAATGTTTCCAAATAATATGATCCCCAAGTCGTATGCAAATTGTTTTTAAAATAATAACACACCTGGGTACGAAAGACCGGTCGTGATTTCGCATCTGATTTGCATGCAAAGGGTTAATTCTTGGCGATTATTTGAGCTCACGCATATTTTTAATTATTCAAGGGTTAATGTATTCAGTTAGAATAAATGCAGATACGTTTGTGAATGTGATTTTTTGTTACATATTCAGTATTTTATTGAATTTCGGAGAGAGTGGAGCTTCGTAGTAAATTATTTTGTCGCGACTGCTGTTTGGTACTTAGTGTTGTGTTTTTGTGTTAGTGATTAGTGTTAAGGTCTTGTGAGTATTGTATTTATTTGGTCCTTTATTTTTAGGTTATCTAAGTAATAATTAGAGCAGTAGAAATGAAATATTTTGGCGACATTTAACGAATATTTTGAGCAAGTGAGGCTTTTTTATTTATTTTTTCATCATAGAACATTGTTTTATTTAAATCGACCTAAAATACAGTAATAGTGCAGTATTTTTTATGTTGGTAGAAACATGGTTTACAAAAAAAAAAATAGTGGCACCGTTTTTCATTGAATATTTAATTGTCATTTAATTCCTAGGGTTACTAATTCATAACAAGGTACACGGTTCCCATATTTATCCCAAAACAAAACAAACGCTAAATTCAAAATTAAAAAAAAAACAAGCGAATACTAAAACTAATTTTCTCAAAATCGAAAATCCCGAAACGCAGTGATGTACCAACGGTCATGCATCACGGATAATGATTGGATTTGCCCCGCCTACGTCATCAATCACTAGCAACGTGGTAGTGGGTGGTGATAACACCACTACAACTTGGGATATGACTTTATACTGTACCCCTCTTTAGCCCTACACTTTACCTTTTACAAGGGCGGCGGGGGAGGCCTGATTAAATGGTTGAGATGCGTTAGGGAGGATTCGCGAGGCATTGTGTCTTGTTAGGAACGTAATGTCTTGGATGTAAGTAAATTATGTTTTTTTTAGGGCTATGTGTTACTTGCATAGAAAATATTCAAGAAACTGTCGTAATATTGTGGCTATAACGAAATTGGAAAACGGTCGGTTACGGTTGCTTTTTTTTATAAATTCTTAGTACTATGTAATAAATAAAATAAAAATATATGACACCTATATATTTTTATTTTATTTATTCTCTTTCACGGAATAATTCATAAGCAAATAAATACTGTATACCTATTTTTCGTTGAGGTGTAGCAAAAAATGTGTTCTGCCGTTCTATGATTTCCAGTAATTTTGTTTCTAGACACAAAATATTTCTATATCATCTAAGACCAATACTAATTATATTATTAATATCAACATAGAAAGCAAATCCAAGAAAATCATAGATTTAAAAAATCCTAATCTCAAAACTTTTTCAATTGTCTTATTTCTTACACTACTACTTATTTATACTATATAGGTATTTGAAAAAGCTATTTTTTCATAAAAACAAATCTTTACTTTTTAGCTTCATTTGTTATTATAAAATAATTCAAAATCAAATCCGATACAAATAAATCCAATTTAACTATTTCTTCGAGGCAATATAATAAAGAAGAAAAATCGTCCACGCGGGGGGTAATCCCGAGGGGTAAGGGAAAAGAGGGGGTAAGAGGGAGGGGGACAGTCCCGAAATTGAGACGATGTAAGAAGATTACGGTTGATGTATTACGTGACGAAAAGGTGGTTTAATGTGGATGAGTTTTACCGACTTCAAAATATGAGGTAGTTTTTATATTGTTGATGTTTGAATTTCTTGTAGTTCCAAACTAAGTCCTTAGTTCCTTACTTAGGTATGTCCTGTATCGGCTCCTCTAAATAACTTGATACTTGTATATTTTTTTAAGATATTAGAATTTTTGAGGTTTCGTTAAGGCTATGTTTGTCACAAATTGAGGTAAAGAATTAATTAATTTCGAAATAGCAAAATTTGATTAATTTATATCAAAATATCAATAACTTATCAATTATGTACAACATGTTTGTTTTATTGTACAACTATGTACAATTAAAACAATTCAATAAAACAACGATTTTATTCATTACATTCAACTTATATTTTACTTTTTACATTTTCTGTTGTTACAGTGGAAAAATGTACATAAATAAAACTTAAGCGAATTTAAAGTTTTATATAAATAATATTATTTACATTACATATTAATATTATTTTAATTAATATATTCTTTCACCACAAAATAATATGGAAAACATATTAAACTTGCCCACTACCCTATGTATCTCTGTATACAAGTATGTGGTATACTACTTGTGTATAATATTGCAAGATCATGTTGACGATTACACACAAACCTTGGGAAATAAATTGAAAAAAAAAACCCGCTTTAAGTGTTACGAACTTGTGGGTATCTTGCTTTGATTGGGTGGCCATATAAAGTTAAGAATAGATACAATAATTTATCTATCTTCATTCTCATCTTCATAAAACAATTATTTTTATGATTTCCTGGAATAAGTTCATTAGAAAGTACATCCAAATCTAGAATGAGGATTAATAAGTTTCTTGAATATTAATATTTGATTATGAACACATTTAAAACAAGAATAGAACGGACAATCTATCGTTTAAATTAAAAATTTATTTGTCTCAATTATAACCGAAACAAACAAATTCTATATTCAAATCAACGCCATCTAACTTTGTTAATTTAATTTTGTAATTAACATCTTAAGTATTTTATTAAAATATTTACAATCTTTAGGTACATAAACTAATTTAATACTAAATCATATATTATAATACACACGAAAAAAAAACAAACAACTACATAATTAAAATCTAAAAAATGGCGTCGAGGCAGTGTGCCCACTAGGCTGGTTGCATTGCCACGTTGTATACCGAAATATAAATCAAATTTATATTTGGGTAAACGAAAAAGAAAAATTACAAGTTTTTTTTTCGGAACTCCGCTTTTCAGCCCTACCCTTAAGTCGGGCTTACTCCACATTTCCATACATATGAGGCAGACGGCTTCGGAACGAACCTTCCTAGCCGCTTTGTAAGTCGAGATTTTTTTGCCTACCCCCTTTTGTCTTTACTTTTACTTAGTATTTCGTACGGAGGCTTGTTTAGGCTTCTTTTCAGGGATATCGGAAGCCTTTACCAGATACGTTTGTTTGAAGTCTGAAAGGGTACTTTTTAATTTACTGGCTTTTTGTCGGTTTTTTTTCTTTCTCGATTGTTAGAAACGAGTTTTTAGAAAAGGCATTTTTGTTAAACTAAGTATATGTTTTTATTCTGTTCGTCGACTTTTAAGGTTCACACTTTTCGCTAGTACTTACTGATCTTGAAAATACGTACATATATAGATTTTTCTTTACTAAAATACTAATACTTTACTTTACTAACTTTAGCACAAAAAAGTATGATTCAATTTTCTTTGTAAAAATAAATATGGCGGACGTAAACATAAAGGGAAATTTGTAATAATATTACAAAGGAGGCGAGTCTCCAATATATCATGGTACGTCACGCAGGGTATGCGGCTGACACGAAAATATTGCGATGCATCAAAACTGCCAAGAAGCAGGGAGAAAAAGCGAACTTTGTTAGTGTTTGGCCCAAGTTATAAGAGCCAGCGGTGTCGAAACAAAGACCGAATCTGTACCTAAAAGCTTAGATAAAATTTACAACTGCTGAAGGCTCTCTACTATGTATGTACAAATACTATAATTATAAAAAAGTAAATAGTTGGTTAGACCTGACTTAGTTATTGTTACATTAACATTGATTGTTGAACATTTAATTAATCAGTTCGAATGTTGCATTAAGTCTGCCTTTTAACAACTTGATTAGAAAATGAATCAATTACTTATTTAAAGTTTTTTTTACAAGACTGTTTTTTTTTTCTATTGCAACAAATATTTCGGTCGTTTAAAAGTCTGCTTTTTTCTGTAACTTGTACCAAACAATAATACGTTCAGAAAAGCGAGGGTGGATTGTGTCTTGAAAAATGCTTCGCGGAGCTCTGCGGCGATGGGCTGTATATCACGAGATATCGCAGGATATATCACGACGATATCTTCACTTGTTTACCCAAGTGAATATTATTAACAATTTTCTTATATACATACAACATGTAGCCTAACTCATCAGCTCACCTGTCAGATTTTGTATCGGGCCGACTCAAACTCTGACTGAGTTGTAACTGAGTTTTTAAAGGGCGTGTATATGTGTAACGCAATCAGTAAGTTATATTTATCCCCTACAAAATCGATCACCAATTACTGGAAATGACGAGGTATAGTTATAAAAAGCGGCGGTAGCTTAATGGCTAGGGCGTCGGACTGCGATCATGTGGTTGCGGGTTCGAAACCCACCCATTACACTACTGACGTGAACCCACTCGTAACACAAGCAATTTAGCTTAACACGAGGGGTTAACGTGATTATTAGTAATGTGCGATCCACATTGCTAGAAGTCTTTAAAAAAATAGTTTATTATACATATATAATAAGCTTAATATACAATTCTTGACCAATACAGTAGTAGTAGTACAGTACAGTAACTGTCTTTTGTCCGTAGTGACGGCTATAGAAAATTTCATTTAAGATTTCAAAAAATCGCTGTATTCTACAACTCTATTTTCGCTGTCAAAGGCAAACAACGAATTTAAATTTTCGAATTCCAAATCATAAAGTCGTCATAACACGAGCTTCCCGAATCAACATACATGAACATACATTTACACCTGTCTGCCTTTTAAATCGTACGGGAAGTGAAACTCTAACATCTATTGAAAACCCGAAACAGGGGGTGTTCCCCCTTTCCCCCTCCCCCCTCGTTATTCTACTTCCCGTCTCCCCTTTCTTTCCACTAACTTCGCATCGTCATCCGTATTACTTGGGCCCTAACTTATGTGGGGTATATGAGGTTGACTCTACAATCAAAGTCTTACCCAATCTTTATGTCGTTAAAGTTCATTTTGCATTGCTGCAAAAAACCAATTTGCGGAGCTAACACACAGGGAATAATGTTCTTTATTTTGTTTAGTGGAAGAATGGTTATCGCTTGTAGAATCACAGATCAATTTCGTGATAGTCTGTACTGATTCCTTTGCATTACTTTTTCCTTCTTTGTGGATGTATTTTATACGAGTTTAAGGTCTTATGTGGATGGTCGGCATGTCGCAAATGTTGATGTGTTGTTGTGTGCGTGGATCTTTATAGTGGGATGAAACGATTCAATTTTGTGTGAGGCAAGTTCCTCCAAATAGATATTTGCAGCGAATTATTAGAGAGTCTGTATCTTGTATTGTAGATGCTTATGTACTCGGTTTTGGTATGTTTTCAGTATTAAGTAGAGTGACAACATTCCATACGTTGTTTAATCGAGTGGTTTATATAATGTGTTGTTCTTTCTACATTCATATGCGATGGCGTTCTTCGTCCTTCTTGTTCAGTAACTAACTCGGTATTATAAAACTTTACCCTATTTAAAAAGTAACTATACCTTCAAATCAAGAGCTCCTAAATGTTAAAAAACCACAAAGTGCATAATCAAATAATATACATATTAACTAATATGAACTCTTGTTAACTAATCAACAACTTCGCCATTAAAAAAACAACGGTTATCACAATAAATTAAGAATCAGATTAATATTCACACAAATTAGAATGTTTCTCAACCATACAATTCATCCAAATTGAGCGTTCATCATTAATGAGACATAAACATTAAACAGACAAACATCCCTTAGCCGAATATAACAGGCAATTAGTGGTCTTGACAAATAACTGCAAATATTTAGGGAGACTACACAAATTAGAAACATTTACAAACAAAAATGGACTCTATGAACAAAAATTTTGAGTCGATTATTACTCTAAATAATCTTAAGGAATTAAAATACAATGCTGCTAAGAAAAGCTGTGTCTGTTAAGTTTAATGACGTCACGGTCCAGACACGGATAATCCGGATTTAAAAAGAATATACAAAGAATGATATAAGGCCTTCTTAGGACCTCATTGACAAGGGATTAGTTTTTAAGAACTTCTTGACATAAAAAGCAAGGGAAAGATTGAAAAGTTATTAAAAATAATATGCATAGTAATGACCGTATACTGAAACGTCAATCAATTTGAAGCAGCCGTTAAGTCTGTGCTGTCTCTGTCACTGTATAGTGTAAACCAGCGACAGATATTTAAGGGCGTGTTAAAATTAATAAACGATTCAGTATTCGGGGTTTAGTGGACCTATTTGGAACATTTTTGTTTTTAATATAAATAAATTGTGTTCTTAAGTTTAAGTAATATTGAATAATTACGCAGTACTAAGCGCAGTAATTTTGAAAATATCAACACCTGCGTGATTTGTCCCCGATTCCGTAAACATCGTTTTTTAATATTTTTTCCATTATAACAATATTTATTCTACTATTCTGGACCTGTCCACCCTTTCTCGATTTTTTACACGACAAACACGACTTTTTTATAAATTACTGGCTATTTCCCGCAACTCCGCCCGCGGAGTCAATTTGTTTTGTTATATAATTGAGATGTAAGCTATCTTATCTTTCAAGTTGGAACAAACTGCACACAGTGTGCAAATTTGATTAAAATCGGTTAAGTAGTTTAGGAGTCCATCCCGGACAAACAACGTGACGCCTAATTTAAATATATTATGATAGATAGATAGATGTAGATGCGTCAAGGCTGATGTTCGTTTCTAAAAACTCGTGGTTCCAAACCACTTTATTAGTTATTTTATTTTATTTGGAGTCCGAATTGGGAAACCCACAACGCAAAGGCCTCCCTTTCACCTTTCTAGTTTCGCCCCCCATGTCATCCTTAACGTGAGCTCATTATGCGTCGGTGTCTTGCGATCAACATTTTAGCCTTATACAGGGTAACTGGGTATAAAACCTGAAATGTAACCACGATGTTTATTACTACGAACAAATATGTAGTATAAAAAAAAAATATGGATAATGTAAAAAAAATAAGTTATGAATACTTGAATGTCACAAAATGTTTTTTTCTCTCTTGTTTTATGTAGACTTATTTTCTCTATTTAATTTGTATAGGTATACTGGTCTTCTTATAAAACGTATTTTGTGTCTTTTTTTGAATTGCATAAATTTTTTGTCTAAATATCGAAATTTTGGAAAAATCTCAATAAAATATATAATTTTACATATCTCCTAAACTATAAAGCTTTTCTTAAATGTTATATCTCGTCTCTCTCTCTCTCTCTCTTCGTTCGTCTAATGATTAGCAAATGACCTCCTCTATACGATTTTGCTATACCGGGTTCAGACCCAGTCACCCCTATACCTATAACCATTTATTTTGTTGATACTAAAACTGATACACGTATCAAATATTTCTATGTAAAAAAGTCTATATCTACCTACAAAATTTCAGAACTGTATGATGAAAACTCGCAAAGTCACAAGCTTGTCTCGTGTCGTTCGCGAAAAAACATGTTCACGGTGACGCATTACGTCATAACCTAACAAGGAGTAAAATTCATTGCAATTGATTCAGTCACTGATTCTAATATTTTCATGTTTCATATATAGCAATAATAAGGAACTACTAAGCATGTTATTGTTTTCTGAGGTTTACGCGAATATTAGACATTGAAATAAAACTACTTTAAAACGGATTCTATCGCGGTTTATTTTGATTTTAGTTCCCGACGTTTCGACGCCTTTGCAGGTGTCATGGTCACGGGCGTCTGAGGTGGTATAAAATTTGTCTTGACAGGGGATGTTGCTCGTTCTACCTTCATTTATTTTTATTAATTATTTGTGTTCCGACATTGATCGAAGGTTCCGACCTACGCATTATGAGCTCACTGTGTCTTGAAGTCTTGCAGCGCTGCTCTTGGGTTTGGTTTTAATTTTGTGAATTATTGGGTCCCAAGTAGGTGATATCTTCCAGCCATCTTTTCTATTGAAATTAGGATGTTTTTTAATCTCAATAGCCTCACGAAACATCCTAGGTAGGAATTTGGATTCTTTAGCGAGGATCATGTGATGTGATAAACCACAGATCCTCGCTAAAGAATCCGTTTTAAAGTAGTTTTATTTCAATACTAAGCATGTTTTGAGGTTTCAATGACTATAAGGGTGCAAGCATGATACTCTTAAAACTTTTAAGATAAGACAAATTAGAACATTCTTACCAACGATCAAGCTTTTTCGAAACTCCCGTATCCACTTAGAGCCCATATATTTTAAACTTATACCTAAGCAAAATAATCTTAACCCTTTACCCGCGAAAGAGATTTTAAATTATGCCAGTTCATTAAAATTATTTTTTAAATGAGTTGAATTCATAAGAATTAAATATTCTAAACCGAGTAACTTACGAGTGAGTCCCTTTCAAATTAATAATTTATTACATAGGGGTGTGACTCCAACCGTCGTCATCTAAGACAGAAGTAATATGTTTGGTGCGTTACCGCTTTTTCCATTTCATTTACTTGATACAATCAATAGGAGTATATTTTTACATCCATGTGGATCTCCTTTAACCTTAATCAATGGAAACGGCCAATAATGTTGGTAAAGATAGATTTGACTTACGTTACCTATATGAGAAGTTTGACACAACTTGTAATTCACACACTACAAATGTCATTTTTTTATTACGTTATTTGCCATTTCTATTGATTATGGGTATATATCCTAACACTTTATATCCTCTATAATAGCATTTACAATACTATTTAAAGAAACGCCAGTCATTAAAATATTCAAAGATAAGTAACTTATTTAATCTCAAAATGAATATCGATAGAATAGCGGATGCAAAGTTAAGTTCGTAATTTGTCAATGTATTTTTTTTACTCTAAAATGCTGCTTAAATAAAACTAAACGTATCAGTACATTCAGTTTTATTTAACATTTTAGAGTAAAAAAAATTATATGAGTGGAATTTCCAAGGATATTTCTTATCTCAATTCTATATCACATAATTTTCTACCAAGTATAGAAAGAATTTAGATTCCAAATTTAATAAACCCTCTCCATACTCCATTACTGGTAGTACGCCAACAGCATACAAGTTTAAATGACAAAATATCCATATCACAGGAATTCCGTTTGTAAAAGGGCACTAAAAATTTAATATCCTTTCGCATTCTTACAAAATATCTTCGAATATGGTCGTAAAAGTCTAACCAGGGGTGGTTATTATTCATTTTTCTCCAGTCAAATACAGTGGGGTACACTAATGTGCCACTCTAAAATCAACCCCTATAAGGTTTTCGCGACCATGTTTTTTCCCGTAGAAGTTTTTTGTTTGTTTTCTATCCTTTTTCCCCGCACTAAATATATATTTACCTCTCTTTCGCTCTATCATGTTGCGTGGGGTGGCAAGCAAAATTATGATACGTTTTTTTGAGGCTTAAATTGATTTTTCGGAAGTATGTGGAAGCCATTTTGTTGTTTGCGATACGATTCTGTTGCTAATAATATAGTTTTGAAGTTTGAAAGTTTTTATTTTTTTCCCTTTTTTATTACTTTTGAAATAAGTAGTTGGCAAATTTATATAATTATTTCTTAATTGTTTGGAACCTTGCTTAATTTTACAAAGGTTTTGTAATGCTTTTGCGTTTCTTTGGAACAAAGTTTGTCGTCGAAAGTTCTTTTTAATTAAAATAACGTAAGATTTAAAGGTATGCAACGAAGAAATATGAATATTTAGGCTTTAAGTAATTCTTATGTAAGTAATTAAATCCAAAGAACAGACTATAAATACGTAAATAAGTACTTTAGATAATGTTTGTTTTATTTCGGTCATAGAAATAGTGTGGACGATGTATTCCTATACATTCAAAGATAAGCTTACAAAATTCCAATTTTCTTAGTTCTTCAAATACCCTATGCGCCCATAAAATTCTTATTATACATAAAAATTTAGATAAAATAATAGTTAAAGTTTACTAAACACGCATTTCAAAATTCAAATACGAATGCCAACAATTATTTTGATAGGATCTAAATTAACCGATTCTAACGAAAATATTTCTCTATAAAACTCATAACTATAAAAATTATGACTTAATCAAATATTAATGTTGAAAAAAAGAGGATTAATAGTCAAAATCGTGTCCCAACCCTAATTGCATCTCATTAAAAACCTATAAAATTTGGAGTTTCAAAATATAAAAATTAATAAGTATCCCAATTATGTTTCGTTTTTGTATTTTTTTTCTTGCATTTTTGATGTTGAGTTATAAGTTTATTATAGTTCGCTAGTGAGTAGCGATGGCTTTTGATTAGTATAATAATAGGTTGCTACCTGACTAGGACGCAGGTGCAGGGTTAACTCAAGTTATAATAATACTGTGAACTTTTACCTAAGAAATTAGCATGTTGAATGACTATTCAACATGCTAAATTCCGTCACTTAAAAGAAAAGTAGCCAATAACACGTATTTAAAAATAAGAATTTGCAATTATTCTTTCAATTATACCAATATTTGTTAATAATATAAAAAAGAATTCGTAACAATTCGAAATAAAAATAAAACATTTGAAAGCGCGTCCATGTTCTTTTTGATACACCTAAATAATGTATTCTAAAATGTCGTCTACTTAATAATAATATGTAATATCTTGGGACACACGGCCATCTGATCCCAAACTAGGCAGAGCCTGTACTATGGCAACCAGACAACTTTACTGATAAAAATACTTATAGGTACATATTATATATCTAAAAACATACATATTATAGATCAATAATACTAATATTGAAAACAACTTCACTGCAGCGATTTTTTCTGCCAGACGACTTTGAAAACCTTTGGATGTATTATCAATATTTTTAATCGAGTAAATATTTTCAGCCTTATCGATTAAATTTAGTATAATTACATGGACTAAGTTAACGATCAAGGGAGTTAAAACGTATTGATTAGAACCTACCGCATCGCGATAACAACTCAACTGGGACCTAGAAAAATTATAAACTGAGTTTAATAAAGGTGATAACACATAGTACTTTTTCATAAAACTAGTAATTTTTTTTTAATTTATATTTATTGGAAAACATTACCAACATACTTCAATAAAGGTACTGGCACCATAACATAAAATCTTACAAGATGCAGAAATCGGTGGTGATTGGGAAACAAAAATGCTTTATACAAAGGAGTTCGTATATTTATCGAGGTAATCAGATGTATAAAACTGATCAACTTTCCGCAAGAAACATAGGTCGAAATGTCAAAATTGCAAATGAACTTTTCATAAAAAGTGACAGGTCACGTGACTAATGTTTGCATGAAAATAAGATTTATAATTTTAAGATTTCTTGGGAAAAGTTGTTCAGTTTTATGAACCTGATTACCTCGTAGGATATCCACACTCCTTTTAAAATAATCTTGTATTATTACCTATAAGACATACATTATAATTATACTCTGAACTTTATAATAAAATATTTAAGAAAAGGGAAGAAAGAAAATAATCAGAATATTGTTAAACATTCTTTAGGTCCGATAGACTAGGTTTGATATTGTTAATTATTGTCTAATCCTCAAAAGCAATAGACCATTAAAAAACCCATGATACATTTTGATATGTTAAGATACTATGTACTTTCAACATGCTTTTAGCGCAAGAAGTTTTGTGATGCGGCGGTAGCCTAAATAATGGCTGGGGCGTTGGACTTGCGATCATGTGGTTGCGGATTCGAATCCTACCCACACTACCGACGTGAACCCACTCCTACAAAAGCATCTTAGCTTAGCACGAGGGATTAATAAGAATACTAGTAATTTGCAACCCAAATAGCTGGTCATCTTTTTTACTACTTCCTACGACCTGGAATAAAATACATTTTAATCTTATCTTATGCAGCCATAAAAACAAAATTAAAAAGTATACTTCACTCATTTGTTTACGAAAACGTCATGTTAAAACAATGGAACATGTAACAGTGTAACCACGTCTTAACCATTGCGTGTTACAGTTAACTATCAGATAACTTTCAACGGTTAACATCGAGTTCACAATTAACCATTCAGATTGTATGATAACAGTTTGAATGCAAATTAAATGGTCTAAAAATTTGTTTTTTTAGTGTGGCGCAGTTCGTATTTAAAGGTATAACGAAATTACTGTGATAATTATTTTGATATTTGATTTGATATAGTTGGATATCGATTTCACAGCTTGTGATTCATGCGCCTTTACTGTGTTTTAAGCGTAGCCTTTAATGTTTTTTTTTTATGATACAGTCGGGAAAAAAATGGAGTGTAACTTTTGTTTTAATTTATTTAAGGTCGCTAAACAGTTAAACATTTTGGTCATTAGCGACCACTGTTATTACGGTATGGTTAACATAGGGATGTATGGATACATATTATACTCAAGGTTATAAACATTTACCAATGTAACTTTTTGTTAATTAAACATACTCGTTATTTTAAAGTTGTCGTTTATATGAAGATGATTGTGTTTAGGATAAATAAAATTATTTTTCGAAACCATTAGTTAGCATATTTAACCATTGGTTGAGTAAATTCGGGATCAAAAAACTAGGCCTTAATAAATAGTAATCAATTTACTTATTATTTTTAACTTTAGGCTAGATGGTACAAGATTAAAAGCGATGTTAGACCCGTTTTACATCAAATAAATTTTTAGTGGACTCTACCTATTTATAGAACGCCGTATTCTTCTCGTGGGGACCTTTAGTATGGATTCAGGACACAAATTATTCAATTTTTAATATATTAATATTTTTCTTTGTTACAGGTAACAAATAATTTTGCAGAGCACACATCTCTTAGGCAAGGAGACACATCGCCTTTTGCAGCCTTTATCGAAAATTATAAACATGTAAATACACATTGAAAAAAAGTCGTAAAAAGACAATAAAATCAAATAATTATGTCATTATCCAACCTTAAAATATATTCTAATATCGTATCTCATTACGGTTAAAATTACAATTAAAACTCTTCTTTTGATTGTAATCTTTATAATTAATTGGGGTCCATTTTAGAGGTATTATAAAACACATTTTTATGGTGAATTTTATAGCAAATAAGCAACCGTAGGCCTATTATATTAGCCTAATTTATAGTTAAAACCATAGTAATAACATGTTTTGGATTTTTATTGCTCTATTTTGTGTCAATGTTTGAAATAAAGACATTTCGTTTATTTTGCGGTTTTATTGTTGGTCTCTTGGTCTATAAATACATTGTACCGTAAAAGATTTATGTACTACCGATTTCTTTATAGGATGTTTTCAGATTTGTTTAGAGAAGTGTTTCTAGAGAAATCTATTTTGGGACGAAGAAACTTGTGGCTAATTAAACGCCATACTAATCGATCGAACGCTTTTTATTAAGCTTTTTAAACTTAATTTTAATTTAGGCTCCAACTGAAAACCAGCGCTGCTGCTACCCAGCAGTAGTATCAAGCTGAGTTGGAGACCTTTTTTAACCTGTATTCTATTTTTTTTTATAGTGAGTGTGTATTTATTAAGTATTGTAATTGAAAAAAATAACCTTGAACTATCCAAAGCTCAATTCAATTTTGTTGATTATGGCTCCGTCGAGGTGTCGACGATTCTGCCAATGTCAGGGTTGGGAAAACAAGGTTATCAGTGGGGAAAATAAAAAACATCCCGAACGCAACTTAAATTAGAACATGATACATCTTTTGAGCAACTTGTTTTTTTTTTATCCAAAGCTCGTTAAGCCATTGGTCCCGACTGTCATATCTTTAAAAGCCGTTAAGACTTTACAATCCTGACAACTGTTCATACTGTGTTATCCAGTAAAATGGGCTGTGGAGGTCAGTACATACTCCATGATAGGCAGTTGATATAATAATATGTACTATACAGGTATTCCGCTAAGTCCGGTGGGAGAATTTGTCTTGTGGTGGATGACGGAAAAGGCTTGGCAAAAGATGTTTGGCAGATGCCAGCGTACCTACTGTAACTATGGGTAAAGGTCGGTACATTATTTGGTAATGGCTAACACGATTGCAAAATGAATTTTATTTAATTATATCCATAATTATAGGGTAAAATATGTTTTAAAGCGATAAAAATGAGGAAATAACTTATTAGGTGAGAATTAACTCCCAAAAGAACCTTCCATTAAGTGTTAATTGAAAAATTCTGCCTGATTAAAAACTCTACTTAAAACAGCATATTAAAATGTAATTATTCAAATTCAAAATAGGTGTTACTTATTAATTTTAATAAATTAATATTAATTTCAAAGCTTACGCTTACAAAATTACTCGAATTCCAATTATATAAAAGAATAAAATTACTTGTAGCTTTGTACAGTAAACCAGCTAAAATATTAACAAATTAGAATCGTCTCTATTCTTAAGCAGTAAGGTCGATTTTTCGTAAGTAGCTGTGACTTGAGTGGTTGACTGTACGTATTTATGCAAATTAACTAGATGCTTATACGAATAGCATTAACACAACATCCCCTAATTTCAAAGTCGTTGTCTTAACAAACTGTTAATAGGGCTCAGCCCTTAATTACGAAGGCGAAATAAACAGTTCTTTGTTAGGGTGATTCCTAATTATAAATTTGAAACTTTCGGTTAAAAGTAATAACTTTTCCTTCGTTGTTCCAATACCGCTAGTGTGCTAGCTACCTATTTTTGTTAGTCTTCTTATCAAATAAGTTTACCATGTAGTAAATTCAGTGAATTAGTTATTTGGTTGTGTTCATATTAAAAAATAAAGAGCTTAACAAAATATAAATACCAAACACTGCACGGATAGCCGAGTGGTACAGGTCACCACGCTAATTACCACTGTGCGCGACGTGCTGCGGGTTCGATCCCCGCATGGAGCAAGCATTTGTGTGATCCACAGATACTTGTTCCAAGTCTGGGTGTTCTTTGTGCATGTGATTTGAATGTTTGTGAAAACCCCGCGACACAGTTATTAAATTCCTTAGTGCGGGCGTCGTTTAAAAAAAAAAAAGATAAAAAGAAAAACAAAAAAAAGATAAAACAAGGTTTATGTAAATATCCAATTTTCTATAGACTTAAATAACTAGAGGTTAATGACTTCCGTTCATCCTTGCATAGACGAAATACAATTTAAAATACTTGTTAAAAAGCGCGTTTATAATTACAATTTTAGTGAACAAAGCCACATCCATTTCCGTGTATTTTACTTTTTAATAAACCGGAAGCAATAAAAAGGTTAGCGATACAAAATTGTTTAAATCACTAATTAATATATTACTCTAGCTGTCATCGTAAATATTATATTATCACTAATACAAGTTCACATCAGTTTTGAGCACCATTTAACGTTATTCAACTGAATAATTTAAGGGTCCAAAATAACCATCCAGTTAGCGCTTTCACTGTACATAAATTATCATAATAAGTGGTTATAAATATTTATACTTAAAAAACTACGTAATTAATGGTCACTACAATTCTGTTTTTGGGTTAAAATGTACGGAATTGCTTGCGATTGTTATCTGTTAATCGATGATATTTTGGGGTACCGTAGAATATAAATGAGGTAGTTAAAATGCTGTTGTGACGGACTAATGCCTTATGGTCTGAAAATGGTTTTAACAATGATTATTTATATGAATTAGTATTATAAAACTTAGGCTCTATAATTCTCAGGGAGGTCTCGTATTGATTCGAAAACATAGTTTGTCAAACTTAGGACTTATTTCACCATCGTCAGATAACTTTATTCGACGAACAATTTTGAAATTTTGACTATTGCTTCATACAAAAACGTCAAACCTCAATTTATTCGTCGAATAAAAGTTATCTGACGGTGGTGAAACAGGCGCTTAATACAACTTAATGAATATCCAGTACCTACCTCAATTATAATTTTTTGTTATCTCCTTGTTTTTGCCACTTAGTTAATTCCTGCCTACCTAAGAATCACCAATTATTATCTCCTTTAAAAATACTCATATCGGTATTAAAAAATTGTATACATTTTGTTGTCTCATGTATTGGTTTACTATTAAGTGTGTACAAAAAATATTATATTAATAAATAAAAAATCGAACCCAGAGTGTTACCCAACATCTTTATTTTAATACCATTATACAAATTTATACAACGATTACAATTTAAGCTCATTTACTTCATTTACATAGAAATATACCTTACAGAATTATTATCTTTAACGACCATTTAAAAATGCGTATCAGATAATTGCATTTAATTAAATGTAAGGAACCCTACGAATTTTCGGGTATTTAACTTACTTAATGTTTATGCAACTATTTTTTGTGTGGCAATACTGATAAGCAATGTCATGTTCAGATAAACATTTAATTCATTTGACTTAAAGATAAAAACTCTACGGTTAAACATTGATATACATAAAAAAGGTTTTATGTGGGTTTAATTGATATAAAAACATTTTATTTTGTTGAAAACTGAATTTGCACTGAACTTACAGTTTTATGCAGACATGTTATTGACGTATCTATAGTTACATAAATATAGTATCTTATATCAAATAGATCAGATGTTCGTCAGATACCATGTCTACATTGATGTTACAACTATTACTAAATATAAATGGCTGACGTTACGTTACTTTATGAATAGGAAAAAAGAAAAAACATTTATTATTATTATTATTTTTATAAGTATAATATCTTAGAACAAACTTACACTCGGCCATCTGATCCCAACCTAGGCAGAGCCTGTACTATGGCAACCAGACAACTGATAAACATACTTATATATTTCTAAATACATACATATTATAGATAAATATCACCCAAATACAGAGCAAATGATCGTGCTCATCACACAAAGATTTGTCCTGGGTGGGAATATAACCCACGACCTCCGGCTTAGTGATAAATATCACCCAGACATAGAACAAATGATCGTGCTCATCACACGAAGATTTATTTTGTCCTGGGTGGAAATAAATGGCATTCTTTTTTGTTAAAATTTTACCAACCAGTCAATAACATTAACACAATTTTTTTTTGGCTTATCGGAAATTTATTACTGGCAGGTTAGTTTAGTGATAAAAAAGTTAAATGTCTGACAATTTAAGGTGGATAGTGTTTGTACTAAACATTATCAATTTATTTATATATTTATCAAGAAAGCCATTGCTTAGCCTACCAATGGCAGCTAACTGACAGTATTTTATTAGATCGTTTCCTTAGCCCATAGAAATAATCCTTTTAAAGCGTCTTTACTGTATCAAGCATACAATATTTTATTTAAAGTACGACCAAGGTGTTGACTACACAAAGGATAGCACCATACATTTTTATTGGAATATCACGCGCATATCTTTGCCTCATTAACATTAAATACTCAATTATAATACTTTTTCTAACCCTGCAAACATCTAAATGGATTTAGCTGGTTGAAAAATAAAAACTGTCTTATTTTAAATTTTTATTTATACGCGAAACGAAAATAGCCTTTTTCAAGTAATGGGGTACAATTAGGGTTTTATAGATAAGTGGGTACATGCCAAAACATGGTGCTAATTACTCTATGACGGTTGACAAGTGACAGCCTAATGCGACGGGGTAATTGTTGGTGAAATGTCACCGCGGGGTGATTCGGGGTCGGTTGGCAACGAAAAAAGACTAAATACTCATTAGATATTGTATATAGAGTAAAATGTTGCATTTGTCCCAGTTACATTTAAACTTGCCGCAAATGCTTAAGTTGACTAGGTACGTGAAATGTCGATGAGTGCGGTACTAAAATAATCGCTGTATTCTTTATTTAATAGATTTTACTGGTATATTACAAAGTTTATATCGTAGTTCATTTCAACTTTTTTAAACAGAGTGAAAGATATGGTGCTAAGTATGTATATTTATTACCATTTCTTCCACTGAAAATTTTATCATATTAAAAGATTTCATCTTACACTTATGAAGCTAGCTGAGGACTTCAAAATAGTGTCTTAATAAAATTATTGGTCTCATTTTTTTCTAAGATGCTTGTGTTACGAGTGGGTTCACGTCGGTAGTGTACTGGGTGGGATTCGAACCCGCAACCACATGATCGCAAGTCCGACGCCCTAGCCATTAGGCTACCGCCGCTTCAAAATCATGTATGTATAATAACTGAAATAGAATGACACCACAATTTTCTATATTAAATGTCAGACTAATAACTTTCATTTTTAATAGTCATTTATTAAAAACGGTATTGAAAGTATACAGACACGTGATAAAAATATCAATAAACCGTATCTCTATTACCGCCATATTATTCTGTCAACGAGATCGCATTTTAACTTTTTTATCGAACAATAAATGAGTAAAGAAATACAATGTTAGTGTATAAAGTCATTATCTACACAATTATTTTGGAACAATTATACCTATTGGATAGAAAATTAAGTGGTATTTTACGTAGTATGTAATTTTGTTTACAAATAACTTTCCCAAAGGTCGCAGTGAATGGCAGCCATTTTGTTTTCTAGAATTTGTGGAATCTCACTTTTATTACGACACGACTGTTTTTATTCTTTTGTTTATAGTCAAGGAGTACTTAAAATGAATTGTGTGGGTTTTTTTAGATTGTTTTTTAATAATGCTGGACCACGTAACTACTTACATAGCTAAATAGTGTATTTTAAATATAAAATTGAATGTGCAAAGTTTTGGCGCCTTTTAAAACATTTTCTTATTGGTTTGTTTTATTTCAGCTTCAATAATTTCTTGGCATAACATAATAACATATTTGAACTGTTACTTAGTCAATGGCTCTGACAATATTTTATCGTTTTGTGTACTAAAAAATATAGTTAAAAAAGTCTTCTGACAAACATAAAAAAAACCTAACCAAAACAAAAAAAATCAATCAACGGAGCAGTTTGAAACAAAAGTTTAGCACCTTTTTAAGTTAACCCATTTCCCTCCAAATATGTTAAAAAAGTTAACTTTTGTAGTCACTTACATAGTTATATCAATTGCGGCTTACATGACGTAATTACTGTAATAAATTTAAAAACAATATGGCTACCAAGATGGCGACGATAACCGATGTTCGCAATAAACTGTTTTTAATGATTCCAAACACCTGCACGAATTTGTCCCCAAGACAACGTACTTTTTAAACATTTATTATCGTATTGTGAAAGTTTCTTTATAAATTGGACATTGTTAATCGAATTCCGGTCATAATATAACGTATCTTGTGGCTGTAGGAACGTATTTTATTTTTGACAGTTGTGTAGGTCTGTCAAATCCATTATCTGAATGAGGGTTTTTGTACGACAAAACTCCGCTAGGGTTGCTAGTAGCGCATCAGGTCTATCAGTCATGGATAGGTTACACAGTGCGAGGAGCTGATGTGACAGTAGACAGCTACTGTGCCTATGTACTCGTATGACAGTAGCTCGACTCGCCTCGCTCGGTCACACTATGCAAATTGCTGGCGTCGCAGAAGACAGCTACTGCATCAGTGTACTCGCATACTTCGTCTGTATCATGTCTCGTGCAATGTTGTCTCAAAATACACGTTTAATCACAGTAGGTACATATCACAATAAAAGCGGTTACGAAAATACTTTGTATTGAAATACTTAGAATTGAAAGAGCTATACTTTAAAAATATATGAATAAATAGCTATATATATAAATATAATTATATTTGACGCCGAAACAAGAAACACTGCACCTGGGGTGGACCCGAGCGTACGAGCTACTGTCATTTCGCAAAATTGTGCGAGTTGACGACCGAGCGGCGTGCGAGGCGCGGTGGGGGAAGGCGAGTAGGCGAGTAAAAACAAAAAATGTTGAAGTAACTCGGACGCGAGCAACTGTCCCACTCGCACATGACAATACTCGTACTGATGCGGTCACACGGTGCGAGTAGCTGCACCTCAGTAACTGACTCGGTCAGCTCGCATGCCAGCTCGCACTGTGTAACCTAGGCTTCACTCTTCACCATTTAGAGACAAGCTACTGGCCTGCGATTGTTTTTTATTGACAGATAGACCTTATGCGACACTAGCAAACCTAGCGGATTTGACTTGTAAAAACACTCATTGGCTTTTGTTATCTACCGGTTTATAAATTCTAAAATTAATTAATCGCCTTTTATACCTCGCGTCTTATCTGCGTTAATTTATAGTGTATATCGATTCACAGCCATACTCGTGACCTTCGTTTGACATGCTTCTAAAATTCATAATAAAACATTCTTATACTATTTCTATAAAGAAATAAAAAAAATGAAGCAATTTGACGACCCCATTTTTATTTTGTGTCTAACGTTTAAACACTTAGCAAACAAAGACCCATTTAAGAATGTCTCAAAAACATTTTTCAGGAAACTCTAAAATAAAAAGGTGCTTGTGAAATCGAATTAATTAGCGCATCAACAGGTGGTGAAGATAACTGAGTTACGACTTACAGGCGTCTTTAATAATTCCATTTCTTCTTGTCCGGAGAGTTTTAACGATTTCGCTAAGTGAGCTACGAAAATATGGACGCGGTATCCAAAATAAATACTATTAAAAGTAGTGACCGACCGAAACATGTTATTTTGCCGAAACCGAAACCGAAACCGAAGGTTCGGTTTCATTGTAGTTTCGGCCGAAACCGAAACCGAAACTTTTATAAAAAAAAACGTCCAAAATGTCGAAAAAATGTTAGTAAGCCCGTTTTTTTCTAAAATTAATATCTCGCCAACCTATAATTACAAGTTTCTACTTTCAAAGATTTATCACAATGAAATTTCAGCACAGTTACAGAGGTTCTGTTTGAAAATTTAACTACCCTATAAAGTGAAAAAAATACATTATTTGTAACACAAAGTTAGCGATTTTTTAATGGTGGTATAAAATAAAACAAATTTATTATTAAAATATGATGCTCATACATATATGTATTATGTTTATTTATTTTCAGTTACTTAAATTTTGACTGCACGGATAGCCGAGTGGTAAAGGTCACCACGCTAATTACCACTGTGCGCGACGTGCTGCGGGTTCGATTCCCGCATGGGACAAGCATTTGTGTGATCCACAGATACTTGTTCCAAGTCTGAGTGTTCTTTGTGCATGTGATTTGAATGTTTGTGAATCCCCCGCGACACAAGGATTAAATTCCTTAGTGCGGGCGTCGTTTTTATTAAAAAAAAATATATACTCACAAATATCACAATCAGTTAACCTCGAATGGCTAATTCAAATATAATTAGATAATCAAAATAATCAAATTGTTAATCATATAACCAAATCGTTAGCCGAGCGCGACCCGAAGGGACGATGTTGTAAGTTTCGGCGCGGCCGAAAGGTTCGGCCGTTTTTGGCCGAAACCGAAACTCGGGCCGAAACTTGATTTTTTGGCCGAAACTGGCCGAAACCGAAACCGAAACCGAAATTTCGGTCGGACACTAATTAAAAGTAACTTAATTCGTAAAGTAAGTAACACTTTTTAAATTCGTATTTTTATATCAATAATATGTGTTCTTAGAATTAGAATGTAATTATACTAATTGAATACATGCAGGAATAGCTTGTGCTGAAAGGAACGTTCTGACAATAGGTATACGTATAATTACAATTTCTTTATTTATCTACGTCTTAAAGTGTAAGTTATTGTATTAGCAAACGTTTACCAATTTCACACAAAAAAGCCCAACGCTCTTTGGCAATGGCTCTTTTAAACAATGGCTATCTCCATTTGAACACTCAAAACATAAATTTAATATATAAGTATTCTACGCCGGTAATCGACTATGATGTTACTACATCCCATTATCATGATTATAGTTCACTGAGGTTAAGCGATATACAATTTGCATTGTCACAGCTTTTTGTCACTAGTCCTTGAATAGTCATGAATTTCAAAAAAATAATTAATATCTCAAAAATAGACATTTATTCATGTAAATCGAAACCATCACGGCACATTGCCGCATCCGACCTTTTCTTGAATCTGTTACACATTTAAACACCCCAGCAGTTACTTTTTGTCTCAATTTACTTAAAGATTGCATTCCCGCGTGTAATTAATGATTAGTCTGTTCCTGATTACCGCTAATGGTCCACCGATTGTCTCGTTTGGCCCAGACAACGGTAATTTGTAACAATTTGTATTTCGTTTTACCGGTAATCTGTCGTCTTTGGTTGATTTTGATTAAACCGGTCTTTTTATTGGTAATTCTGGTATTGCAAGCGTATTCAAAGGAATCGTGCCGATCAATGCTCGTTACTTCTTTTTAAGGCCATTTTTTTTAATGCTTACTAGCAATGTGTGTCGCACATTACTAGTATTCTTGTTAACCCCTCGTGCTAAGCTAAATAATTGCTTGTGTTACGAGTGGGTTCACGTCGTCGGTATTGTAATGGGTGGGATCGCACATCCGATCATGTGGTTGCAGGTTCGAATCCCATCTTTAACCTATTTAGGACAGTTCGACGTTTGAAGTTCTACGTAGATCTGTATCATTGTTATAAGTATAAATAATTATAATATAAGGCCTATAAACCTTAGAAGTTCTTATGTTACATGTTAAAAAGTTGTATAAACATGTAAAATGATAAACAAATGAAATAAAAAGGTAATATTTCTTAAGCAGCCATTTTTATTTGTCATCGGTTGACCTGCTTGCTGCTCATAAACAACCTAAAATAATTAATTGAAAGAAATTAATCATCTTTAGTATATAATATCAAAATATTAAGATTTATAGCATGTACCCTTTTAGGTATAGCACTATAATAAAAATGATTAACGAGTATGTTCTTAACGTTCACAGGGCGACTCGTATCCGGTTGCGGTCGGGCCACTTCCGGTTCCGTGTTTCCGCCGTTTTCCTCCGAAGGGAAAAAGGTTTTATGTAAAAAAAAAAGTAAATATATCATGTGTATTTTGAGGTTATTTTATTTATTGGAGCTAAACTAATGGCCCTGTCATAATAAAAAGAATTTATAGCTTTCTTAACGCTTATCAAAATAATATATTATGGTAATATATTACTATAGTATACACTCCTAAGATTATCGTAGGAAAATTAAAAAGTTGAACTTAATCTAGTTTTAATTAAAAAGTTATTGCTATTAATGCTTGTTCTCGGGTCAAAATAAAGTTCTGTACCTACTATATCGTGGGAACTTGGTTATTTTTAAAGAACAAAACTGTCTTTAAGGCGTTGAAAAGGTTTGAAATCTTCAAAACAGCAGCGAATGAAGACTTACTTTTACAATACTTAATAACCATACTTATACAATAGGTATTAAGTGTTAATTACCATTGTGCGCGACGTGCTGCATTCGGGGTTCGATCCCCGCATGAGACAAGCATTTGTGGATCACACAAATGCCAAGTCTGGGTGTTCTTTGTGCATGTGATTTGAATGTTTGTGAAACCTCTCGCAACACAAGGATTAAATTCCTTTCTGATGGCGTCGTTTTTTTAAAGAAGAAAAAAAGTGTGAGCAAGGATTGCAATTATGTGCAATAGAAATGTTAAACTGTGTAAGTATACGTGTAAGATTGTTACTAATTACAAAATTATTAAGACTATCATCTACCCGTGACTATGACACTATAATAAATAAATAAATGTGGACAACATATTATAATACATGCGTGTAAAAACATATTCTGATTTTATTTTTTGTAGAATATATGCACTCCTATGAGCAAGCGTGGTGATCAATGCTCATTCCTTCTCTATATGGGAAGAGGCCTGTGCCCACCTGTGGGACATTTATAGGCCGGTATTATTATTATTATTATACGCACTCCTTCTAAATTAGTCCTGTTGTACGAGAAAAGATAGCCGAAGCAAATACTAAGAAAAAAATAAAGAGAAAAAAAATGCTAAGAAAATACAAACATTAAACTTTTATGAAAATCGCCATATTACCTAAACATAACGCTACATTAGTATGAGGTTGACAGAATTTATGGTTCGCATTTAGAATTTATTGCCCCGAAGAAATGTGGGGGTAATGTGGGGTACTACCCTTAAGTCTTACCCCCTGTTGTGTAAATATGTTTTGAGACTTTAAGACACATTTGTTTTGAGTAGAAATGTTTATTGATCCCTGTGCGGTAACTATGCCTTAATATCTTTTTCTAACGAGTACTTCTGTAACATTTTATAGTAAGTATAGAAGAATTTTGTTTGAACTGCAAGTTTTATGTTTGTTCCTAATCATATAAACAGCTTCTATTGCTTCGAAAGGATTTGTTATTAAAAATGGTGGGCAGTAACAGTATGGTTGACAGGTCAGGGCGACCATTTAATTCACGCAGAAGTTGTGTTGACTCCTTGTATCCGACAATTAAAATTGATATGATAACATATATAATATGAAGTGGCAGTAGCCTAATGGCTAGGGCATCGGACTTGCGTTCATGTAGTCGCGGATTCGAATCCAACCCATTACACTACCGATGTGAACCCAGTCGTAACACAAGCAGTCAAGCATATATTTAGCTTACTACAAGGGGTTCACAACAATACTAGTAATGTGCGACCCACATCGCTAAAAAAAAAAAACAAAATCAGAAAATGAGAAAACTTTTAAAAAGCGCATCGAAACTAACCTAAGTTTGAACCTTCATCCCCCTGCAAACGAATCCAGACATTACAACTATAAGCTATCTTCACGACAGACACCTTTCATATAAATGTAAGTATTTTATACTGAGGAAGACATACTTTTTTTTGCATGTATTGTAAAGTGAATAAGACACGCTCAAGTAAACCGAAGCGTTCGTACCTACCTTTATATAAGTCTGAATACATTATGAGATAGAACAGATAACAAAAGGAAAGAAAACATTAAGTATAGGATACAGTATTGGTATTAAAGTGGAAAACGTCTCAATGTCTGTAGATGGAGGGTGTTGCAGGATATCTGCTGATACCCACTGTAAAGCGTGAGTATACTACAAGATGTGCTATAAAATATATCATAGCTACCATTATTGACACTTGAAGTAAGGTCACTGGAATGTAGCTCATGACGTAAGTAATTTTAGTTTTAGTGCTACTTCCCAAAAACTTGTCAATAAGGATGGTAGCGAGATGGTGGCAGCTGATACAGCCAAGACCGCAAAGGATGTTTAACTATCCCCATTAAGAAAAGAAAAAGACTTGACGATTGTTTGAACTTATGATCTACGCCTTGATTTCGCTCTCTAAAGTTATTCTAAAATGATTATTAGACGAGTTTATCAGTATTCATGGCCGATAATACTTCCGAAGAAAAATTTTGACTTTGGTTTGGCTCGATTTCTTGAAACACTCAATAAATAATTTCATAACAGTATTACTTTACTTACAGAGGGGCTCGTGGCTAAGTGTAAACCGTACGGTTTGATCAATAATAAAGGTTATGCTGCGCTCACCGCGGTTAATCCGTGGATGGGTGACCACGGCACCAATCACTTTAAGACATTGGTCCCGACTGTCATACACTGATCTTCGACGGTCCTTAAATAAGTAATTACAATTCTATCGACTAGTCTTAATATGGGACACTGTATTACCTAGAAAAATAGGTTGCGGAGGTCAAACAGACAGTCGCTCCATGTAAAATACAGTGTTTAGCAAAAACCCGTCACCATGGAAGCCGACTCTAATTACTGTAACATAGCTTGCAAAAAAGGATATAATATATCTTTTTGTGTGAAACAGCCCTTAAAGCGAATGTTTTCCCCATCCTTTGTTCTCGAGAAGATACAGTAGCGTTCACACATGAGTGCATCCCTTTTTAATACCAGGGTGGGTTTTCTTTGGTAAAGGAATAACGCGCTTTTGTAAAGGGAAGCTGCGCTAAGGATCAAACTCGAAGATATAGGAAAACTTTACGCTATTTCAGTGTTTTTTTAAGCGCTGAATTGGCTGCATTTTTCTACTAAGTTTCTTTGGAGCTAAAACTATTTATGCGACACCTATTTTTAGCTGTAAGGATACATTTAACGACATACAGAGGCAGCTTAAGCGTCATGTGACGTCTACGAAGAATTATATTTATTTTGCAGTCATTATTTGTGATTTTATAATTAATTTTAAATGAATGATTAATATGTGTTACGGTAATTATCGTGGCTCTTGAATTATGAAGAGGGGTATAGAGGTTCGTTCTAAAATATTTTACTAAACTCTTCAGCTATATAATAATTGTTTGTATAGATTGTGATTTCGGCCGTATGATATCAAAATAACTATGATAATCCTAGTAACAGGTGTGTCAAATACAAATGAATTAGTAAAGTAAAATGGGAAAAAGAATTTTGTGAAAATTTAATTATTCTTACATTACTAAAATGATGTACCAAAAATAAAGACGGAATCTAAATCGTCAAATTCAAGTATAATTTTGTAGATGTATGAGCATGTGGCTTGTTCTAACAGTAAAACTAGTACCAATAATAGTATCTGAAGGGTATGTTTTGTAATTTATTTAAGTTTGACTAAAAGATAAATTTTTCGAATTTTACAAAGAAATATCGCTTAATTTAATCTCTCAAAAAAATAAAAACAAAAGCTAATTACTTTTAAATCATCACCCGCCATATCCCAAAGGACATTAGCAGAGTAATTGCTACAAAAGCTTTTATATGTAGGTACTAAAATACTATAATATCTTGGGACAACACACACACGGTAATCTGATCCCAAACTAAGTAAAGTCTTTATTTCGGCAACCAGACAACTGATAAACATACTTATAAATTTCTAAATACATATATATTATAGGTAAGTTACACTCAGACACTGAACAAATGATTGTGGTCATCACACAAACATTTGTCCTAAGTGGGAAATTGGGAATCGAACCCACAAGCTCCGGCCTAGCAGTCAGGGTCACTGACCACTAGGCTAAGAGGCCCGTCAAATGACCTGGAAAATTTGATTTGGATTTGACCTGGTTGGGAAGCGAAGTCATGACTATTATAGAGTATATAGCACTCCATATGAAGTCAATATACATATATTATAGTTGTGTTATTTAAAATACTATTGTACTAAGAGTATCACGCTGCTTCGCTCCATTGCAACTCCATTAACTGTTACAATACAATTTCATTTTATTTCGACCAATGTTTCGACAACTCCAATTCTGTAATGTAAAAAAAGTTAATAGTTTTTCGAACAAACAAAAAAGGAATTCTCTATTTGTCTATGTATTTTTGTGTATGTTTCTAAACTACTATCATTTTTTAATAGGTACCTGAAATTTCGACGGGATAAATTGAGTTTTAAACAACTTAATTTTTGCTGTAGAAATTCTACCTAATACTTAAAAAAACTATCATTTTTAGGGAGATTTTTATTTTTAACCAAATTCCAAAAAGTATTACCTTCCATTTCGTCTGAATCTGTTATTCTATCACATACATTATATACATAGTTAGTTACCTATAGTGAATCAGATAGGAAGACCCGGTCACCCATCCAAAGTTTAAGCGTGACTAGTGTTGCTTAACTTTATAAAATATTTTCGTCTCAACCAGTTAGTTACAGCACTTGCAAATACATTTCTTGCAGTCAGATATTTAAAATGCAAAAACCAACTAGCTGGTTGCTAGCTAGGTTGACATTAATTAAAATAGTTTTTGTTTTTCACAATTAAATGAATTCAGTTAACATTAATGAACTTTTTTAACATTACAACTCTTAACGACAATCTATTTATTTCAAAATTAAGTTCCATGAAAAAGTATGTAAACATTCTTAGACATTTCATTAACATTTATTTACGCAATATAAGGCCATTTTACGAAATAAATAAAATAGAAAAAGAACGAATAAGGTACAGCTTTAAGTAAAGTATCCGAATGCACATTACCGTCGGCAAGTTCAAAGAGATAACACCCGACGGCGGCACTTTGATCTCGCCGGCCGTCGGCAAAACGTCTTTGATGTCACCGCTTTGGATGGTTATATGCTATTTTCTTGACACTATTACTTTTATTTTATATATTTTTAGGATTTATTTTAACATGAAATTGTTTTATTTTTGTATTTAAAAATGAGTCAACGAAATTGCAGTAACCAATGCAATTTAACAATAAACGTAACACAATTTTTACTGAGCTGTAGTGTGAAAAAATATTGCAGACTTAAAACAAAACTATGATAATAACATACACTTCTCTTTATTTCGATTATGAACTTGTAAGATTACCTTGAAATGATTGGGCAGAGTGTAATTAAACAAAATCCAAAGAATAAACTTTTGTACAGAATATATTCAAAATTACTAAATATTTTCAATTACCCAGGAACCACTGAATCTAACTGTAAGAACCTTATCACTCTTATACACTACTTACTCTATAGATACTAGCGATAATGTATATTTTAAAATGGCAGCCTCAACTTTTTTTCACAAACTACATAATTATCTAATATTATAAGATTTGATCCAATAAGAACATATTTAGCTCAATATGTAGACTTATAATAAAAAATAGTGATAACATAATGAAGAATCAAAAACTAAAAAGAATTGTATGTTTACAACAGTTTCTAACCCCCCTAAAATAGACTAATGTTGTTTAGTGTTAAAGTAAGAATCAAGAGTATAAAAACATCCAAAGTATCTTAAAACTAATGAAACTTTTCATTATAGAGTAAAAGAAATAAGTAGTACAGTAGCAGTTAAGTTTTAACCCTAAAAAACAGACTACGAAAAACTTTTCCCAATAATATCATAAAAAATACTGCTTTTGTTTTTTTTTTCAACCCTATCTCACCCGACCTAGTTTCCTTTGGAACTGGGGTGAAAGTTCAGCTCTGGTCAAGGTGAAGGAGGAGCCCATTAACGTCTGCACTTAGAACAACTCCGTTGCCAACACCGCCTTAAGATTTATAGTAGGATTAAACCACCTTGATACTTGAATAATTAATTAATTTTGATTAAGATTGTTTTGTAATTATTACAGATGACTGTTTCGAAAGCCTGGATCGTCATTTGTAACAAGGATTACGAATATTGAGACTAAATTAAAACTAAAACTTTTCACAAGATTCCATACGGAAGCTATAATGTGAAAACAATACTTATAGTTATAAACATTGGTCGCAAGGGTCCGTAAAGGTTTATGAGAGAGACATGCGGAAAATACGCTTCATAAATTTATTTCTTTATTTTTATCTGTATAAAAAGATGTTTTGCTAAATAACTTTAACTTGTTTCATGTGTTTATTTCTCTTCCCACAAAATTGATAATACTAATTGCTTATAACTTATATGATTTTATAAAAAAAAAATTATCTTATAGGATTAAAATAATTTTTAATCCAAGAAATGTTCAAATATGTATTTTCGCCAGTATCAAGAGGACACAATCGCACTATATAAAGTTGGCTAAGTAATAAGATAATGAAGAACAGCGGGGTCGGGCTACGAATTAAAACGAGAGTCGTGTGCACCAAAATAGATGGAGCCCTTGAGTTTACAAAGTTCACACTTATTTTTAGAATTCGTTGACATTCGTATTATTGGTTGCTGAAGTTGTTGATTTACAACAAATAGTTGAACCAACTCTAGTAAGACGAATATCACGACATGGTTTTTGGTGATACATGACTACAAATATGTAAACTTATTAGAAAAAAAAATGTTCAAGTACATGTTTTAATGTGGCGATGGATACTTTAGGAAACAATTACATATATATAGGTATCAATATATTCTAGTGTATTATTATGTAAAGAAGACACATTTATATTTTTTGATAAAATAGCATCAATATATTACACAGTGGCTTAAAGATTTAAAATAAAACAAAGAATAACATTTTGTAGTCGAAAAATTAAGAAACTAAACAGAACTGTACCCGCCATCCTGACGCAGATTTTCCTTGTTTATTTAATGAGTGAATCGCAGAGACGACCTCGTTATGACGTCACTATTTCTTGAGACTGAGTGAGATAGGTGATACTTTCTTAAATATGATAGAAAGAGACGCAGAAACCAGCTGAGCTTGAATGAAAACTTTCTTAAGTCCGTTTCTTTTAATGAAATCGAAATGGAGATGTGTCAATATAAGTTGAGTTAAGTAGGTACTTGTTAAGATTTCAAGGTGAGACGTCTTTTAGAACTTTTCTTTTAGTCCTTATTATTTAAGAGACTGCGTATTACAGTATTCCTTCGTTTACTTTTTCGTGTCGGAACTGAAGTATTTTATAACTTGCAAATTGTGAGTTTTATATGGATTCCATAGTACCTATTATGATCAGAGTTAGGTACTACATGCCCGTAAAAGCTCAGTATTGTTAATTATCATACCTTGTTTATTATTTGTTGTAAAAAAATATATATAATAATATGAAGTCATGTTAGATAGATTATCAAAGTACTACTCTCTGCATTAAAGGACATCTCCGTTAACACGATTATAAATTACTAGTTGTAGCCCGAGGTTCTGCCTGCGGTTTCCATTTTTTCTGGTAAAAAAATAGCCTATGTTATTCCGAAATAATTGTAGCATTCTAACAGTAAAAGAATCTTGGTAATCGGAAAAAATATTTTTTTAAGTACAAATCTTTCCTCTTTATTACATTACTATACTTCATGTCTCTATTCGAACGAAATTTTTGTTATATCGACACTCGGGTCTATAAAACAATGAAGAAAAATATGATCTAAGATATAATAATATATCTTAAAACAATTATAATTACTTCTTATCTATTATTACTTCAAGTTTTAAATGAATCTCGTGGCATATCAAGATAGTATGAATGTCAAATATATATATTCACTACTACACTCCAAGTATTAAAATGTATTACCTAAATATATAGAACCACATTGAGTTATCGATATAATTACATGGGATACACGACGTATCTTTTTTATAAATTTTCTTCTAAATTTATGTTGATTTCGTTACCAACGTAAACCCATTTCACGATTTCTTTTTAACATTCGTGTAGTCCGGGCCGTATCTATAGTCGAGACTTTTGGTCTTATACGAATTAAATTAGAATATTTAATTTGATGGTAGTCGAAATACTAATAAATAATTCGTTAAATTGGAATGTAAATACTATTCCGACTTTTTACTGAATAATAGTCGAATTTTAATCAGAATCTACTTTCATTGTTATACGGTCTCACCACCTTTTTTTGTCGGCTTTAACAAATTTGTTCAATTTTATTACATTAGTTTCAATTACGAAAGTATTATATAATTTGGACCTAAGAAGATGTTCAATGCAAAATATTATTAATAGGAACTTATTTAAAAAGCCATTCTAAAATAAATTTTAATGTCAAATCCAAATTAAATACCAGTATGTAAATTTTTATAATAACTTCCGTGAGACGACATCATAATTATTTAAAGATTCAACGGCTTACTCACGCGCATTCTCGGTATCGCCCGACTAGTTCGCGTTGTCGCGAGTCGAACTCGCGACACCGCCGTCACCGCGTCAGCTCATGATTAAGGACTCCTATTGAGTCGGGCGATACCGAGAATGCGCGTGAGTAAGCCGTTGAATCTTTAAATAATTACCAGTTTGTAAAGACTGTATTGTAAGAGTCTCGCCAACAAAATAATACACAACCACTTATAATTATGCATTTACGTCAAACCTGATTACGAATAATTATTGAAAACTGAAAATAATTACACGCTATTCTTAGACAATAGAATTGCCGTCAAAATATAATCAACTAGTATCAAGCGAATAATTTAGAAAAAACAATGTTCTTATAAGATATAAATCTAAGGGTATTTAAAAACACATTATGGATGAGGAGTATTTATATCAAGTATGTATTAATTAATGTCGTGGTGGCCTAGCGGTTCAATGACCGGATTCGCATGCACATGGTTGCAGGTTCGAACCCAGGCAAGTACCAATATGAGTTTTTCAAAGTTATATGTACTTTCTTAATCGTTCTAAGACATCATTGACAAACGGTGAAGGAAAACATCGTGAGGAAACCTGGATTTCAAAGTATTGGAATCTGAAATCGCCAACCCGCAATGAGCAAGCGTGGTGATCAATGCTCATCCCTTCTCTATATGGGAAGAGGCCTGTGCCCAGCAGTGGGACGTATATAGGCCGTTATTATTATTTATGTATTAATTAAGATCCGTTTCCTTTCGAATAACTTAAAAGTATTTTTACTGTAAACCACAATTCAACAGAAAAATAAAACACTAATATTTATACCTGCACTTGCACACTTACACTTTTGTTTTAGTGAAGATCTTCCTTTGCATTCAGTTTCTCTTTATCTTTATCTGTTATTCGAAAAGTAAATTGAAATAAAAAAAAACAAAGATTTGTGTGTAGTGACACTACACACAAATCAATACAAACTTTATGCGAAGCGAATAAAGTTGAGGTATAGTTACGTTCGGACTACAGATAGGGGCCAAGCGTTTTTCATTAGGCTACGATCACATTAGGCGGGCGGACAGACGGCCGGATTATTGGATCCGACGGACGAAAGACTTCGATCCGTTGCCTTTTTTACTTATTTTTTTCTTTTTTTCCCTCCCAGGCACCGTCTGGAAAGCCTTTTCCTCTTATTTATTGCTTATACGAGCCCAAATTGGATATTTGTGAAAGGTTGAGTTGCTCGATAGAAAATACTTTTTTTTACAGAGATATTCCTTTTTTGAGTCTGCATTCGTATTTATTATTGTGAGTGGGTTGGCTCATATACTTGAGTTTTAATTACGGTTCCGTTAATTTGAAAATTGAGGAACTTGTTGGAGTAGGTATTTTATTTGTACAATAATGTGAGGTCAAATATTAAAAGAGGTCTTGACTCAGTAGTAGACTCAGTAGGTTTTTTTTATACTAATTGTTGAATACTTTTTATTGAGTTTCCTATCAGGTTATTCTATTTCGATCGCAAAATTACTATCACATAACAGACACCAGATTACTAATTGGGATAATAAGCGTGAAACAGAATGTTGCACACCAGTCTACTATATTTCTATATATAAAAACCAAGGACTACCTAAGTACAGTCAGCAATGAAGGTAGAACAATATCGGATTAAAAAAAAACTAACACATCTGCACACAATAAAATGCCAGAACTTGTTTTTGGGACGGAAATAAATTAATTTAACAAGTTAACGCTTTGTAGATATCCATTGTAATTAAATAACAATAATAATCTATGTACAAAGAGAAAAAAAAAATATTAATTTTATGTTATTATTTACGTAAAAGTTGGTTTTGATATTAAATGATTGTTGGGTGTTTTGTAAATCAGATTTTTTTTACTTGTGTTGCTGACTGTACTAAGCTATTAAAAGTAAGATACCCTCATTAAAGTTAATGGAGCATTGCCTTAGTTTGGTTAACGCCCCGATGACCTGAGAGGCTTAAAGGACTTAAGAAAAATGCACTCAATTTAACCCTGTTACGCTATTTACCTTTAATAATATAAAGTACATTTAAACCACAGGAGAGCCTGCAACTTCTTTTGTAACCGCCTTCCAAAAATAAGGAGGTTTCCAAATCCACTATACTTGTTTTTTCGTCTTCTTAAGTCTTTATGTTCACCTTTTTCTCAATATAACAAAATTCGGAAAAATATTCACAATAAAACTCTGTCAAAAATTCTGGAAGTACAGACACAATTAAAACAAACTGAATTAAAAAACTCTACTACCCAATTAAATAAAACATCAAACTCAAAAACTTAATCACACTGAAAGTTGAAAAACAAAGTGAAAACTAAAAAAAGTACGAAAATCACACCTTAATTTTGGAAAACCACAGGCAGACGTTTTTAAGGGCTTGTCTCATTAGCAGCTAAGAGCTCGACGCGACAAGAGCTCCGCTAATTAAAAGATTTTGATGGTAGTGCGCATAATAGTCGCGCGACAAAAAGTCGCGACGCGTCGCAAAAAATGTAGTGGTTTTGAAACGAAACAATGGCAACTTGAAACTTGAATGGTGTTATCCTGTAAGATTTTTTTAATTAGAATTGCTATTCGATTTTGTGTTGGTTTTATTTGATTCTATGGCGTCTTGACACTTTGACTCTAAGCGGTTTTAAGCATGTTCAATTTCCGTTATAAAAACTCAATTGAGTCTAGTTCGGGATTTTTTTGCCAACAGGACAAAGTTACGTTAAAAAGTTAAAGTCATATAATCATCTCTAAAAGCAATACATCTCCACCCCAGACTAATAGAAAGCTGACGGGAACGTTGCATTACCCACAATACACATTACACGCCGCGAAAAATTCACGAAAATTTATCAGCGAAAGCCATGGCACAATCCATCATCATTATGCCAAACTCGCCGAAATTCAATAAAAAAAAACTTTCTCTAACACCCCCATCTATCGGCGGAGGCAGGAACTTCGACACGAGCGCCCCCACTCACCCCACTACGGGGGTCGACGCCACCCCACGTCGTATCCCTTTTTTCTTCACTCCACACCCTTATCCGTACCTGAGCTTTCTTTATCCGCCGACCGAACTTTTTATTTCGTTCCATCTCCCTCACACTCACACCACAACACCGTATAAACGTGACAGCCGATTATCTATCTCTTTCTATCGCAAAGAAAAAAATCTGTTTATAAAAATGAGAGCGTAGATGTGTTTGGGGCACGGCATTGGACGTAGGGGTAATGTTTCATACGCGGTGGGGTGTTTTTATACGCGTTTCAATTGAAAAAAAAAATGCACCCCTACAAGCCGAACTTCTTTTAGGTACCTACGGATATTCGTTTCGTTTCCAATTTCGATAACAAAGCTTATATTTTTTTCGTCCGCTTTTCGCATTCCTTTTGTGAGTCTTTGAAATAATTGTGCGAATGCGGGCGAACCTACTTCGTTTGTGTTTTTCATAAATATCTTAAAAGATGAATGAATGGTCCAGTATCTAATGCTGGGTGTATCTGAGATGCTCATATGCCCGACTTGTTCTCCAAAGACGGGATTCATTAAAAATATGAATGGTTTCTGATTAAAATTGTTTGATCTGTTGCCGTTTGATCTTGCCTTCGAGATATTTACAATCACCAATTTGGAGATTATTTAAAGACGAGTAGACTATGATATTACAGGGCTTATAAATTATATTAACAATAAAACCTAGTCTTAGGATATCTTGTAATTTCCAAATTATATAATAAGAAAATTTTTATACTTATTTGAAATCTGAACTGGATATATTTGGTATGAGAAACATCTAAGAATAATTCAAATATCGCCGGCCGTTCTGTGGTTGAATTAATTTTATAATAATTAGTGCACTGCAAGTACAACTATAATAGTAGTTTGAGAAATAGTAGGTAAGTAACAGATACATTTATTATAATTAAGAAAGTACATACATATAACTTTGAAAAAGTCACATTGGTACTTGCAACAATGTGAATGCAAATCCGATCATTGAACCTCTAGGCCTGACCTGGATTCTAAAAATTGGAATCTGAAATCGCCAACCCGCAGTGAGCAAGCGTGGTGATCAATGCTCGTTCCTTCTCTATAAGGGAAGTGGCCTGTGCCCCGCAGTCGGACATTTATAGGCCGGTATTATTATTTAAAAGATAGAGTATAGTGCAATAAAGATTACGTAAAGTTGGAAATTTTTATTTTTCTGCTCTTTCTAGACTTCTAGACTAGCAGAGCATGCGCTTTGACATTCAGTCTACCTACAATTTGCTAAACCGTTAAATAATTTGTAAAATAGTAGACATTCAGTTGCATTATACGATATTTTTAGTTCAACAGCTAAAAAGTAGTCAGAACACAAATTGACCCTAAAAATCCGCATCAAAAGCCACAAATAACCATCGAGGTGTTTTTTAAACACGCTACCAACACGTCATGCGTCATGGCAGCAATCAATCAACCCTAAACGTCCACTGGTGTCTGGAACCGCACTGACGTCACTGAACGGACACCGGGCTAACTCTCCTTTACCTAGCTAGGTATAACTTTGAACCTGACTGGATGGGGATGGTTCTAGCCTAGGATTAATTATATTATGTCTGTTTTTGGTTTCATAAATTTATATTGTTTTGTATTTACTAAGTAACATTTTTTGGGATTTTTTAGGTACGTTATGGAAGCCAAACTTTTCTTTTTAAAACGGATTTTTAATAAATAATCATTACATTTTGTAATCATCACAACAACGAATAAGTTTTTTCCCCATATATGTAGAGAAGTATTGGTCAATGCAATTTAATATCATCGGGATTGATTGAGGATTGATATACCTACAGTACATATAGTAGGTATATATATATATAATTTTAATGTGAAATTGGAATAATCTAGTCGAATCGTCATGTATGTGATGGCGTGTTTTGTCAACATTAAACATTTTGTGACTCTTTAAAATAATAAAATATTATTTAAATCCATTTTTTGTGCTGCGCTATGAAAAATAAAGTATTTTAAATTGTCAATTTATTTTTTTATTGACGTAAATTTGAATTCAGAACATTCCGCTCCCATCATTTAATTTATTATTTCATTTTTAAGCGATGTTTTCATCAATAATATTATTTTAACCATTTAAAGATGGCCTTTAATATTTTGGTATAATAATAAAATTTTATTGGTATAACAACTTGTAATAATAAAGTTCGGTGCACCAAAACCTTTAGTATTCAAAATTAATGCTTTTAAATTTTATTACAAATTGTCTGCCATGTTTTATTGACAAATAAAAAGTAATTTCGTCACCAGTCTGTAATTATTATGATGGTTATATTTTTAATGATGTTACGACAAGTGGCCTACGCGAAGTAAATTTGCACGTTTGATTAAAAAAATATGGATTTCCTTCTGTAGGTGTCATTGCTGATTAGTTCATATTATCCATGAATATAAGACAAAGTCGGAGAACAGATGGGCCGGCTTCAAGATCCTTGATTTATTGGCTTTGTCTCCATACCGAATAGCAGAATAAATGTAAAAAAAATGGTAAATTGACCAAAAAATATGTTTTGGGAAACAGGGACAACTACTTTTAATTCATTAGTATTATAGATATTACGTGAAAAAATAACATTTATTTGACTCGCATAACATTTATAACCTGACGCAGGCTACTTTTTATTCCGTTAAGTCAACACTAGTCGACAGGAACAACTTCGCGGGTAAAACCAAAGAGCGCAGTGTAAGTGAAGATAATTCAAGATTTTTGAACGTAAATAATGACACTTATGTCCAAGAACATAGTTAAGCTTAAAAAAACAACGACTGTATGAATTATGAATTATAATTTTTTTCAACCATAGATAAAAATTTCGGCATAATTTGTAAGTAGCTACAGATCTTAGGTGATGTTTATTTTTTTCTCTAGTAGAAAACAATAAAAAGAGTAAAACCTCAATCCTCGATTAAGCATTCGGAACGACAATATTATCTTTCGTAATAAAGTAACTACGTAGTACGAGTACTTATCTAATAAATAAAAAAATATATTACTAGGAAAAACACTTAAAAAAACAGTGTACCAAATACCTACTCATAAAGAACTTCTTACAAAAAAAAACATTCGAATGATGGCATCACAAAAGCAGCTAAGTAGTGTTGGACGAACATTTTGTGATTTTGTGAATCAAGTAAATATTATTTTTTTCCAACTAAATAATTGCAAATGGCGTTACTTACTTCGCACCTATCCGTACAGTCACTATTCCTACAATAATCTTCAAAGATCTTGACCATAAAAACTTCAAGAAACCATGAAGTAACAAAAAACTGTCGCCGGAAACCGCGGGTCACAAGAATATAATTTAATCACCTCAGATATAATGTCCACTAAAGTAAAAGGTACGTTTCTCTACCCTAAACCACTTATTAAGGATAGGCCATTAAAAACGCATTTGCATTGCGACACCGGCCAGTACGTAATAAAATTAAAAGCTACACTACTTCAAAGTGATCCTTTGTTATATTAAAAAAAATGTCGCACTGTCGTTTTAGCAGGTGCAACCCTTAAATGGATTTTGGTAAAAATGTAATTTAATAAACGTATAAAAAATTGTTGTTTTTTTTTTAACGATGTGACACGTTTATAAATTGTGGTTTTGAGTTATTATGCGATGTCATAATTAAAATGTAAAAGTTAAATGAGTAAAGATAGTTGTTTTTTTATGTTTTAAAATTGTCAACGTACTTCATTTACTGCAATAAAAGTGTCAGAAGGCCTTATAATACAAATTGCGCTGTACGACTTTGCCTGCATTGTTTCCGTTTCAGTCGAAATTGTAAAACTATCATCAAATTGATTTAGTAAAAGAGAGAGTAAAAGAGAGAGTTACAAAGTCCTATATTGTGAAAATATTAGGAAATTGGATTTATGTTAATTATTATTTAATTTAAATGAAGTAAAAATAATTATGTACCTACGCGTGGTGTGGTGATCTAGCGATACTTTCCTAATCATTCTAAGACATCATTGACAAACGGTGAAGGAAAACATCGTGTGGAAACCTGGATTTCAAAAAAGATGGAATAGAATCTGAAATCGCCAACCCGCAATGAGCAAGCGTGGTGATCAATGTTCATTCCTTCTCTATATGGGAAGAGGCCTGTGTCCAGCAGTGGGACGTTGTAGGTTGTTATTATATAAAAATAATTATGTATATTAGTGATGTAAACAATAAATATTTTTTTGTGTGGTTTTCTTTGTCGATTTCAAGTGGATGGAATACGTTTAAAAATTACCCTCACCAACCAAACCTCTAAGCACGTGTTCTGCATTTAAATATAACAAGTGCAACAATCCGATGTCAAAATATTACAAAAACACATTCGAATTGAAAAGATCGGTTTACAATACAGCACAATTGTTCCCCCGATAAATCGATACGACACAATAGAATCGAATAGGGAGCTCACTATTGAATCGATTTTTAACACGAGTCAAGTGGTTTTCATTCATTCGATATTAGTTCCAATGTATTGTCGATACGAATTAGGGATGTCAATATGATTTGGGTATTTAGCTATTGTGTGGTTGACGCCTTCTTGTTAAATTAATTTGGATTGGAATATAAACTTTAAAGTAAATAGGATAGGTTTTATAATCTATTGGCTTTACGATGCCAAACGCCAATGACTTGTATGCTTACCAAAAGATTGAACAAATGGGTCTGTAATATAAATTACTGTAAATAAGAAAAGAGCTTTGGAACTCTTTGTAAAATTATCGAATGTTAAATAAACCGAAGCGAGTTCTGACTAATTTATAAAAAAAAAAACATTATTTTGCTCAAACAGCTTACTGCCAATTATTAATAAGAATAATCAATGCAAATTTAATGTGGTTACTATCTTGTATGTGACAAGTATTTTGCTTTTATAATTTGTCACCGAATTTAAATTATTTATAATAAGTACGCAAACATCTTTATCGGAAGAAGTTCCCATGCGTATCTTCACACGAAATTAATAAAACCCAAAAACATTTGCATGAAACTACACCCCAGCAGTTAAAAAAAATAAAAAGTAACGAACACTTTATTAAGAACTAGTTTATAATGAAAAAGTTCTTCAATTTCACTTCCTTATAAATATTTATTCATCAAATAATATGCAAAATACTGTAATTATAGGGTTAGTAAGAAATGGGTTAGTTCATTTGCATATTAACCCTTTAACGCTAAGCGTAAGATGTGCACTCGAATAATTATGCAAAACTAACGTAAAGTTGGTGTACGAAAGTCGAAAATCGAACATTAAAAAGGCAGCGTTCGTAAATGTAAAATTCTTTTAATTTTGCAAATTTCACACCTTGAGCTTGGGGAAACGACAGGTTTAAAGACGATTGCTTTTAAAAATAAAGACTTGTCGCCAAGTGACGGTTTTTTTTGTGTAATGTATAATAATTTTGTTCAATTTATGCACACCGCTCGTTAGACAATTAGCAAGCAGATGTCTGTTGAAAATTTATTTAGCTACTGGTTCTAGTGTGGGAAATGGGGTTCCTTCCGTCTGTAATACAACGTTTAATAGTTAATTTTATGCTACAATGTTTTATGGGCTCCTAGATAAACGTGTTGGACATATTGATACCTTTTTTATTCCTAACATTTTTAGTCTCTCATTAAGGCAGTACTAAGCATAATAGTATAGTGCAGTTTAAATAGGTATTGCGGAAAAAGTAAAATGTTAACTATTAAAATATTCTCTTGTACTAATGGGAGTTAGCTTGTGTGTTAAAAGGCTAAAACTTTATTCGAATTAACAGTTTAGATAGTACTTGTATAAATGAGAAGTAATTGTATATATGTACAATTGTACACTATTAGTTGTTTAAAATAATATTGGCAAACAATGTGAAATAATTTATTATTTCTGTTGACCTGGCTTTGTACACGTTTCGCAAAAATAACATGCGTGCAAAAAGAACTATAAATTCTACCCAGCTTTAAACTTTTGACTCTACAGTCAAAAGGATAAAAAAAATATTCTAATCACAAACCAAACATTTATTCATTTTGAAAACTAAAAAAAAAACACTACATCGCGAAAAAAACAACGCACATCTGCACTACTTTTAAAAATAGAGCTAATGATTTAGTATTATTCATAGCTTACCGGTTTTAGGTGAAAAAAATTTAAAAAGGCCAATAATAATGATATGCGTGTCCCACTATGGAAAGACAACAAAAAAACAATATGGTGCTTTGTGATTTGAATATGGGATGGCGCTCTCAGGGATATCAGTTACAGAATCCATTTGAATCATAACATCTAATGTCTAAGGACGGAGTTTTTATGCTAAAGTTATTTTAATGATTGTAACCCTTGGGTGATGTTAATTTATGCTAAAAGGTCTGAACGGGTTGTGTTACTTCCGAAAGTAGAGTATTTATTTGGTTGAAAAGGAAGGAAGTTTGCGCAGATTCCTTTTTGTAGTATTTTAGAGCAATTAACTTTTCGGTTTTAAAAGTAATATTATGCCATTTGTTTCATGTGGATTATTTTAATTTACCAGTTTTTACTTAATTATTTAAATATCAGCAATATGTTTTCCGATATTTAAATTTATTTGCAATAAACAACATTAGTTGACATAGATACTTTGCAGCATACGGAAAAAACATCTTGTATCATCACAAGCATCTTGTAGTGTAGTGATAAATTGCATCATTTTCATATCTTCAACATAAAACCTAATAAAATAAATGAAGTCTAAGTAAAGGATCAGTTTTACAATGTTTTATTCATACAAACTTTTCCAATTTACTTTAACGCGAACACGTATAAGGAAATGTTAAAAATAGCAAACTGCTACTAGATACTAATGTATGTTAATATATGAACTAATAAGTATTATGTTACAAGAAAAAGAACTAAACGCAGCTAGAATGTAGTGAATGAAGGGACTGTAATTAGACGCAATATCGAAACGTAACCAATATCCTTATAAACAGCAGTTGTAAAGCCACGAATAAGGCTTGAGGCATAGAAATGCGTGACTTTTTAATATAAATTTAAGTCGACAGCATAATTATTTACAATTTTGATAGAAATTAAGTGAAGATTAAAACGCGTCAGTATACTGGTTGAACGATGAGTTAATGCATCAAAACGTTAAAATAACCACATTAGTAAAATTTTATTCGAACATTGACTGATGCAGTTTAGGGTTAATTATTTTTTTTAAATAGGGTTTGTGCGTTTTTGATGAAAATAAATTTCTTTTAATCGTAAAATTAAAACATTTTTTGAGAGCTTGTCACTCGATAGTTTTAACTCACCATTACCTTAAGATAAGGTATTTTAAATTGATGGATATTTAGATTGGCAATCCAGTTTTCAATTTCATTCGATTTACAGGCATTAGTGATTCGTAAAGCTGTTTTCACTTTACTTAGATTTCCTGTTTCTCTTCCTATTCCTATTTCCAGGAATCTATAACTTCTAAGGCTTATTAAAAAAAAATACTTAATACTGATATAAATAAAATCCAGAAATACTCTCATTGTAAATACAAAAACAATTACTCAAAAGAATAACATAATTCGACACGCTCACCGCGTAACCCTTACGATGCTGTGAACATTTGCATAATTTTTTTCTTAAACAATTTTTTCTTAAAGCCTCGTTTATTTTATGCGAACACAATGTGAAATTATAACAGTTACCGTTCACATGTTAATAAGCTTTTTGTTCAGTTTCGTGATTTTTATTTAAATCCGTTAACGCAATGCTGGTTTTGTAACAGATGTTTTTGACATTATTAATTTATTTTGGTCGAATATATTACTGTGAAGAGCTAGCGAGTGTATAAAATAAAATCATCGTAATTTTATTGATATATCGTAATAAATTGCCAGTTTTGTGATAAAAAAGTGATTTATGAGTTGTTTCGGAAGAGCGAGAAATTTAATTAATAGTTTAAAATTGTTTTAGGTAAACATTACTTAGGGATACGATTATTTATTATTTTATATTTTAAAGGTTAATGTAGTTTGACCAAAAGTTGAAATTTTTCATAGATTGTTATACCCTGTAATACAAAATACCTATCTTTATAACGGGTGAATTATTTTTTACAAATCCACTGAAAATAAATACAACCTCCACATTAGGTTATAAAAAATCCTTCATTTTAATCAAATGCCTATTCACAGGTTAGTGATGAAGTTAGTAAAGACCTGTGGAAGACATACTTGATGGCACAAACTTAAACGTTCAGAAATCAATTGAATACAATTAGGTACCTACTAACCTACACGTGAAACAATAGAAGAAGAAATAATCATAAGATTAGCAAGCTATAATAGCGAAATTTGAGGTTTGCATGACCGATTTTGCAGGTGATAGAAAAGTATTTTTTTTTACAACTTAAGTCTTCTGAATTATGTGTTTAGTAATAGCAATCTTAAGATATAATTAAAGGTTAGAGACAGTAAGTGCCAATATAATTGCAACAATTATGTTATAATGCTGCTCAATCGTAGTAAAAGAAATACAATTATATTTTTTTACATCTATTTTTGTAGTAATAATACTTGATTTTTTTTTAATCTTTAAAGCGGCAAAGAGTTACTGATACAATAGGAACTTGTTATTTTCATACAGGTTGTATTTTTTTGTCAAGTATATTAGATAGATAGATAGGATATGCTTTGTTGTTATAAGTATTTTATTCAGTAGGTAGCGTATTTCATAAAAAAAATCAGTCCTACATTATTATGACTCAGTAAAGGAACTAACTCTACATCTACATACATGGACTGCAAAGCTTCTTTTGAAAGAACAGGTTTCAATTAAAGTTCCATTCATTCATTCACTGCTTGAGATTTTGCTCACATCAATAAGACGACCATCGATTCTCAAAGTTTTATTTATTTGAAATTAAAATGTCATCAATGACAGTCAGATGATATATTTATAACTAAACTTTTTCATCGTAGAAACGGACAAATACGGGTAACGTACTAGCAGTAGTTACACTTATTATACAAGGCCAGTCACAAAAACTCTTCATCAATAACAATGATGGGCTCATAACAAAAATCTTAAATAAGCATGTTATTTTTAAAAAGAACAGAACTTACCGTCAGCATTTTACTTCAACTACAAACAAAAGTAGATAAACCAAAAATCTTTCCTCATAATTCTTTAGCGTATTTTCAAATATTTAACAAAGTTTTTTCAAAAACAAAAATTCCTTTCTCTCAAAGCGCCAAAGTTTTAGAAGCGCAGTCTACCCTTTATTTAACCGCTAGAATATTTATAAGACGAACCGTCTGCAATTTGTCCCGACTAAAGGTAATACACACAAAAACTCGAATTAATTATGTTTCGAATAAAAAAAAACGGATAAAATAGTTGAGTCCGCATCAAAAGGGTTAACGTCATTGAGTGTCTGTTTGTGATTTGTGAAAGACGTGTCCGTGTATTAAATTTCGAATAATTTTAATTATAAAAAGTAATTAATGAGTGCGAAATTGATTCTGTGCTGAATAGTTTCTAAAACTTACTGCCAAGATAGAGTTTTCAAGTTATAACGAACTCTCTAATAAACTGGGTTCTTAGCTTAATAATTGTTTCGTGTCGTGGTGGACTAGCGGTTAAATGACCGGATTTGCATGCACATGGTTGCAGGTTCGAATATAGTTACATGTACTTTCTTAATGATTCTAAGACATCATTGACAAATGACAAACGGTGAAGAAAACATAGTGAGGAAACCGAATTCGCCAACCCGCAACCCGCATATGGGAAGAGGCCTGTAGTGGGACGTTTATAGGCCGGTATTATATTGTTTCGTATGGTAGGTATGAGTATAATCCAATCAATTCAATGCTATGTATGATATTTTTTATTTTTAAATTATGTGAAGTTAACTAGTTTTTGTGTATCATGCAAATAAGTTTCTCATTAATTAATTATTATGTTCTAATGGAAAAGTTATTGTATTCCTTGAGTAGCAGAATATATTTAGTGAGATTCATAAAAACAAAAGCACAAGAGGCATTAGATAGGGAAAATCGTTTTTTACAAAACAAAAAAATCTAACTTCGTCATTCATTTATCATTATTTAATATTTTTGGTCGAACGCGCTTATTTATGAAAGTACCAATCTGATTTGAAATGATTTTGCTTTTGATAGCTCAATCCTTAGGAATATTTAAAGGCTATTTAACATTACGTTACTTGCCTTGGAAAAAGGCGAGTGAAACCGAGGGGAACAGCTAGTTGTAGATAACGTTTTCACCGCGAGTACCTACTTAGGTATCTAAAGATTTTTAACGTTTTCAGGTTAACTATTTAGTAAATTTCGGTGAAAAAGTCAAATACTTTTTTTACGGGGTGAAAAGCTAATGCTTTCAACCCTTCCGAGGGCACGACGTGGGGATTTGTCGGACTTTCACCGACCAAAAACACTGGTCCCGTCTCTGCCTTGGCCGGAGTCGTGGAATCACTCGCACATTCTCTGCTCAACTCTCGATGTAGTCAAATCCTCCGATCAGGGTAACTGCGGAAGACCTCATTAAAAATCTCAAAAAAGCTTTTACATTGTAATATATTCAATTGTCTAATTAATGTGTTATACTTTATGTGATCACATATACAATCACTGCTTCGACTTTTTGCTCAAGTAATGGTAGAGGCTTCCAGCCAAATGCAGCTGTATTTCAATATTGTAAAACGGAATAAAACTTATTTACTGCATAATATAATATGAGTAGTATCCCTTCGTAAAACTGATTGTCTGAATTGAAAGATTACAATTATTTATTACTGAACCAAGTAGGTTCAGTTCAGGTTCAATTGTTAATAAAACATTTAAACAAACGTTAAATGCATTTATTTTAACAGTCGACTGAACTCTCTTTAGAGTTCCCGATTGACAGCAAACGAAATTCAACCCTCCAAAACATAAGTGAAAACTTTTGCAAAAATAATTTCATTCAGTGTCTAATACAGTCAACACTTCGCATGCGACAGTGTTTTTTTTTCATTCAAACAAAGATTCTCTTTATTCTGTTTGAGTAAGAAGCCTATACAAACCTTAGCAGCGTATATAAGACCCGCATATAAAATTGGACGCATTTTTAGTAAACACGCCTCGCGAGGGGAGAGCGGGCGCGAGTGGCACAGAGGGTCGGAGTAATGGCTGCCGAATGTCGCGAGAATCCATTTTGTCCCTCCCTACCCCCGTTTGGTGGTAAAGTCGCGTTAGCGGGGTCAGTATACGCAGAATTTATGGATGATTCGAAATTTGGTAATCTGTGATAAATGGTTGATAGCTATTCTACACGCTCATAGATTAGAATCGACGCCATACGATTTCATTTTACAAAAAAATTAAGTATTTTTTTGTGGATGGTCTAACTATTGACTATTTAAAAGAAAACAATTTTAATGTGGGACGGTTTTCCAGGCTACGTATAGTTATAGTTAAATATGGGTATAATTTTATTTTTTTTATTTTCCTATGCTACCTAACGCTCGTCCTATTAGGAACGGTGAGGTACCAGTAATATGATTAAAACAATAAAACAAAGTACTAAATACAAGGAGGCATTTAATTAATTTACTTTTATTAATTGCATCTTTTACTTTTGTTATTTTAAATATTTTATTTATTATTTCTCGATTTGTTTCAGTATTTTTTATTGGTAATTCTTGCATTTACTACAAAAGTGAAGTCGCTCTAAGTATTGGATGCGTGCTAACTGCTAACACGGGGGTAGGTAGAGTAGAAGCAGAAATTATTTTTACTCTTCTTGGTGTAATTTGTTAGCTCTACCCCAGCTTCCTCTTTGATCGATATTCACGCGAAATCATAAATATTAGGGTGATAATATGGGACTGTGTGGAACAGTTGGCGTTTTTTATGTGTTTCTTATATTATATAGGTTTGGTTATACCTCAATGTAAATTAGGTAAATAATAAGTCGCAGTTCGCAGTACACTTGAAATGAAATTATCTTTACATTGTAACTAGGAGTTTTTTTTTAAATCGTTTTTACATATAAAGTTACTTTTACTTAGCTTACTGAGTCGATACTTCCTGCTTATATTTAAAGCTTGTCAGTAGGTATCTACAAATAATTACCTACTAATTAGTGAAAAATCAAAACAGATTGCATGTTCAAAACTTTGCTTACTTTAATAGCTTTGACGAATTTAATTTACATTGACTTTATGAAAATACGTTAAATTTGATCTTTTATTATATTATTGATTAGAAACATAAAATAATTGAAGAATATTGTGTTTTTCAATACTAAAGTGTGCCATGTTTAAATAAAATCGCCACCATAACGTGTATTGAAAATGTCAAGATTAAAAAAACTCTGATCCCAACAGCTGATAGCAACGACGCTATTTAAAATTCTCACAAAAACCTAAACACAAAATATCGATTAATATCTTGAAAACTACCCTTAAAATTAACACCCATTACACATCAATTAAATGTTCCATAAAACCGTAATTAACACCTATTATGCCATCGTGGAACATTTATCTATAATTAACAATACACTTGAGAACAAAAAAAATGGTCCTCACAAAAATCTAAAAACTTCTAATTGGCCCCACATTAATACACTTATAAGGAACCGAGCTGTCAAATTAAAAATACCCTCTGGTAGAAATTCGCCCTATCATCGCGTAGTACCTAGTCGATTAGACCCAATTAAACGTGAACGTAATTTTGCGTGTTATTGTTCTCTGATAAAGTTTTTCTGTTGTAATAAAATTTTGCTTCCCTTCGGCCCTTGTTATGGCAGTGACATCTTATTAAAATTCAGCCTAGGGCCAATCCGACTGTCTTTGGTTTACAGTGGCGGCCAACGGTAATTGTATATTTTTAATAATGTATGTAAGGTGTGCTTTGTTCGTTTGTTCTGAAATGTATTGATTTATTTAGGAATCCTTTTGGTATATTTTACAGATGTCGTATAATTGCGTTTTTTTTTTGTTATTTGTGGTATTTATTTTTTACATTATGTGATAGTCTGGAATGTTGAAAATGCCTCCACAGTCAAATAAAAAAATAATATTTTTGATATTTATGATTTTTAACCTACGATTGAAACAATTGCGTAAAATAGAGCACTGTTTCAGTTTTAATGAACAGTAACTTGATCGACTATATTGCATAATGAGACATAACATCGTTATCTATTTTGTACATAATTTTATTATGAATACACATTAATCTGTCCTCAACTGTAACACGTCACCTTTAGACCAATTTCGGTATTCCGTTTTTCGTTTTAAATTTCATTTCAATAAACGCAATGTTGATAAGTAGTCAGTCGGAAGTATTTTTGTTTTTTTTTTCGTATTTCCGTTGTTTTACCAAATTCTTCCTTAGCGTGTGTTCATAAGTGTTATTTTCGCTTGAAAGTATCGTACGACAATGAAATTGTATTATACATTTTCCTAATAACGCGGCAGGGTGGGCCAGAAGCGAAATTGGTTGTTATTTGAAATAAATTTTATATGAGATATAGTAGGTTCGTCCCCTCTCTGTCGAGTGTGCTTCTGTACGGTTTGAGAGAGATTATATATTCTTTTTTTAAGTATTTAGTCTGAATTATCTATGTACCTTTGTCCTGTATTGATCTTTCACTTTGGTATTCATTCTGTGACTATGTATTTGCGATGGAACGTTTTTGGAAGGTTTATTCTTTCTCTCGTTGTGATAAGTACCTACTGGTAGCATTGTTAGCATTCTTTTGTTTTTATATCAAAATTTATAAAGGCTGATAATATAGATTCCGACAGCTGGTAGCCGATTTTCATTAATTGGAGTGGCACTTAAAGAAGATGTTAACATTTAGTACAGTGTTTTTACTCTAGTTTAGTTTAGTTTACGATATTTAATAGCTTATTATTTTGTTCGAAGCAGCTTTTTTAACGTTAGAAATAAATAGTTTCTGTAAATGGAAGTAATTTATTCCGCACACTTACCTTTTTTATAATTTGATTATTTATAAACGACTAAAGCTAGACTGATATCACTTAATTAAAGTATATTAATCTCTTTTTAAAAACATTATTATTGAAATCGTCACTTGTTACCTTGGTTTATGGCGAGGTTAAAGAAATCTACGAATTAAAATTGAGTTTCAGGTTCACATTTAGTAGGTACAGTCAACAGCAAAGGTATAAGATGATGAATTGAGTTTATAGCTTTTGGAGTCAAAACTGATCATGAATTTAAGGCAACCGTACTCGGTACTAGTAGTCAATGTTTATTATACATAATTTACAATCACATACTTTTTAATCACTCGAAGCCGGAAAGTTCTCACGCGAACTCCGTTCATTAGTATTGAATTTCCGATTTTGATCATCTATTTTGCTGTTGACTGTACCTGCTTAAGCGTTTATTCCAAATAACTCTAATTTATACTATATGTACTTAGTAAATTTAATATTGTTGGTACTTAGTTTTTATATGTAGATATTTTGCCAAATAAACAACCTTATTCGCTAATTCCAAGCGGTTAACGTGCTGTTCTGTGTAGGGTTAAGACAGGATTTATCTCTTTCCACCATTTTCTAGTTTATAATTAGCGGACACCAACTTAAAAACTGATTATTTTTGCAATAAATAATATGTCTATAAAGATATGTCTTTTGCACAGAGTAGGTATAACTATTGTAAGATATACTTTTAAGTAAGAAATCTGAAAAAAGTCTAAAACGTATACTACTAACACTACCTAACACTACCACTACCATTATTACTACTAACACTACCACTAATAATAATTTTGATCCAACAGACAAACTATGTGTATAGTTTTGTTGGACATTATGTACCTAAGTTATAAAACTTAAAATGTAGGTACCTTTTGATAAATAAATAAATAATAAAATACTAAATAATACCGTTACCGTCAGAGCACAAAAAAAACGTCGACCCGGGATAGTAGAATTATAATCTGCGTTATACCTCGTTATATTTTGTATGGACTTAGATAATAAACCCCCATCTACTATTTACTGTAGATACGTTATATATGTATATGATTTCCGATATTAGGAAGCTACTTATCTCTTTCCTTAGACAGAATCAAGCACACATCTGTGGGGAGGCAAAATACCATTAATAAGGGGATTAAGGGGCCGAACAGAAAGAATAAATTGGGAGGAAACCGCCTCAAGGGGGCAAGATTTATCGAGTGCTTAGCATAAGTTCTGTGATGCGTCTTCCATTAATTTTTCATTGGCCTGCGGTTGCTATTTTAGGAAATCAGGCGTTCAAGATTCTTGAGAGGCTTAATGGTTTTGATTACGTAATGCGAGTGATGAGTGGGCGGAGATTCTCCGAGTCTTAGTATTTCGTTTGCAGATTGAAAAGTTAATACGACGAGAATAGAGAAAGCACTTTCTTTATAATAACTTTTAAACTATCGCGTTGGATGATTTTAATAAAATTACGATCACTCTGCTTGCGACCACGGCCGAAATGTCAAGCTTTAAAAGGTAAATGCATGAGTTCGCGTTTATTCCCGTGACGTAATTTTATTATCCTTGTTTTATGATAAGAACTTGTAAAGATTCATTATTTGATTAGGGTCGAACTCGCACACGAAGACTTCTGTATATAAACGGCAAAAATATCTATTTTGTTGTATGGAAACACCTTAAATATTTATTATATTCTGTTTTTTTTTGTATTTTTTGTTTGTTACAGCGGCAACAGAAATACTTACATCATCTGTGAAAATTCCAACTGTTTAACTAACACGGTTCACAAGATACAGCCTGGTGACAGACAAACGGACAACGGAGCCCTGGAGTGCCTTAATGAGTTGCTGCTAGGAATCAAAATAGCTTTATCACTTAACGCTATGATATTCTTATTATGTAAGAATTTAATTACGTTTAGAAGTATTGTAAATCTGATTGTCATCACACCAGAATATGTGACGATCACGACTCCTCTACCGAAAGTGTAAGGACGGAGAAATCTGACTGATTATCCACCTTTGATGCTGACTGATAAATTTTACATACTACAATCCACAATGTTTTGTTACAGTAAGGTACATGTCCGTGCTTCGCCTGGAATCGTAGTACTTTGCAAATGCAGGTATTTGCTAGCAGTAGCTCTGCATATAATAAGTATAGCAAAATACAATAATAATAATATATTCTTTATTTACACCGTCAATTTGAAAACATATAAAAAAGCTGCAAAAGAAGTGGTACAAAGGGCGGCCTTATTGCATACGGCAATTTCTTCCAGGCGACCATTGGACGGAATCTTGGATGAAAACTAAAAACAGTATACAGACCTAAATAAATTAAGAAAACAAAACAAATATAAAAAAAAAATAAGAACACAAATTTATACTTAACAGTGATTTTGATGGAGCCAAGTAATGTTTTTTCAACGCTTTTTTTTAATTTTAATCGTTTTTCATATATTATAATTATTATTAAAAGCACAAAAGATTACTTACCATTACCAATAAATGTTTTTCAATGTTTGAGTTGATTTTCAAAACCATTGTGAGTGCATCACTGGAGTAAAAAGTAAAACTAACAATATTGGAAAATCCTGACTGAAAAATGTCAGAGAGTGGCTAGCTGAAAAACGCTGCCTATTTTTGTTGCAAACCTGTTGCATTTGATTGACGTTTGGCCTGCATACACCGACCCTGTGTCATAGCTTCTCGTGAAAAATATACCGAAAATCTGATGAAAATAGTACTGTAGCTTCTGATAGAACCAACTGCTAATATTTAGGTATGTACGTACATTTATTATTTACACATTTAGATATTATCATACGTAGATTATTGTTATTATTTACGAAAGCAGAATGTTTGTGAAAATTAAAGAATGATTTTACACCTTGTATATTTTAGGATATAAGCTGCATACGCCATGAACTTTTTCCACGCGAATATCGAAGTTAGTAACATTATGAGTTTTCATGATACAGTTTTTGAATGTTTTGTCTACATATTTGACTTTGCACATTTTTACTTTACGTGAAACCTGAAAATTGTATGTTTAGAATCAGTTACTGAATCGATTGAAATTTTTTACACCATTCGATTACAATATCGAAACAGTAAGAGCTGTGAAAATGTAATTTCGCGAACAACGTAGGTAAATATTTAGTAACTTTGTAATGTTTTTGTCCAACAGTTTTCAAATGTTTTTAAGCTGAATTTTAAGATTTCGACCTATGTTCCTTCGGGAAAGTTGTTCAGTTTTATGCACCTGATTACCTCGTAGAATATACGCACTCCATAAAAAATAAACCTGTATAAGTATAGATTAAGTATTACCATTGCAGAGTGCTTTAGCGATTTACCTACGTTCTGCGTTGGCACGATTTTTTTATGATTTTTGGTGTCAAATAATTTATATGAAAACCTGGGTAGATAATAATAATTTATTTTTCAATATATCATTTTAAGCTGATATTTTATAAATCGACTCTATACCAGATGCACTCTTCACTCCTATTAGATTCATATACGCTTTCGGTAACACTCTGTACAGCGAATACTTCAAAAAATTTTAGTTACGTCAATATTTTTTTACTTTTAATTAATTAAATTCAAACATAAACTCTTTCTCACCAGACCTACATCACTGTAGACGTTAAAAAGGAATAAAAAGACGAAATCGCGCCAGCTAATTGATAATTACCGAGCATTAGTGCTGTGCCAACGAGGGGTGCAAAATTGCACCCCCTAGGGTCGCGGCGACCCCCCAACAGGTAAACGATGATTGGAAGAATTCGCTTCATTTCTTTTTAATATTTTGCGTAATCTCGGATTTCTGGGGTTTTTATAATGCTGCATATAATTAAATAGCGGAGTTTGAACAATGGTGTATTTTCGGACGAAAGGATATGTTCTGAGATTGTCGGTTCGATTTCTGTTTGAGATGTTTTTTTATTGTTTTGTGCTAGGTACGTAAATAGTTTAGTTCTATGATATCGCAGTGTAAACCTGTCTTTGTTGTTCCTTCCACTTATTTGTTGAAAACATTATGAAAACAATTTTAGTTAGTTATAATCTTGAAGCTACTTGTTTAAGTATATTGTAAGTTATCTTATTGCAAATGATATTTCGTTTATAATAAATTACACAATAAATATGTTATTTTATATTTATTTTTGTTTTATTTACATCACATGTAATTTAAAAAAAAAATGTGGCCTATTGGGTTGCCTTGATAATAATAAGCAAAGCCTGGGAGTTATTATTTGATTATTAAGCTGTTATTGGTGTTGCCTTATGATGTAAACTTAAAAGAGAGAGAATTCAACCTAAATTGCATTAATTACAAGCTACAAGCACTCTATTATCAGTAGATTTTTCTTTGGATTATTAAACTTATGCTTAAGGATTCGATTCCCGCACGATAAATTAGGTATCTATATATACTTTTTAACTATAGGTAACTTGTAGCAAAGTTAAGTGATTAAACTAATTTTCTTTCGAAATGAGCCATGATTTTGTATAAACCACAGTACAATCACAAAATGATTTTCGTTTATAAATATCCGATTCCCCATTTATTGAAGAGGGGTGGAGTTTTTCATTATGATTATGAAAACTCATATTTTTTGTTTTAAAGAATGGCGACACCCAACACGCGATATTGTTTGTGAATAATGAAGACTTGGATTAAAACTATGCCTAATTTATGATTTTGTTTATAATAGAGTTTCTTTTTTATTTGTTTGTCCTCTACATTAATTAGCCAATTTTAAATAGTAATAGGTTATTTATTGTTCTCTGAGGTTTACGCGAATATTAGACATTTAAATAAAACTACTTTTAAACGGATTCTATCAGTCGGCCCGTGACCATGATACCTGCAAGGGCGTCGAAACGTCGGGAACTAAAATCAAAATTAACCGCGATAGAATCCGTTTAAAAGTAGTTTTATTTCAATAGGTAATTTGGTAAATATGTAGTTATGAGGAGATTAGGTACCGACCCCCTACAACTTTAGATGCTTTATTATTCTCGATTGGTTGGATAAAATGAATAAGGCTTGCGACATATTTACGCCAACTTTTATATTGTAGAGGACAAACGCAAGCCGTTCACCTGACAGTAAGTTTCAGCCCAGAAACTTTCCGAAGATTTCAGATGCAGAAAACGAGGATTGGACTTCAAAACGGTTGTTATTGTATCTACTTCAAAATGTATATTTTAATAAATAAGTAAGTAAGGAAATGAGAATGCTTCGATGGATGACTGGAGTGACGAGATTAGATAGGATAAGGAATGAGTATAATATAAGAGGAAGCTTGAAAGTAGCGCCTGTAAATGAAAAGATGAGAGGTAAGCGTTTGTCGTGGTATGGACATGTTATGTGAGGAGGGATGAAAGTCACATAACTAAACAAGTTATAAGTATGACTGTGGATGGGTATATAAGCAGAGGGAGACCGAAAAAGAGATGGATGGATTGTGTGAAAGATGATATGAGAAAGAAAGGAGTGGATGCCGCAATGGCGAGTAATAGAGAGGAATGAAAGGAAAATACGCATTGCTCCGACCCCATATGAATGGGATAAGGGCAGGAAGATGAAGAAGTAAGTAAAAGGTTTATTATAATTAACTACTATCGGAATTAATGAAATATCTTTCATGATACTGAATACTGAAATGCTAATTAACTTTAAGATGTTCTTAAATGCCTATCTGTCGCTACTTCACACCTTAAACTGACAGAGATAGCATGAGACTTAACTAAAGGCGGCTTAAAATTGATTGACTTTTCAGTATTTGGCTTTTAGAGTACCAAACAATTCCAACACAAACTTTTTTCGCTCCGTATAGTTTTTTGAACTTAACTAAACTAACCACACTTTCTTCGAAATGAAATAGTCAAGGGTAGCCAACGTTGTAATTATGGGTATCTGTCATGGAGCCCATAATTTGTACAGCACTATAATTTTGTGCGACCATCAACTCATTTTGATATCATAATATTTTAATTTCTTTCGTTACTTTTTTTTTATAATTTTAAAATGTTACTTCATTAAAATTTCTTGTTCGTTAAAATTATTAGGTGTTTTTGATATTACGATGGATAAAATAGATGTTTGCTTGATAATGATATTATAATTAAGACGGATATGGATAATTAGAATGGAAGTATGGCTTTGTTATGAGTAGAGAGAAATTTCAGTCTCTGAATTAATTTGTCGCGTATTTAGTTCCTATCCTAGTATAGTTCAAATATTGTAGTGTTTATTTGAGAGGCTTGGGGACGAATCCTGAAACGTCAATCAGTTGGAAGCTTAAACTTAACTTTGAAGTTATGTTGCTTGCTTTCTCTGTCACTTAAGGTGTGAAATAGCGACAGATAGATATTTAAGAACATCTTAAAGTTAATTAGCGTATCAGTATTCGGGTGTTAGACTCATTAAATTTTCATACTAGTAGATACAAAATTTAGCTGTTTAAGCGTGAAATAAAAATGGCGTGTTTGTTTTCAAATAAGTATGCCATGTATTAAATATTATTTATTCGGAGTATAAACCTTATACTGGACTTAAAAGGTCGATGAAATCCACCCTTAGGCCTATTCATTACATGTCATGTCGTAGGGTGATTTTATCTCCTAAAATGTTTTTGATTCCATAGAGTTGAAAATAATAATAAGAGTAAAGTTCTCAACAAGGCCACTGCGTGTTGGACCTGTGTCCCCACGTAAGCCTTGCAAAATACCTGGTCTCTTCTTCTGAAATTATCCCGTGATAAAAGACAATAATAACTTTCTTCAAATCAAGTAACATGGACTCATTTGTTAGTAACAATTTTCTTACGAACTATTTTAGTAAATTACATACAAAAGAATATTCTTTATTAAAACTATTTACTTATAACTATCTACTTACATGTTATTTTGCTAATGAACCAATGTTCACGTAACATTTAAGTAATTGACGATATCCAACAAATCCCAAAATATAAATTCGTACCAACCTAATCTACAATAATTAAAATATTTTAAATCTCCACTTCAAATTTCCGGTTCCTACACGAAACCTTTTCAAGGATATCTCCCAAAGTGTGGGATGTTGATTTGATCAAGTCAATTATTCTTTGGCTTCAATCAATCTCCCTGCATCTTATTAATTCAATTAATATAAGGACTTACATTTAATTTAAACGAGGCGTCTTACATTTCATATCTGCAATAATCAACGTTTCCAAAGAAATACTATGTTTTATAATATTTATCAGTTTTTTATTACGTTTACCCTACGACACTTTACGGCGAGCAACTGTGTTGTGTGGTGACACGAGTGTCCGCACTTTGGACATTTATTACATTTTTATATGATTATTTTTATTGCATTATTTATATGTTATATAATGTCAGGGTAAAGTAAATTATTTGTTATACCTACATCAGTATGTACTAGTAGTGTTGAAAGCGTTCTTTTAGTTAACGCACTACTCATGTATAGGTACTATTGTATAGGAATTGATGAAATATAGTTATCAATTCCTATACAATAGTTATACAAATGTTTTAAACAAAGAAATAAAAACATGATTATATATTTAATAAAAATATAGTATTCAGCTAAATCCGGTAAGACTGGAAGCCGACCCAAACATAGCTTGGGAAAAGGCTAGGCAGAAGAAGATATCAAACAAGGAAATATCTCCAAGAAGAAAAATCTGCTAACCAGCTCCAATACTACATATACCTATTATGGTATTTAATCTTTCCGAAGTAAAAGTTTTTATTTAATATTTTGTCCAAGAAAAGGTCTCATCAGATTATGGTAAAAAAAGCTTGTCTATAACACTAGTAATTAGATAACTTTTTAACCTATCGGTATCTACTTAAGTCTTGACTTATTTTGTAGAGATATTCGTGATAAATTATCTTGGTCTTACTTGCCTTTGGAAAATATTACTACATTTTGCGTCAAATACAAAGCGTTTACTAGTACAAAAATATTTACAATATGAAAAAATAATCAGCGTTTGCAAAAGTTAAGTTTCATAGGCTTACTAAATTTATCTTTTAACTAAAAGCGGATTAAAGAGATCTAAATCTCTTTAATCCGATATTTAGAAACAAATACACAAGATTGAATATCTTCTCGCAACAATCAAACTAATGAAGATTAAAACTACGGTTCAACAACTTTTTAAACCCCATATTTTATTATTTTGGATAAGCGTCCCGAAGCATTCGATGACTGCTTTACCGACTTAGTCTGTTTCTACTATTCGATACTAGATGGCGCTACTAGTCCATAGTTAAAGATTCTAATAAGATCGCCATCTGAAAGTTTTCTTTATATTGTAGGTTTTCTACAGGTCACTGTTGATTGTATCATCTTAAAATACTTTGTAAAATAATGAAACAACTATAAAGGGAATTAAACATAATATTGAAGTAAACTCATAACTAATAAAATGTTTCTAACTTTTAATGGGACTGTAGCCAAATCCTTTATACATGAAATTAAATCTAATTCAAATGTAATCTTGATCTTGATTACATAATTATAATAAGAAAAAATCCATTTCAAAATTTCTTATAGGATTTGATTAGGTTTATTAAGTTTTTCTTACCCTTCAATAGATGGCGTTACTGGTAGAATCATCCCCTTATTACAAACTTTTAAACTATGCTACAATGTAGATGGCGCTGACTTCCAAAAAGTTTGATATAAGTAACGTAGTGACTGTTTTACACAAACGTTTATTTATTCTTATTAACCAATAATTATTTCCTAGTCTTACCGATAAAAAATATCTATACCTAATGTTAAAATAATTATTTTAAATTTGAATGTTTGCTTGAAACAGACTTAATATTTTTACTATTTTATAACTAAACCAACTTATGTTAACATAAAGGTAATTTTTAAGTTACTTTTAAAATTAAATAGATATAAAGTTTTATTTTTATTTTAGTATCTACTTATGATCTGGCAGATAATAATGTTTGGTAAGAGCATTATTAATTATTAATTAAAAGGGCCATAATAAGGTAGCTACCATAGAGATAGAATTACTACCTATTTCTACCGATTAGACTCATACTACTAGACTACAAACTAGATTGAGTAGTCCAGTTAGAAATGAACTAAACTTCGATCTCATAGGAAGCTTCCAACTAGACTAGGCCGAACCCTTAAACGTCAATCAGTTTTAATTGCCCTGTCACTTAAATGTGTAAAGTAGAGTTTAATATAGATATTTAAGAACTTCTTAAAGTTAAGTTCTGCTTACTACAGTTACGCTACATATCTGCTTATTGATACATAATACCGATCATTTTTATTGCTAACCGACTTCCAAAAAGTTGGAGGTTCCATGTTTGACTCTGGGTACCTATGTATCTTTTTTTTAATTAGAAAGGTAAACTATACGTTGATAAGGTAATTATAATAATATAGTGTTTAATATCTAGTTACTAAATAACATTATGCTTCGTTTTCGCTATTACATCATACATTCATATGAATATACGACACGAGGGTCTGAGTGCGGGGTAGTGTTACGTCTGATAGACAATTTTCAGGCATTTTAACCTAATTAGAAAATTTATACTTGTGCCTTAGCAAAATATTATTGGAGATAAATAAATCATTTATTTATTATATACTTGCTGTACCCCGCGTAAGTTGTCCCTGTTCCCGGAAACATCATTTTTATAGTCAATATAATTATTTATTATCATAATACCGGCCTATAAACGTCCCACTGCTGGGCACATGCCTCTTCCCATATAGAGAAGGAATGAGCATTGCGGGTTGGTGATTTCAGATTATTTTTTTTTGGAATACAGGTTTCCTCACGATTTTTTCCTTCACTATTTTCATTATGTCTTAGAATGATTAAGAAAGTACATGTAACTTTGAAAAAGTTACATTGATACTTGCCTGGGTTCGAAACTGAAACCATGTGCATGCGAATCCGGTTATTGAACCGCTAGGGAAGAGAGCAATAGTACCTCTATTATAGTACCTAGCTTAAATCAGCCGATATGAAGTTGAATTGAAGTGGTGGTAGACTAATGGCCGAATAAAAGACAATTTTTAGCTGGATGAAATATTAGACACGCATTTTTTGCTTTATCGAAATAACGAATGTCCACATATTTAATTCAAGGGGTGGAGGCTCGCCACGTCAGTTGAGGCAACTACTTTCGCCAACTGATGACGTCACAAGCCTTCACTCCAGAAAATGCGCCTTATCTTTGTCAAAATTAATTGTTTTAAAAAATGGAAAAATACTTTATTATACTTACGGACTCGTCCTCATCGGCATCCATAAAACATATAGGCAGGAGTATTCATAAATGCTAACTGTATCTTATATTATTATTATGAATAGGTTCCATAAACGTTATACGTTTTGGCGGCGTTCAAACCCAGGCCATGCAGATAATATAAGTATATTTATACAAACTATAACGGAAACTTATTCGTCCATCATTTTATTCAGGAATCAAACCCGAATTCTATTCTATTGGTTATAATTTTATTTTGAAGTTGTAACGGGAGTTGAACCCGCTACGCAACGCCCAGCTACTGACTGGGCTAAAAAGCTGACCTCGCTTAAGGCTTAAGTATAATTTGATCTAAGGGTTTATCTTGAATTAATTTCAATTCCAAACAGTTATTTTTTAATTAAGTAAACTTTCAATGTTTTGTAACTATTTTTTTTACAAAACTGAGTCATAGGCTTGTTTAAGGAATATAAATTTTGTTTTGCAATTTAAATTAATTCAAAGGAAAGGTCCTCCTAATCTATAGATTAATTATAATAATAATCATTTATTTATTAACGTGGGTACAACATTTTAATAAATTAAAAATACTGTATTTGTATTGACTTGTCGACTACAAATCAAAAACCTTTTCTCATTCAAAGTAGGCACAACATTAACATATTTTTAGGTATGATAGTGGGAAAATAATAACATTCTTTATTTACCGTAGGGACTTCATTTATTAAGGTAATAAATAAAACACAAATTTTAATAAAAATAAACATTTATTATTTATTAGTATATTTACAAAAATATTGCGTGAAGTAAAGCATTGCTCTAATCAGCTCCTAAACCAAAAATTGCAACAATAAATGTTATTCAACTTTAAAAGTCTAACTGTATTAACCCTTTCACTGTCCCGTGAGTCACATATGAACATTTCCATAGTTTAACTATTGTGTCTTCTGACGGGACAGGGAAGGTGTTAAAATAGTTTAATAATATTCTTTATTGTACATACACAGAGAGCATTAAAATAAGGAACTTCGTTCCAATAATAAACAACAGTGAATATACAATGGCGGTCTTACCGCTAATGGCGATAACTTCCAAACAACCTTTGGAAATAATTAGTTAGACAGTGTTTTATTTCAACAAAACAGTTTCGACTCGCGACACCACCGCCGCTGCGTCAGCTCATGGTGAAGAACTCCTATTGGATCTATCACTAGCCAGATATTCCCGAGAAATACCTACGTGTGAAACAACCGTTGGTAATAAATAATTGAAGGTCGCCCCAGCCACATGGACCGATAACCTGAAAATGATAGCTGGGTCGTACTGGATGCAGAAGGTAGAGGACCGGGTGTTGTGCCGCAACTTAGGAGAGGCTTATGTCCAACAGTGGACCGCGATAGACTGAGTTGATTGAATAAATACTTCTTCTTCAACTGTTTGAGATATGGCAGTAGATAAAAAAAGATAGCACCAAACTGCTTCTGAAAATGTCTTGACAGGCAAAGGAATTATCAATTCCCTCTCAATCAATTAGACCTCAATCTCTTCAGAAAATGAGTTCAGCTGATCAAATGATCAGATCAACAACGACTAACAGTGTAACGGAATGAAAGGGGTCTCAAATTTTGAGAATATAGTCCATCTTCTTCTTAGTGATCGACAGATCAATGGCCTAATTATATTTTTACGGACCAGTCTCAGACTCAGCTAAGTACAGTGGCGTTATATGTATAGGTCCTCGCGAGTACAGCTGGTAGAAGGCTGCAAAAGCTGCAAAGCTGGCAGCTCATCAAGTGAGCCTTGATTTGAATAGAGTTCTTTAGTGTGCAAGCAAATAAAAAGACTGGCCTGTTGGCCTAGTGGTTAGTGACCCTGCTAAGCCGGAGGTCGTGAGTTCGATTCCCACCCAGGACAAATCTTTGTGTTATGAGCACGATCATTAGTTGTGTCTGGGTGTTATTTATCTATATATTTAGAAATAAATAAGTATGTTTGTATGTTTCTCAGTTGTTTAGTCACCATAGTACAGGCTCCGCCTAGTTCGGGATCAGATGGCCGTGTTTGAGCTGTTAAAAAATATAATAACAAAAAAAAAATTATGTAAACTTGTCCACATATAAAAATAGTAATAATTAATTAACATGTTTTTATTCCGAGACTGACCCGTCTCCTTGTAACGCAAATCCTTTCCATTTTCTTCTTACCATTTTTCTATCATCTCCATCATCTGTATCATTTCTATCATTAGCTGATTGTTATAAAATAAAATATCATCAAACAAAAATAAATATTTACTTTAACCATTCGTTAATAATAATTGGTATTCGCAAACTGACCACGTACTCAAAATACTATTTAACACTTGCGTCGTTTATGTGCGGTCGTTAAAGCCCCGAGCTATTTCCGTCTATAATAATACACCGCGCAATAAAACAGATAACAGGAAAAAGCTGACACGATGCCAGTAAACGAAGGGTTAGATAGCCTACGGTCTTAGAAAAAAAACTTAGGTTATAATGTCTTAAGTCAATGAAAGCACAAAGGAAATCGAACCGTGACGGTAAGTTTTAGAGTTTGATTTTGCTTGCTTTATGTTCGATTGTTTTAACCCGTTGAATGCGTGCGTCGTATACATCCGACTTCCTTAGTCAGTGAGCGACGGTATAATTGTCTATAATGATATATTATTTTTATCTGTCCATCTTGTTGTCTGCTCGTACCTGCGAATGTAAGATACGGATCTAACATTTTACGACATTTTTCTAATTACCTTCTGTCGTTTTAACCCCATTGTTACCAAATTAACATATGTTGTAAAGTTATACTCGTTCTTAATTTTAATTGGCCGCAATATATTTGTTTGTCCGTAAGTAACGAATATAGTTTTATAGTGGAGTTGTAAATGTGTTATAGTGGTGTGTTAAAGTTAAGTTAGAATAAAAGAAAGGGTAAAAATGTGAATGCCTCAATAAGTTTTGTAAATAGTCATGATAAAAAATGTATGACCGGTTATCTATCACACGTTTAAAGGTAGGAAACGGAACTACGACAGATGTGCGTGATTTTTCTTTAGTAAAAAAACTATATGCAAATGTCACCTTCATTTGCATAATATAAAAGTGTTCGCTTTCAATGGTAAAGCAAAAAGTTAACCCTTTATCGACCTTTTTGTATTTTTTTTCCGTGTTAGAGTACGTTGTCGGTCTATGCATAATTAGAATAATATGTGCTTTGTATAGTGTATGTCATTTTTTGTCGCACAGATGTGTAAAGTTCCGGATGTCGGAAAAAACGGCTAGAGATCGAAAGTGGAGGGTTAAATTAAATAATAAGAAAAAACAGTGAATAGTGGTGTGTTGAGAGACGTTGTTTAAGGATTCTAATTCATTTATTTGCTTGAACTTTAAGGGCAGTGAATATTTAGCTGTTGGCTTATGAAGTGTTTTGTTTAATTTCTACTGACAGGAAAGGAAAACTTCTTTAGAAATTAAGTTGTATATAAATATTTAAAAAAATCCTTGTTCTTATTGATTGCTGTTTGTGAGTGAGTTTTTTGCTTGTATTAATAAATTATGTATTTCTTCTAAGCTTAACCTATATTTTTGGCATATGTTTAGAAAATATTAGAAGTCCCTACATTGTGTAGTCTTTGTCTGTCTAAAAGTACCAGAATCATATCTTATACAATAAGAATATCAGACTATAAATGTCCCACTGCTGGGTACAGGCCTTTTCTCATTTAAAGAAGGAATGACATTGATCACCACGCTTGCTCATTGCGCCTTGGCAATTTCAGATTCTAATTCTTTGAATTCAGGTTTCCACATAATGTTTTCCTTCTCCGATTATCAATAATGTCTTAGAAAAATCAAGAAAGTACCTACATATAACATTAAATAAGTCACATTGGTAGTACTGGTACTTGCCTGTTCTGGGTTTAAACCGCGACTTCGTTACCACAAGTTCGTTCATTGAACCCCTAGGCTACCAGGACATCCTTTTATAATAATATCACGTCCTGACACAAAATTATTTCTTACGACATTCTAAAATTTATTAAATAAATTATTGTAAGTTACTAATTAAAAACAAAGATAATTTATGAATTGTCTGAAATCCTTGTGAATCATTTACTTCACCCGGTCATTGAACCTAACGTACGTTTGCAATTAATGCAAATCCTACTTACTGACTTTAAAAACCTGCTGTGTTTTTTCGATATACAGGTATAAATATATATTTTTTTCAAATAAGTATATAAATTTAATATATTTTATCTTTGTGGAAAAGTAAACGACACAAAAGGACACTTAAAGATAGATTTAATTTGCCAGAAAGTGAAATTCATTACTGCAAGTAAAAGTACGGCTTTTCCTTGGAACATTGCGCTCTATCAATCTCAAAACGAATCTCTAATTAAAATATGTACAAAACTTTTCTCTTCTCGTCTTAATCTTCTTCAGCAAATATTGCTCAGCCATAAAAAAGAACTACAATTTCTCGAAGCGCAACTAACGATGATAATATGAGCCGATATAATAATAATTCAGATTCATCAGTAACTCGGCAAAGAAAGGGTTAACCTTTTATAAAAGATGATGGTTAACCTTTTTAAAAAGACCCTGGGAACCAATTTGAATATGCATTGTGATTATAATTTATTCAAATTTCTCCACAATAGAAAGGTGTAATTTAATAATTTTTATAACAACTTAGTTATTGTAATTTTTGTTGCTAAGGTGTGAAATTTTATGCTTCTTTAATTGGTTTTTTTCTTCTTGTTATTTCTTTGTGAATCATTTGTGTCGTTACTCTAGTTTTTGTGGAAGCAACCCTGTAACAAAGAAAAAATATATTTAAATATTTTCAAACATAACATTTGTCATACACACATTGGAAATATAAATTTGCATACAATATTACAAACAAAATTATCAAACGGATTAAAATTCATTTAACATGGTCGTGTGCAATCAACACTAAAAACGAATTATTAGATACAAATCTTGTGATTTTGTTTAACACTGTGAACTGTTTTTATATACAATTCTTATTAAAAGCGTTTAAGGGATGTTTCGAAAACGAAATTGGACCATTTACTTATTGATTCTTCAATCAACATTGTGTCACCACAAACTTTCACGTAAAAATCAATGCCGTGTAAAGAAATGAACTCCAAAACACTCTACCTGCGCACTGAACAGTCAAAAACTTATAAAATCTACACAAACTTTACATAAATTCACGATATTTCAACAAAAAACTTACTTATTTTCGTTATTTTATTGAGAAATAAACCTAAAATGGCGTAACGCGCGCCTCTATCCGCCATCTTTCATATGCGCGAAAATGATGCGCAGTGGGCCGAAAACTAACAACCCCATTCGGACACTATTGTTGCCTCGTGAATTCACCCACGCGATATTTTCAATTCAAAATTTGTACACGCTAAAATGAACCATACCTTATGTGTCAAGAGTACAGTTTTGCATAAATTCCAATTGGATATTTTTAGGCGAGTACGAGGAAAAACGAAGTAAAGTATATGTGTAATGTTTTTGAAAAACAAACCTTACTACACTACGGTTTTGCTCTATAATTCATTGACACTATATTTTTTCCAACGTTTATTTGTCTTATTCAAAATTGAAACTTTTTCACTGAGGATAAGGTTCAATTTCGAGTGTTTCTGTAATAATTTGGTAGTGTGTGGCCCGTATCTACACGAGAAAACCTTGTTATATCCGCACGTGTGTTAGTTTTTGATAAAGAAAGGGTAACGTCATCTCGATGTTGAATTTTTACCTATGAATGTGACATTCGGCGGAATAAGCATACATTGATGTGTGTGTGCGGTATGTTCAGTTTAGGGAGGGGAAAATTGCGCAATTATAATTCGGATAATACGAAGTTTTTTAGAAACGAAATAAATTAACCTATTGCCTACTGGTTAAAAGTAAACTATTGATTGGATTCCGAGTTCTGTCCGAGGTATGTGCTGAGCTTAGAATAAAGTCCATGTTGCAACAGAAATCGAAAAAAACACGTTTTGTTATACAACCTTTTTGAAGAAAAAGCGTACAAGTAAGTCTGAGTGAATTGTCGTGCAAGAGTCTTCAAGAGAGTGGAAAAAGAATAGGCAATTAATGTTATCAGATCAAGCCGTTTAAGTTGGCTCATTAATTGTGCAAGAAAATAGTTACGATGTCAAGCTTACTTATACTGCATGTAAAACAAAGAAATACTGTTAGAGAAAAATAAGATAATGTGGAGTACTCAATATTATTTAAATGCTCTTTATTTTGAAGACCATTTTCTATTGATGAAATCGAACTATTCGGAACTACTTAACTTTCTGCCGATAGAGATTAAATAACAATTGTCGACAAGAAAAGGGTCGAAACATACCTTTGTTAAATCTCAGGTGGCGTGATGTTAGTTTTTTGAAAGGGTTTAACACAGTTTAAGTGAAAGCGAATCTTCGAAGTGCTGTCGCGTTTGAGGGTTAAGCTTTTTCCGCGCTTTTTCCCATAAAAAGCTTTTTTTTTTTTTAAATTCTTAATTGGTAATTTTTAAATTTCTTGGTTGCCCAAGCGTTACGTATTAATATCTGCATATACTCTTATTCCAAAGATTTTTTTTGTTGATTTCGACTCCCAGCTTCAATGGAGTAACTAAATAATTGCTTCCTACCTACTTAGATATTTTTTATGAAGAATTGATTGAGTATTGAGTAAATACTATCATTTATTGCCATTCCACAATGTACCTATACGACCTATTGGTATATTGAGTAGAAGTTTTCATTGTAAAAATGTAATTGTTAATATATCCGAATATCTGAAAGTCACATCACTATCGACAACTGCGACTGTGTGCCATCGTATTTTAATAATATTCATTTTTCCATGTCAGCGGATGTTGGAATTCTAAGAAATTCTCGGCATGTAAGCCAATATACATACATTATATAAGTGTGTACTATTGTATTAAGTAGCTTCGTATCAATGTATCGGTTACATAAGAAACAAGCACTTTGTATTGATGGGCTTCACATTGATATAAATAGGTATTATGTAAATGATTCGTTTTTAGTTCTTTTATTGCAGATACCAACTTTATTTAAACGAAATGTTGCTTTTGTATAGGTTTTCACTTGACATATAAATGTCCCACTGCTGGGCACAGGCCTCTTCTCATATAGAGAATGAACGAGCATTGATTACCACGTACGCTCATCGCGTTGGAAATTTCAGATTACAGTTTTCTGGAATTCAGGTTCCCTCAGGATGTTTTCCAAGCGTTTGATCAATGCTCATTCCTTCTCTATTTCTGAAAAGGCCTGTGCTCAGTAGTGGGACGTCTATAGGCCAGTATCATTATTTTATTATAAGTAAGTAGTAATTCTGAAAAGTATGTATACATTCCTAAAAGTTATTGTTGGCTAAAGACCACCATTCCGACATATAATTAGTGCTACAACTTGCTACCGTTTTTTGATCCTTATTATACACAAGTTATAGAGAGTGACAACCAACAATAGATATCTAAAACTAATATTTATAAACTGTCAAAATGTATAAAGAGAATACTGAATATAACGATGCATATCCTTAAAACGCAACGATATCGTTATTATAACTGTTCAAAACTGTAGTACTTAACTAAAAAAAGGGCGCTAATATTATTCATGCCTATCTATCACTAACTCAACCGATTGAAGCATTAACTGAGTAAAACTCAGTAGTGAATGCTCAATGCTCAATAAATAAGAACCGTCTGTTGTTGCCTTACGAAAAACGTTATTGATGGTGGACTGTCAGAAACAAAACTGAGCACATTTATAGTGGCCCTGAAATTGTACGCCCCAGCGCGGAGCGTTTCCGTGTTGGGTAGGGATGTGAAAGTATTAGTATCGATTTTTGGTGTCGATAAAATTATGGTACCTATAAATCTTTTATTTGAAGACAGTAAAATTCTTAGATATCGTAGATGCATGACGAGTCTGCATAACTGTATCTGAACAACAATTTGCGAGAATAATCTTAAAAAAATATTTTGGTAAAATATATAATACGCTATTTTGCAAACAGCGCCTCCATTATTCGACTAAAATTTGTTGAATTAAGTAAAAAAACGTAACTGAACTCTGAAAAATGATATTCAAACAAATTAATCAACAATAACTGTTAATATGCCTTGCAGTTCAACTCCGTCGGCTCTTTAATCTACTGAACAGGAAAGATAAAAACAATTAAAAAAGGAGATAATACATAAATTAATAGTACCGACCGATATTAATAGCCTAGTAATTAATGTTTTGCTTAATCAACAATCACATACCTTGTATTGATTCGCCCACAACGATCTTAAATATGCAGTGATTACCATACCAAGGAATTGCGATGCAAATTTATTGTCTGTGACTTCCTTAGTAGAACCGAGACTTTTTATTACTATATTCATTTAATAACTAATACCTGAAGGAATTTATTATGCAAAAGTAGAGAATACATCATCGAACGAATCATACGAAGGCTAATTTAGCAGGAAACGGATTTTATTCGCATTTTTTTAGGACTAATACACAGACACAGTCACATCAATCTATACTAATATTATAAAGCTGAAGAGTTTGTTTGTTTGTTTCAACGCGTTAATCTTAGAAGCTTCTGGTCCGATTTAAAAAACCTTTCACTGTTAGATAGCCCACTAATTGAGGAAGGCTAAAGGCTATAATTTGACACGATAAACGACACCCACGCGGGCGGAGCCGCGAGCCAAAGCTAGTGTAATATAAAATTACTATATAAATAGGCAAAATTCTCAGACCTTCTAAATATTCCTACACAAAAAAAATTACAAAGCTCGGCGAAACCGTTTTGGTAGAGTTCGATAGCAAGTACTGAAACGAGATTTTTATATAGATAGAAATAGATGTATTTCAAATGCGAATGCATATCACTAAACTAGTATCTACAAATAATTACGAAAAGATCTTTACTGCCCTAAATCAAGGCAGTAAGGTTTATTTTCGCTTATCAACGTTACCTCTGACGTGTACTCTACCATACCATGAGCGGTCAACCTTGCTACCCTAGTTGACTAACCATTTTCTACACGTCATAAGCAATTTCTATGCGTAAAATTATTCAGTTCTAAACCGAGAAATGTGTCACCATTATGTACTTTAATCTACCAATTTTTCTATTTCTGTTGAATGGAGAATTGTGCACATTGATGTCAAACGCCGCCCACAGTCACTATAGAGACATGAATTGTATGAAAAAATGTAGGTGTAAAAACCATTCTGCTACGTATATCGTTGGGGCGTAATACAGTATTTTTATAATTGCGCACAAAATAATACCTGAAACGGTTTCAATAGCTTTCCGTTTTTGCGTTTCTCTAAATATATAAGCAGTCTGAGATCATCATACAAAAAATTGAATATATTAATACGTTGCCGTGCGCTGCATATGTATGTAGATTGCTACTGATATAGTGTAGAAGTCATTCGACTGAGAAAATTCATGATAAGTTAGGCTACATGCATTGCAGGGCATTTATTTTATCGATAGTATTGCTTTACTTAACGTCCATTGGTCAAACAGTTAGATTATAAACAGGTACAAATACATTTGACTCGAACTTACTATGATTAACGATTTAGCACTAACGGGTGAAGCTGTAATATTAAATGATATGATCAGCAAACGCTATTATAAATCTTGTATATTTAAATTCTTAAAAAAATACCCGCGAATTCTCTTTTTAACAAATGATAAGTAATAACACACATCCTTGTAAAACAATTAGACCTCGTCTTGTTATAATGGTTTTGGTCTTACATCTCCAGTATCAAAAGAGTACACCAGTCTTAACAAAAAAATCTAATTCTCAGAGCTAAATATCGACACTAATTTACTTCGATTATTCCCATCACTACGACAAGTAAGGATACAAGACATTTGTTTCAGTAGCTACCCGATTTCACTCCTTCTAGCGGGGCACCGAAAATAAGCGGCTTGGTGTTAAATCGACGAACAAATTACTTTCCCTTGCACATTGGGGTACATTAGCAACTACATTGCGTGATTACTAATGATAAATGAGAACTGATGAAGATATTTAGATTTTTAATGCGACGAAAGACAATGAATAATTTAAGCTGTTGCGATTATGTTTTAAATTTATGGATTGTATTTGATTTCGATAATACGGAAAGTTGATCATTTCTTTCCCCACACTAGTATTTTTCATTTAAGTTCTTAAAGATGAAAAAAATCTATAGTTCTGTTCTTGATCTGTCTAGGCTTCAAGATAAAATTTGATTAGAAATGGGTTTAATCTATATGTAGAGCAATTAATTAATTAAAACTGTGTTCGCCAGGTCGAGGCCTTTTCTCTGCCGACATTGGATCACTGCATACAGCTGGCCTGCCGATTGTAGATCATTAAATCTAAGTTGCTACCCATTTGAGGGGACTTTGAAAACGTCCCAATGATTTTATAATCATATCTAATATTGGTATTAAACTAGTACCCAAATTTTCATAATATCCGTTTTCCTTAGATCCTTCTTTATATGGGAAGAGGTGGCTCCTCCCTTATAGAGAAGGAAGTAAGGAAAACTGAACGATATAGGTACCTTTAGTTTATTTCGTTACCATTTCTTAATTAAAATTATTATTTCAAAACCGCAGTACTACTTAATTCAACAAATCTAAAGCCGTACGAAAATTCTAATACTACAACAATCCCTCTCGAACCGCGTCCAATTCCTTGACGTAAACTAAATTTTCCGATAGTGAATGGTTCCAAGATGGCGGCCGGTACCATGTGCAGTGTGTGTGTGTGTGTGTGTGTGCTTGTTATCCAGTCACTCTTTCTCGCATATTTCCCATTCGTTTTGACAGGCGATGCGAGTGAAAAGGAAAAGGGCGTTCGTGAGTTTGCTTATTAGAGAATTTTGTCTGAATTTTTACAATCTCTTCTTAAAATCTAAAAAATATTTCACATCTATTATCAAATTACTATACCTACATATGAATTATATTATATATATATATTATATTATTTAGTTTATATTAAGATTGTAAATTTTTAAATAAAATATACCTTGCTATTTAATAAAAAGGAATGTAAACGGACCTATGAATATATTAATATACAACAAACGTTTCAACTTTATTACAACTGTTAATATTTATATTCATTTGAATAGTTTATTAGTATAATAAAAACATATCACTGAACATACATTTTCAATTAAAGTATTAATTATGGCTGTTAATTACCCACTTTAGCTGTGTGAACTTTAACCCCGCACGCACCGTCACGGCTAAGCTTTGAATACTATCAAATTTATTTATTTTAAGTCACGCAAGCCAATGTTTAATTTATATAAATGAGTAATTAAAGGGTTAAGATGTTATCGAGACGAAAATTAACAATAATTTTACTTTATTTTTATTTTAATATTTTCGGTCAGAATTTCTTATTGGATTGATTTTCTTTTTACCAATCTCTCAATTAATATAAACTATTGTAGAATCCAAAAGCTCTTTAGCCACGTATCTTACTCATATATAATACAGAACATACGCGATTTACCGACTTATCTCTAAATAGTCATTAACGCCTTTTTCCGAATCGAGCGCACATCCCTAGCGACCTCTCAAGGGTTGCTTGTTAGTCGACAATATGCAGTTCTGTGGATACCGAATTATTATTTACTGTACCGATTGTACCTAGCAGACGATTATGGATCTATATCGAGGCTATTTTATTGGAAAATTTCGCTTCACTATTCAATGTTCTGGTTTGAAGAGAGGTAGTGTTTACATCGACGGTTTTGACATAATTACCGATACTTGGTTCGGTATTCTAAGTTGTGAAATACCTAAGTACTTATTAGATTTTGGTTAGGTTATAAGCTTTGCGATGAGGTAGAAAACCAAGTTTTTTTTTGTTGGACTCACAAGTCAACAAAAAGAAGTACGGAAGGACATAGATAATGATGATTAAGCACTTCTCTTCAATATTGCAGATATAACATAACAACAAAACTTCGATTCAATTGCCTGCTGATTGCGTGTTGCGATGCCTATTGTATTTAACCATGTGTAATTGTTTACTTGCTTACTTTTAGCTCTCGAATATGTGGATTAGTTTAGGGACATTATAAGCGACACTTTCGTTTTGCATTACAAAAAGTTTTTCAGGCACAACACAAACACAAAGGACAATATCTAAAACTATAACTAAACCAAGTACAGTCACTCAAAAGTCACATAGAACAGCAAAAGTAGATGATCAAAATCAGAAAATTTAATAGTTATGAACGAAGTTCGCGTTAGAACTGTGTAGCGTCGACGTGATTCAAAAGTATGTAGGTATGTGATTGTAAATTATACCAAACATTGACTACTAGTACAGTTGCCATATTCGTGATCAGTTTTGACACCAAAATTTATAAACTCTCATCTACTTTTGCTGTTGACTGTACCTATCAAATTTTATGCGATGTTTCTACTCCATTTTCTTTTTCACCTTTAACCTTATAATGAAACTATAAAATTGATTCTGCGTTAAAACGGTTTATAAAAATTCGTACCAAAAACTCTGTCGCTTCCCGCCATAAAATACCTATAACGCTGTGAAAATATAAAGAAATGTAAAAGTGTGGGTTTTGAAGGGGCCCCAACCCCATCTCATTGTGATGCGAGAGACATGACAAGTGTCAAAAATTCACTACAAAAACTCACATATTCTGAAGGAGTGCTATCTATTCGTTATACCTATGCGTGTTCTATCTTGAAAACTGATGTGTCGGATTTGGTAGAGTTTTTGGAAGTACGTGCGGTTTGCTTGGTTTATATAGAGTCATGTTTGAGGAAAAGTTAATATTTACAGTGATGTTGAAGGATTTACTTTAATATTAAGAGAACTATCTTTTGCGAGGCGGAACAGTTCAGATGCGCCCGAGATCCCCACATATTCCCGGATGTAAAATATAGAGTTAGACTCCAGGAGCTGGTAGCCGACCTCCGTCCTCCGAAACGTCAAAACGGTTTAATAAATAAAAAAATTGACAGCGTACATTTTTGTTTTAAATAAAAAAACTCCTACAAAAGGGACGTAGGTAGAATAGAACTGAATAGATATTAATTAATTTCATTTCAAGCATAATACAGTAAAGAGTCACATTTTGCATTTATATTATATCTATTTTAATAGTCTAGTCTAAGTAGTAATTTATTTCAACAAAAATAAAATAGGTACAAAATATGACGTGATATCATACCTGTCGAATACATAGTTTTTGAGGCAGGCTCTACCTTCTTATCTATAATCAAATCTAATACAAAGAGTACGAAGTCATCTTATACACCATCAAAATACAAAATTCTCTTCCCTATACAAAGGAACTTGCATGATTAGCTATCATCCGCCCTACTTTATTGCCAACGAATGAACGTAAATTAATCATAAAGCTATCACAAACGATAAAATTAATCAAATACAAAATGTAAATTACATAATCACGGCACCGTAACTCAGGGATGTAACCAAAATCACCCCTAAATGTAACAGTTAACCCACTAACCGACTTACTAATAAAACACCAATTTAACCTTGACACAGCCCTAGTTAGTATGCACAGGCTTTCTTTTAAAATCTTACGTATTAATTTGCAAACTTTTCAAACAAAGAAGAAACAACTTAATTGTTATAAAGCTAAGAATGAAAATCGTTCTCTCCAACCCTTAGATAGAGTTTCGTTTTTCAAAAATGAATAATTCTAAAGTAATATTTCTTGAAAGTTTTAAAATTCTAAAATTCAACCTTGATGACCTAACATAAAGTTCAATATCAATCCTAAAAATGAAGCTCTTAAGACATTCTGAATTTGAATAAGTTATTTAGCACGTGGTTCTTGTGACGACGTTCGCAATTTGAGTATAAATTAGAACACTTATCTCGTCGCGGTACTATCTCCTATCTTTCTCTTACCTCATGGTTTGGTTAGTGTTGTCTCTTTTTCGCTCCATGTCAAGCAACCGTAGGGGTGTCTGCCGCATCAACTGGGCTTTATCGATATTTTCAAGATAATACTCAAACGGCGACGGGGTGGCTTATGAATAGTGAAATGATGAATGTAAGCAATTTCAGGGTATAAACTGCTGTATCTTAAAACGAAAAGGTAGGAAAAAATGATAAGGGGGTTATATTGTGTTATTTAGATATAAATCTGTAACGATTTTTTAGAAGTAGGTAAGAATAAAGTAACGCTGTGCCGAGTGTCGTATCGATAGTCGATGTTTTCATTTAGCGCGGTCCGCTCTGATATTTAATTTAGCGGCGGAAGCAACAGGTTATTAGCACGGAGCTTTCCCGCCTAACTTTCCGGGCGTTCACTTTTTAAATTCCTCTCTTTCCCTTTCTAATTGGATTGCCTTCTCCCTTTCCCGTGAATGAATGAAACTTGTTGCTTGCTGAATCATTTCGCATTTATTTTAAGACTTTTAAATGTGTGTCATTGCATCGCGCCGGGATCTCGCGAAGCGTCGGACCTGAAAATCGATTGCTACTCGATTTCATAAACCGATGGTGTTACTTTGAACCAAATTTTCCTATCCCCATTATCGTTTAACCGTAAAACTTATTTTAGCGTATAATTTTATGCCTGAGAGACTACCCTTTGGGCGTAAAAATTAACACGTTCGTTGGTTAATAATTTTCCGCTCATTAGTTCTATTGAACCTCTTCTATGATGTTCACCTTATATTTTTATCATAACAAAAATAATAAAGCGACCTCATTCCTTTACGAAATACCTATCTGACAAAAGAATGATACACAAAAGGAAATCGTCTAAACGATATTGCTACCCGATACAATATCTCATATTGTGACAAATTGCGAGACGTATCCTCATATCAAAATTCACATTTTAACCACGCAAGTAGCAACACACGTATAGCTCCACAGTCATACGTGAAACGAAGCCCACACCATATCTTACTCTCGAACACACGAATCTACATACATAAATATATTTCTATTCACCACCCAATACATTTTATCTATGTTACCGTTGCCTTACTAGAAAATCCAACTATTCCAAAACATCCCATCACTATTACACACGCGGACCAATTGGAATCTTATTCGTTTGGAACACATTTGAATTTTGAATGCCACCAAACAAACGGTAAGTGCGAAAATGAAGCAAGCCCGCGATCGAGTCTCACGAGGTATTCTCAAGGGGTGAGCGTAGTTCTTGCGCTTAGATATAAAGAAAGGTAGATACTTATGAAATTCGAAGGAAAAACCACCCTTCCCTATACTTACACAGCGCAGTCGATTCGGTTTTCGCCGAGGAAATTGTAGCGTAGTTTGAACGGGACATTCGCTCACCGTACGCCGCATGAAGACGACGATTTTCTCGAATTTCCTTCGGGACGCGTCGCTTCCAAATTTGTCTTTGAATTTTTTTTTCTTAATACCGGTGTTCGGTATTCGAGTGACGCGGTATATTCTTTATTCAATTTTCGTTATTCTCTAATTTTTGTTTTGGTTTTAGTGATAAATATATATTTTTAAAGTCGCGTCGCGGTAAAATTTGAACTTGAAAACTTTGCATCGGGTCGTCGTGAAGGTAAGAAAAGAATATTTTCAGCCAGTATGGAGGGGGTTTATTTGACTATCGAATAGTGTCACCATTATTATTTTCACGTAACTATGTCTTCATTTTTCATGGAGTCATGATTTATTATATTTTTAATCAATTTTGATCTTCGGTCGGTGAAGTTGGTTAATGTTTTGAAAAGTATTTTTACTTATACAACACAATTTAAATTACATGAATATCCTTCCATTACGATTTAATTAAATACCTACCCACTTTATAGAGTACTTACTAATCTACGGAACCTACGTGACTATTATTTAATCATTAGTTTACGACTCCTACGAGCAAAGGTGTATTAATTATGCTATTAAATTACACAATTGATTGTTTTGCTATGTCATTAGAATTGCTTTTGAATTATAAGACAAACACCTACATTAAATCTTAGTAATCAAATTATTTAAATCTTTTGTATTTAAGCTCAGATTACTTATGAGAATTAAAAAAATGCTGTAGGTTCCTATATACGTACCTGTAACCTACCAATAAAAGTAATTTCCAAATTCGAAATTTACATTTCGAACCGCACATTCAAATCTTTAAACGTTATTCAAATTCTTTCAACAGTTATATTCAAATTTAATCTGGGCACGGCTCAAAAGACTAGTGGCGGGCAATAATTTCGACTAATTGAGCATTCAGAATGACATAGAGGCGTGACACTTGTCACAAATGACAGTTAAATGACGAAATGACTTGAGGATACAGTAGGCGGAGTTATACCTACGTAATGTTATTTTAAAACAAGTGACATTTGGCCGCGAGTTGTCACGTACCTCCCGCAAACGATTAAGATATTGTACTTAATTTGAATTTAAAACGGATTTTTACGACAGTGTATCTTTTTTATTAAATTTAAAGAAACCTATGGTCCAAGAGAAATACTATTAGATGTTATTCTACAGAATATGTAGTTTCCTTAGTTTTTTTCGGAGAGATAGGTACCTATATCTTTACGGTCAATTATTAAAAGTAATATTTTTAATTTAATAGGTAACTAGCTAATACTATTTACTTTATTTTACATGAGGTAAAATAAAGTATAATATGTAAACAAAGTATTGTGTATTTCTTTTACAAAAAAAAATGAATAGGCCGAAAACAAAATTCGCTACAAAAATAGAATGCATACAAAAAAGCTAGTCCAAAATAAAAAAAAAACTTAATAATACTTAAACAAATTACGTATTAATCGGTCAATAAAAGCAAAACCAAAAGGTGCCAGCAAAAAAAATACAGTCACAAAAATATTTTATTACTAAAGCCTAGCTTTAGAATAAATAATCTATCACGTATAATCAATCCTATTCACATTGACACAGCCTGATACTGTTCACCTAATGAAAAAAGCAATATAAAATTTACATGCAGGGATAATCACGTATAAATATTAACTAGCGACGCTTCCCGGCTTTACGCGAAGGTAATTTGCCACTGACAGATATCCGATTTAGTGGACTTTTACATATTTATAGCTTTTCACTAAGCTTGTTTTTAGAGTGTTATCGGTTTACTTAATGCACGCTTATAGTTCAAATAAAAAGACACACAAGTACATAAAAAGGTTTTAAATTAGGAAATAAATTAAAGGCTGAACATAAAATAGAAAAAGTGACATACAATATCACTTACTGAAAGAACAAAATGTAAATTTTTATAACCTTTTTCTTATTAACTAACCAGTGCTATTATTAAATAAACCATTAGAAATGTCAATTAAGCGACATAATTAGTTGTTCTGAGTTAATAGAGTGTCTGTTTATGCAATTTAATTAAAATAACATAATTTAATTTAATATTATAATAATTTTTCTACGATTTAATTTTAGAAGGAAACGAGCTTTTAATGTCATAATAAGAATGTTTCTTCTAAAATTATAATTGGAATTGATATTTTATTCGAAATTTGAAAACTGGTGCCGTCATTGGCCAGTATCGTTAATTCGTTACGCATTTTTGTATGTTTAACTTTGTAGTATCATAAATCATGACGACCTCATCTATTTCTGAATACTCCGTCAGCTTAGTTTCCATATTTTATCTAGCTACTTAAAAAGCAAAATCGAACGCAAAACCTATCACAAAATAATATCGAATCTCCATGCATTATACTATTTATGGGGTGAACGACATATAATTTATATACCTACCCGTTACGTATAGCTGATAGTTGGTTCCACCCCCGTACCTAGCGACCCTCCAACGCATGTATATACATAATATACATGTGAGTAGGGTTGAGGACAAAATCGATAGGGCTAACTCCTTTGTAAACCGACGACTTTGCACGATTTGTGAACTGTCAATTTTTTTCCGAATTCAAAATTTGGAGTTTGATTTTCGAATACGTAATGTTCCGCGCTTGGGAGGGCTAGACTATAATATTATGAAAAATATTCATGAATAATACTTATAGTTTTAGGTTTGAATTGTTAATCTTATATCTTTAAACGAGCAATTCTTGTATATATTATATATATATAATCTGAATTTCGGAAACGGCTCCAACGATTTTCATAAAATTTTGTATGCAGGGAGTTTCGGGGGCGTTAAATCGATCTAGCTAGGATTCATTTTCAGAAAATGTCGTTTTATCCGTGTTTTCAGTCATCTTAAAACTTAAACGAGCAATTCTTGTATAAACGGCCATCAATACTGTTACAATTCAAAATAAACAAAACACTACATTTGAATTTGGAATTTGTCATTTTTATATCATTGTTCATTGTGTTTTTTCATTTTGGCGCCAATACATTGCACAATATTTTAGTCTATTAGGTACAATGAGACCTCCTCTGTGTTTGTGACAGTTAAAGTAAAAAAGATCGGGCCGTCCACGTAGTATTCGTAGGAAAAAGGTGGTCAAAGCAGTAAGGGAAAGAATTCGAAGAAATCCTGTCCGAAATCAAAAGATTTTATCTCGGGTGATGAAGATAGCACCTAGAACCATGTCGCGTATTTTATAAGCTGACTTAGGACTTAAGCCTTTAAAAGATGTACTGGTCATTTCTTAACTGATAATTTAAAAAAGAATAGGGTGGTAAAATAGAAACAGCTACTGAAGCGGTACGCAAAAGGAGGGATTTTTTTTGCAATTTAGCAACATTTTAACAAACAAAATGACCGTGCTTATGCTCACAGCTCTAAGGAAGCTTCCCAATTAGTCGACAGAGTGCATCGTGGGCATTATCCGACTTCAGTGATGGTTTGGTGGGGTATTAGCAATGAAGGAGTGACTGAGCCATACATAATTTTTTATTTAAATAACCAGTTCATATTTTTTATTATTGTGTTTTTTAGTATTATGTCGGTAAGATTGAAAAATATTATTCATACTTCCTCATTTCATCAGTATGTAATTCGTATTTAAATAATTATAATTCCTAAAAAAAAACACTACCAAAAAACAAAACGAGCAATGCTCGGTGATCCAGGTACTTGTTATAATTCGAATAATATTTATTATTTCTAATAAAATTGTAATAATTAACTTATTTTAAAACTTCGTATTCGTCTCCAAAAATATTTTTGTTTTACAGTTCTTTTTAATATTTATACTAGGTACTGTAGATCGAAAAATTGAGTGTTCTATCTAAATGAGGAAAAAATATTTTCTTGATTATCTTCATAAAATATAGTCGCAAAAACTTTCTCGCATCCGTCAATCCGCTAAGAAAAGTTACCGACAAACGCATGCCAAAAATAATTAATGAGTGACATAAAATTGTATAGTAGCTAATACATAATTGAATGGACATTTGCCTCTGATTAAGCAGTACCTACTTAATCAAAATTATTTTCCATATCTCCTCCTAATTATTGCAATAAGTCAAAAATTCTACAATTATTATCAAAGCTATCTTAACCGCCATCTTGGAAAATCAACCCGTAAATGACTACGATTATGTCGAAAAATATTCGATTATTATACGAAATAATATTATTTTTATTCTTGTACAAATTATGATGTTAATACCATAAAATATGCATACATGGCATATATCCATAATATTTTACTTTATTTAGTTCAACTAAATAAATTAAATCGACGAAATAATTTCTTAGCTTTTTATTCTTTTTTGTCTTATTTATTGATATTCATTCTTAACTGCAACATTCTGTGTTCGAAGCCAATTACTTTAAAATATACATATTATATCAAATTGTTTGCCTTACGGTGTGAGAACACAAGAATCAACTATGTATTTAATTATTATAAAACAACTCAACGTCAATATTTTTTACACGTCTCGGTTAATTTATAGCATGACCAAACCGGGAATCGAACGCGCAGCTATTTATTTAACGGTGAAGTGGTAGCATCGTAAAATTTTATTTTGTTGTTTGTATTTAAAAGATGCCTAATAAAGAACTGGCTTAATCGACTATGATAGCTACTGGTGATTATCAAAAAGAGAAGAAAAAAAAGTCGTGGATTTTAATTTTTGAATTTATTGCTTATCACGCTTTAATTTTTGAATTTATTGGTTATAGCTGGTTAAACTAAATTGTCTATGACACGGCATATTGTAATGGCCGTTTGATTTTATTGGTTTCGTTGTTGCAAATACTGTAGTTGTTAATTAACTTAATAGGTTATTATGGTTTAATTTAATCGATAATTTATTGGTTACTTAGTATTTTATTGTGGTTTTAACGTTATTATTAGGGTCACGAACGAAAGCGTGTTTTATTGAACAAAGTATTGATATAAATGTTCATATTGACTTTTCGATTAGATTCTTGGTCCATTTAGTAGCTTTATGTCTTGATTTGGAATAGTTTTAGAAAATATCATAGTTTACTTTAAGACTGGATAAAAACGATGATACCTTTAAGAATTGGGGGTAATATTATCATGCCAAACCCCACCCCCGAGTTGTCAATCGATCAAACATGTGCAAACAGTATAGACTTATAACTGTAAACATAAAATGACGTAAGTCTAAAAAAACATTTAGGAAAAACACACTTTAATACATAGAAGGCATGGTTCATTTTCAAACGGTATGTTATTGTATGCTCAATGTCTCGGGCTTGCAATTTGGACATATTTCTCTTATATATAGGAGTCATAGGAGAATGTATTGACAAATATATCGAGTTACAGTTTCCATTAGGATATTGTTTATATCAATTTATGGAAGTATTCGAGTCGTCTCAATTTGAAAAACTGTTTGAGTCATCTTTTTAGGGTTAGGTGTAACTAAAGAGGGTTGCTCCTTTGGTGCAACTGATTTAGTCTAAGAATTTTTTGGTAATAGATTTCCGGATAATTATGTTTGCTTTATTAGTTTTTTTGAGATGAGCCTAACTTTTTAACCTGAACTTATTCTAATAAGACTATAATGCTTGCTATATTTTTTTATATTTTCTTGTATTGTGTATTATGATTATTAATTAAGAACTAGTCATAAAAAGCTTTTACAACGTTGAGGCCACAAGAAATATACCTATCAGTAGTCTCAGATGCTGTGACAGCTGTCAAACTTTACTTTTCGATTCTCAAAAACATATCCACCACCATGTTATTTTAATATCAACTGCATATTCTTACGTTTAAATACATATAAATAAATCGATCACTTTCCCTACCATAAATATATTCGCGCTCTCACTAAACTTTATGTTATTTATAGCACATTATAAGGCAATACTTTTAAATAGATCCTATCGGAGTACCGATACAACATTTCTACGATAGCAATCAAATATCAAGTAACACTATACATTTCTTTATTTTTATAATTAATACATCGTCCTATATTAACGAAGTTACGGTTTTAACTTAACATTTTAACTGACATCCGATGCACATAAAACAATCAGGCTTAGTTTTTAAAACGACTTTTCGATGGATAGATAAGATAGACCTTTAAATAGAATACATTAGTGGGAACATAAATAATGTACTATTTTGTATGAGTAGCTTAGTACACATTAATGGCCAATTGTTAGTGACGCAATTAGTATCGTAACAAAAAATACAATAGATCATGTTTACACATGGACAGTACCTACTCATCTAGAATCACCCTTATAACTTAATTCAATAAAAAGTAAAAAAATATATCATTAAATTCAACATTCATTTGGAAAACAATAATTACCTTGACGTATGTAACCAAAAACACTCAACATATTTTTTTGTAAACATTTTCACTCAAATCAAATGGCGACCATCTTGATTTCCGCGCATGCGCACAACACCACCTGACATTTAATTACTAGAAAACCAAAATAACTTAGAAACACGTCTGTACACGGTTGTAGAACTATTTTGAATGCGACCTCATTCCCTGACCTTTATCTCAACGTGAATAAATTATTACCATTTTTTATTCCCCTAGCGAAAGGGTTATTCAATGGGAAGTTATGGGACGTGAATTTGCATATAATTTTTAGTTTATTATTTATGTTTGAAAGGGTGTATTGTGTATTTCAGGGGTTGATGAATTGGTAGTATTAATAAGGATTACGAAGGTTTGTGCCGTGTTTCGTTTTGGATGTAACTGGCTACATCTGTCCGGAGATGTATCGTGGTGCGTTGTGAGTGTTGTGACGTCATGTGCGCAGTGTAATGCAGTGGTTAGTTGCGCGCGGTTGTGAAAGATTTACTTCTAAGTCTGGTGTATTTTGTGAAATCAACAGTAGGTCCTACCTACATACTACATTATGCTTTATATCGTCGACAATCTCGTCATGTTTGGGAATAAAACGTTCGGTATATTTTAGTTTTTTTAGTTGCAAGCATAGTACCTATGGGTAGTCATAGGTGTTATACCCAGGTAACCCAGGTGGTAGGGATTATCAACTGGAAAATAGTACCTAAGTAGTGGTTAATTTTAAATTTTTAAGTTGTAATTGATGTGCTAACGGGTTTTTTACAAGTTATGTAAAACTAGTTTTTGAGTAATTCAGAAATGCAATAGCCAACCCGCAGAAACAAAAAAAAAACACAATTCTTAATTCAAAAAATATTTTTAAAACTTAAAAAAACAAATTCGTTATTATGCTAACAAGGTTATTCAAAAAAAGAACGCTCACGTTCTATAACCCTTCAATGTCTCACATTATTCATAAACATCGAACTATTATTAATATTAAAAATAACTGATACGATCACATTTCTTATTATCTGTTATATTAATATCAGCCACAATGGGTCCTATCAGGCGGAAGTAGAATCTTTTGTAACCGATGCTCAAACCCTTCCGGTGAACCGATATCTTGGAAATAGGGGCCTTTGTCTATTTTGACCCTAATATCCAATATTTGGTATCTATGCAACTATCTGTGAGAACGAATCTATCTTGAGATGGCTAGTACTTGATTAGTTGCAAAAAATGTTTGCATTTGGTGGTTAAAAATCAATTTTTCTTTTTTTATTTGTTTTTTCAATTATGATTAGATATTTACTTCTTCAAAAATAATGTTTTTTGAAATAATTGGATAATTCTTATCAATGGATCAAAGACAGTGTTGTTTAGTTTTTTATGAACTGTATTGTGCGTTGCAGATTTTTATATACGACTAGAGTAACTTACTACCTGTAGGTAACTCCGGTTGAGCTCTATTGTTTTTTACTCTCTATGATTTAGTCCTGGGTCCTAGGTCCATAGATATTGTTCTGGGCCATAATTTTTCCGAGTCACGGCAAGATTAAGCGCACCGTTTGCGTTAGGAACCAATCGTGTGGTCATAATATTTTACAAAACAAAAGCCGAAAACAATGTAACACTGAAATAAAGAATTGGATTTGAGATTAATTTGAAACAGTCTCAACTTACCACAAAAACGAAATATTAAACAAAACTATCCAACAAGTTTAGTTCAAATATTTACTGATTTAAAAAAAAACACAAAGAGAGCTATTATAGGCAATCATCGAAGTATCGAGTATAAAAAAAGTTTGCAAAAAGCCACTGACAACAAAACAAACATTTCACGGGTTTGTGGCAACAAAAAAAACTCGTGTCTATGCACAAGGGCCCTATTGTACTGAATTTGACTAGCCTTTGTTTAAAATACTGATTTATAGGCTATTAAACCCTTTCTATTAATGTTATGTATAGATAAATTTATGCGTATTATTCGTTGTAAAAAATGATAGTTATATTTTATCTATTGCATAACAAAGGTGTTTTTTAAAAGGGGTGCATACGACATGCGCATGTTAAGATCTATGACACGAAATGGTGTCTAAGAATTTATCTATCTTTTATAAAAAGAGTTAAAAATGACAGACTAAAATTTTCTCAAAATTGGGACCTCTTCTGTCATAATGAATACGCATGAGAGATATACAACTTTACTCGTAGTTAATTCTTATCAAAAAAATCAAGCTTTATGAAAGCAAAATATCCTAATTAATTATTAATAAAGATTACAAACTGACAATAGTCGGCTCTACATCCAAAATTCTGTAGTTGTACCATTCTAACTAACTTACTCCGTTCCTCCAGTGAGTTGTTGTAGGCAATAGGGTTACAAGAATAGGGAGCCATTTTTGTCGAAAACATTTTGATAGCTATATGTTCCATTAAATTGTTTTTTGTCACAATCTTGAAAAAGTTTTCTCCAAATAAATTGACGTTTTTGAAATGTGACATGTTTCCACTTCAAATCCTGTGCATCGGCAACGCAAAAGAGGGGTGAACATACTGTACATGGTAGAAGAAACATCTTTAAGAAGGCAATGCCCTACTTTCGAAGGCAATCCCGAACAACTTTTACCTATTCCCGTAAAGAAAACGGCCAACAAAACTAACGTCACTGAACCGGGTAAATGGCGTGAGAAAAAAGTAATTTTCATTCATAAAACCATTTTCTTAGAAGCGTGTGATAAGGATAGATATATCGTTTCGATAGAGCGCCGTCCCTTTCTCGCGCACTCATTTTTAATGCACTTTCCCTGAAGAGGTTCTTTTTATGCTTCTTTTAGGAGTTGCAAGCTTGTACGTGCTTTTTTTGTTTCCTCGTGAGAAGTTCGATTTTGCGTTTACCTCGTGGTGACAATGTTTTACCGTTTTTCATTTTGTATCTTTCAATAAATATTGCAAATAAAATTAAATAAAAAACGATGTTAAGAAAAGGCGTGTAAACTAAGTTTTTTTTTCGTCTATAAGGTAGATTATTTAAAAGTATTGGATACGTAATTTTTAATTTTTCACGTGTTCAAAAAATTACGGAGATATACATATTGAGTTGAAATGTCACATGTCGTCACGCCTTGGTAAAATGTATACCGGGCCCATAACGTAGTGAGCCCCCACTCCCCAACTTTAATGCATTTTAACTAAGTCATTATTTATTAATTTGATAAAACAAAAAATATGGATGTATTATTTTTTTATTACCTAACTGACGGACTAAATAGAATTACGTTTTCTTTACCCAGTCAACATGCCTATTGTTATAATTTTTAAAGTGCTACGTGACGTCATGTTGCTTGCTCGTATTTTAAAAACTTAACCATAAAATACTGTGTCCCAATAACATGCAAAAATCACAGGACATTAGCCGCATCACACTCAATAAAGTCCTATTCAAATAAATCAATCAGTTGTAACGATTTTTTTTGAATATCGAACTTAATCCTTTGAGTGGTACTCGATTCAAAGGGATGCTACTATTCTTATTGTGTCCTCGTAATTTATTGTCACCGTATATCGAACTAAATGTTCTACATATTTTTTTTTTTATAGTTCATTGGTTCGCGTTTGACGGTTTTGACTTTTAGACGGTTGTAAAATATTTGAGGTTGGTTTATACTAACAAGCTTTTTGAAAACGATTTTCGTATGATGTTTTTAATAAATTAAATGCTCATTATTTTAAATAACATCAGACTCGAACTGCTTAAATGTGGTGTCAATACTAAATTTTAATTGGTTTAAGGTGCGACTGATCAAGTTATTATTCGTCCAAACGTTAGAACTTTTATGTCATATCTACGGACTGCTAGAAGTAGTTTAACTTCTAACAAAACAAAAAGAACGCAGGCAACGCACGAAATAAATAATTAAGACATTCATTGAAAATAGATTCGAGTTAATAAATAATATACAGATACACTACACTTTTCAAAAAGCTTTGGTTCTTATTTATATTTATTATTTAAGGGGAAACTTCTGACTTACTTTTGAAGTCATAAAATACGTACAAATATACAACAAAATGGCCGTTAACCAAAGAAACCGAACCGAAAACTTGGAGAAGTATGTTATAAATAAAATAACGTATTCACGAACGTCGGATGCGCAACTTACGACAGCAAAGTTGTGGAACCACTCCTGAAGTCGCTGGGAAGTTTTACCAACAATATATTTGTCTACCCGCCAACCGTATGTCGGTAAAGATTAGGCTATGGTGATAAGCGTAGCGATTTTGGGTTCCCGCTCCGCTTGTCAGATATTTTGACAGGTCGTTTTATGTACCTTTTGTTAATTTATTTGAGAAAATTAAAATTATACTAAAATTAACATAATTCATTTAAGTTTTAATTAAATTTTTTGCAACGTACTTTCTTGGTTGTCTGAATGTTAGGTGTGAAATAGCATAAATAATTTAATTTTATACTATCACGATTTTTCAAATTCATTTAATAACATGCATCTAACGTCCAAAAAATGCTTTATCTACAGTCAATTATGAAATCGGGCCTGTTGGTCTAGTGGTTAGTGACCCTGACTGCTAAGCCGGAGGTCGTGGGTTCGATTCCCACCCAGGACAAATCTTTGTGTGATGAGCACGATCATTTGTTCTGTGTCTTGGTTTTATTTATCTATAATATGTATGTATTTAGAAATATATAAGTATGTTTATCAGTTGTCTGGTTACCATAGTACAGGCTCTGCCTAGTTTGGGATCAGATGACCGTGTGTGAGATTGTCCCAAGATATTTAAAAAAAATCGCTTCCGCTTATCGCTTCTCTTGAGAAACCACCAAAAAGTTTTGATAAAGGCAAACAGAAAGACATACCACCGGACTTAACTCCTCCGTATCACTTCACACAAATATTTTTGTGAGTCAACTTCAAATATTATAATATTTCATGACTTCCCAACGAACTTCGCCATTTCTAGAACTTTTAAGATTTTTTTTTACTAAAACCATTTTTGTGTAAAGGTGGTTGTATTGTACTTTTCTCATAGTCAGTACATAATCTGACAGAATAATTATTTTAAGGGTAATATAGGTATTAAGTGGAGATTTCGCAAGTCTAGGTTCTTGGCTTGGCTTAGTAACAAAACCAATATTGATTGGGCTTAGGCATTAATCATACTATTCTTACACAGATAAAAGCGTGATTTAGGGCCAGTTTTTTGATCCCGAGTTAACTCAACCAATGGTTCAATATGCTAACTAATGGTTTCAAAACGTGTTTTTTATCAATTGTTGGTCTATCAAATGGCATAATAAGTTGGAGAGTTAATTAATTAACCATTTTTTGGAATAAAAATTGATGAATAAACGCGTTCCACCGAAGTTTGAAACCATTAGTTAGTATATTTAACCATTGGTTGAGGTAACGCAAAATTAAAAAACTGGGCCTTAGTTGATAATTAAGGTAATATAGCTAGGTTAAGAAAAAGCTACATGACAATATTTTTGTAATTTTATAACTAAGTACCATTAGCGTAAAGTTCTTTATAAGAAATCCATCCTTATGGCCATATTATTTATCTAAAAATATCATCTGGCAATATCATAGGTAGGTATCTATGGGAATAACAATAGATACCTACAGGTAAAAGTAGGTAGACTACTATGGATTCTTTTTCATTGTACAAAAACCAATACTCTTAGCACGAATACCTTTCATCTCAGGTCTGAACAAAAGCATCTAGGTAATACAATACAATGAGAGACAAATACACTTTAAACAATTTCGTACATCACAAAAGTACTTTACGTAACGTCATCCAATATTACAAAAACAAAATAATATTCTCGCAAAAAGAGTAGGCGAGGGAAAAATTGAAACCTTCATATGTAAAGGAAAAATAGTCTCAAAAATAAAGGCGTGTGAGGAATCGACTGTTTCCCTACTTTCCTTTGGGTGGCGTTTGACAAAACAACCCCTCCCGCCCCGGTCCCCGACATATGCGAGTAACACATTATCTATCACGGAATAAGCCTCGTGCCGTGGAGACGACGCCCTATTATATTTTATTTTTAGATGCTGATGCTGATTCTGCCAATTATTTTCAGCTGTTATTGATATCGATATTGATGTTGTAAATGCGCCTTAAACGCTACAACTGCGAACGATTTAACATTCATTAAAAGCCGTGATTTTGGACTGACTTGTTAAAGTGTTCGATCGATATTCTAATCTCTCTAATAAGTATCTACCCTAAAATAACTGTAATTATCACGAATATTATTTTTTACATTGTACTAGCTGTTTCCCGCAGCTCCGCCCGCGGTCTAATTTTTTTTAAATATAATTGAGATGTAAGCTATCCTCTCTTTTAAGTTGGATCAAACTGCACATGGTGTGCAAATTTGATTAAAATCGGTTCAGTAGTTTCGGAGTTCATCCCGGACAAACATCATGACACTGGAATTATATATAATAGATAATAGATTTAGAATCATTGTCCAATATCCCCTTATTAGTTAATTATCCTTCACTTACATTTACCCACCAGTACCTACATCTAAGAAACTTTGGAGTTTTTTTTGTGACTTTTGATCCATATATTTTTATAGTAGCGTCTCATTTCATTTCTCTGTTCTGTAACAGCACCATATGACACATGTGCGGCATAAAGCGAAGTATTGATCTAGTGCCGACTTTCCGTAAGATAGTGTTGGGACACATCAATGGATTTTTCCAACAGCCAATGATGTAAACGTAGATATAAAATTTCAGTACTGATCATTATATTTCAATAATACTTATGTAGCTTATTGAAGAGATAAACCATTTTATTAAACAAATTAAACAAAATGATCTGTGATGAATTTCAGTACCTATGAACACAAAAAAAAGTAGATGAAATCTCAAGATTTTAATTCCAACGTGAGCTTTCTAATTAACTGTTTAGGGATAGCGTAGCAATAATTATGATATTTAAGCAAAATCAAAGTGTTAACAAAACTAACCACACAGAAGAGAAACTGTGAAAACTTAATAAAGGACGATGGTTTTACGAGGATGTTACATTTTGTCAAAGAAACGCTGGGGTTCTGTTTACAGGTCCTGACAAAGCGGCAGGGGTTCGTACTATTAGAAGGGATGCTGCTAATACTGAATCAGTGTAACAAACAGTAATCTAAGGGATTGTCCTTTTGATTTAGGAATACATCGCTAACAGCCAGTATCTTAACCTTTTTATACCGATATTATATTGACGGAGTTTGTACGGATGGACTGGATGGCTTTATAACACAAAACAAAATTAAAATCTTATTTGGAATTGATGAATCGGATTTGGCACACAGACGATTGGGGAAGATTTTGGGAGATTGACATTATTCACAGAAAACCTAGAAATTTTGATTGAACTTCATAGAGTATATCAGAAGCACATATGGGTTGTATAGTAAAGATTCATTTGCGGATGTAGTCTTAGGTGTTAATAAACTAAGTATGATAGTTCAAACATCACATTACGTATCAAAACAGCGTAAACTAATTCTTTAAAAATTTACACAACGTGCCAAGAAAATAACATCGAAGTTGGCCGCATGCGATAGCCACAAACTACTCGGTGGAACCAATAAACGGCTTGTCATCCCGCTCTGATTGATCATTATTTTATGCGCCAAACTATCGTGCCATCTCTTTCTTACTGGAGAACTGCCAGTGCCCCGCCGTGCGGTGTAGAAAATGTGGCGTTTCCGTTTTTATTTGAATACAGAATCGTGCGATAATGACGGTGTGAATTTTTATGCGCCGCCATAGTTCAAGATGAAACAAATGGCTGCTGGGAATTGCTGAGTGGTTTGTAGGTTCCCAATTACACAAGCTATACAATTGGTTAGGTACTATTATTAAGTTAGCTATTAACTAGCAAATTGTATGCTTTGTTAAGAGTTCTAGGCTGTCGTATTAAGAGTTAGGGGATTTTCCAGTTGAATTACTTATAAAATGGGTGTGAAAGTCAGATAGGCCGCTCCGTGTAAAATACTGGTATTCAGCTGTAGGTATCAGCTGAGCGTCGGGACATTTGCAACACACCTAGGAAAAGATTGAAAATAATAATAGTTAAGAAAGATGTGAGCACGGATAGAAGAAAACCAAAATACGGACAAATATCACGAAAATTAATAACGACTTGTGTCAACGACTTATGTGGCCATCATTCGTAAAAACATGTTGTTTTGTTATCTGCTGGAAAACTATTATTTTTATTATTGTTTCTTTACTCGTTTGGTGCAAGAAAAGAAATGGGTTAAAGCGTTGATTTAATTTATAAGTATGTCTGAAAACATTTTTTGTTTTGTGAATGTAAGTGTACTATTCTAGGTCCCACTTTATTATCTAAGCTTAATTAAAAGGAGACATTTTTCATGAAGAGACAGTATAATATTTTTTATTTACTTTTACATTAATTATTTTATATTAGTTTTGGGTATTGTTATTTCTGCCGTCATAATTGTAAGTGCAGTAATCGACATTTTTGCGATTTTCACTTTTTTGCAAAAATGACACCTCAAGGGGCTAATCTATACATAAAAAAATAATTTTCATGTTTTTTTTTATTATAAACATGTTTTTTATATAACTAGATACGCAGTACTTGCACCAAATTATTACTTTTGCTAACTGGATACACAGTACTCAGCATGTGCTAGAAGGTTGTGCAGTACTTGCTATGGTTACTGCAACTTTATTTAACGTTCTAGTACTTTGCAACAAATACTAACTAAAGCTTAACGCAGTATTCAACATTGCTGCGTGTGAGAGTAGCAAGTATATTATAGAGATTTTCTTGCGCCACTAAAACTACACGCAGTATTCGCCAATGCCGCGTTTGAGCGTAGCAAGTATAATAAATAGCTTCTATTGCACCACTAACACTGAACGCAGTATTCTACATGTTCCTCAAGTGTATTTTAAAGACTGATTATTTTTTTTAACCACTTTTCTAGAACCTATTAACTTCTGTTTTATTTCGTCACATATCCTCTCATAATAGTATCTGATAGCTGAAGTAAAAGGTTAATAAATCTTTCAACTAGTACCAGGCATGATAATAAGACACGATTAATAAATAGAAACGCAGTATTAAACACGTGCTAGGTGATTTTGCAGTAATGAACACAAATACTGCCTTTGGGCTTAGTGATACTTTCATGTTCACAAGTCTAGATGGTAGAACAAAATGCAGTAATGCGCATTTTACCCAAAGGAAATAATAAAATAAAGAAAAAATTACATCAATACAAAGTTTGATTTTTTTCTTATTTTCTGGTATATTTAAAACATTATTTAATTCAGAATTGTTGTGTAGATATCACAAAATACGTTTACCGCGTTTATCTCGAAACCGCCAATTTGCAAGTACTGCATTTACAATTATCAGGGCAGATTTATTGTTATTGTATCTAACAGAAAAAGCAATTAATTTGGACATTACACAAAGGTGAAGGTCCAAATTGAATGTATGTTATTATTTTACTGCATTATCTATGTGCTATTCAACCATTGTGCTAGATAATTTATTGCATTTTTTTTTTCAATATAAATGAAACATCTATAAAACAAAACAATATCAATCAGAATGCTTTCAAAATGTTTTGGTAGCCTTAAGTGAGAACGAAAAAAAAATAGTAATTTCTCAAGAGAAAAAAAAACCGTTACTTTCCGTAATATACGACTACCCACTAGGCGTGCGGTTGACAGCCGGGCTAAAGGATTTATGAACGTTCCCCTGTACTGGTTGAAGAAAAAAAGTTAAGTTAAGCATGCTATGTTGGGTGTCGGAATATATTATTAAAAGCTACGGTTTGATTTAACTATAAGAAATAAACGTGAGGTCATAGAAAGACCTCCATCAGTAAAAAAAACATCTGAAATCAATTCTAGTACTTACATACCTATTTTAAGAATTGAAAAACCATTATAGATCCAATTTTTCTTTAAATTTGTACCCTCCGTAAAAGTGACAAACGCTAATTAAATTTATTCTGAGAACAAAGTAGAAATCATTTATTATAATTTGTAACTAGAAAACATACATTTTGTACCAAAACAATCGTGCAATACACAGAAAAAAATCCATCTACAAATCAGTGGCACAACTGCACAAAAATCGAATAACTCCATTCCAAATCCAAATTCTCAACTACACCCTTTGATTTTCCAACCAGAATTTTTCGTACCGCAAAACTTCGGAACTACGCCATTATGATGCAAATTCGTCCCAATTAGCCGTGCTCGGAGCAACCGTTCCGGGATACTCGCATCTGCTGGTTAATTTGCCTAACAATACACGGTTTTAATATTCAAATACAATAGCGAAGTTTGCGTTGGATTTTGTTCGATGGTTGTAACGGAAAAGTCAGTGGGTACGCTTTTGCGGCATTAAGTGTATGGTATAAAAGGTATCAAAACTTGTTGTGTGGTTGTATTTAATCTATATTCTAAGCGAATTGTACGACTGTTAGGAAAACTAAATGTATTTATTTGCCATGTTTTGCTGGAAACTGATTCTCTAGATGATTTTAATGAAAGACATCAGAAAAATCGTTGCGATGGTATCATAAAAGCATTGAAGTCAGCAGGTAACATCGTAGGTAATAACGTTCCTAATCTAAAAACTCTGTGACACTTCGATATTGGAAACATCAGTAACCCTTTAAAGCCACGTCGTCTATGACCCGAGATAAACACATAAACACTTGGGGTACTAAGTGCCCCAGATAAGCCGTTATAGAGCTATTTCCTAAAAATGGCTGATAGCTAGCAGGTTATGGGCATCGATAGACGACGGGAGTTTGTGCGTAGGGTTAGCAGTTAAGAACTTGGTGGGGAGAATTGAGATATTGATGAAGAGTAGATCAGGATTAATTCTAAAGATAATGTTTCAGTTACATGTAAAGTATATTATGTTGAAGGAAAAACAACTGATCCTATTTCCTTTTGCTACACACACACATCATGTGTGTACATGCTGTTTATTCGTTTGTCGACGACGAGTTTTTAGGAAAGTATTTGAACAAAAACTGTTAATCATTTAAATAATAAGTTGTTAGTATTTAAACCAGAAGACAAAATGCTCGATACTAAATATCAACACATTTAAATAGTTACATCGCTTTTCACTGAAATATCATGGACATAATTACCAAGATTCTTTGCTCCAAAAGCATTCTATCCAATATAAACAAAGCCACATAATGGTACACCCAGAATGACTGAACACAAAATATTAACACAATATAAAAATACCGAAAACATTCCAATAATCCTTTACTTTAGAGCATCGTATGTCGCCACAAGATTAAATTCCTCACAATATAACTACTACGCAGAAAATGTTCCGTCGGTCTTTTTAATATCGTATGTTGAGACTTTTTTATACCGAATATAAAATATACAATTTCAGCATCTTCAGTGACATTGTGTACCATCCATCTTTTCGGGTTTAGCTTCGCGTCTCTCTCTAGCGTATACTTGTTTCCCTTTCTATCGGATTTGTAGTTCCCCCCAGTGGGCTGGAGGAGTTAACTCTTTGCGCATTTTTCATTGGAATACGGCGGATATGAAGAAATGTATCGCGTACTCAACCGTGTTATGATTTTTTACTTGTTCCTATTTTTTTGTGTGGTGATGTTATGAAATTCGGATTGGGGTGAATTAGCATAATGCTTGGGCTTATAGAACTATACTCCTTTGTAAAGCAAAAATATTCAGGAGACTAGATTTTTTTGGTGTTAGAATTTTTTGTATGGTAGGTCAAGTAAATAGGTACTTACTTCATGATTAACAATAGGTCTAAAAAACTGAGATGATGACGCTCACTGAAGATGACCACAGCCAATAAAAGGATTTATATCAATATTACCTTCTTTCTTTCCAGGATGGAAAGAAAGAAGGTACTTTAATGATTCTACATAATAACAAGGAGAAAGAAAAATTATTAGTGTCATAATTCTTAATTCGGTAGCATTGATAAGTTACTATGTAGACTTACGGCTGGTTTCAATATTCTATCTATCGATGAATTTGGCTACTGGAGATAGAATTTTGACATATTTTGTATGGAGCTTATGTCAAATAGATATCTTTAGTAGCCAAATTGATTGATAGATAGAATATTGAAACCGGCCGTTAGTAGTAGTGTGTCTAGTCTAGGATAGATTTGGGCAGTTGTCATCTTTACAAATTACATGCCGAAGGTCGTGAACGATTTATAATGTCTTTATTACTACTTCGGCGTCCACTACCACACAATCTATGAATCAGACGTAGGTATAAAGGTTTTAAAAATAATGAGTCTTTAAAAAAAAATATTCTTCAGAGTTTAAAATTAGTTGATTCTGGTTTTTTGTCTATGTTAACTTTTATTAAAGGACTTCATCTACACATCATTCCCCTATTTTTTTGACACGCTATTGTAGTAACTTAGGGTGGCTTTGCATACGTAGTCACACGTCCCATTCCCCAAACAGAAAACATCGCTCACCAGAAATTATTATTCCCAACATTTCAAATTTCCGAACCTAAAAAAACATTATGAAAATCCAACGATATTCCATATTCAGCTGCACCGCCCACCAACAATTGACGCTTATTCCAGTCACAATTCAGTTATATTTGCTGAAGAGCTGCGCGATTCCGAGAGAGCTTTAAAAACCATCGATTCTGTATTTCAGATTCCGATCACGTTAGTCAGCGGCGGCGTGGTACGTGCATCTGCCATCTAGCGTAGACAGCCAGTACTATTATAGAGTTAACGTGGTTTGAGCCAGTGTTACGTGCCCAGTAACTAAGAGTTTAGCTTTGTAAGCACGTTGGGTTACGCGTCGTGTGTTGGTTATCAGATGTCGATGCAGACGGGCTGCTTTGAATTGAGAAGTCGCTTTACACACTTGCATGCAATGCCTATAAGTATATCACAAAATTTTATTTTAGCAGGCACATCATCATGAAACATATACATAGGTACCTGTCAGAAACATGAACAAAATGTGGAGTCATCGCGAGAAGCCCTTAAGTAACATAGTCATGAAACCATTTTTTTCTGTCTACTCTTATTCGCTTTATAAAGTTTAATCCTCCATTATAAAGATCTAAGATAGTTAGAAAAGAGGTTGAAATGGCCATCATCAGAATGTCTCATAAGTGTAGTTGAAGCCAAAATCATCCAGAAACCCAAATCAACATCGCATTTTACCTGTGATGGTACAAGACCTAAAATTGTCTTGTCTAGTGGGAAAATTTGTCCACCATTAGGAAGGTGGTTTAGATCATACTTGAAACTCATTTACATTAAGTTATTTTCCTTCAAATACGGTCACTATCCTTTCAATCAAATCAGTTAAATTGTCAAAGTAGCTTCAAATCCATGCATGATTCATAACACCACTGAACGGTGATGCAATATCATATAATTGTAGATAGGCGTTATTTATAGATAATTATATGGACACAATTTATATTCAATACGTTACCGCTATAATATTAGTGATGGTTCATCACCTTTTCGATCTGAATAATGAACTTTAGACTCTTGAAGATAGAGATTATTGTCAAACAAAAGTTATGGATGATGATATTCCAAAGAGTATCAGTCATGAATACTTGAGAGCTGATTTTTATTGTTTGGTGTTTGTTTAAGCTTGTTGTCACCTGCACATGGTTCTTGGGCATTCATACCACACTCTGCAACTGTAAGTATATAGGTTTATGACTGTATGTTAAGGAATAACAAGCTGGACTGCATAATCTTTGTTGCTATGTTACTGTGTAGTATTGATTTGATTATATAGGTATTTCAATACTGAGACTTGATTTTTCTACTATCTGACTAGAATAGTTAAAGACAAGGCCCATATTAGCTGCAGCAATCAAACTTTTGTAGAAAAGTCTGAAGCGAAGCCTCTCTTTTTTCCACAAGAATTTAGCAAAATCATTTAAAAAGTTTCCTTAGAGTTATTTTATAATAATTATTATAAAATCTCGTTGAGTGTCTCAACAAGACACAGACATTGTGACAATTTGGAAGCATTAGGCAAGAAGAATTAAAATGAATTACCAAAGTTGGTTCAAATAACTATAAGGAAAGCGTTTCTGATCGAACTGGCGTAACAACAAGGCTAATCCATGCAAATCAACCGGTAACCAAATACAAAGGACGTTGCAGAATCAGTAATGTGCCTTGTAAAGAAAACATGGAATTTCCATGTGGTTCGGATGCCAATCTACATGACAGGCGGCATCCATATTTACCCAATATGGAATAACATTCAGATGTATTGCTCATATATCAGTTCTGATTATACGCACGTGATACGGAAAGCTCGGATTTGTAAATAAATGTAGTATGTGGAGCGAATTTCGTTTTGGGTGTGCCTTGAAATTGTTTTTGGGATAGACTGTTTCGGATTGAAATTAATTGGTGTCGAGATGGTCAAAAATGATATTGAGGAAGAGGCGGTCACATTAAAATGACCTATATCAGTGAAAATGGAGATGTCAATAAACAGATGAAGAATTTGTCTTAAAAACTAAATTTTTTAAAGAAAGTAAGTTTTCTATAGCAAGGATTGAAATCAAGCAAACAGATCTATTTTTTTCGAAGCTAAATAATCTTTGAAAGAGAATATGTATTGTCAAAAACATAGGTACGTACGTACAGGAAAACATCGTTGCGTGAACGAATATTCATTACCAGGCACGATACCTTAAACATAAAACATGTTTACAGAAATTTCGTCATAAAATCAGTGCTATAAACCAACTGTGTGCAATACCAAACGTACCTTATAAAGAAGGTAAACAAACAAACCACCAAATCTATACTTGAACACACGCAAGATAAAAATAATGAAATATGAACTAAAGCGAATACACTACACTCGAGAAACACACCCCTTAGAAAATATCCCATCCATCAACAAAGAAAATAGCGAACCTCCGTGCCTTAGACAAATGATTGACAGCGAACGAAAAAAAGAATAAAAAAAGATCGAAAAAAGAAGAAATGATTCCTTATTCAAATTTTCACGGCGTTCGATTTTTTTTCCTTTGTCGCGAGACGTTCCTTTTTGTTTCCATTTGTAATTTGTCGGTTTGCTCTTTCGTTGTAAAAACTGCGTTCATTTCAGCGTAAATGTCTTTTGGCAAGTTTTTTTATTGGTTTTTATTATAGAGTGTAGACATCTTGATATTCAAATGGTGTGTGTAATTTAGTATTTTTGGCCTACAATTTGATCTCAAAGACGGAGCACATGTAAATTGTATCGTATGAAATTACGCCTCTCTGATAAAATTTTACGTTACAATTCTATGTTTGAATTCAACAGCATTTATTTAGGTTAACTTGTCAGGAACTTTAATTTTAGACTAGTATTTAGTTTATATTGACACTGTCTTGAGAATTTCAAGCAAAGTTATCATTACTTCTATTTATGGAGACATGTAATTATAACTAGAATAAATTTAATAAGCCGTGGCGCCTGTATTACTCATAAATCTGCCTGTTTCTAAGCGAGAAAATAACTATACAGGATTAAGTAGACTTTCGAATATGTCAAACATAAATAAATTACAGTTAAATTACGATAATTATTCCAATTGGCCTAGGAAGGTTCATATGCCTAAACCGTCAAATACAAGTCCCAACGTAAGAAACTTAAACAAAAAACATTTGAATTCACACACGTCTGCGTCCCGAAAAGATCAGCTGATTGTCGAAAACGTTCGCAATTTAAACTGTGTGACCTTGTAAAAGCGTTAATTCACCCCATCCCTGCGTAATTTGCGCTTACCGTAAAACTGATTACGCGTACAACAGCAGACGATTCCGTCCCTTTCTTTATCGTGCTGTTCCATTCACTCCCATTCATGAAACGTTTAATTATACCGCCTTGGGATGGCTTTATGCGATAGTGAAAGTGGCGAAGTTTGATTGGAGTTTTCAGGGAAAGTGTCGGCGCGAGCGGAGTTCAGTGTTTGTATTACAGTGCAGTTGTTGTTTTGTTCCTATTTGGTCAACGTGATATTGTTGTGTAACTTTTTATTAGTTCTATTAAGAGATTGACATCTTCTTTTAGCTAGCAAAAAAGGACGTTTGATTCAAAGACGTTTTTTTTTCAGACAATAATAATTGTTACTAGTTCTATGTATAACTAGAATTTGCTCGCAACTCCACACGCGTTAGCGTCGGCTATCTCGTCAAAAATTAGTCTGTAGCCGTCTTCGATAAATGGGCCATCTAATGCTGAAAGACATTTTCAAATTCATCATCAGATCAGAATTTTCTAAACAATTTCTTCGGTTATATTATAAAATATTAACAATAAGTTAACAAACAATGACTTCATCCTTCACAAAAAATTTAAATCGTTTTATTTTTATTTTGGTCTGTTTTTTAATTATCCGTCTCACATAACACCAACCATTACTTACGGCATCTTCGTCTGCCGACTTTTTTGAATATGGCGGACGCCGGAGGCCCTCAAATACTCATTTATACCACCCTTGTTCTCCGCATCCGTTTTAATTTTAAACACGAATGTTGAGCAGGTCCGGGTTACGACGTAATGAGTGGGGGTGGAATTAACTCGGCATTTGAGGGTTAAATTGTGTCACTTGTTGATTGTTGCGATAAATTAATTTGTTTTTGTGTGAATTGTGTTAATGTATGTAAGTAATGTATGTAATGTAAGTAGTATTTAAGTTAAAGTTTCAAATTCGTATGTTGTTGTATCGAAGTAATAATCCAGGATATCTTATTTGCCTAATTGTAAAAAAAAAGATAATCTCATACAGGACGTACTATTTAGAATATATAAGCTGTAATATAGTAAAACGAAGGACACGAAAAGGAAAAAAAATGTATCAGTACACAAAATAGAAATAATTAAACATCTTATGCCATAAATACATTCAACATCTGTGATCCAGTAAAGAAATAATAAATAAGATCGTAGATATTTAAGTTTAAACCCAATAAAACACGGAACCAGCATTATTACGTCGAAAAAGCAATAGGTTTCATTGGATCGCCATTATCTGTTATTACCGAAATGATACAATCATACCGGTAGGGTGGCCATGGTATTGGAAAATATGAGAATTTTGCGATGTGATTTGCATGTATGTAGGTATGTAATAATATTTCACGTACCTATGTGTGAATAAAGTGGTCGTTTTCTGACCCTTACAATGCAAATACATTAGTGAGATTATTAAGGAATGTCATCCAAAAAGATTCATTACCTGCCCTCGAAAAAATTAGTTAAAGTATTGACTTATTTAGCCATCGGCGTAGTATGAAACAAACTAACGACAAAGCTTATTGTAGCTCCAATTCAAAGTACTAACCGTTTCAAATTAGAGTTAAGGATTTGTCTTACTTAATTCAAAAGGTTGGTTGCCCCATTATACAAGCCAATAGCAATATTACAGTTATTGGCTCGTACCAATAATGTGCTGTCACAGGTTTATTTGATTTTAGTTTTTATTGTATTGATCACGAATAGGTTATGATACTATATCTATAATCACGCCTATTTCTTCATAGGGTGACAAGAAAAAACCTTTTAAGTTAATGTTGCCTTCTTCTTCCACAGATATTATATCTTAATTGTATAAGTAGAGATTGTTTTCTAGAAGAACTATAAAAAACTATATAAATTTAATCTTACTTTCGTTTTAAGAAGTAACATACTGATGACTCGACGGTATCAAGTTATCTTTGAGATAAATCTTAACATTTTATTATCTTTCTACAAGTATGGTAGCTTCAAAATGTTGAGAGTATTGACACGGGTCTGAGGTTTGGCAACAGAGACACTGAATATTTAGAGAAAACCACTTCAGGTGACTGCTTAGCGACAGGAAACTCAGGGAAATACCAACGACATTTAATAACACAAAATACATACGAAATGCGTAACATAAATTCTCGTGATCATTACCAGGACAACGGCACAAAACCAACAATGTAAAACCAACTTTCCTCAAGATACACTTCAAAGACTAAGAAAACCCAGATAATACTGTGTCGAACATCCTTCATCCTTATAAAATTGACACGAAATAATCCCAAACGGAACCTCTGTATCCAAACAATGACCTTATTAAAGCGACATACAGGAATAATTCAAACATACATATGTACATATACGCATGCTACTTGGTAAATCCTTCAGAGTAAAACGAGATGGGTCGGGGTGGCATCGTGCCCCTTTAGGGGGGCTCCACCCTCGTCTATAGAATGTCTCCACACGAAACCCCTTTGTAGAAAGAAGGGTTACCTTGGGAATGGAATAGAAAATAGTACATAATAAAAATTCAAAATATATTCTTTGGAGGCACCAATTTTCTGGAATACCCGAAGGGTACCCGTTCTTTTAGATTATTCGTTTTTTTTGGAAGGAGCCTTGTTGTGTCATGTGATGCCTTTGAGTTATATTCTGTTATAACGATCTCAGAGAAACACAATAAAATACATGTTTTGTGGAATGATAAAGTAGACACGATGTTTATTTGAGACTGGTTGTTTGATCTTTGTTTTTTGTAATTTTTAAGGTGTAGTATTATGAAGCAAAACGTTTTCTAATATCTAAATTACTTATTAATTTGATAGCAGATTAGTGTTGATTAAAACCTTACTGATAGAAAAATAAGTGATGATCATTACGCAGACAAAAGTTTAGTTGTTTTTTTTTATCATTTGGTAAACTCTGTTGTCACCAAACTCACGACACTTTTCTATTGAGATAGGCAGAGTACTAATAGAAACAACTGTGGCTTTTTAATGATATGGCTGTAGTCTATATGAACCATGGCTTCTAGAACCTACTTTTTCCATACTTTCACAACAATATTCGTGTACACAACTTAGCCATCCTTTAACTTTTAATGTCGTTCACATTAGCACTAATGAATAATATCCTCAGTCATCAAACCAACGTCAATTTTAACTTATTCCGTATAAAATAGAATAAGGAAACAGTGGTTTGATCGAACATCCCCGCCGTGTCAGGTACCGAGTCAAAAACGAAATTCCATTTCCACAAACGAAAAATCCATCCAATACAATATATCACACGCTTCTAAGCCCGTTAGGAATAGAGCGAGATGAATATACGTGGTGGGCCCAAGTTGAAGGGAGACAGAATCAAATGTCCCTGCGAAATGGAACGTAAGAAGATTGAATAGAAGTCACACTAGTACGAGTTACCTTTACGCACACTACTGCAAGTGTAATACACGATGTTAAGGGGAATACTATTTAGTTTGACATCTCAATTTGGTAATGGATTCGTTGTGTAACAGAAAAAAGACATTGTAATTATATTTCGTAATACTCTTATCGTACTTAAATCATTTGCTTCAGAAGACTTAAATGGGAAACTTTTACATTGAAATAAAAAGCACAACGAAGCTGAAATTTACTACAAATTTGCCTACTGTTAACAGATACGCCTGTTTTATTTTTATGATGTACTTGGCTTAAATTATGTAATTGATTCAAGAATGTCTTAATGTACTGGGAAACCCCATAAGTGCTACTAAAATGATGGACAATACGAGAAATCTGATTTAAATAAGCACTCAATATTGGTTTGTATGATTTCCTTTGTCTACCATTACTTGATTATTACTTAATAAAGGCACAAGAGCAAAATATCACAGTAGATTTAGGAGCATCTGTTAAACGGATTCTATCGCGGTTAATTTTGATTTTAGTTTAGTTTCAACACCTTTACAGGTGTCATGGTCACGGGCAGATATGGTCTGCTACGACTTTGTCTGTGACTACTTTCTAAAAAAAACAAAATTGTATCTTTAAAAATTATTCTCAGAGTAACAGCCCCTTAACTAAAGGGTTATGCATGTGTGCGCCTAAATACAACGAGCACACGCGAAAAATTCAGATCAACCGTAAAGAAATCACACACATACAAAAGTAAAGGCTTAGATCACGCACACTGTCACAAAACGTATACATACACGCGGCAATCTTGTTTGCCTGTGTATGTGTGAGTGATTTTCGCGATATAGTACCCTTGGGTGCAGAATATTTTATTTATTTTCTTGCATTTGTTAGAATATCATTGTTGCTATGTTATATTAAAGTGTGAACCACAAGATTGCTTTTCAGATGGCTTATGGCGGTTTAGAAGTCTTGTATCAACGTTTTGGATATTCCGTTGTGTATCCAGTAAATTTTAAATTTGATAAGCATGAAAAAGTAATACAAAATTTTTCTTTCAGATTGAAATTTGGACAAGAGTTATTAATCTACTACTCTGACGCTTAAAAATAATACCAACAAACATAATGTCTACTTAACTATATCAATTAGTTCGCATCTTCTTCACGGCAACTGCGAGAGAATCGGACACAATAATTAGATTTCAATTTGAAGCTTTCGCGTTCTCTTGAAAAATAACGTAGGAACATCATCTTACGTCGTATTACGATTGTCCTGTCGATAATTATATAACGATTCTAGGAAAAACTATATTAGCTTCTTACTAACATTCGATATAAAGAAAAAGCTTTTAGTATCACTCCAAACAGCGCGCAGAACGATTACTTGTGAGTCATTACTTCAGTATCCACAAACTCCTTCAATTCAAAATAAATAATAATAAATAAATGTGGAAAACATCACATACATTGCTCCGAATCTAATGAAAGTAGTAAAGCACCTGTGTTATGGAATCAGAGACAACGAAGGTACCACAAACACATAGACCCGAGACAATTTAGAAGTTTTTTTCTACATTGACCCGGGACCTCAGAACTAGCGACACCTTGAAAACCGGTGTGTACGCCACTCGACCACCACGGTCGACAATTAGAGAAATATTAGAGAGATTTTCCCATTTGCGAGTTTTTTCAGCCAAATTTTTCATGGTCGCAGCGAGTTTGATAACAACCAAACGCTCTATGCGTGGTTATTCCTTTAACTTTATTAGAAACGTCAACATTACACATAAAAATCATAACCCCATAATTCCATAATACCTACTCCACATGCTTACCATAAAACACATACATACCATGGCCGGTAATAGCTTTTTATGTTAGACTCGCACGGAACGGAACCCACTGGTTAAACGTTGTGTTCGCGTTTGAGTATTCCGTTAGTATTATGTGACCTGTTTGGATTGTAGAGGCGAGTGGAGAGTAGAGTGGGTTGGCAAGGGATTGGTAAGTACAGTTGCTTGCTGTGGCCTTTGTCTGTAAAATCAATTTCTGAATAGGTAAGAGAGATGATTGACTTTACCTGCTTTACTATTTTGTTTGTAAGACCTCGATACATTAATATTTTTTAGTATTGTTACTTACCATTTTATTAGAAATTTTAGTTGACTAAGTCTCTTGCTTAGTTTTGATCAATTTTAAGCTGAAGTCATGCCAAGCCATGCGTTGCAATAGATTTGTGTTACTATAATTATATTTGACCCTCAACGAAGTCAGCATTTTCCAGGATATAGCCTAAATTAATATCAATTAGAATTAAACAGTTTTGTATGTGGTTCACTCATTAAGGACGCAATATGCTCAACTGCAACTCATTAAACAAAATCAAGATGTAATAGCTCACATTGTCATAATTATTATTATGTAATGTAAAAAACTTATACTAGTCAAAATTTTAAAGCCAGTTCCAGTCAACTTTCCCAACACCAAGCAAGACTAAGCAAGTAAACTCTCCTATTCAAACGCAGCATAATACAATGCTGTCGTGTCTCAGCTACATTCGCTGCGTATGGATTGTGAACGTTCATGTGATATGTAAATCAGTTGTATTACACAATGATTTGTGTGCCCACAGAGAGTTGTGACATCGTGTGTTGTGACACTATTTATTAGTCATTACATGTTGAGGCTCACGCATCACTATCAGGGAGCTGTTTTACGTGCTTATGGCACTGTCATTCAAATAACTTAAAATTTTTAGTCAGTTTCTACAAACATGCTGTCTTTAGGAAGAATTTTTTTAAGAACTTAAAGTTTTTTAATTTGAGTTATATGGGAATAATAAGGTTAATAAAATTTTTGTTGTGTTTGGTTGAAACTGGCTTGATGAAATTGTGGTACAAAACTTCCAAACTGAAAAATAAAAACTCTTACAATTTACTTTAGCTGTTGATGTACTCAGTTGATCATAGCAGAAAATTGAATGTATGTTGCCTGAGTCATCCAACAGATATGCTAAACCATTCAAATCTATTGTAACATCACCCTTTCACGTATTTGTATTAAACCACCCTAAACAGGTATTAAAATAATCAAAAACCCTGATATGTTTACTAAACTTAGTACAAATACCATTATTTGGCAACAAAACAGAACATGATGTATATTTGGATCCCATATCTCCAATCGTCTGGTCGGAAGTCCGATGGGGTCCTTTAGACACGTTAGGGTGTGAAGAGATTGCCTAAATTTAGGTCTAATCTTGGTTTTGCCGGCTAACACCAACATTTGAAATCGGGTAATTGTATTTTCTAAACGATTATTGCGCTGTTTGTTTTTTTGGATTCGAGTGATACAACGAAACAGACAGTTGGAGAACAATGTGAAGAGAGAAAATGATGGGAAGTTAAAAGTTTAGAAATTACTTCATATGGAGAAGATGAAGCCTCGTCTTTAGAATATCGATTACTAATACAAAAAATAACCATAACTCTTGTATTTAATTGTGGACTTGTGTCTTTTTTTGGAAAATATTATGCACCAAAGCATACTTTTTTCTTAACTTTACTGATCTCAGTCTATTATGAACCACAAACTAATTTCTGAATTACGTACTACATTTAATGATACCAATTTTAGTTTTTGGCTACCTGTATAATTATGTTTCTTTTAAATGCCCTGGTCGGATTAGTTACGGCTCTGAACTTCGTTATATCTTGATTTATTCAAAATATATGCACATTAGGTGTTATAATTATTATGTTGAGAATAGAGATAACAATTAAATTGCGGGTGTTAATTAACTTTGAGTAGCCATTTTTGAGTAATTGGCCTTGCCAAATTAAAATTTAGACCCAAAGCTTGTAAAGCAGGTGTACTGATTTGAAGTGGTAACTATTTATCGTAGTACTATTAACTCTTTCTGATTAATTTCGTTGCGGATTCTAAGAGGTCAAAAGTCAATAAATTCCCTGGGACACACCGAGCTTAAGTATCTCCATGGTATTCATTGGTTATCCATTGAAGACCCTGGCATTGAGTTTCAATGAAAAAATTATATAACTAATTTAAATCCGGAACAGGATCATTTTCCGATATATTCGGAGTGCCGTCTTTTCTTTTTTTCGTGTCTATTGTTTTTTCGGATTGGTTCTTTGATTAGACACTTTTAAGTCTTCTGCTGTCGCGCTATGGACTGCTAACTGGACATCTGGTACAAAATACAGAGTGCCTTACATTGGAATAAAAGAGTCATCTGCCATGACAATAAAAAACGACCGAATCATCCAAGTATCTACTTTTTGGTCGAAAAGATTTTTTCAGATCATCGCACATCGATACGGAAAAGACGAAGGGATGTAAAAACAAAAATTAAACTTGACTATTGGTACTAATCGTCTTCACTGTTTATCATCGTATCCCTTCACCTTCCTCTTCAAAAAGGGCAGTAATAATACATCCACGTATATTTTTAATGGTAGAGTCCCATGGCTTTGTTTCTGTCACCATTAGGTCTATTCAAACTTGTCACACTGTCAATTATGTCATTCACGATAAAGGCCACTTAAGTTGATATAGTTGATTAAGTATTTAATCTAGATGCCCTTTAATAGCTCCGTATGCCTGTAAAGAAAAAAAAATAGATGTCTAAAGAGTAGACGGATAAGAATACTTGAAGTATTTAACTCCCAGTTTTTTGATCCCAAGTTAACTCAACCAATGGTTAAATATGCTAAGTAATGGTCTCAAAACGCGTTTTTTTTCATCAATTTTTAGTCTATCAAATGGTCAAGTAAGTTGAAGAGTAAATTATTTAACCATTTGTTAAATGATGAAAAGGCGCGTTCAAACGAAGTTTGAAATTATTAGTTAGCATAGGTTCATCCATTGGTTGAGTTAACTCCGGCTCAAAAGACTGGGCCTAACTGATAACTAGAACAGTCACTACAATAGATTAAATTTATACATTAAATTTAGCTAAAAAGTAACACAACCGAAATTACATTGTGATAAATATTGAAATAAAATTTTTTTTTACCGGAAATATGGAACCTCTTAAAACAAAAATAATTAAGATCCACTTAACTAAGATCTAAAGAGTAAAGAGCATAACTCATCAATACACATTTTTATTGCCAGCCGTAAAAATACTAATAAAAAAATTGCAACATTTTGTATATTGCAACTCTTGCCAAGATCGTAAGTTTTCTAGAATATTCGTAACACCGAACATTAACGATCATTTCATTCCGACATGTTTACGGTTTTGGCACGGCACGGAAACGGTACGATACGATTGCGATCCGAACCGTCTGCGACCGGGAAATATGGAGCTGAGAATGATAGTTTCCAATTTAGTAATGGGATGAAGGTTTTCCAGCTTTTTGTTGTAGCTCTATTTGAGGGTCCAAAATTATGGTCTTTTAGGGTGCTTTCTTTTGATTGGGAACGTTTTATAATAGGTAAGTGATGTCATCTCATGAAAAACAATCACCTACGCCTGATAAAACTACATTATCCAATTATAAGACGTGTTTTTTTCATTACAGCTACGGGAATTATGATTTTCAGCTGTATTTAGCGATATTTTTTCATTTAGATTGAAGTGGTATGCGCTCATATAGTCGCGGGTTTGAATCTCACCCATTGTACTACCGACGTGCACCCACTCGTAACCAAGCATTTAGCTTAAGCACGAGCGGTAAACAAGAAAATTAGAAATGTGCGACCAACAAAAAAAAAATTTAACTGTACTTTTTTTTTTTTAAACGACGCCCGCACTAAGGAATTTAATCCTTGTGTCGCGGGGGTTTCACAAACATTCAAATCACAACAAGCATTTATGGATCACACAAATACTTGTCCCATGCGGGGATCGAACCCGCAGCACGTCGCGCACAGTGGTAATTAGCGTGGTGACCTATACCACTCGGCTATCCGTGCAATCAACTCGTATTTATTCGAATAGATTATTGTGTCGATGTAATGCTACGACCAAATCACCACTTCATTGTATTAGGTATAAATTAACAAGTTAAACTTTTCTTAGTAGCAAACAATTCCAAGCTCACATTAATTTCAACCGGGGTTCAACATCACAATTATAATAATTGCATTTTAAAACGTAATCATTACGCTGTATAAAAATCAAGATTATCTCACAAAAAACGAAATAATGTTTCACTAGAAATATAATTATAGACTTATAATAATGTTTTAATGATACCACTGCTCACAATATACAACGTGTTTAAAAAAGGTGAAATAATACTACCAGATATTGAAGTATGAACTTCAACTTGGCCTAGTCATAAATTTCAAATACTAAGATATTTTTTTTTCCTACAAAATAAATAAAAACATTTATAAAAGATTTTAACCACAACCCTAAACCTACGCTACAGTTAGTTGGTACCTACTCGCTTTGTGATAAACTCGCTCCCCATTCTGAATTTTAAAGTGATTTCTAGGGTCATCCGAAGTTTTAACTCTAAACTATAAAGCCAATTATTAAAAAACACATGCACTTAGGTACCGCATACCGGTGCCATAGGTATGTAACATACATATCTATGCTAATATTATAAAGCTAAAGAGTTTGTTTGTTTGTTTGTTAGTCTCAGAAACAAATGATCGTGCTCATCATACAAAGATTTGTCCTGATTGGGAATCGAACCCACGACCTCCAGCTTAGCAGTCATGGTGACTAACCACTAGACCAACAGGCCTGTCATTAATAGAGTATAGATTACACAAAGAAATACTGCTGTATCGAAGAAATCAAATGTTGTCAAGTAATACTGTATGTGCACCTGTCGTTGCTCCCTAAGGCACAAACTCCACATTAATTGTAGCGCTATTTCCATTCAAACTACAATATATCTGTCTATCTGTCCACTTAAAGGGCCTTCTGTAACATGTGCACTCACCATCTGACATTAAAGTCTGTCTATTATTATTTACGAGTACAAAACGTCTATGACTAAACGGCCATTATATTTGTTACAAGTTTAAAACCTCCTTTTTTTTAAGCTTACTCTTAAAAAGATAATAAAATAAGTGAATGTTTAGTTTTATTATAATAATAATCATAACTCTATTGTACAACAAAATAAATTTATTATTTTAAATAGTTTTCGCTAGCGATTCTGCGTGGGCGTCGGTTATTAAACAAATCAAATCAAATCAAATTTATTCATTTGCGAATATGGGTACATAAAAGTTCTTACATAATATTATAGTGCACATTAACCATATCCTACCAGACGGCATGCAAACTACACATTAATACTAGCTAAATAACTGCAGCTAAAAACAGTGTTTTATTAAATCTAAATCTTATATAATTTTAAGTTATCTTCAAGGTATTCTGCAATATTGTAATACGCTTTTTTTAATAATAATTTCTTAGCACTATTTTATTTCACTAAAACACTGGAAGAATTATTCAAATCGGACTAGTATATCCTGAGATTAGCGCGTTCCACCAAACAAATAAACTTTTCAGCTTTATAACATTTTTGTCGTATTATTTTTCTTGAACAGGGAAATTAAATACTGGCATTTAAACATAATATGATAGCTACTTTAACATAATATGATAATCTTTACGTAGTGTAAAACAAAGTCACTCCAGCTGCTTGTAAGTTTAGATTTTTTCAAATTAGCTACGTAACGTATTTTAATGCAATTAACAACAATAGAGAGTGATGCAAGAAAGAGGTTTTATTCATAATCATGAGCATTTATTACTGTGCTACCCAGCCTGGGCGGGTGTGCTAGTAGTCTACACTACTACACTTTTATATTATAAAGAGGCAATACTTGTATTTTTGTGTGTATGTCTGTTATGAATAAACTCAAAAACTACAGTGCCGCTTTCGAAAATTCCTTCATCATTAAAAAGCTACATTCACCTTGATTAACATAGCCTATATTTTTTACTAAAAAATTAGGTACCGCGGGCAGAGTCACGGGGAACAGCTAGTTCTAAATAAATCAGTTTCGTTTCCTTGTTCGATCATTCTTATAAAAGTTCGCCGTATTGTCATTTATATTTTACGGGTAACCTTTATCGAGAATAAAGAATTGTGCTAAACGTAATAGCTAATAAGTAGATTGTTTCAAAATGTCCAACATTATTCATACATTGCCTTAAGGGCAAGAAATTAAACAAAAGTATGAGTGAAGCGAGCTATAATTGCTGAAATCATTAACCCGAGCCACCTGTAGTACAATCCTGTTAGTTAGCTCTCGGCGTTAAGCAATAAAGCGGTCAGCGCTTATCTATTAAAGCGCTTTAGAGTACTCCTTTAGCCATGTTTGCTTAGTCACGTATACAACGGTTACGCTTAACAATCCCAATTTGTATTATTCGTACACCATCGATTGCAATTTGCATTAAAATTGTTTTACGTTAGACGCACACATAAGGCGCAAACAATTCGAAGCGTTTCTTTTTTGATAACAATGCAGCATAGAAGAAATTAATCGGATAGCTGGCGTGCCGTGGATTCATTAGCTCCTAACAAGGACACAATGTTGCCGCGAGAAGGCAAACAGTAAATAAACAATAAAACCATTACGTTTATAAATTATCAGGACAATGGCAAAAACGGCCACACAGTGGGATTTGCGAGTACTTTGGATATATACCGTGGAGCCGTAATTGGAGCCGCCACCCTAAGGCGGACTTAGAAATTATGGTAACGTTTAATTTGGACACTGTAATGCTTTACAAATTATTCGTGAATGGGTTAACAGATTGAAAGTTTCAAGTCATTGTGAAATTTAAGGTATAATGACCTTTTTTATAGAAAACTTGGAGTGTATTGTGACCAGCCCTCTATTTTTTAAAGGGAGTAGAAAGTACTTTTAATTAAGACATTTAACTTTACGTTTTTATGCGTTGGTTATAATAATGAGTAACTGGGCAAATGTCGGCACATTTTATGTTTATTGCAAAAATTAATTGGAAACGAATAATTGAAGTTTCTGCATGATAATTGTCCTGTTAAAATGTTAAAACACATGTTTGGGACATCTTGATTAATATACGAAGATAAAACATAACTGCAAAAGAATTTTATAATAGAAAAACTTAATAAAAACAATAATATACTAAAAATATGGCTTATTTATTCGTTGAATACTTTTAAAGAGAGTCGTTTATCATTAAAAAAATATTGTCATAACATTGTAACAATGTATGTGACAAAATTATTCAATGTTATTAGCACTTTATTATTCAGTTTTAATATAGCTTAATAATAAAACAGAAAATATTTTAGAAGGTCCACTTTGAATGACAGTTGAAAATAAACAGAGACAAAACTGACGAACAAGAACAGCTGCATAGAGCAACATGGTAATGCAGACCTCTTTACGATGTTTGGATGTTGATGTTTCGATTATTTTATCTCATCTATTATGGCGGAACATACTTAATTGGTCCAGATCCTATTTTCTGCCATCTTTAGACGAAGGGGCCTTTGAACTAAGAGGTGTGGAACTTTATTGGCCCACACTTTCTTATCAATTGTTTATGTATAACTTCCGTTAGACGAATTCATAATTATTTAAGTCGCGAGTTCGACTCGAGACACCGCGGCCGCCGCGTCAGCTCATGATTAAGGACTCCTATAATCCTATTGAGTCTGAAACTAGTCGGTTACCGAGAATGCGCGTGAGTAAGCCGTTGAATCTTTAAATAATTATACATCCAAGATTCTATGTTATCCTTATTTGTCTGCATGTTTTTTTCATATCCCCGTTCCAAATTTTACAAAACATCGCTATGTTTTGCAAAAAACTTCTTCTTAACCTTCTGAATTTACTTTTGCTTTGTAACCTGTACCCACTATTCAATTTTAATCATATTTTAGCCTCAATTATGGCGTAAAAGGTGCCATTATGAGTGCCGACATATATCTTGTTCATTATTTTTGTGTTCAACATCATTAAGTACGGTACAGTGTCAGCGGACATTATTAACATCTTGTAGCTTCAGGGCATATTTATACGAATAACGTTTAACATTTGTTGCCTGGATCTTAAATTATAGAAGGCGATTTTTCTTATTGGTGAAGGCAGAGATGCTAGAGGTAGGAGCGGCTCTAGGAGAGACTTCTTAGAAATGATTGACATGGCGATGCATGGATGTACTATGAAGAAAGCCGGAGAATTTGTAGTAGCAATGACTACTTCAAACACCTACTATCACATACACCAAGTCTTTCATTCCTACCATCTTTATGAACTAAATGCAAACTCTCCGAAACAAACAAGATAATAATTAGAACCTACAGGACATTTTTAACTCGTAGAACACAAGACTCTGTGCTTAGTCCTACAAATAATATTTATAATATTTTCTGAGTATTCCATGGACGATTTTATTTGGCTTCCTTATTCATTCTACATGTCTAGTCTTTTCCCAAGTTATGTTAGGGTCTTACCAGATTTAGCTGTACCATATTATATATAGTGTGACTGATCGGATCTCCTCAACCCATTGCTGGGTAATACAGTATTCCATAGTAAGACTGGTTGTCAGAATTGAAATGACTTAACGATTCTCAAAGATCACTGTATGACAGTCGGAACCAACGGCCTACAGTGCTTACCGAGAAATGGAGGGGTCTTGGTATGTTTACAATGGACACCAATCCACAGACCAACCGCGGCGAGCGTGGCTTGAAGTTTAATATCAGTGAAACCGGCTTAAACTTAGCCACGAGCCATTCTTTATTCTAAGTACCTGATATGGTAATGTAGATGTGTTAGTATTTATTATACTCAACTGTATATAGCCATATTAAGTTCACTTTACAATTTCAATGCATATAGCTTACATATTAAGCTACATTATATGTAATTTATCCACAATTTGCATATTACACACATTAACCGGTCATTTTACGTAACGACAGTTGCAGTTGAATGACGTCATTGTAGAGTGTAATCGTCTTTTATGGATGTCGATAAAAAACGTCGAATGCGCTTTTGTATCGATAGAATTTATGCGTCCTGGAGTTATTAAATGTTGACCCGTACTTAGATCCAAATAAAGTTCTTGTGATAATGTGTATTTTAAAATATATATTTTAAATCTTTAATACGATGGATAACATGTTAAATCGATACTAAAATGTTAATTCTTTGGTGTTTTACAAGGTTTTGTTTGTTATTGGTCGTATTAAAGGATAGGCAAATGAGAGGTTGATTGTAATTTTTTGATCTTCAAAAAGGGGTTCGAATAATATGTATGTAGGCTATTTTGAATAAAATTATTTTTATTTTTGATAGCCTATTCTTATTTTTTTTTCTCGAATTTCTTACATATAAAACTATTCAATAAGGTTAATTTACGTACATATTCGACAAATTATTCACATTAACTGTTGGAGTAAGTGTTGATGAGTGCTTAATTGAAGTAGTTACATAAAAAATAGACGATTAAAACTAAGAGCCTGACATTCACAAATGCCTTGTTAATAACATTATAGCCTTAAATGGAAGTTAATAGAAAGGGAATCAATTTGAACCCTTTTTTATCCTGGTATATTTAGCTCATAATATGGTATAGTTTTAATAATGCTGCATTTTAGTGTTAAGTGTCTATAATGACAGGTTATAATCGGCTTAAAGTAAAGATAAGTTTAGATCATTTTAGTGTTTATGTAAAAAAACATATTTTGACTGGCCTGGTGGTCCAGTGGTTAGTGAACCTGACTGCTAAACCGGAGGTCGTGGGTTCCTTTCCACACTATACAAATATTGGTGTGATGAGCATGATAATTTCTGTTGGGTGTATTTACTTATTTGAAATGTATAAATTTATTTATCAGTTGTGTGGTTGCCATACAACAGGCTCTGTCTAACTTGGGATAAGATGACCGTGAGTCCCAAAATTAGAGAGATATTTATATCTATAAGTGGAAGATTTGAATTTTCATGTTTTTCACTGCCTTTGAAAACCATTTTTTTTAATTTAAAATCTTACTAGCAATGTGGATCGCACATTACTAGTATTATTGTTAACCCCTCGTGGTAAACTAAATGCTTAGTTTACGAGTGCATTCACGTCGGTAGTACAATGGGTGGGATTCGAACCCACGACCACATGATCGCAAGGCCGATGCCCTAGCCATTAGGCTACCGCCACTTAACTTCGATTTTCAATTTCGATTCGATTTTTATTACATCTAGTACCTATATATGAACAATAAAAATTAATTACTAAGTCGTAACTATATTTAGAACCTCGTTTCAGTCGTTAATCGGTTAACAAAGACGGACCAATGTTTTTACCTTCGTTAATTAATTAGTCGGTTGGTTACAACAAAACATATTAATAAAATATATTTAAGTACAATGTAACTTTTTGCTTCAATTGTACTTTATAAATTGTGTAGGGTTGATACGTACATGTTAAAAATTAATACATGTTAACTTTTTGAATTTCAACTTGAAATGTTTGTTAAGTGGACAGTAAATAAAGATAAATTACTTAAATGATTAGGTATTGCAATGCAATGCTTTTTACTCTCTGTTTTTCCAAAACTTCAGTAAAGTCTACGTCTCTTCTTGATATAATTATCCCGTCGCAGGTCTGCTCGCAAATTTCTCAAGAAATAAGCAGTAACTTAGTACCTATTTGATTTGTATTTATTTGTCTGTTGTCTGTAAATAAATAGATAAATAAAGTACCTATCTAACTATTAATTTAAATCTAGCAATTATAGAATCATAACAGAAAAAGAGTGAGTATAAGATGTTTTTAAATGTTTATCTGTCGCTACTTCACATTTCAAACTGACAGAGATAGCATGAGACTTAACTAACGGCAGCTTCAAACTGATTGACGTTTCAGTATTCGGCCGTATATGCTCAAACGTAGTCTTACTTTTTTTTGTAACGTAATAATATACTTTTAATGCTTTGACAACCCTACTGTTATTTATTAGTATGGTAGTTTACAAATTTACGGTGTGTTTCAAACAAGGCTCCTGCTAAGTGACGACATAATACGAATTAATTTAATGAACAATTAAAAGTAACATTTGAATTTTTAATTGCAAAGGTGCTTTTTATTTTAGTCGTAGATTATAAATTACATTGAGTACTAAGAAACATGTAATATTTATTTTGTATCGTATTAATTTGTATTTTAAGCTAGATATAATTAGTCAATTATTTACTTGAAATGAAAAAAAATATTAAACGCTACTAGCTGTGAGGGTTAAATTCTCGGGTAGGGTTAAGTTTCTCTTAGTAACCGATTTTAGTCGAGTTTAGTTAAAATATGTCAATTAATAATTATTAGGAGAAGATATTGTTTGGTGTTTGGTTGAACGAGCTTATCTCAAGAACTGCTCTTCCGATTTGAAAAACGTATTGAAATGTTATCTCAGCCAGCGTGGACGTCCACAAGGGCGTAGCCGCCAGCAAAAGCTATAATATAGGTATTTCTAGTTGTTGTTCCCTGACACTAAGATATCAGTCAGAACTTAGAATAAAAAACAAAGATTTCATATAGATACATTAGTATATATTACAAAATTGTAGCTTAAACCATCTTTTCAAGCATATCAATATAATTAAATGAACAAAGAAGCATTAACGAACACAAAAAGGTAGCCTTCCACAAAAATCAACAAAAACCAAACCAACTTTCAAACCCAAACATCACCTTTATATTTATAGCCATAAGATTCAATTTCGTAGCAAATAATGTGTGGTCTATTTTACCCATTAAATAACCCTCAAACGCACCGAAGATTCACTTTCACTTAACCTGTGTTAACCCTTTCAAAAAACTAACATCACGCCACCTGAGATTTAACAAAGGGATGTTTAGACCCTTTTCTTGTCGACAATTGTTAGTTAATCTCTATCGGCAGGAAGTTGGTGAAGAATAAAGACACCTGCATAGAAAGTGAATTGGGAACAAAAAATCTTTGCTCCAATGATTTATTTGGTTTGGTAAAGACGATTATGTTGCGTGAAATTGATAGTGGGAATCTTCATTTTTGAGGGTTAATTTAATAATGGACCGAAGTTATTACTTTTGAAAAGATAAGTTAGAGTATTTTTTTTATTGCAGTACTATTTTTTTTTTTTGTATCGGGACTGTGAAAATCTTTAAGATACGCCAACGCCTGTCTGACTCAACAGTCATGTTGTGATCTGAAAAGGAATTCTCATAATCCATGAGTTGTTAGAAAACAGTTAAAGTAAGAATAATTAATAGACTTTTATAATCAACATCTCCGGTATGCAAATTGTAACGTTGTATTTTTATTACGGTAATTCTAAAAATATCTCAAATACATGGAAATATAATACAATTGCAAGCTAAACCCAGTAAAAACTATTATAGCGGGATCTACAAAGAGATTGCATTGATACTGGAAGTAGTTATGCAAAAGACAAACAATCTATAAATTCTTTAAAAAAATGTATTTTTTTAATTACAATAAAAAACTTTTTATCAATTTTGTTTCTATGTTTATTTTCATGATATATTGTAACATAAAATATTAATTACTGGTTAATCTCGCATAACACATTCAATTATCCAAGACGAATATTCAATAAAAAGTATGCATTTGTTAAAAACATCTTGTTTAAAGAAATTTTTCGCACGCATATTAAATAGACCTACTAAAAGCGACATGGTAACAATCATGTGAAGTTTTTTTGTAACCATTGTGACACTTGGCACCTGAACATTTGAATACAGCATTGTATTTAGAACTACATGATTTATTTGCATACGGTTTGTATGACTTCGGCTGCGTTAGGGTTAGATTCGCAAAGAAATCGAATGGGTGAGATAGATTGTTCGCACGGATTCGACCGACGTCGGCAGTTGGGGGTTATTGAATTTAATATTCTTTCGGATGTTCGGTTTTAATATGCGATTATTAAATCTGCTTTATTCTGTAATTGCATTTCTTTAATGCAATTTAGAGGTTTTACTTTTCAAAAAATCTCTAATAATTTATACGTTTATATATTTTTTTACTTATTCTTCCAGGTTATTTTAAATATATTATTATTTTTAGATATTTGTCACTGTGCTCGTAACAGTATCTAACAACATAATTGTTATTATCATTAAATATGCGTGGTGACACATTTCTGATCATTGCAGCCTGTAGAAAAAAAGTTGTATGGTAACAGATTTAAAAATGTCACGGCATAGCATCTAAAATATCGGATGCTGCAGATGCAAAATTAAATGAGAGTTCCAATTATTATTACTTTTTCTGACGAGCACATGTTAACCCTTGTACCCAGGTACAGTCACTAACAATAGTACCTTTTTATATGCAAATATATCACCGTAACCCAATATGCAAATAGGTTATGCAAATGTCCTATTCGCAAATAATACTATAACGATTCTGAACAGTTCTATGAAAGGGATAGATTTTTGAATCGGATCAATACGGTTATTGATCATTCGAGTGATTTATTGGCTTATAGTTCGGTTGTTATTTCGTATGTTCACGGGCTATTTTCATTAGAGGGTCGGTAGTACTTCAGCTGTTTGTCTATTTGGAGATTTTTGTTGTTTGATATTCCCAAATAACATACTCTTGTAGGAAGCTACTATCGGAATATATTTGCCACTTAAAAAAAATAATTTGGAATTCACTTGAATTTCTGTTCATGAAAAGTTAAAGCTAACACATTTAAGTTTGTTTTAAATGGAGCAATGAATTTTTTTTTTTTGTCAAACATTTTTTGTTTTACTAATACAGAACTGAGCACCTATTCCTAAAACACAACTAAGTTTTTAAAAGTCATCATTTTTTTTATAGATTACTAGCTATGTGGGTCGCAAATTACCTACTAGTAATTTCGTTAACCCCTCGTGCTAAGCTAAGATGCTTATGTCACGTCGGTAGTGTAATGGGTGGGATTCGAACCCGCAACCACATGATCGCAAGTCCGACGCCCTAGCCATTAGGCTACCGCCGCTTCAAAACATTGTCGTTTCGTAACACATAACATATACTTATATACTGAACAACACATAATCAACCATCAATATATATAATCACAAACTTCCTTTATAAAATGAGTATAAAAAAACGAATTTCCTACTTGACCCCACATTTGGTAGTTTTTTCCCCAAAACGCTGCGACTCTGCCCACCTCTTTGTTATTCACCCTTACGAAGGGAACGATTGGCTATTGCAAGTAATTCCAAAAATATGTGCCCATGATCGAAAAAAAGACGATTGAATTGTTCCGTAATTAGACCCATAACAATATTTTATTGTTAATAAGAATTTGGTTTGCATTGATCTCCATTTAATGTTATTAAAACGTATTTGTGTTGAGTCAAAATAAATAAAAATCTATTTAAGTTGACTTATTGAAAACGTAATAAAAAGGAAATTTTGAAAAATACTAATAAATTTAAGGCCGGAATCTATCGCGTTTTTTACGTTTTAATTCGTGACATTTCTACGCCTGAGTAGATGTCAAAGTCAGAATTCATTAATAAAATATTGATAACCGTTTTTCATTTGAATTCTATCTACGTTTTTAATGCAACTAAAAAATTCAATACTAAACTACTGTAAAACAATTAACCAACTACAGTAACAACCAATAATTAATATAAACAAAATAAGAGCTACACGAGTACCTACCATATCTTAACATAAACACTGTTACGTAGAATTATTTAATTATACGTTTGTATGTATGTTTGTATGGTCTCATACAAGATGAGACACGTGTGGCCTCGGTGTGCCTTATAAAGTCATTCATACACGTTGGAATGTAGTGGCATGATTTTATTAAGAGCTTACAAACGAGATGTTAAGGCTATTTGTCTGTGAAATTGTGGGGTATTGACTGCTACGTTGACATTACGACACTAATGTCACACACAAGTTTCTTAATGCTTTTGCAACTAAAACAAATGAAATATCGAGTGGCTTACACAGCGGTTTTCAAAATATCGCTGGCTCTGAGGTCTCGGGTTCGATCCCCGGATGGGTCAATGTAGAAAAACACTTTTCTACATTATCTCGGGTCTGGGTGTCTGTGGTTACAACGTTGTCTCTGATTTCATAAATCAAATGCTTTAGCTACTCACTTTGGATTAGGAGCAATGTATGTGATGTTGTCCATATATAATAAAAAAATGCTATAGGATCCGTTGAAATAGTTTTATTTGAACAAAAAAATCTTGACACATATTTGTCTCAGTTTATGCGTGTTTTTGGCTAACGTAACTATCACAGTTTTCTCTCGCTATGCCTGGAAGTAAAAACGAGTACTTACCTGTTGAAAGCCGCGCTTGCGACTGACAGACAATTGACGATTTTATAACATCAGTCAGCAGATAAATATAATGCTTTGGTCTAATGGCAGTAGTGCATCTAAAAATTGTATAAATTTTACCGTAAGTATGTACTTTTGTTTCTCTTTAAGAAGCCTACTTTATTAATATTACATTACGTATTATATTGCCATAACGGCATACAAATTTGAGAATATCAATTGTATACTTTTGCTATCGCTTGGCCTTCGCAAATTAGGTAATACTACGGGTACTTTGATCTCTACATAAATTCCTAATTATTGTATTAACCTTCTATTGCAGTACAATTAACACAGTATTAATAAACTTACGAATGCATTGAAACACCCACAAAATATGAGTTACCATTCATGGGTTTATTATAAATTATAAATATTTATTGTCATTCAAATATTCCACGTGGGCTGAGTCGGACAACGGGCGGAGAATAATATAATAGTGATGTGTACTACCGTATTATTACTTGAATCTTTAATAATAATAAAGGTAACGTATTTTTACCAACCAAACCAGCGATCAAAATACTAAAGAACTAAAAATATATTCTTTTTTCATGAATAAAAAACTAAAAAAAAAATTGCTACGAAATAAGTTTTTATTTGCTTACTCACCTACATGTTTAAAACTAATGCAGGTACATACTGTACCATAGATAAAAAATCTAAGTACCTATATCTTTCACAATAACTCTATTAAATTATATTAGTTTTAATAAAGTTATTTAATGTAACATACGATAAATTAGTTTGCTAAAACATATAAAAAATCGAATCATATGAATATTTTAATCTTAATAAAACACAGTTTATGAAACATACATCTCATTAGAAATCTTACGACCGAATACTGAAACGCTAATTAACTTCGTTCTTAAATGTCTTTATGTCGCTACTTTACACCTTGAAGTGACATAGACACCATGAGACTTAAAGCCGCGGCAGCTTCAAAGTGAATGACGTTTCAGTATTCGGCCATAATTATTATAATATTTATTATTATATTATTATTAAATCATTATTATATTTTTTTTATTTTTAATAAAATAACCAACACATTTAACTAAACATCTTTTCTGTTAATAATAGCATCACATCACTACAACGCACTTAAAAAGGAAGTTGCATTCACATCTACTGTTAGACCACGTTGTATGCATATCATGATGTCATAATTTACTTATAATGGTTGACAGTCGCAGCTACCGACATGACTGCTTTATAAAAAATTCTATGATCAACATGTTACTTAGGTATAACCGGTAAAAAAAACGTATCATTAGCTACGAGATAAAAATTAAAATAAAAAGGAATTAAAACCTTTTTTTACCAAATGAAACGTAGAAGACAATTATGATACCGACCTATAAATGTCCCACTGCTAAGCACAGGCCTCATCCCATATAGAGAAGGAATGGGCATTGATCACCACGCTTGCTCATTGCGGGTTGGCGATTTCAGATTCCAATTTTTGGAATTCAAGTTTTACTCACGATGTTATCCTTCACCGTTTGTCAATGGTGTCATAGGATAAGTCACATTGGTACTTGCCCGGGTTATATGAATCCGGTCATTGAACCGCTAGGCTACCACGACGTCAGAAATGACAATAATTAAACGTTAAATTAACAAAATTGTATGTTTGCTATTAATATTGAAATCAAAAACTAAGAAGATCCTTCTGTTCTTTATTCTCTTACACACATCTTTAAACCTATTAACAAAAAAATACCCTTATCCGTTTGAAAATTACTTTTTTTTTACCATGCAAGTATTATTTTGCTTGTATCATTAAAATACACAGCACTCTCCATCACTACCTATTTAATGACAAAAATTATCCCCAAATAAAACATACTTACTATTTAAAAAACAATTGACTCTAATTACAAAAACCGCAAACCACAAAAAAATCTACAAAAAATAATTGTCACTTAAAAAAAACGATTTTACTAAAACTTCAATTCGAAAAAATAAAAAGAACTCACTTTACTCGGGCACCCCATAATTTAAAATTGCGTCGCGTGATCCATACACGGTGAGTGACCTAGGGGTAGCCACCCCTTCCCATGAAAACGCCCATCGATTTTTTCATAGTGGGGATCGAGCAAGCCCCCTGTGTAGTGGCAACAGCTGTCTATTTCTTATAAGATTTTTTTACGTATTTTATTAGAAAATAAAATAGATTCGAGTATTAAGTGGTCGACTTCAGTTCCGGTTGAGGTAATTTTTTCTTTTTCTAATAGACCGTTACGGTTTTTTTTGTTGCTATTTTTAGATGTGTTTTGCATGTAGTTGTTTCTTGGTTCCGTTAACTACTCGTTGGTTGAACTCTATATTAGTACCTAAGTTAGATAAAATCTTTGTTTTGAAACGAGAGCCATTACCATTCCATTCGTAACTGAAAATGTAGAATTTGTAGATTTTTGTTCTAGACTGGCACAAGCTAAAAAACAATGTACCATAATTTTTTTTTACATCACTGAAACACATTATATCAATCTATAGTATTTATTATATGAAAATAGTGTCCACAAGGCAATAGTTTTGCAATTTTATAATAGCGTTGAAATTACCAATATTACATACATTATTGTGTCAGTTATCTCAAGACAATACGTAAAATAATTATGGCCTCAGGTAATTACTGTAATACCTAGAATTTCTCGCAAGAACAATCGTCACACGTGTTTTGCGAGTCATTTTCTTGATTGACAAGCCGACTAATACATGTTTGTTTGGTTTAGACTAGCCCTTCTTATTTTTGTGTTCATATTTACTAAAATCTAAACACAAAAATAAGAAGTCAAAATATAAAATTGACAGAATGTATGTCTTTTGCTGCTTTTCATACATTTTTTTCGTGTTAAGATATATCAAAACCAAAAAAATATTTCATTTATGAGGCGTACTGCTTTGTTAATGCAGAAAAAGGTAAGTACCTAAGTAACTATAACTTACGTATTGAGTTACAACAAAATAATATCTTGCAAGTTCTATAGGTATACCATAGGTACATTTTAAATAAAAAAAAGTTTATGAAGTATTTCAAATTCGTTTCATTTTCATAGTTCAATTTTATAGCATCTGCTCTAAAATTCTAACTTAAATAACGACTTGTTAATCTAATAGTTATTTTGCTATTCAAATAAGACTAAACGCTATATTTTTACTTGTTCCAGATTCACTCTTATCCGACGCGTAGCGCCATCTATCGGTTGCAAGGTAAGTTCCGCTTTTGTACGCACCCTAAAAATGTCCTTCCATGTTTCGCAGGACTAGCGACATCTACTGACGTATTGCGAAGCTTTAAAAGTTCTTCGTTTTGCAGAAGGGTGGCGTGGCGGTGTCACCTTTATTCAGTTTAGTTGCGTTGATCTGACACACTTTGATCTTATCTTCATACGTTCGACACTCCAAAGTAAAATACTTACGTTTGGTAAAATACGGTTTTTAATCTATATTTTAGATGCAATGAGAAATTTTTGGACGGCCGCCTGTATGCTGCAGTTACGTACGGATTTACTGTCATGCCATCCCCAAAAATGGCGATTTAACAAGACAATATTTGATCGTGGATGTGCTATTTCAAATAAACTTAAGCCGTTTGGAACCACGCCGCATTACACTATCATATGGACTATAAGTGATTGTTTTTATTAGTCCACAGAAAACCTATGATATTCCATTGTAAAATCAATCTGCAAACCACGACCCGTTAGGTTGAACGTTCCGGTTTAAACGATTTATAGACCCATAAGTTTTTCACATCCATTGTTTAGGAGGTAATTTGCCACTAAAAAACCTTTACAATCGATCTTTTATTATTGTAGTCAGCACACGCCTACCAACCTTTTTACGATTGAACGAAAAAATATGTATGTACGGCATCACAATCAATGGGTATTAAGCAAGACAATGCAATTTATTACCGACTTTTATTACTTGATCAACTGCTAAAATATATTTAATGCTACATATAGCCCGGCCAGCAATAATATAATTTTCACAATGAAGTGTTTATTGCTATCAGCGTATGTATTGGTTTCATTGTTCCGCCGTTGAAATAAACGAACAGCTTTTCCCTATTTCTATTATCTGTCAACTATGTTTAGAAACCACAATTGGATATAATTAGATTTACACAATAATTTTAGGTAATTTATTTCAGTTAAATCCAGATCAAACCAGGTAAAAATATACATTTAATTATTCCTACGACATTGAATCTCAATAGCACCCACTTTCCGTAATTGCAATAATAATGACTCTAAGAATGTCACATATTGATGTAACCAGGAAAAAATAACAACAATTTTCCTATAACGCTGATCTAGACTCAATTGTTTACTACAAGTTGTCTAGCTGATCAAGTTTTTAGAAACGGCAACAGAATTCCATTGAATCTGGTTCAGTCACGCCAAGCTAACTAATGAAAAACAATTATATTGCAATCCATTGTCTCACTCTATAACTCTATAAATCTAAGAGAAGCCTTTGACATAGTTGAATGGGCAACAAACATTGTTGCCTGTGAACCTTGTCGCTTAATTTACGTAACAGATAAGTTAACACGTGTACGAAGCAAAGTATAAAAGACTCGTATCAATACATCGATGTTTTGCATCAGAAACTCGCCCCACGGGTGGACTCGCGCAAGGAGCGGTTATTGGACCACATTTTTACATTTCATATGTGACTAATTGCTGACATTATAGCCCTTTATGAAATACATTATTCAAGTTTGTTATTAATAAATCAATATATGGGCAATTGAAGTGTCCAATCAGTAAATAAATAAAGCGTGTTTAATTATTTAAGATAAATCGGTAACATTGTAAAGGTACTGTAAATTTAAGGCCGAAAAAGTATTAAAGCTATCTGCTAGTTAATTTCTAACGCAACTGAGTTTTATAGACTATTATATATATATATTAATGTCGAATTCACGTCACTGAATTGAGTATAGAAGGTAAAGTTACTACTTATTCATTTAAATTAATACTAGACCATATAAGTAGGATATTTAAATACAGCAAATGAGAACATTGTAAAGGTCCAACAACACTAAGGTAGTCAGAACAAAGATCTCTACTATCTCCGTGAATTATAAAAATAGTTAAGTTTATAATTTTCATTTGTTATTATATAATTATTATTATTTATTTATTTTGTTATTGTCTATATATATATATATATTTTTGTTCTCTGTCTTCTTCTTCATTATTATTATTATTACTTTGTATTAGTATTATTTTCCTTCTTTGTGTGTATAATTGTACACCCTCTATAATATTATTATAATATTTTTCACTCTGTCCAAGGTTTGCTGGAAGAAAACCCAAAATTGGGTTAAGCTCGCCTTTTGTACATATTTCATTATGTAAGTTCTTCTAATGGTTTGTTGTGTACAATAAAGAATAAATAAATAAAAGATCTAGATCTAGAAAGAGATTAAAACAGTAAGCTATGAAAACAATATCAATTCTAGAGTAAACATTTAAAACGATCGAAATAAGCAAACCTGTAGAAGCGTATGTCATGATATGGACATGTTATGAGGAGGTATGAAAGTCACATAACTAAACAAGTTGTGAGTATGACTATGGATGGGTATACACGCAAATTATGAGGTGATTTAATTATGTATACCAGCATGACATTCACGTCTCTGCAACGTGTCGGTAGTTACACAATTGAGCTCATCGTCCATCAAACTGTCAACTACAGTTCGCACATTGCACCACGCATTTGCATTGCTATAGGCTTGTTACAAACTAACAATCGAAGATCGAACAGATAAAAAATAAAAATACGATTAACTTGAATTAGACAATATAGTAACACCTGACAGTGCCAATATACAGATTGTACGGTATGAAATAATTCAGTGTTAATGAATTAGGACTATATAACTGAGACTCAAAAAGGTTTTCTAACAAGATCCTTTGTCCGGGCAATGTTTAATGTTTGTGATTTCAGATTGTATTATAGTGTGTAAAACTTCTAATAACAGACTCACATGATGATGTTCAATACAATGTTGTCTAGGATGCAAAATGATTCGTCAATGTATAGTAGACATAATATAGAAATATGAATAAATAAACTGAATGATTGAAAACCTTGTTGAACGTTAGTGTTAGTTGGAATCCTATTTAATAATGTTAGGAGACATATACCTAGTTAGTTATAATATGATCTAGGTATAATAATATTATAGAGAAGATAGAGACTAGATAAACAGGTCTGAAATAAAATCAAATTAAACTTTTAGGATACTAATAAATTATACATGTAAGTCTTAGGTGCTAGAAAAGATAGATTATCTTATTCAAATATTATTTGAGGTTTGAGATATGTATCTAAAAAAACACATTAATTTTAAATTTTTAACCTACTAGGTTAATCTTATTAGAACATTTAAATAACAAACTACTTTATCATATATCATTGTTATTGATCAGATAACATTATTTATCACCAATTATCTGAGTGTGAGCAGTTCTATAAATCATTTATAATTAGAGCCGCACGGATTACCATAACTCAATAATTTAATAAGAGCTAATTATTGGTTTTACTTTAAGGCTATCTTTTACATTCCATTGAATAGTTTTATCTAAATAAGTGGCATTCGGTTATGACCAAAACGGGAATATAAGCCGTTAAGGGTCTTGTCGCAAACAGTTTTAGCACAAATAACTTGATTATGCTTGACAGAAAATCAGTTAAGGTGGCCAGTAACGACTGATCCGTGGAAGTTGATAGTGTGGCCTCGATTTCTAAGGAATTTATAAGGTAAGAGGGAGGAGAGGAAGTTAAAGATATATCGGTCGAGTATATCTAGTTTGATAGTTTGCTGTCTGATAGAAATCAGATTGGGTTTCATTGCAATTGTTGGGCTGAGTCATGGACAGGCCGCAACAGGCCTGATATGATTTATATCTGCGGATAATTTCATAGAAATAGTGTTACAATTGTTATTTATTTGCGGCAATTAGTTTCCTGTTTACCTGAACAGAAGTAAACTAGGGCTTGTTAGTTGCTAAGCACACCTTAATTCTTTTGAATTCTTGCACCAAAAAAAATTGCAGCTAATTTTTTCATTTGGCATGAACTGCTCAAAATTGGACTAAATTGAAACAAATTATCTTAGTTCCAAACAACAAAAATACGAAAAATCCTTTCACCGATGTCGTCTATCACCTTTTCTAAGTCTTAAAATAGTATGTCCATAAAATCTCATATTCTGGACACTTATCAAATATTCAATATCCGTAGTTTGCAAATTAACTGGAGACTCTACAAGTACAGCAGACCACAATTTACAATGGCTACCGTAACCGTTCGATTAGACGTCTAGTTGGTCTTGCACCATATTTGGTTCCGCTGATAGTTATAATGCTAATAAGAACCATACTGTGATTTTAACTATTATCCTTACCTCGTTAGGAACCATGACTTTGGTTTTAGGATGGTCAGTAAACGGCGAGTAGAGGTTATCAACCTCTGCTTTTAAAGATTCTGAAATATTATTAAGCAGGGCAGTATTTTTGGAAACATTGTAAAAATATTTGTCCACTTGGTAGATTTCGTGATCTTCCATTCAGATCTGAATCCTAAATTCTAATAGTACCTATTGCTAAATTTAGATCTTAAAGAAATCACGCGAAAATACAACAAACTAATTTCAATTATAAATAAATAAATATAAATATCTTGGGACAATCTCACACACGGCCATCTGATCCCAAACTAGGCAGAGCCTGTACTATGGTAACCAGACAACTGATAAACATACTTATATATTTCTAAATACATACATAATATACACACATCAAAAGTGTCTAGGGATCAAGCATTTTTATGCGGATTTCTTGAGATTGAGATGTGGCTTTGTAATAAATTTATGATTTTATAAATTTATATGGATCCTTTTTGGTGCATTTCATAATTCGAATCAGGAACTGTGAATCAAATTCGAGTAAAAGATGAAAATCAGCTGTCAATATTTTCCCTATAAAAACATACAACGCATTGAAGACATTATTAGTGCTACTGTTTCCCTACTACTGATTAAAACCAACGTTATTATGGAGCGGCGACGTCATTTAAGCAGGGAAGAAATGCTCAGAGCCGTGGGAATGATAGAAGCTGGTTCCCGGCAACGTACTGTGGCTTTAGCTCTGAATACAAGTCAGAGTGTTATCAGTCGACTTTGGACACGTTACCGAAGCACTGGTACCGTGGCTGAGCGCCATGGAGGACGGTATCGCTGCACCACACGGAGACAAGACCGATACATTCAAATCTTAACTCGAAGAGCTCCAACAATAACCGCCATGATGTTAGCCGTGAGGCTTCATCACTCTTCAGGGAACTTAATTAGCGACCAAACAGTCAGAAACCGCTTGCATGAAGTGAACCTTCATTCCCGAAGACCGCTACGGGTACCACCTATAGCAATGCACGATCGTAGGATTCGATATCAATGGGCTCTTGAACACAGAAATTGGGCAGAAGAACAATGGCGTTTCGTGTGCTTTTCTGATGAGTCTCGTTTTGGTATGAGACCGGATACAAGACGTATACGACACTAGAGAACCCCTGGACGCCAACAGCGATTAAAATCCTGCCAGGAAGTCCATCCTTATAGTGGTGGAACCATCATGGTATGGGCGAGTATTTGGATCGGCGGAAGAACTGAGTTGATTTGGATCAGAAGCAACCTCAACGCTCAAATTTATGCTGAGACGATTGTATCAGACGTCATCGTTCCTCTACAAGTGCAAATCGGTCCCTTATTTCAGTTAATGCATGATAATGCACGACCGCACACCGCAAGAGTTGTAAGACAGACTCTCGCCGCAGCTAACATCAATGTCCTGCCCTGGCCTGCTCAGTCGCCAGACTTGAACCCGATTGAGCATGCATGGGATATGCTACAGAGAAGAGCTCTGCCGAATATGGAGGGTATCCAGTCGCAAGAAGACCTTTTTTTTGTTGTTGCAACGAACATGGGCGGCCATTCCACAGCGTGATTTGGATGAACTCATTTTGAGTATGCCAAACCGATGTTCTTGTGTTGTTAGTGTTCGCGGTAGAAACACGGATTATTAATTGTTTAAGTTACCCAATAAAATTTTAAAGAAAACTGTTATTTCAGTCTTTTTTTCGAACTTTTGTGTTAGTGGTTCAAATGTCAAAAATCCCTTTATTAGGAAAATGGCAAATTTCTTTATTAATGCAAAGGTGACTTGGTTTATCGTTACTGTGACAAACGAAAACACTTTATTCGATGAATCCTTAAAGAAAATTTTAATTAATATCAATCAGGAGAAAAGTTATTGCAAAAATATATGTTGATCCCTAGACACTTTTGATGTGTGTAGATAAATAACACCCAGACACAGAACAAATGATCGTGCTCATCACCCATGTGATAATAAATAGACAATACTATAACATAAGTATATATTAAATAACACATAAAATAACCTATTTATGTACATCGATCTTGCAAAGGAAGGCAATGTAGATAATATTTCTAAACAGATTGACGGAAGCACAGCTGAGTAACCATAATTCAATCATTTTATCTTAAACGGAAATGAATATAAATTGTATGATGACTCCAGCTAGAAGGAATCTATTACTTATAGGAATTCTATTATTATCTATAGACGCATTGAGAATGCTAAGTTTTTTATTTACTTCATTCTTGTTCTTTATAATGAATCAGAGTAAACAAACTTGTTTAGGATATATTATTTTGTGTTTAATTTGTATTTTCTCTGACACCTAGAAATTAATTTTAAAGACAATCGAACGAAAGTTATATACCTGTTATGTACCTTCTGTTGATAGAACATTGAACATTTTTATCATAGCTTGAGTTAACTAGAGATCAAGAAACTGGGCCTTAGTTAATGGTTAAATATATTAAATAATGGAATAATAAAATTAGTTTTAGAACCATTGTATTGACATAAGTTTTGAACGAAAATCTCGATTTGGATATCGACTGAAAATTTTCAAAAAAAGAAATTCACCGGTTAGATACTTGACAGTAGTTCGTTTCTCCTATCAATTTCGATCAAGTCAAACCATAAATGCAATGCAATACAGCATTAGGCATTCAGTGAGCAGTGTCGCCAGTTAATAAATATCGTTTGTATAAGAACTACTGCCAACGAATGACAATCGAGTTGACAGTTAGTGCGAATTTGAATTTTAGTGCGAGCTGTACGTGATAGCTGTGTGCTCATTGTTCCACGGGCTGTTTTAATTGGTTTTTATAACATTATACTGTATTACATGTCTTATATTAAATCACACTATCGTAAAATTCTGTTAACCATAGCTCATCAACTTTTTTTTATTTTTGAAGATGATGAATGATTTTGTAATGTTGCTGAAGTCATCGCAAGGCTTACTTTAGTAAACTGAATTACTTCATCGCGGAAATGTCATCGTGTTGCCTTGAGCATGATGATCAATACTCTTCGAACTAAGAGGTGATACTTAGGTATAATCAATGAGAGAGGACGAGACGCATCCCATAAAACTTCTCAATAACTTGATTGACTTTACAGTATAGTACTTGATCTAGCTCGAAAGTGAAGAAAATTTTTGAGTAGGTATAGTCACGAGTATAAATATGTATACACATAGCGAAATTGTAAAACAATAATTTAACAGGAACTTACCATTAATTCAACTTTTAATAATTTAACAACATAAAATTATAACAATTCTTAAGTCATATATATTTTTGAATTTCAACAAAAACTTCTCGGTAAATTAGTTTTACAATTTCTATCTACTACTATTTACTTACTATCTGTATAAATATTTATGCTCGTGACTGTACCTAATAAAAAAAACAATGATTGAAAAACAAAAAAAAACCCGACTGCGTAAAAAATAGAATAAGTTGATTTTATTTTTGATAGCTTTTGAGAAAATCATTTTTTTTAAGACACAGTATGTCGCCCAAAATGGGTAATTCTAATTTTGTCCTAATTTCATACACTCAAGTGCTACTTGCACAATTAAGACGAAAACTGAAAAACTGAAATCAGTAAAACTGTTTACACTAAAGAACGTGCCAAAGAAATATACCTACATACACTCCAAAAACTTAACCCTTCTGGCGCAGTCGGGTAAAAAGTGAAATAAGTAATAAAACCTAAAATCTGGATAACTTGCATAAATGGAAACGCACCAGCTTATAAGGGCCATTTAGTATGCGCAGTGGTCCTATTACGAGGTAACACTGTGCATATTTGTACCACAGAGTTCCGCATCAGGCCGTTTGCATAGATATGACCAGTAATGCACTTTGTATGGTGAATCAGAGGGTCTTAATGTCCAAGATTCTACAAATCTAGAGTGGAATCCAAAAAGATTGACTTACATTTTTGTTGTAATGACTTCCATAAAGGGACAGAATTAAAATAGAATATGTTTATTGATATTCAAATAATATTTATGGATTTTAGTCCAAATGCATATTACTTCCATAGATATCAAAATTAGAAAATTTGCTCAAATATGTAATATCAAAGATGTATAGCTCTACAAAGGTGAGTTATGTACTTTTATGTCATAAAACTTATAATTTAATCCAATCTTGCAAAAATTTAAAACTGTAGGGTTTTTTAAATACCGTGAAATTTTTAAACAATACAATGCCAGATCCTTACTCATGTTCAGTTTATATCAATATACGATATATTTTTAACATTATGTACGTTTTCTTCACCTTTATTTAGAAGAAGGTAATTAGAACTCTTTCACATTAAAAATAAAGTAGCTTTTAAAAACATAATCTATACTTATAATAAATCTGTAGAAGTGAAAATTCTGTACATTGAAAATATCAAAAAAATTAATGGCGGGGTGTGTTACTAGACCGACACCGAAGCCAAAAATGTGATTAAAAAAATTTTTGTCTGTCTGTCTGTCTGTCTGTCTGTCTGTCTGTCTGTTTGTTCAGGCATCACGCAAAAACTACCGGTTCGATTTCGATGAAACTTAGTATAATTGTTCTTTAATATCCTGGGCACCACACTGGGTAGTTTTTATCCCGGAAAAGCATATACAATAAAAAACAAACTTAATTTTGCGGTTCGATCCCTAGACCCGAATACTGTACCAACCGCAAATAATAAGTTTGTCGTAGGTTACGTCACCCGCAGTGGAGTTCAATAAGGGGCGCTGCACACGGCCAAGTAACTATTTATTAATCTGTGACACGGCTAAGATACTATAATTATTTATCTATACTTTATATATATTATTATAAAGCTGAAGAGTTTGTTTGTTTGAACGCGCCAAACTCAGGAAGTACGGGTCCGATTTGAAAAATTCTTTCACTGTTAGATAGTCCACTTATTGAGGAAGGCTATAGGCTACTTTTCTTTTAAAAATCTATCCCCTAAGGGGGTGAAATAGGGGTTGAAAGTTTGTATGGGAAGTTCGGTATTTTCAATGATAGACACATGAAATATCGTATACGGGTTTCTGAATAGAAATAAATAAAGATGTATTTCAGCGATTTTAAAAATCATCCCCCTAAGAGGGTGAAAAAGGGGTTGGAAATTTGTAGGCATATGAATTGTGTCGTTTTCAAAGATAGACACATTCAATTTCATACAAGGGTTATTAGTTAGAAATAAATAAGATGTATTTCCGAGATTTTAGAAATCTACCCCCTAAGGGGGTGAAATAGGGGTTGAAAGTTTTTATGGGAAGTTCGGTATTTTCAATGATAGACACATGAAATTTCGTATACGGGTTTCTGGATAGAAGTAAATAAACACGATTTCAGCGATTTTAAAAATCATCCCCCTAAGAGGGTGAAAAAGGGGTTGGAAGTTTGTAGGCATATGAATTGTGTCGTTTTCAAAGATAGACACATTCAACTTCATACAAGGGTTATTAGTTAGAAATAAATAAGATGTATTTCCGAGATTTTAGAAATCTACCCTCTAACGGGGTGAAATAAGGGCTGAAATAGTTAGTATGTGAAGTTCATTATTCTCAAAGATAGACAGATGAAAAGATAAATAGATAAGATAATGACCATCTAAGCTTCGATCAATAATAGATCTAAGACATATCTATAATGACAACTCCCGTGGTCGAGTGGCGTTCACTCCGGTTTTTAAGGTGTCGCCAGCTCTAAGGTTCCAGGTTCGATCCCCGGACGGGTCCATGTAGAAAATCACTTTTATACATAGTCTGGAGTTTGGGTATTTATGGTACCTTTTTTGTCTCCGATTCCATAACACAAATGCTTTTGCTACTTACTTTACTTTTATTATTATTTTAACGCCATAATATTAGATGAAAAATTGTATACATTCTCCTTACTTTGAAAATCACAGAATACATCTTTAATACTACTCTTTACTTTACTCGCGAGCGAAGCCGCGGGCAACAGCTAGTTGATAATAAATGTTACAAGTCCACGACATTCCTTGCCAAGAATAGAACAACATGAAAAAATCTTATAAGGGCTAAAGATTGTACACACGAAGTCATTTAGCGAAATGTGTTTTAGATCCTATCGTGTACAACAGACTTTATGATCGACGATTATATAGTACCTACTGTCTTATAATAAAATATATTTTAAGTTGACTAAAAGGTTCAGTAGATTGGAGAAGGAAGTTTTCTTTCCAGCCCAAGATTTATTAGAGTTGTTTTTATCTAGTATTCTAGTGAGTCATCAGAACATTATAATAAAACTTACACTTTTGTCGCCGGCAAAAACACTCAGCAGACAATTGTTTTTTAAAAGTCTGCTTTTTCTAGTGTTATTCTCACACATTCACTTTACTTCAAGGCCAAGATTCCTCCACTCTTTTAAGTTTTCTCTGTTGACGACAACTGCCAATCGTGATCATCATCATCTCCATCTGGTTTCAATTCAAGAAGTCCTATAAAAAGAAAAGGTATCTTGGTGTATATATTGGCGTATAGGTGTCTTGCCACCCCCCCCCCCCCCCTAAAATAAGTTTCATACCTCCAAAAGCTAAGCTCAAGTATCTACACAATATCTTATTATCCATAATGAGATGCACCTGCCCCAAAATCAAATCATCTTTTTGTTTTTCGCGCAAAAAGTCTCGATTTAGAAACAACGCTATGACAAAACTGATCACACCAGACTATTGCCCAAGGCACAAAATCAATCAATATCAGAAAACCAACAAGGTCCCAAGTAAATTACCAAAAGGACCTTGGTTGAACCCTAAGTATATGATGTAGGTGGTTAGATCTTATGACCATAGCTAATCTGTAAACAGATTGGTCGCTTAGCTCAAAGGCACCGGCATTGTGGGCCGATTTTAATTGCGTCTTACCCTTGAAGGTAACTGCTGAGAAACTGGTTTTAGTTGATATAGTAAAATAGAATACTGTTATGTATTAGCTTATAGGTAACGATCCTTAAATGTTCATTAGACGTGGGATTCAAGCTGGACTTAATGTTGGAGATTTAGGAATCTTATTGGCTAAGGAATTGTTAAGCGATATCTTTGGCATCTTGGTTTAATTTGGGCATATAATTATAAATGTATCCAGTTTATGAGGATTAGGATTTAACAGTGGTGGCAATGTTTGGAAATAAACTTCACTCATTCGAATGTTATCAAAACTAGTAAGATTCCTACAAGTAGGAAAATAAACCGTAATATTAGACTTTTTGAATCCTTATTTCAGACTGATGGAGTTTCATGAATAAGCTTAGTTTCCTATTAAGGTTTCTAATGTTAACTACCTCAAGCAATTTATTTGATTCCTTGATTTTGGTAAGGGTTGCAAAGACCTGAACCGATCCCGAAAATTAACATCTTTCCTCTCCAACGCTGTTCAGTGAATATAAGTTTAAATCTAACGGCCCAACTGCATACGCAGTCATTGCACGACATTGTAATACCACGATCACGACGGCTGATTTGCACTATTATAACATGACCAACTTATATCTCCATTAACAAACTTATTACCATTCCATTCTGTACTTTACCGCCTTGGAATAAGTTCTGAGGGTTGAGAAGATAACTGATTTTTTAAAGTTGTTCCAGTATATTACGGTTGGCATTAATGACATTCCAACATTCGTTGACGAGGACTCCCTCACTTCTCAAGGTTATAGAATATGGCACGAGAATACTTAGGTAGCTTTTAATTTAATGAGTTGCCGAGAATTTCGTGTTTCAGTTCTAAGTATGGGGAAACACAAAATTTATATTTATTGTTTTTTTTTAATTTTTCTGTGAAAATCTTAATGTAGTTCACAGAATACATCTACTTCCCAAGTTTCAAAAAATAGTTCTAATAGTTTCGGAAAAAAGTGGCTGTGACAACAGTTGGACAGACAGACAGACATGACAAATCTATAAGGGTTCCGTTTTTTACCATTTGGCTACGGAACCCTAAAAATGATGATCTACTACATTTCCGCCCTTAACTAATCATAACTACTCATCACTAGTTTCAAAGTGCTCCTCGAGGGACAAACAGCTTAACAATGAATGAATTATTACTTATGTATAAAATATCAACAGCCTTACCTCACTTATGACAAAGGACCTTAGTTTATATTATTTACTTCTGAATCACATTCTATGAAACTTGAATCACTACATGATTCATACCTTAATGTACTCGTTTAACAAAAGATTAACATTTTGTGCGGAAGGCGATAGAAATTATTTTCGAAGAATGATTATATGCGTATCGCTTTTATCTCATTATTTTATAATAATTAGCAAGATAAGGAAAATTTTTTTAGTGCTACTTGCAAAAAATTCAAATAGTGCGTAGTTTTTCTGCATACTGAATAATGATTGGTAATATCTATGTACAACCATGAAAAATATTGTTTTGCCCTCCATGGTGAACGTACAGAAAGCAAAACAATTTGATCGTACAGTCTGCAACAAAAGTTGTTACTAAAATCAGTTTTACAAACACCTGAAATACAATAAGTCCATAATTGATTTTTCTACTATCAGTAATGCTTTGATATCGTTATTACTTAATTAGTCGATTTGCCTGTTAGTCTTGTGATTAGTGACCCTGTCTGCTTAGCCCTAAGGTCGTGGGTTCGATTCTCACCCAGGACAAATCTTTGTGTTATAAGCTCGATCATTTGTTCTGTGTCAGGGTGTAATTTATCTATAACATTTATATATTTATAAATATATAAGTATGTTTATCAGTGGTCTGGTGAAGTCTGGTCGCCATAGTGCAGGCTCTGCCTAATTGGGGATCAGATGGCCAAGTGTGAGTTTTCCTGATATATTATTATTATTTATTTGTTTTGTCTGATTGTGAACATTATCATTTTATTAAAAACTAAAAGACTTTTTAAAATCCAATAAAGAAATTCAAAGCTAATTTTGTCTCCTAAGAATTAACAAGAAAACAAAATAGCATCATACATCTGTCATTATCTCATCACTTGAATCTATTCGTAGCAGTTACATCCACAATTACTTATCCACATTGATGAGATTATACCACACGTCATACTAGTCACCATCTCAATCTTTTGAGTCACAAGACAGCTACAAATTATGTTCAAAGACCACACGGTGTTTCTAAGAACTAGTTGCCATAAGTTAAATAATTAAGAGCAATATAATCAACAGTTGCATAGCTTTATTAACCTTCGTTGCAACTTGGGCCGCCTTTCAAATATTTCACTTCACATAAAGACATTCATGTCTCCCTGTTATTAGATTTTAATGAGAGGTACTTATGAAACTTCTTTAGGGTTGTCGCTGATACTATAAAATATCTCTATCGTTTTCTTCAAGTATTGCGTTTTGTGTTTAAGTTTCTCTTTCAATCGCAGTGGTATTCTTTCTGATTAGGACATTTTTTCGCGCTTGTATTGCGCTGCCTATAAGGTTTGCATTATTAAATAGAAATTGCTAGCAAATTTTCCTATAAGAAACACAAACATAAATACTTCCCAATGAAACATGATGCTCAATTAAACAAATTAGCAGAAAAGATACCTACTGCTTTCTAAAATTAACATGATAATATTGATCAACACTGCTTTTTAAAAAAAAAACCCCTTTCACTGGCTACAGATCTTATTTTCTATACAACATGTAACAAAACCCCTGTCGGGTCCAATAAAGGTATTCGTGGTAGTTCATGAACCGTCTCGCATAGGCGGCTTCTTTGATACAAATCTGTAGGTAGTAAGTACGTGAACTTTGAGTCGCAGTCAGTTGTTCAGCTGTTGCCTTGGATCAGTTTTTATTTGTATTTATTTTCACTGGGGAAAAATTATAATCTCCAATCCATTAAATGGCTACGTATATGTGTTTGCAGTACGATACCGAATCATACTCTAGTCAGGGATCGGACAGGGTTTTTGTTACACGCTGTATATATTTAAGTGTGCTCTGACAACCCTAGAGGCTACAGTACGAAACTTGATCCGCACTTAAAGTTTATTAGCTTTGGTGCTGAATAAGCATCTATACTGAAATGTATTTAAATGTAATTTAGAATGTAAGGGCCTTATGTGTTATATGGGTTACGTCTATTTTTGGTTTTAATACCTATCATGAAACCTGATATATGTGTTGAGTTTGCTCAATGGCTAGCTATCAACGTTATTTTGAATTCAATCTTTTGTGTTGTATCTTTTGATGGAATTATTTACATTGTTACAGACATTGTTTTAATAAACATATACTTAAATTAACAAAGTTCTAAGTTACATAATAGTATGTATTTTTTTTATGGAAACACATCTATGTACCCATGTAATGTAGAAAAATATTTATGAGTTAAAATTATTTGCTTGGTAAGAAATATATTTTTAATGTTCGCTGTAAGTTGTAGGATCAAGACAACTACTCGTACGGAAACATACTTGGACATCAGTAATGTTTTACATACAATTTTGATGCATCAATGTTTTCTTTCCATTCCATTTTAATTTCTAGACTATACAATGGATTCATACATCATTAATCACCTAAAATTTACTTTTCAATAATCACTCAACGAGCGTATTTACAAAAAGTCGTGCTACACAAATAAAACATCACACAACAGTGGCTACATCATTATAATTACTAACGTTAATTGAGGTCACATTAATTTAGCTACGGAATTAAAATAAACAGTTCATTAGGTATTAGGGTCATTGCGATCAAATGCAGTTCGTGGCAGGGGATTGTCGGATTTCATTATGACATGTATAAAGTCTTTATAAACAGTTGCTGTGCAGTTTCGGCACAGAATAGAACCATACCTTCTCTACCCGTTTATTGTTCTCCATAAAATATAATGAAGTCTTAAAAATTAAAAATACTAAATCTTTACGGACCCTGTTAGGCACAAAAAATACCTTACTAAACATTTGTTATTACATCTAAATCTTATTCTAACTTACATCGATAAGTTCGTACTTCTACTTCGAATTCGATTCGAGGACCTTTATGTGAAAAAGAACTTGAAAAAATACAAGAAATTACAAAACACTATTTGATTTAGACAATCTTGGTTTTTTTTAATAAAAAAAAAACGTTATTTCTACTTTGCTCTTGTAATTAAGTATGTAATGGAAGTCTTATTATTACACCTAATAATTAAAGGTAGAGTAAGTTATTAAGTTATTAAAATATTCCTTTTTCTTTCAGGTACAGATATCAAAACGTGCACTTCGATTTAAGTCCTACTCAAGGTAAGAAATTTTACTTTTTTATGAAAAGCTAAATTTGATAAATATTCTTCTCTTTAAAAAGTTATTGTTTAAACGATGATTCGTTTGTTTATTTTTTTACCTTACTACAGTTAATGTATCTTCCAATCAACATTTCACCAATTAAAATTAAAAGAAAATCTTCGCGCAAGCAAGTGAAGCAAAAACCTTAACGATCACCTTGCCCTTAATATGCTATATGAAGAATCTCTAACTATCCATTGTCCGTTCTAGATTAATTATTAATTGAATAAACTTGCTGATTTATTCGCGTTAATTAGGAATAATAACTGCCATTACAGTTCGCGATTCTTTTTATTTGTAATTGCTTAATATCGGTGGTTCGTCCGTGTCGGTATTACACTGTCATGGCTAGTTTCATCATCATCATTAACTGTACAATGAGCAGTTAGCGAGAGTTTTATCGTTTAACAAGGTTCGAGTATTGTAACATTTTCAGTGTTATTTATCATTCTGAAGTACTTAATTAGTGTTGCTTTTTTATTTTCATTGGAAAAATAATGGATTTCATCCTTAAAAGAAACCTCAACAGTACATTGTTTTAAATATCTTGAAATTAAATTAACCTTTATTATTTAAATTTCTATAACTTACTCCATATCATACTTAGGGTCTGTTTCACAATCAATAAGTAAAGGTATAAGTACTTAATCAACGAGTTAATTACATAGAGGTTAAATCCTTTCGTAAATTAAAGTGATGATTAACTAATTAATACTTACAAATGAGTGTGCTGGCAACTTTAAGAGTTTAACGTTTCGTTTCAAGGCAAGAGTAATTTATGTGTTCTATTAAATATAGTAATCACAGAATTATCATTAAAAATATTTTTCGTTATGATTATAAAGTATAATAAAGATAAATACATTAAAAAAAAATAGTACAATGTAATGTGAAAGAGTGATTTCACCTTTTATAAAGGCAATGTTTCTGCAAGAATGAAACGCAACCAGTGATCAACAAAATGTCTATGTCAAAACGTCGGTCAGTCAGTAAACGTCAAAAAATTGCCGGTGTTTGGTAAATTATTATGAATTGAATTTATTTTATTATGCTTTCACAAAAATAAAAGTCGGAATCTCATCTTGAAGTCAGTATTGTCATATTTTTCCATATTATTTATACGATACATAAATTATTGAATCTCTACGCGGTCCCGTCATGCGTTGGAAAAAAATCATCAAATTCATCTACAATAAGATCTTAAAATGTCCAATTTAAATAAAAAAAAATATTGTTGTTGATTTAAATCTGCAAATTTCGTATTTGAGGTTATGTTTTCTTACATTTACTTGTCAAGTAAACGGTTACTTGTCAGTGCATCCGATGATTAACTTAATGAGCAGATAAAGTGGTGATTAACCCTACTCAGGGATTGTGAAACGTAAAGAATTGTTTACTGAGCAGATAAGTTCGAAGTAGCTTACTTAGAACTTTACTCAGCGATTGTGAAACATAGCCTTAATCATTACCACTTCAGTGGTTTACTCGTAGAAATTTAACAAACAAACAGACAGATCAACTTTTACATTTATAAATGAATGTTGTTTCCTTATTTGCACGAGCAGATTAATCGTTAAGTATCATACATCTCTGCCTATCCTTTTAGGGTACAGACACATGATACAAAGCTTTTTCTTAAGCGATTAGTGTGTAAGCATTTATTCAAGATTAATATTCATAAGTGCGATCTTAGCTCTATTAATGGACAAAAGGCAAGTCCCAGTCAGTCCATGTCGCGTCCAAGAAATAATTTACATTGACTTGAGTACGGATGCAACTGAGATGGACATTTGTATAATGTCACACTTTGTAATTTATGTCGGTACGTTTGTCAGTTAGTATATTATCTAGATAAAGCTTGAAATAACCTAGATTGAGGTTGATAAGGCAAAGTGAGAGATGATTACAAGAGCTAGGAATATTACGCTAAAACAGGACCTTAGGACAAAATTCGGCTTGAAAAAGGTACCTGGGTCGGCTTGGATGCGAAAGGCGGAGGGCCTGGTGTTTTGGCACAAGTTTAAAGAGACTTAAGCCCAGCAGTGGACCTTGACAGTGAGTTGATAGATAGATATAATTTGATGGGATATTTACCATAACAATAGTTACAGACAGATGAGATAAGTTTCTTTATACCTTTAAAGACTTCCGCAGATAGTAGAAGAGAATTTAATTTCAGTATGATATAAAAGATAAGAACACACAGATTTCAAGCAACCATTTGTTTATCACATATTTAAATATTTGTGCCACGTGGGAATCAAACCCGCAATATGTTGAATTGTAGCAGATAGCATGTACGTGCTTTATACTACTAGACTTATTAGCAGTTCTCATTATTGCTTCCTCTTTAAAGATTATACACTTTTGATGGTACTTTTAAACCTTTTACATATTTCAGACAAAACCGGGATGGTTAGCTGTAGTGAATGCAAGTCAAGCGACAATTACTAAGTAGCATTAAAATTTGTTCTAGGTAACTCAGTTTCCGAGATTTGCGCGCACAGATAGAATCCGGAAAGGCATGCGGCTCGTTTAGTTGGCGATTCTTGTACCATCGGCATAATAACAAATTTCATGATGATATTTTCGTGTGGTTAGTAAGCCTAATTTGACCATATGTCGAATTTTTGAAATCTGGAATTTTCAACAAAGTTGTTTTATTTTTATTTGATAATTTTATTATTGTAGGCAATATGACAATATTAACAAATATTTGGTTGGATAATCTTTACTCGCACCAATAACTTGATAGGACTAGAAAATGTTCATAATATGGGTTTGTATGTTGACCTATAGAAGTAGCAAATAGGACTGAATATACTATTAGACCTATAAGACCCAAAATAGCACGAACTTTATCGTATAATACCTAACCTTCCTCCATTGAACTGGCTCTCTCAGTCTGACAATACAACAATAGCTTCACGGTCATCACTGTTCTGCTGACCATACCGCCTCCACGGACAGCAGCGCAATCAAGATCCCTGTTCGATTGAGTTATGATGACTCGCGAGCGGCGACGGAATGTAACCACATTGGACGGTGCCCTTACGATTTTATCGCCAACAATAATAGATTGTGGCTACTTGGCCCTTGATTGGAAACCGCTGAATGCCCTTAAATTTGAAGAAGGTTTATTTGTGGTAAGAGATATGGGATCATTGGAAACTGTTATTCTGTTATTTTTTTTTTACCTTTTTCGGAGTACTCAATGCCCATTTTTTTTTCGTGGAGCCCAAAATATAACATTACTTAGAAACGGTAATTGCTGATCTACTTCGGCAATTATGTTAGGTGTTGCAGTTTTGACCAGTGATCAGCAAACACGCTATGTTAGTTGCAGTATTAATCTACACCGTAGCCAAATTTATACGTATTAATGAATAAAAAAATTCACAAATGGTTGCTTAATCACTGCCCTTGTTGAGAAGCTGGTTGTAACAAATGAATAATTCCTAATATTTAATAAACTGATCTTACCAGAAATGCTGATGATGAAGATCAGTAACTATTGATAAAATGATATACAAAGCATTCCTAGAGTAATATATTTCTATTACTGCGGCAAGTCAGTCACTAGTCTTGTAAGACTGGCTAATGTACTTAGAACGTAAGTGATAGGCACTCTTGTTGGAAAACAAATGCTTTTGGTGTTATCGGTACCACCACTCACCACAATTTTAAAATTTTATTTTACTTTAAATAAATGACACAAATTTTTGCTAAATGTTCACGAATGTCTTTTGACTCTAATCAAGTCTTCAAAAATCGACCACCAGACTTCCTCATATTAACTCAATAGATACCGTAGTATAACACAGAAATGAAGAGATGAGATGAGCTGCTCAGTAGACGTTAGATGCCAAGTACTATAAGTGAGAATTACTATTTTCTCGTCTTAAGAAAGACTAGAAGGCTGACCGCAAACAACAATGAGGAATAACATTTGGAAAAAGTTAAGCAGAAGAATACTAAATACTTCAAAAAAGTAATAAAACAACGTTCAGTTTACCTAAAACCTGTTTTATCAGCTAGGAACCTAAATGTTCATGTTCTTAAATACCACGCAAATTGTCGTTATAAGTCATTGGTTACCTTTTCACTGGACTTGGTATCTGATCTTGTTAACAGCTGTTTACTAGTTTAATGTGGCAGAGACCTTGACATATTATTTTTATCTTGTCATGTCAGTCTGATGCCGCCCTGCGAGGAATTGGTGTCTTGTCAACTGATCAAGATTAAGAGATGGGCATTAATCTTGAACTAAAATGGGTGTTTGTGCTATAAGGGTCTGGTTCTTCATTATTGCGTTCTATACTAAAAATGAGCAGGGGGGTTACTCTCCAAGTTCATACAAAACAACGTGGCATAACGCAGATTATGGTTCAACAATCTTGGCTCGCCAAATCTTTTTGTGTTCTGAGTGTCACCGGGTAGTGTTCATTATAAACGTTTTGGGCCATTTAATAGAATTATTACTTTAAAAGTAAGCAAGTCGGAAGAGCCCTTGTACATGTTAATCGTTTAACGTGTACAAGGGCAAAGCGGTTAACGTGCACGTCCATAATTTCTTCCACAAGTGTCGTTTTCGTGCTTGAAGAATTTTGATATTCATATTTTATTCACCTAGCTTCATACAAATAATATCCAAGAATCTATGGATGCTAAATGCTAATATTCGTTTTTATACGTGAAATTTGCCCATGCAGGCAACTCCCAGGTTTTTACTTGGTCCAGTACCAAAAATGTAGATACTTATTGGAGTAAGATTTCAAACCAGAAACTTATTGAAGATATATATTTTTTTCTTTATTTATTAAAGAGGGTTTAGTCACATGGTGATTACGACACCCTTGAAGATATTTTAATAGCAGTATACTTAACATTGTAATAAGTCCTATTACAATTTTAAGTAGGTATACTGCGTAAATCTGACTTCGCCTTTACGATCATATCAGCAATTCTGGATTGTAGATACTTATTTGATTGAGACCAGCTTCCACTAATGATAAGCCGTGTTCCGTGTTCGCTGTTGTGCTTCTTTGGATAACTATATGTTTATCGGTCCGAAGGTTTATTCTAGCGAACTGTTTTTGGGGTAAACTTAAAAGGGTCACAACTAATTTGTAGGAAACAACTTGTCCAAATTTTGTGACCAATCGTTTGCGACTCAAAGTTTCTTTTCGTAATTATATTTTCTCTCCTATTGTGTGATCCAGAAAAAGTATTTCTGGATCACACAATTGCTTGTCCCATGCGGGGATCGAACCCGCAGCACGTCGCGTACCGTGGTAATTAGCGAGGTGACCTATTACCACTCGGTTGACCGTGCAGTCAAATAAATAAATATATAAATATTTAATTAAACCATTCCAATATTTGTCTCAGTATCTACCATTATTTCTATATATTTATATAACACTATGAAGTATGCAAATCAATTAACAAAATTAATTGCTAAGTCTGAGCTTAAACAAAACCAAATTAAGTGTATAAAGTTACAACTGTTTTGGACAACTATTTCATTCGACTTTTACTCAGCCTTGCAAAGCTAACAACATTAAGACTGTACCTAGGTAATATTATAGGTCTACCTTGGGTTAGGACCTAGACCAGATTTATATCTATCTAGATAGTAATGTAGTCAATAGGTAATTAGGTCTGAGTCACACAGATTGGCGTTGATTCGAGTAAGGCCTTCGAAAACTATTGGTTTTGATCCATGTGGGAGATTAAACGTGTGTACAATACCAAAAGTTTTGATACTAGTATATGTATGTTAGGGGAGAGGCTCGTGGCTAAGTGTAAGTCGTACGGTTTGACCGATAATAAAGGTTAAGCCGCGCTCGCCGCGGTTGGTCCGTGGATGGGTGACCATTTGTAAACGTATCGAGACCCCTCCGTGCCTCGGAAAGCACGTTAAGCCGTTGGTCCCGACTGTCATACAGTGATCTTTGATAGTCGTTAAGTCATTACAATTCTGACAACCAGTCTTACTATGGAATACTGTATTACCTAGCAATAGGTTGTGGAGGTCAGATAGGCAGTCGCTCTATGTAAAATACGGTATTCAGCTAAATCCGGTAAGACTGGAAGCTGACCCCAACATAGCTTGGGAAAAGGCTAGGCAGAAGATATGTATGTTAGGGAGATATTTCCTAAATAACATCTTCGTCATTTTAAGTATTATCTTCTTGACTCTATTTATCCCATAAAAAATTATGACGCACTCCACTTGCAGAAAAAGAATACCTATAAAATTAAAGAAGAATATGTCCCGGTACATGTGACGCAGGTAATTCCATAACTTTTTATTGGATATTTACACGTTACACACGACAAGAAATATAATGTGCAAAAGCAAAGATTTATATATACATATCTACTTCTTCTTCTGCCTAGCCTTTTCCCAAGCTATATTGGAGTCGGCTTCCAGTCTTACCGGATTTAGCTGAATACCGTATTTTACACGGAGCGACTGCCTATCTGACCTCCACAACCCATTTTACTGGGTAATACAGTATTCCATAGTTAGACTGGTTGTCAGAAGGCTTAACGTGTTTTCCAAGGCACGGAGGGGTATCGGTGTGTTTACAAATGGTCACCTATCCACGGACCAACCGTGGCGAGCGCGGCTTAATTTTTACTATCGGTCAAGCCGTACGGCTAACACTTGCCACGAGCCCCTCTACATAAGTAGATATACACCTACATATACATAAAGTTATAATATTAAATATCTGAAGTGTTTGTTTGTTTGGTTGAAAGTGGGAAGCGCAAGAACTACCTACTGGTCTGATTTGAAAAATTCTATCAGTTTTAGATAACGTAGCCCAATAAACAAGAAAGGCTATAGATTACTATTTGCCGAGATAAACGACGCCCACGTGGTCGGAGCTGCAGCAAAACCAAGTCTTTTATATTGTTCATAGTTTTCAATATTATAACCTATTTCTTTTTTATAATTTTTTTAAGACCTTTATTTTTGTCGTCCGGGAGCAAGATCATGTAGATTACGGTTCAGAACTGGATTACCAATTACCATTTTTAAAAGAGTAACCAATGGAGTTTCTTGCCGGTTCTTCTCCATAGGAATGACATTTTGGAACCGCGCAACTTTAGTCATTTTACGTTTCGAAAGTGCCTGGAAATAGGCACTTGAAATTAATATATTTTGATTTAGTTTGATTTGTAAGGCTCAGGGCACTAAACATTTTTGGCTCTGGCTAGCACAAGGACTATGAAGGCTGATAATGATAGAGACTTTTGTAGAGTTCTTACAAAAAAAATATGGAGTCCAAAAATATATTTAATAAGAAAAAAAAAAAAAAAAAGAAAATATTAAGGAATATAAAATATAAAAAAATGGTATAGGTTATTGAAGAAGCGGTAGCGGCTAGGGCATCAGAGTTACGACCACGTGGTCGCGGGTTCGAATCCCACCCATTGCACTACCTACGTGAAACCACATATCACAAGCTTAGCACGAGGGGTTAACTAGTAAAGTTAAAAAGTAACTAGTAACCTGCGACCCACATTGCTAGCAAACTTTTTTTTTAAATAATAAAGAAATATAAGTTTTGACAGTTTGCATATACTTTAAAGTTGGTAATATTATCATTTTCGTCAATAATTTCCAAACCATTATCCTTCACGGGTCGTGCAACCAGCATTGTACCAATTTGTTTATTTTATCTAACAAGAATACCTTAACATTTATTATTGATCAGTTACTGGCGCCTGAGCTTGTCGGCGCAAATCAGTATTCTATTATTCCATGTACAATTAACTAGTTCGTTTCATGGCTATGAATATTTTAATGTAGCTTAGTCTAGTATTTTAGGATAAATCGCTTGATAATCCAGACTTAAATTCTTTGAAAGGTTAAATACCGCGTTTGCGATAAAAAAAAGTATGTATTTTTTTTATTTGGTTCATCTTCATAACCTCACTGTTTTGTTAAATTGAAAGAGCAATAAAATCACTTAGATCGCAAATTAAAGTAATAAAATAATTCTATTAAAATCACAAATTGCTTTTAGAACATTACTTCCATAGTAAAACTATAATGGCCAACATTTAGAATTAACGACAACGAAACACGAGTTATATAAATGCGTAAAACAAAATGTTATTATTGACTTGGATCATTAAATTAACTTACAGGCAATTTTTCTTACTACCGCTTCTAGTAAATCCGGTTGTCACCGACCAAGCGGCTCACAGCGCCCCCTGCCGGGAATCGCGACTACGAGCGCAAATAAAATGCTAATTCGCCAAGTAAAATCTGTTCTGATTAAATTTTAAGTAGACAAGACAGTTTTTTCCTTAACGGCTTAGGGCCGGTTCTATAATTAATACTCAGTCGCAGTATAAACGATTTAATTAGGAAAACAGCATGCAACCCGTTTTACAAACGGAAAATCCAGCGTACGTTAAGACGCGACATACAGCGCAACACTGTGGCGAATAGACGAACTATATACCCAGAAAGCAACCCCTTTCTCTCAGTGCTGCCACCCTTAAAGAGAAAGTTTTCGCTTTTCCATCCTAAAAGTTCCGCTATTGCCCGCTAGGTGGCGGGGACCCGGAGCGTCCCGAAGCATTCGCGTCACACCGCATGCATGTGTGCGTGACAGAGCGAGACCGCGAGTGAAAAATAAAAAAGGAGAAAAATAGACAGCAATATGTGTGTATACAAAGGCGTGGTTACGTGCATGCAAGCATTTTTTTTATCGCAAAAATGGCCGGAACTTTACACATTTTGCATTAGACTATAAAGTCGCAACTACATTAGACGCGCTAGAGCTTGAACTCTACGTAGATGTGATAAGGTTGAAAATGAAAAGTGGGCTTTGTTCGAATTGCGTTTGGAGGCTAGAGTGTAGCAAAATAATTGGCGTCACCAGCGTCGCGGCGTCACTAGAGAGAGAGGACATAACATAGCTAGCGTCGCGTCGGAGCGGTGCCTACCGCCGACCGTTAGACGGAGGGGGATGGCTAGTTGGCAAACGTGCTCGTTAGACAGAGACATAGCGAAAAAAATGACCGAAAAAAGCTGTTTTCATTAAAGGTGCGCGCCGCGATAGAAATTACAGAAACATGGGCGCGGTTTAAAAAATGTCAGGGGCGCCTGCGCCCTCGGTAAAAAGCCGGTGCGGAAGTAAAGGGGGAAAGAGACGTTGTTAGTGGGCATTATGTGACGAGTTGCAGTGGCGAAGCGCGCCGCGAGCGGTCGCCACCGGTGCGCGCCAACAAAAACAATAACCGCTAATTATTGCGATTAATAAGCGAATAACGTTCGTGAACGCCAACTAGTGATGGCCGATCAAATCGCTAACTATTTTATACGAGTGCTGCAGTGTTTGTTCAAAGTTGTTTCATACTTTTCGAAGGTAAATATTCGGGTTAAATCGTCGAAAATAACCTTATCGAAGTTAGTGGGCGAGTGAGGGCGATGTGTGGCGATGTCGTGTTGTTTGTTCAATATCGACTACAGCGATGACGGTGCTGTTTTCCCGCTAAAACTGGTAATGAACGATTTCAAGAGCGCCTTTTTCTGTGCCTTTTGTTGAAGTGAAAATGTTATAAAAACGTTCGACAAACTGTGAGAAACTACAACCAATGTTACAAACAATAGGAAAATGCAAATTTAATGTTAATCATTGGTGCAAAAGGAAAATTTACGTTTCAAAGCAATAGTGATGTAGGCAACATAATATTTTTGACAGTAAAAATAACAGTTACTAAGAATAACTCCAAAAGTATGCTTATTACGCAAGAATGAAATTAACTCTACAAAATCATAATCACAAAAATATTAAAATTCATAGAAGATAATAAGCAATATCATATTTTTCTAAGAGCCTAGATATATCACACAATACTATGGACACAATCTGCTCTTATTTACATAAAGGTAGGCACTAAAAATTAATATAATCCCTAAATACATAGAACACTGATAGCTAAAATCTTATCTGTTTTAAGTATTTTCTTTGTAATTATAGTAACAAAAATATGCCATTTAGTTGTCTATACGCTGTTATAAACAGGAATGATTTGTGTGTTCGTAACGAATAAATTCAAAAACTAATACACCGATTAGAAATAGTTATTCAAATAGCTACATAAAGAAAAAAATCTATCTTCTAAACTTTCCCTAAAAAGTTTTAAAACAAATTAAAATACTTAACACTAAATAAAAAAGAAAATACGAAAGTGCACACAAATTTTAAATTTAGAATGCTAGAGATGAGTAAGAATTATAATAAAATAGCAGTTAAAATAACAGTTATTTTATTGCGTTATAAAATCACAGGTGCGACTTCACAGATAAATAGAAAGTCATTTTTATCGGTAATAAAATGTGACATTGTACTTAGGGAGACAAATAAAATATGTTTATCACGGATGGCAGTGTCGCAGCGTATCTCACTGATACGTTGTCAGGTGAGACGTGATACCTATTATCGTGTTAAAAAACCTCTTGTGAATAGATATTTCTTTTGACTTGACAAGCTTCAAGTTATAGTTTTCAATCTCTTGATACTTTGGATTGTAGAGTTCTTTAAATTTCCAAAACTATAGAGAAAGTAAAATTAACGTTTTCAGAAATGTTGTTAGTTTTCATGACATATTGCTTTCTTCCTAAATATCGCAATAAACAAAAATTTTATTGCCATATTTAATTTTTTTCTCTTTTTTTTTCTTTTAATATGTGCCACTAACTGGAGACTTCTGTTTTCATGCAAAGGCTATTTACATAAAGTAAGTATCTACTCAGATATTTAGTATTTAAGAGTAGTGCTGATGCAATTTTAAGGCATAACATTTTGTGAAGTCTAATGTGGATAGTTATATGTAGATTTCATGTAGAGACAGAAAAGTCAACTTATTATATAGATGGAAACTATAATTTCCAAATTTATACCAGCTAAATTAAAACAGCCGAAATTATTGTCGCTTGAACAATTTGAGTAACGATAATAACTTAAAATCCATAATTATGAGTCTATGTAATCCTTAATTGTTGATTTGATAGATTAGGTTCCTCGATTATGCTTACTGTTACTATGAACGTTGCTTATCCAATCAAATGAATTCAAAATCGATCATTCCACGATGCCTGATTAGCAAACTGTATTTCTGTTATTTTCAGCAGAGCATATCAGATTATGTGCATACAGAAATAGATATATTATGAGTTTCTTCGTCGTTATTATTACTTCTTATATTAACCAACTGCTTATCTGTTAGCATCAGTGATTTCGTAATTATTGTTTAAAACATAAATGTCTCTGTATAAAAGAACCGATTTGATGTAAGCCCGCCATTAACTTAGACGATCGTATAACATGTACAGTTGTAAAATCTAATTTAAACAGATGGCTTAATGGGCCTGTTTGGTCAACTTTCAAAAGATTCTCATCAGCATACTAATTAGGTTTATTACATCGATACCGTAAGGGCCTCGGCTTGGCCAGAAAAAGTCATATGAATAAATAATAAATTGCCCCTAACAACACCTGTGTCCACATCCACACACCGCAATGCATTAAATCATTCTAAATTTCCAACAGCATAAAAATCTGCTTTTTAAAACTTCGAGATAAACCAGTCGAATAAACATAAAACTGGCTGGTTGGAGGCGACTAGTCACTCAATGCCCTCTAACCAATAGAAATTCGTAAATTTGAATTTTGAATTGCGAACGTGGGCCCGCATGTGGGTGTTCGTACTTCCATTACCAACTGTGTAAACGATATTCTCTCTCGATTTGATTATCAAATTTTATTTGTCATAACAGAGCTTACACGAAAAAGGTCTTTAAACTCAACATTACTTACCATTTGTTCTTATTTTCGATACTTGTCCCGAAAAGGTCCTTTTTAAAGAGGCACAAAGTTTGTAATTTAGGCACATTCAAGTAATTCCTATTGTTTTGCAACGAATTTTACTTTCAGTAATTCTGAAACCCATTTTCATGATTTTGGACATGTTACTATGTACTTATGGCTATTTTGTGTTTCTGATTTGATCCAAAACTGAACTTAAAACTAGAAAAACCAAGTCTAATTTCATTTTTGCTTATATCTACTATCTGAATTTTGATCACATAAAATTGCTACCTACTAATAACCTAACCTAATATTACAGACCAAGTTTAAAAATTAACATCTCAGGTAGAAATGTGAGCTTTGATATCGAGTAAATTAAACCGGACGATATTCACTGATCCGTGAATACGTGTCAATTAATAATTTTCAATGTCAGATGAGCTGGGGCATTTGTACGCCACATGTTGTATTCGTAGCGTGGACGGCTAAATTGAAAGAGAATGAAACAGAGCCTCTTTTATTTAAATTTCAAGACAGCACTTCTCATCTACGTGTACTTACAAAGTCTGACACTATGCCACTATTGCATCGGCCCAGCGTTTAAAGACACACATGCGTTACGCGGCTCAACTACCGATGATCTTTCATCCTTGTCCACCACGCGATAGCTCTAGCCCCCTCTCTGTCTACACGCACGATCTGATGTCGGTCGCACGTCGCGGTTCGGTCATCACATCCCTCAGCTCCTATACCTATCGCATAGGAGCTAGATTGGCGCGTCGCGTATTCAAAATAGGAACGTTAGTAATGGAGTGCTGTACGGTGGGGTGGATGTGTGCGTGCGAGAGAGCCAGCGACCCTCCCCCGCGCACCGCCCCCGCGCGACGCCGGCCGAGCGAGTGGCGCGCGTTTACACAATCCGTTGGTTCGGAGCGCGGGTGACACTCGCGTCGGATGCGTGGCCGTGCCGTCTTCTTGTGACGACGATCAACGCGCGAACACGTATCGTCAATTGTTTTTTTTTAACATCTTGAAACTCATACGAGTTTAGCGCGCTCTAAGCTGTTTCGGAACTTCTTATAAGAAACCACGTTCCAACTTCAAGAAAAAAAAATAGCAAGTTAGGATATCTATTACTTTTTAAATATTTTAGTGCGGCTTTTAGTGATTGGAATATAAAAGAAAGAAAACTTTATAATTTTATAAAATAATAAGATTTTCTATTTTATTCTGAAAAAGAGTAACTTACAAAAGAATCTAAAGGAACTGTTATTAGTCTACTGTGAAAATAATATTTCGTAAGTGACGATCAGTGGAACAGTGTCATTGGAACATCAGGCACAATTCGTAGTGATGTCATCAATAAAAAAACTAGTTTTTTTTATCGCTACAAAACAGGTGAGTGTTATAATTTTATTTTTATTCTATAATAATATTAACTTTACAATATTTATAGCAAGTGTTTTAATAACAAAACGTTCCGACGGGCTGAAAAATGATTAGGTATAGCACAACTTTTTAATAATTTATAGTTTATTGAGTACTACTAACAGGTATTTTAAATGTTTTATAATAGTTAACCGTTTAAAAAAGTGACACAGTAAAAAAGACGTTCACTTTAATCGACGCCGCACGCAGCCGTTTTTATGAAAACTTTTTTGTCCAAACTATAACAAAAAACTATCCGATGTGTTTGTAAATGAATTACATCGACCGTAAAAAACAGTTACCAAATACTTAAATTGTTAGCCTGGCAACATTTTTTATAAATAATAAAAACGGGAGACTGACGTTTAACAATTTTTATTAAGGTAGGTTTGTGTAGCAACAGAAATATACTCGATTTTTTTACAAAAATATCCTCGCTTAGTTTTATTTCGTTTAGGGAAAAAATACGCAGTTATCAATCCGCGTAGCAACAGTGAAGCTAGTGATAAAACAGTCACATGTTTTTATCACGCTTCTACGATTTAACATACCTATCCGTGCCCACTGCCCTTATCATGAACAAATAAAAAAAAGTACTTACCTACTTACTTACAATTTTACATTTTAATTCACATACTTTTTAACTGTTTCTGCCTAAATAAAATAATTTATAAATGCAGTTGAAGTCCAAAAAAACGTATGTTTTAATCAGTTTTTTTTTCTGCTATTTTCATTGTTGCTATGGTGCTCTTCACTATTTTTATGTTTTTTCTTAATCAGTAAAAGTAAACAAAAACTTAACAAAAATGTGTTTGAGTAAGTATATTTTTATCTTGTTAGGTATGCAAGTAAGTTACGTAATCTTTGCCCCTTATTATCTCTTCACCTTTCAACTTATCGCTATGTTTTTGCTAAAAGGTGATTTTTATATTATTATTCTCGTTAATAAATTCTAAACATAGATGTTATAATGATGATATAAATGCTAATTTTAAACGATAGCACGTCACTCGTTTCGTTACAGACACAGAATATTGTTTTGTTAGCTGTTATAACTACACGTTGTGCCTTATCTATGTTGCTAAGGCGGATTCCGCCAGTATTAAAATCCAAAACTTAACATACTAAGTCACAAATCAACTGTTCGTTGTAGGCTCAAATTAAGGAAAAAAAAACGTATGCATTAAAATATATGGCAGCAAGTGTAGACAGTTCCTATGTTTGTTACAACCTATTATTAACGGTCATCAACGAAAGGCTAACACTCAACAAGATAATAACTATTTATAACTTATGAAAATAACAGCTAATGTCACAGTGAAAAGTAACAGTTAATAAACGGGTTTCAAAACAACACTAGGTGTGCGCTCTAAAAAAAAGTAATTTGAGTTCCCAATTCAAAAAGTAATGGACTCAACACTTTCACGTACCAAATACCTACCTACGGATAATAACAGCATTACTTTAACATCTGTTTTGGTCCCAGTACACGAATTTCGAAACGTAACATTCCGGTTATTTTTTTACAATTTTGTGGTTGACGGTACTGCGCCGAGATATGCAATCGTACGCCCACATGTATATGTTTTTATCTGGAAATAATTTGGGTGTGTTGCTCGAAAAATAGCGGCTATTAAAAGATTGTAAACGCGGAATTATTAATTTAGTTTGGCCCTCGGCAATCTTTTATTTATTCGGCCTTAAAGCTTATCGTGACTTCGTCTTGGACGTTATCTTTTGCCTTTAGGCGTTCTTTTTTGAATTTGATCGATTTTAGTTTATGAGCACGGTTGGTGAAGTTAGGCGAACGGTAAAATAAATGATTGATGGTAGCGCGCTAATGGTCAGCCGAGTAATGCCTGGTAACTCCCGGTAACGCCTGGAAAGGTACGGTAACGTCGTAAATAAACCATTGTAGGAGTAAAACAGCCGACGTGTAGAACAAGACCGAAACGCGCAAGTTTTTGTTCATTTTTAACAAACGTTAATTAGACAATTCATCTCGGGTCTGACGTTGTAATAGGCGTACTTACGTTAAATCGAATCAAGTTTAAATGATTACCAAGTAAAGTATATGAAGATATAAATCAGATGGTCGTTGGTTGTTATTAATATCTGTATGCCTCGGGGGACATGCAGGATCGTTAGTCTCAAAGTGCGGGCCAGGTTCGATTCCCGGCCACTAATTATTATTTATGAGTAACTCTTATCTTTAGCCAGCGGCTGCTAGGAAGTGTTACGGAATGTTGGAAGTTTATTAGTTTTGTTCACGAGTAATTAATGCAAGTGCTTTTTTTTATATAACCAATAAGAGACGAGTTTGCGATTTCGATAAGAATGTGTGTAACATTGTACCAATTAGTATTTAAATTACACATTTATTTTTGACAAATTGATATAATTTTGTTCAAAGTGTTGCTTGATATGATTGCGTGGGAGGTCATTCACCTCGCATCGCATCGGGGTCAATGCACTGTTTCAAGTGAATACAATACAACGCTGAAAACTGAAACGTTTTGTAACCGAATGGAAATAAAATAACATGTCGCATTAATATTTTATGAAAAGTTACATTTGAATAATAAGTTTACCTACTGGGTTTTTAGGCTTAATCTAATTTGGAAATTAGTAATATCCATCATAACTAAATGCTATACAATTTATTAAAATATTTATGCCTCATAGGTATTTAAATTAAAAATTAATAAAAATAATTTAATTTTAATTAAAGCGAAAATAAGAGTTCCTTTGTAGCACATTGTATTTCTAGGCATAGGTATCTAATAACTAAATGCATTTTATTTTAAAGTATTTAATAAAAAAATAATAATAAAGGCTTAAGGGAAATTTTCGACTAAGTAAAATCTTGAGGTAAATGTAGAGTCGATTGGTAATCTCTACAAAAGAAGGAGATATTATAATATTTTCACGGATTATTTTAGGAATATTAAACTTTGTTAAGCTTAAATTATAGTTATTAAATTAATATTTAATTTAACAATTATTTTTAAACCTGTTTAGGTATTAGACATTAAATACCTTTGCCTCATTTAGCCCAAAAAGGCAAGATAGCGTATAAGAAAAAAAATGTGTAAGAAAACTGATAATTTTAGTGATAGTTTCATATTTTTTTGCATTATTTTAAACTATTTAAACAACAAGGTTTACGTATCATTTGCTTAAGCGTATTTTCTGTGACGTAAATTAAATAAATTAGGTATAAACCGGTCACATCAATTTTACTTACAAACAACTTTATTTCTTTAAAATAGTCTGGCGGGCGGCCATTTTGTCGCAATTAAACGTAATTTAGGACAATTTATACATGACTACTTTTATCTTTATCTTGTTTGTATGTTTATTAATACTTATTTAATTGTTTTCGTCGTAAATAAGTTACTTTTGTCCTTGACATAATGAACTTAGGAATAAAAATAGAATTATGCTTTTATCCGAGATGACCGTAATTTTATATTTTTTAGGTTTTTATATTTAAGTTTTATTTTCAAACTTAGTTTTAAATAATTCTATACCAGTTTTAAATTAAATTTGCAACATAAAAGATAGATTGAGCATTTATTAAATTGTTTTTTTTAAGCCGTCTAATTTTAAGTCCGGTTTCGGTGAAAAACAAAGTTAACATAATTCCACCCACAACAGGCAATTTTGTGTTGAAAACAAAAACACATTTGACATTCAGAAGTAGGTACTTAAGTAAAAAGGTTAGATGCAATTTACCAGCATTTTATTATTTTGCGATTTATCGAAAAAACTGCGTAATAAATGAGTCAGAGATACCTACCTGCCTTCTGTTATTATTTAAAATCGTTGGACTTAAGTATAGCAAAAAAAAATGCAACTCTTTAAAAACTCTTATCTTTTTTGCTAGCCGATTTGTTCCTTCGTTTCCTTACTTTACACAGTAGCAGCATAGGTATTATTATATACATTTATCTTTACATATCTATCTAATAAAACACTAAACCTACAAGTTTGTAAAAAATGGGAGACTTGAACATTTAAAAAGTACCAACATAAAAACACTTATTTACTTTTTGAATTCTCTACACTATTTGTTACTGGCCATTCAAAAATATGCGTCGACAACATTGTTTCCCGCCTACGCGTACCTAAATAAACGTTAAAAAATGACAGCATGAGTCCATGTGGTCGCAATATGTATATTTTATGAGTTGCATTACTCCGCCTCGAATTCAATAATACAACATGTGTTACGTATTTGATTCCTGTCGAGTTTCTCGTCTCAGGGTCAGATTTCTTGATATAAAATTCGAAACAAAAGTGGGTCCATTTTGTTTTATAAATTGACGCCCCTTTTTATGGTCCTTTAGGCTTACGCCTGTATTTTTTAATTTAAAGTTTGATATAATATTTTTTGTCATAATCAAAGATTTCCACACACAAATCAAAGGATTACAGATATCAAAGTAATAAAAAAAGCCATTTATGGACACAAGAAATAAAATAAAGCTCATAATAACGATTACATATACAAATCGATTTAAATTTTCAAATCATGTCAAGACGGCGAAATTGATGTTCTTTTTTTAAAACTCGCACCCACCATAGATGAAAAAATGTTATTGTTATAAATCTGAATGTTTTGACTCAAGTCTTTACGGATAACTGTTTAAACGTGTGTTATCTAGTCTATGGTACAACAAACATAAAACTGTTATATTTTGTGAACGACAGTTTGATAAATACATGTGTTTCTTAATACAATAAATCGTGTTATAGTAATTTTCCCATTTAACGAACATTACATTTAATAAATTTTAATGCTGAAAAAATCCACTTGTATTTTCCTTCTACATTTTTATTAAATACCTATTACAAAAAAAAACGTTTAGAACTACATATTTGAATCTTGGAAAAAAAGAGACAAAGAGAAAAGGAGAGCTTATAGACATGGATGTAATTGATAATGCTAACTTAAAAAGTGTTAAAGAACCATTTTAAATACATTATAATACCGGCCTATAAACGTCTTACTGCTGGGTATAGGCCTCTTCCCATTTGAGAGAAGGAAGAAGCATTGATCACCACGCTTGCTCACTGCGGGTTGGCGATTTCTGATTCCAATTATTTGGAATCCAGATTTCCTCACGATGTTTTCCTTCATAAAATGATGTCTTAAAATGATTAAGAAAGTACATAACTTTGAAAAAGTCACATTGCTATTTGCCTGGGTTCGAACCTGCAACCATGTGCATGCAAATCCAGTCATTGAACCGCTAGGCCACCACGGTAAATACATTAGATATAAAATTAATTAAGTTTTATGTGTGCCAATGTCCAAAGGGGTAAAGAATTTATATAAGTTTACGGCACATTAATGAAGATAATTGTGATTGAGAGTGTTTTTTAGTTTATTATTACGTTGCTAATAAGCGAAGAATCATGTCTAATAACGCTTTCAATCACAGCAATCAATGAAAATAATTGCCTTAAAAATGCAGTACAAAAAACATAATAAGATATTATTTCTTACAAAATAATTATTGTGTTGACTATAATTAAGAAACTATAAATTAAAGAATAAATTTAAAGGCACAATCGCTATTTACCTTTGCTAAAAAAAAAAATATTTTTTTTTCGTTTTTACGTCATCGTTACAACAACTGTCATCGCCTTAAAAGCTGTCATTTTGACATTTATGATGTGTAAGTGTAACGTCGTAATGTGTACCTAGTTTTAATTTTAGGACCTGAAAATATAAAGATGTCACAGTGCAATAGTTGAGTAACTTTGACTGTTATAATAATATGCTGGAAGTTTATTTTTCTGTTAACAAACTGATAATTTTAATTTATAAATAAGGTGCGCTGATTATAGGTATTGATGTTTATTACAAGTAAAATATATTGCCCAATAATATAAAATATGATTGTTTGGTTGAAAGCGTTAATCTCTGGAACTAATAGTCCAAGCTGAAAGAAAATTAGTGTTTCATATTTAATTTATCGAGGAACGCTACTTTTGCCGCGATAACCGCTTCCCACGCGGGTGAAGCCGTGATCAAAAGCTAGTTAAAAATAAAATAATTCGAACAAATCCTTAATTTCCGTTTTAAACGGTTAGTACTAATTGAATCAATTATAATTGATTAACGTTTTAGTTTCGGTCCATTCTCAACTGCATTTTACCTACATTATTAACTAACACTAAAAAAAGTAAAGGTTAAAAAGGTTATTTGCTTGCAGACCTGTGCACAAAAATATGCAGTATGAAAAAAAAAGTGGGTTGTATGAACTAATATCCTAACAAATAATGTACCTATGTATGTAGAAAAGAAACTAAAATGTAACTATACAGACTACAGTACCTTTTATAAATTAAGTAACATACAGATTTTTATATACGTTAAAAACTAATAATTATCATAATCATGTTCACGTTTATACTGAACTAGCAGAAGTCCCGGCTTCGCACGGTCAGCACAGTAATATTTGCCTACAATTATTATTACTCCTGATAAAATACAAAAACCTTCGTCTTGAATCAATTTTTCTAATAGCTGCCTGTATTGAAAAATGTACCTTGTAGTACCTACTTTAAAAGATCTAAGCGAACCAGCCGAGCGATTCCGAAAATGACCAAACTCACCTCACCTCTCACACTCACTTCACTGCTTACATTACTTGTACTTTTCACCGTATTCTGAAACTGCACTCAAGTTCAAGTGATGTCGAAATCTCAGGTGAAAAGTTTAGAGGTGGGCTTAGACGGGTCTAGCTTTAGTAACATCAAATAAACCTTAATTTCGGAATACGAAATCTAGTTTTCACCGACGAATTCGCCGTGACTTTGTCTAATGTATTTTCGGAATCGACGGGCTGAACACAGCGGTGTTGACTTATTTTATACTGTGCATAGAGAAACAAGTTGTGAACAGGCAAAAACATAAATTAAACTTATAAAATGCGATTTGTTTGCAAATATTACAATTTATATTAATCTTGGTTTCTTCAAACATAAATAAACGGATTTAACATTAAAATTAAAATGATTTTATTTAGCGCACGATCGTAAATTATTAATAAGCTGTTTGTATTTCAATATTAATTTCTTATGACGTAAAGATATAGATATATTTATTTGTAACATCTAAATAAATAAGGAAATATTAATTATAATTTTATTTCTAAACTGAAAAGATTAACAGATTTTGCATTTTGAAGCAGCATTTGCTAATAAAATGATGTATGTAATGAAATATTAAAGGTTAGTTTCATTTTAAATGGCTCTATCAGAATCTAAGTATTACTGAAAACTTTTAATAAGAGTTTGCTTACATAAAACATTTTTTGTTAGGTGAAATCAATAAACCGTAAATATAAATATACAGTTTCTAATTGCCACTTACCTATGTCAAAAATCATAAAAATCTCAACGTAAATTGCCGCCATTTTATATAATCATTTTGACAGCAACATAGATTACGCGCCAATCAGCAGTCCAACAAAAAAAAATATAATTCAAATCCCCAGCACGTCGAACTCGAAAGCGCTATAAATCTACAACAGTATTGCAATCCCGTCGAACGACGTCAAATGACCACAAAATATCGGTTTGTGATGACCAATAACGCTGTAATAATATGGTATGCTCTATGATATTACGGCATGCGGGCTACTGGCTACCAACTACGGTAATTCTTGATCGTCAAGCACTCTATTTTGTCGTTGAATTTATTATACGTATGACGTATACCAAGGTCGTGTGACTAATATGTGTTGTCGTGTTATGTTCCTAACTTGAAATTTTATGTACTCTTTACTTAGGTACTATTTTTTTTTATAGCCTTCGGTAATTTGTAATCTGTAGGGCAAATATTTTTTCACTTTTTATACACGGAATTAGTGTAATAGTAATATCTAACAGCTCTCTTAATCCAAGTCTAGCCAGAATATTTCTCTTGCACTAATTTATAAGTGTAGCACCTAGACTTATAAATTAACCAAAGTCTGAGAAACTTGAGTCACCATTTAAAATATGCCATGTAACAACCCTAATATTGTGGTATTAATAGAAGCAAAAAATCCAAATACAAAGAAGTCTTAGAAGCCAAATAAGTTCGAAACGAAAAGGGTGTCTGACGATAACAGCAAGGAACAAAATAATATGTTAGTCTATAAAATTTCATACTACAAAAATTAGTTGAACAACTTTTTACACCACATTAAAAGTAATACTTGTAAAGCAGTCAAACAAAATGATATTTGTTTAACTAAATACTGATCAAGTCGGTACATCCACAAAAGCGTTCCATTTCATTTCGTATCAAGCAAATATTTCTTTAGCTATGTTTGCCAAATTTTTGAACACACATTAATCATCGCAACACTGTTTAATTCGCCAATATCCAACGTTTGTCCAATAAACAACATATGAAAACATGTTGCTGGCCTATGACTCACGAGCGGTCATTGCCGAGAATAGAATAAATGACATGAACACACACTACTAAAACATATAATATAACGTAATTGTTGAATTGTCAAGTGAATGAAGAAAACCGTGAAAATTGTTCTTGACGTTTCGGCCGGGTTGTGTAACCCGGCCGAAACGTCGCGTTAATTCCCGTGACGTAATTATATTAAAATCATGCAACGCGATAGTTTTAAAGTTAAAATTGTTCTTATTTTGAATAGTCGCATGTGTTTTTTTTTCATCAATTTGCAAATTATTTCTTTACGGCCGGTATTAGGAAAATGTTAAATGTTGTGTAAAAGATGATATGAGAAAGAAAGGAGTGGATGCCGCGATGACGAGTAATAGAGAGGAATGGAAGGAAAATACGCATTGCGCCGACCCCATATGAATGGGATAAGGGCAGGAATAAGAAGATTAGGCAAATGTTAAACTGTATTATACAACATTTAAGTTTAAAATAAGAACCAAATTGTTGGCTTTATTTTTGCACTTCGCAGGGATAGCAATCGCAATCAAAGTATTGCAACACGACGTAAAAAAGTATTTGACATTTAAAAATCACGCACGACACAGTTATACACAGCGATCAGTGCACATTTTTCTTATTATAATGAAAAAATAACCTTAAGGTATTTGATGAGTCATTCCTGAACGATTTTATATAAGTTGTATGACACTGGCTAGTAATAACATCCTGATAATAACAGGAAATGTTTGAAAATTCATTTTATCCGTCACGAAGTGTTTGACGACTAATGCGAATGAACTGAAGATTGATATAAATGAGCAAAAATTTGCAACACGCGATGCGAAATTGTTCTTAGATCTGGGACAAATTTCGTCTAATAATTGATGTTCCACTAGTGCAATTTTATTCAAACCGATGTTTGTTTTTTTAGTTTCTGCGTTCATCTTAATTGTAAACTTAGATGGTATAATTGGTACTAGAAATTAAAGAACCTTATTACATTTGGTACACCTCCATATATGTGTGAGACTACCTTGAATTAAACGGAAAACTTGCCTACTAGGTTATACTTAAGATATATTATTAAGGGTTCTCAAATCATAAGACGTAATACAAATACAAAAATTACGTCTACAAGTTAATGGTGTTGTTTAAACCATAAATGTTAATATCGAGTAGACTAGTACATAATATAGTTAAATTGTGAGAGGTCGTAACCGTGCGTTGTCAACCCTCGTAAAGATATTTAAATTCAGTAATTGACGTAAACGGGTAATAAATTGCAATTAGGCCGACAAGAACAATGTTAGTTGGCTTGTTCACTAGAGCTACCAGTTTCTAATACAGTTTAGGTAACACAATTACGAGGTCTAACCTAATAATTGGGGACTTGAATGAGATTCATATCAATTCACTTACATGTAACCAAGATATTGACCATTAGAACGCTGGCGCTATAGTACAAGATGAACGAACCCTAGGAGCTGATATTCAAACCAATAACATTTTTGTGACTTAGAACTTAAGAAAGCCTTTGATTAACTCTACCATAAATTTAAGTTCAAAAGATTATTTGCGACAGAGGTGTGCCGAGTCCGTTATGTTTAATACATTCTTCTAAGTATTTTTAGTCTAATTTATATCATAAAATCTAACAAAAATACTTTGCGACCCTTTCTTTAACTCCTTTTATGTAAGAGTTCCTCAGGGATCTATACTATCCCCACTGTAGTTCCTGGCTTTTTTATACACTGGCACTAATATAGTATTCTTCGTAACCTCATTTTATTTACCCACATAGGCCGTTAGTTACGTTAGAAACAAGGTGATACTATTTGCCACGTCCAAACGCTACATTTGCACACGTGTTCGATAACACAGTAAATTGCAAGCCACCGAAATCGATTAGCGCTAGCGGCCCGAACCCTGTTACCAACCAACCAAATTGAAATTACAACAAGCAAATCGTAGATCAGATATTCACATCTAGATCGATCTAACTAATCCTTTAAAACGTCATAAAATACGAACAATGTGAAGATTAATCCCTAGTTATTAATAATCTTGAGTATATTATCGATTACAATAAGCCCTTCCTATTCCAGTTAATTGTAAAACCCGCACAACAAAATAATCAATAGGAAACAAGAAAAAAAAAGCGGAAATCGATCAATCCAAAGAATGCGACCGCAAAAAATACAAAAATTGATATCAAAAGTTCAAATTTAAAAAAATATGACCTCATTCTTAAGACTTGTGTTGTCGAAACAACCATTTTTATGCGCCCACTTGTAAAAGGTTACGTGTTGCCTTCTGACAGGCAATTAAACAGATTGGATATATAATCTCGAGTGCATTGTCGAAATAGTATTCTTTTTCAAATAATTTATTGCCTTGAGAATATCAAGGGCGTTGCATGACACTCAACTAATGATTTTCAAATGTTTTTTTGGCCTTTTCTATTCAATTGGTAAAAAGAGCCGCTTTTTCTAATTACTTCTTTAAGTCTAAGGTATATAAAAAGTAATATTTATTCAATACATTATATTCCAAATACATACCTATCTAATTTAATTCATAAAATAATCCTAAGACGCGTCTACCTACCTACACGCTTAACTCTAATGACAATTGCATTAATTCAATTACACTCAGACAGAACGAACGCAATACTTTCTATTTGTTTAAAGGAGCGTTCAAGCTTACGTTAGCTGTCAAAACAAGTGTGACATAAAGTAACAGCCAATTCATTACTGTCCTCGGCACAATGGGAAAGAAATCTATTGCCTGCCTTACAATGGGACACAATGAGGACGTACCTTTTATTACAAACACAAAACTTGTATAACTATAGTTAATGTTATAATTTTAAACTACCCAAGTTGCGTTTCAAGTCTGAGGTTTTTGAATGACACTTTTTTGACGTTTCTTTTTTTTTAATCATTTTTTTTAAATTAGGGTTGTGACGATTAAAGTTAGTGAGCCTAAACCTTTTGAGTATCATCTTACTGGATGCTTATCGACGTTTTTATTATTAACCTTGGTTTATTTGTAACAATATTAATTTACAAGATAACGTTATTATTGTAGCCGTGTTGGCCTTTCTACGAAGTCAAGTTATGTAAGTTGATATTTTAATAAAGTTTTGAGATACAATGTTGCGTTCAAAGTTAAAGGTAATCGGTGTCAAATTACTTACAACACAGCTTGAATTCATAAAAAAGCCTTTTTGTATAGTCTGTTCTGTTTCTATTAAACTAACCTTTACTAAGTTTATTTCTTGAAGGTTTTATAAATTATTTATTTTAGTCAACACATACATATTGTATTGTCCTGGATAGTACACCTATCATACTTTATTTTCTCACGATTTAATAAAACATAAATATACAACTGGAACGGTGAAATAATACTTATATTAATGCTTATTGCAGTTTTAATTTAATTTACATTTACAACACTGACAGGTTGATTTGTACCAAAGCAGGAATAAATAAAAATCAAATAAATTAATCAAATCTAAAATCTATAAATGTTCGAAATTAAAAATTTAAATTATACGTCTGTTTACGCATGCAACGCGATTACGACGCGCGAACATCGCTACGGGTTAACCCTTGAAAAGTCGATGCAAATTTGCGCATAAATAAATAATGTATGGGCCCGCACATAGATATCAGCCAACGATAATTCCAGTTAGACAAAGATGGATGGTCAAATAAGATTTGTTGACACCTTCGCGCGATAAAATTTTTAATAAATCATCTGTCGTGTTCAGATTATTTATACGCGGGTAATTGGACGTTGGTATGTGTTTATACAGCCAGCTGCATTCTATGTAGGTACTTCAAGTTTTTATATTAAAATCAAAATGGTAGGTATGTAAAACCTTTAAAAATGATAAACTATTTTTATGATTTATCTACTTACACCACGCAAATTTGCTTTTAAATAATTAAGTTTCTATGCAGCCAGTAATTATTGCTAGGGATAAACGTCACATGAAAATAGAACTCATTAAAACGGTTGTTGTATTTATTTGAGGCTGGCAAAAATTAATTATAATTGTGAAACTATGGCGCTAACTTTTAACTGACGTTTTAAACTGATCCGATCACGATATATATCGGCCTTTTGAATAATGGAACATAAAATTTATTAGGATTTATTATTTATTTTTGTTGTGAGTAAATATTTTGTGTACTTAGTGCATTATCACTCCACAAAATATATATTTTGATAAGATCTAGGCAGTAATAAATGGGTTACCGAACTTAATAGTTTATGATGCATTTATTTCATAACATTTAAGACATAATTTAATTCCTATTATAACTTGTTATCCTATATATTACCTTCAAATATACTAATTATTTGTTTCTATTGTTCCAGATACAGCCATATGAAATCTTAAAAACACTGGCAGTCTTGTCTTTATTCAGGTAATTTGAGTTTAATACAAAAATATATTAAATATTAATCTTATTATATTTATTTTACATTCTATAAAATAAGATGATTGAACCCAGAATAGAATTGAAATTTTCGCTTCAATTTTCAATGTCTGTGTAGTCTAGCGGCTAGGAGCGCTGCTTTTACTCGTGCGCCTCGCGTCGCGAGTTCGAGACACAGCAGTCTTCCAACTTTTAGGCCTTATCGAAGCTACATGTTCGTTCCATACAATATGATAGTCAAATAAGGCCAATATGAAATGTTCCCGACACGGTCGCGCTTTAGATTTAATTATATCTTCAACGTATCACCGAAGGGGCCTACAATTTTGAATTTTATTTTAGTTAAATAAAAATATAGAAGAAAATAACCAAGAAAATAAATATGTTTTCTAGCTCAAAAACTTTACTTAATAATTGCATGTCATAGATAAGTTATTTATAGAGTTATCTCCAACCAATGTCTCATTGTTTATCCTATAATCATCGGTTACGACCTTATTCGCTGACAACAAAGCATGTTACACGTGTTATCTATAATCAATAAAATAACCTTCAAGGAGAAAGTTTGATAAAAAATTGATTGATCGAAAGGTAAAACCACGGTCCTTAAGTTTATCAAATTCGATTAGATATAATATCGAAGAATTTCACCTTAGATCTTTATTTGACATTGAAGGGTTATATTGTCATGACTTTAGCTCGAAACACGCTGGGTTTCGTTGTTTAGTTTTTATTCAGTACAGAAAAACGGTAGCGGTTTTGGCAAAGATTAATTACAATCATTTTGATATTGTAACGACATTTACATATCGGTTCCTTTTTTCAATTCAAACAAAGAACGCCTAGTCATCGAATTGCATTTTTTTAAATCGGTTGCTAATGTTTTATTCGAATTTTTAACTAAGTTCTTTATTCAAAATTATTAAACACCACGCAAAATGGCGGCTATAATTCATTCGTTAATACAATGTTTCACCCATTATCCTTATTTTATTGTACGGCACAGCCGTCCTAAACCACCCTAACCCTTCAACGACATACGGTGTCTTCTATACCCCCAACTTTCACATCCTTCCTGTTTTAAATGTATTCATAACGCATAAAAACCTAATGCGTATCATTTGACGGTCTCTAGACAAAAGCCCACTGTCTATTGTAAAGTTAAAAGGATTTTTTGTCGTCTTCCAAATTGGATCGAAAGATGCAATCGATAGTTTGCTCAGCGTGAATGGATATTACTTTCGGTTTTTATTTTATGATTGTAAACGATACTTTACGTCTTTGTTTATTCGACGGTTAAAATAGGTCAGTAGGTAGGTACTTTTTGTTTGTAGTTCTAGTTTATCTAGTTTGTAGTTGCGCAATCAAAATATCTCGCTAACGATTACAATACATAACGCAAATAGGCAAATACCTTATTATTTAGAAACAACATTGTAATTTCGAATGTATTCAAACGTTTATTTCCAGCCACACCTTGTTTTGAGTAACTTAAAATTTATTATAGAAAACATAAATAACAAAACTGAGACATAAAATATTATTGAATACGGCATTGTTGGTTGCTCGTTAACTTCTCACCGGTACCCTTCAACAGCATCTTACAAACCACCACAAAGTGCACTATTATGAATCCCTTATCTCCAACAATGGGCTACTGAACATTAAAAATCAAAGCTACTTTGAATAAAGCATCCTATTGTGAATATTACAAATATTATGCTAATGCGATAAAAGATTGACTTTGGTCTTTATGACCAGGTGTCGTTTTTAAAGGGTTGGAGGGAAATATCGCGACCCTACGTGTTCGATCATTTATTAAGATTTGTTCTATTGTCTACCATCTTATTCCCATGCATGCGTGCATAGAATTTATGTGAGAATATGCTAGTGATATATTTTCGTTCGTATTCTAATGTGCACGCTTGCTAGCATTTGAATGTGATTCAAGACGGTTCAGTAGTCATTATTTAATAGATTAATATTTTGGAACTGATCTCAAGATTTATCGTTGTTATACAAAAAAGATTATGGATATGGACCATAAAATATCTCATAACGTCCTCTTATAGGTACATATTTTATAGATATGCTTTGATATTCGTTATTTTTAAGTCTCAACGAGAGAAAAAACTCCTTGTTGAAGTTCGGTTAAAAATAATTAAGAAGGCCTTCAAAGTAACGAACAAAACAAAAAAAATTGAACAGAATAATAACTCATATTTCTGAAATGCATTGCAAAAATGAAGCTCCTTTAACTTCATAACAAGACTTATGATTCTCGTAATAAGCAAAATGACTAAAAAACAACGAAAACGAGTTAAAATGGAAAATTATTCAATTATCCGTTTACTGTCATTTGTGTGGTGAATCTGAGTAATTTCTGTAACCAACAACGGACTGTAATTGTGACAACAATTTTGCGTTTATTAACTCAGTTTGTTTACTTATATAATTACTTTCAACAACCTTAATGACATGACTGTAAAGTTTAATTTTCACATAAAGATATAAGTATTGCGAAAAGTTAATAAAATGTCGTCTAGAAAGTAGGGCTTGCCAATACAAAGTTTTAGCTTGACGATAATTATTTGCCAAAATCGTTTCTCGGATCTTGGTCTATAATGTTTATAGTAAGTAATTTATTATAGGTTCGGCTAACTATACGACTTAATTAAAAACAGCAGGGCACCCGACAATCGCACAGTTCTATATCATTAATTATTAATATTGTAGACCTTATTTATTATATCCATATGTCAAGTAAGAAACGTTTAAATATTTTATGAATAATAGACTTGCCTATAGCAAAGTTTAATAAACAATATTCTAGATAACTTTAAGTACCTACTTTGAAACAGACAAAGAGTAAGAATATCCAGGTATTTTTTGTATATACATTATTCGTGCATTAAAATGTTTGCAGTATAATCTTTGCTAATTGGTAGCCATCTTGAATTGTTTCGAACGACTTTAAATATAGTTCCATGTTTGAAATAAAACAAAGGAGTACGCCGCAGATCTATGAAAATGTAGAGCGTCCCGAAATACGGGATGGGTAACAAAACACTATGGTAAAGTAAATAAAATCGAATTAATTTTCGTTTTCTTCTCTATTAAAAATAGCGAATAGGTATAGGTACCTACCTACCTATAGAACAAGAATAAAAAGATAAATAACACATTTTTACTTGAATTTCGGAACGGTCATTTTGGCAATTGTAGAGCTGCCCTGTCTACCAGTTTCATGGTCTTTAAAGTGCATTGTTGAAATTACGCGAAACATTCGTCAATACGTAATTGGTGCTGTTTCCTTCAACGTTCGACTACATGTGTTTAATTACATAATTGGTTTAAAAAGAAAACTCGAAATTACTTCGAGTCGGCGGGTCGCGGTTACGACAGTTTTGCACTTAACTTTCGTGCACGCTATATTGGTTCTTGCCTTTTCAGCTAGAAAAAAATACGAACCTATTTATAGTAAACCTCTTGGATTTCCTGTTTATTGTATGTACAGGATAAATTTTAAAGGAGTGCGTATATTCAACGAGGTAATCAGGTACATAAAACTTGACAACTAACCCACGAAACATAGGTCGAAATCTTAATATGTATTTACAATCATCTTTTCATAAAAACATAAGTCACGTGGCCTGTCACTTTATATGAAAATTTAATTTTCCACTTTAAGATTTCGACCTGTTTTGTGGGAAAAAATGTTCAGTTTTATGCACCTGGTTACCTCGTTGAATAAACGCACTCCTTTTAAATTAATCCTGTATTTACACAAATGATGATCACATGCTTAATAACTTCCATAACGATAATGTGAAATAGTAAGCTTACTTAATTACTTTAGGCTTATTATAACTCCTCATTATTTATTTACCAGTAATTTGTTTAAAACTAATACATGATTATTTTATTACTGTTTTAAATCGCCATATAATCCGATTTATTTAATTGTAAAGTGGAAGAATGCTGTTTCTTAAGCCTTGCCTTAATCGCGACAACTCGCATAAAATAATAAAATTCTTATGACACGATTGTTTTTATAGCTAAAAAAATATATTATAGATGAGCTAGACTGTCTAACTCTTTCAAATAACGTTATCCATACCATAATACGCATAATAAACATTTTTCTATTATAATTATTTTAATACATATATATTGTTTAGATTCAATAATAACTATTGTTTCTGAACAAAATAATGACCTAATAATAATTATATTAATGTTAGCGTTATTTATAGTTTTATATCATATTGTGTTATAACAGGCGCTCGGGACGGATGTGGCCGCCATAATGATTTTATAACATCATTATTATAACACTTAATTCAAACGTTGGCGTAAATTTATCGGTTTGAGTAATTTTATTATTTAAATTCTGTCAGCCATCTTCGTCAATTCCATATTTCTTTTTTATTAAAATTCAAATTCCGAACAGTAGCGTCTAACATTTTTTAAATTTAGAACTCTAGTCCTGATAATATTCGATATCTCAAAGTTCTCAAACGCAATGGAACACGTTCAAATTTATAAATTAAATTTAGAACTCTTTCACGAGTACACAAAACGTATGTTAATAGCGCGAGTTACATATGGCGGCGGAACACAGCTGTACCTTTACTATTCTTATGCAAAACAGTATTTCGTTTTATCCGTTGTACTAAGAACTACTATTTTGTACTAAACACGTGGAAGAGATCGTGTAATGTTAAACAGATTTTTGCCTTACTGATATAAAATGCACGTGTACAAATATGCTGTGTTCAATGAACTTTGTCCTTAACTGTTCTAAATTCAAGTGTAAAAAAGATAAAATCGATAATTTTCTCGCAGTATTTCGCTAGCCGTTAAATTGAGTGCACGTTGTTCAGCCAAGTTCGTTTAAAAATGTTTTCGGTAAGTGTCTTAAATAATTTGTGAGTAATTAAATGCACTTAATGAGTACCATAAAATTATTTTTATATTTCTTCAAGTAATAAAATGAGAAGATAAGATTATTTTAAACGTTTTGCATTAATTACTTATTTAAATCTGTTAAGTATTTGAGATTTACTTGAATCATAAAATGCTAACTTACGTAGCAAGATGAAATCCTAACTGCGTATTTATATATAGTACTGACGTGCACATTCCATTAATTTTAAGACTCCAAAAGGCTTATACTATTAGTTAGGTGCTTACTAAGACTTAGGTACATGTAAGTAACTGAAACTTAGCCATGTAATTAATAACTATTTTATTACTTACTGTTAATTGGATATGGCACAAGTCGCAGTTAATATTAACAAACACTTGTCTGAAGAAACACAAGTTAATGGCGGCCATAAATAATTTTACGAGTGTTCATAGTTACTGTGACGAGCTGTCTTCATTGCACGAACGATTAATGTTCGATGTTTAAAAAACAAGTTGTCAGAACTTGGCGCTCATTTTGCCAATTTGAAAATTGACCGAACGCTAGTTATAGGTATGTCTCGATTCTTGATTTTATTTTATTTTTAGTAGAATTATAAATAGAACTTAATTCGACACACTTTCGAATTTGAATTTTAAAATAGACAAAAATAAAATATAATAATGTTATTTCAATTTATAATTGTTTTTCATTTGGCAAAGGTCCCTACTATAAGGTGTATTTTTTGTCCAAGTTCATCGCTTGAATGATGAGGAAAAAATACAAAAATGGTAGTGTGACCAGTATTCGTTGCGCAATTACGTATATTTTTAGCGTTGACAGGCTGTCATTTACCGTTTTAGTATTGTCAAGTTAGTACCTACTGACATAATTATGGTTTAAAATAATGATTGTTGATACATTTAAAACCATTGAAAATGATTGTTATCTAGGTACTTATAATTATTATTTAACCAGTCTACAGACATGAAAACTATGCAATTCTTATTATTAAATTCATAAAAGTACCTACGTAGGTACTAGCTAGGTTTTCCGGCAGTAAATGGTTTAAAATTAAAATGCAAACAAAAGTCATAAAATCTTAATTAGTCTTAAATTCCTGCAGTTTATCTTTCTAGGTATAGCAACTGGAAATAAAAGATTAAAATGTATTTTTTGCTCATTACTACTCATTAGTAACCATGCAGTAAATTTCTGAAGTTTTCAATATGTTTAATTTATACAAAACTGCAAATTAAATCTTCTCGAAATATATTTATGTAAAATTTTGTCTTTATGGAAACCTGTTTTATTTTAGTCATTATTATTTGAAAATCTAAAAAAAGTGGAGGAAACTTATAAAAATGAGATTTTATTTTGATTTTTATGTGCATAATTTATTCAAATAAAAATTAAATAGATCAATTTATTTATATGAATTTGCTTAAATAATTAAATGTAAAATGTTTAATTATTTAATTTTTAATTTATTATAGTTTGTAGAATAATTTATATTCAACGGTTTTCAAAATTTACAAATTAAGTTATTGTAGAGACCATTTTAAAACGTAGCAATTAAGTTTTGTTTTTGTCTGGATGAAAAAAATACTAACAAGTACACATTACATATTATTGTGTCCTGTCGTATTAAATTCCTTCTTCATGTGTTTTCTCAATTAATTTGGTTGCTTCCGCAATAAAATTTTATAGGCGTTAATTAAAGGGGCTAAGGGACCTCACGAGACTGATAAGCGAATATTTCTCGCTTTTCGCTTACAAAATGCTCTTTTTCAGACTTAAATGTGGTTATTTTTTGCGAAATCAGCCCTTTTACACCTGACGGATGTACTGGCCAACACATAAAATGCTTTAATCGTAGCACTTGGTGAAGACACTTGATGTTTCGCGAAGATAATTTCATTTGTGTGGTAAGAACACACAAGTTCGAAACTTAATATTTTTCTGTTTTATTTTCTTTATATTAATAATTAATATGTAGTTAAATAATAACCACGCACATTTATCATAATCTGCAGGCATTTCAATTTTTTTTTAAATTCGACATATGTAGGTACAAGATTCATTTGCTCCTTTTTTAAAAAGAGTTCGTTATTTTTCTGTCAACAGCAATAATCGATTGGGTACCGTTATTACTGACACTTGCATGTGTGGCCATCCATCTCACGATTCGATCAAAATTATTCTCGTTTCAAGTATGTCAAAGATTTTAATTAATGTTTCGTTACAATTAATTCAAGCGAGGTGATCGGTATCTTTTATGGTCGGCCATATTTAACATTCTTTGACCATCCGAATACCTACTTGTCTATATCTTTTTTAATTATTTTTAATTTTCAAAGTTACCTAGGTATGTTTAAGCCACATATTTACTTAAAATACTTTGGCAGGATTATTGAAAAGTAGATAATTAATTTGTGTTTATTGGGGAAGAGGAATGAAAAACTTGAAAGACATTAGTTTTGGTAAAAAATATAATATAATTAAAGTAACATTGAATTTGATTCACAATTGAGTAATTGTGAATCATTTTCTATAAAAAAAAATCAATTATTTTACTTAGTACCTACTTACTACAGATATTTTGTAGAGCAAAATAAACTTCCATACAAATCCATGACTGTGGAGACCATTACAGAAAGGCCGAGTTATTTGTTACAACATAAAATAAGGGAATAAGAGAAAACACAAAATCAATGTAAGTAAGTGTTTATCAAACAAGCGTTGTCTAGTATGTGTTTACTATCTTAAAACGTGGATTTAATCTTGTCTGTCTGTTTGTTTGCGTAAACAACTGATACGCGAGAGACGCTATGTAGGCGGTTTGTACAACGATTAGTTTGATTTTAGAACTGTGAACACAATTGGTGAGTATTGTGAAATGATTTTGTAATATTTTCGGCCAGTATTTTTTTATTTTTCGTAAACAACGCTCGATAATTTTTCTTTATTTAAAATCTTACGCTTTTTCTGTTTGAGAACATGTATTTGCTACTCAAGTGAATAAGTAAATGAGTTGCATAGTTTCAAATATGTTTTTTTTTTAAATCAGATCATATTTCCGACTAAGTATACAAATATCAAGGAGTTATGACGTTGTATTACTGTGAAATAACTCAACTAGATAGTGAGACACGAAAACACAATTAATTACTAACATAAACGTATTAATTAATATTTACAAAATGTTTGTATTATTATAATAAAATAACATTTACCGTACCCAACTAGCAGTTGAAGCACGTCATGAAACACAAAGTCCTTCACTGTTGTTGACAGCTCATAAATAATAGTAGGTCATTGTACCTACTTAGTTAATTAACTGCCAGAAATGTAGAAGTGTCCTTGATAAGCCATTACTAAGGCTGTAAAAAATATTTCGAGTTCCAGACGAGATTTGAAATGCATACGTTAATAGTTTTTTTTGTACATACCTAACTGTTTAGAAAGCATAGAGTTAGAGTTACATACATATCACCAGTAAAAAGTGATGGATAAAACTCACTCATTAAAAATTATAATTATCAATTTATGGAATAAGAATGAAAAAGAACTGAAATTAGTTCGATAAATATAACATAATAAAATTGGATGAAAATAATCCCCGACCCTGGTCAGTGAGCAAAGTAACCCTCAATAAAATTATGTAGTTCGTAGAGAATTATCAAATATGGTGGCCATACATTACCTACCCTTGCAATTCGCTATTGCGCAGGCGTGGCTATCGGACTAATCGCCCCCGCCATAGAAGCGACGCCATCTTGCTTTTCCATTTTTAAAAATTCCTTTTTCATTCGCATTGAGCGCTAGCGCATTCAGCCTTGTTTGGTTTGATGGATCTCTTGCATGAATTATTGAATACGATTTACAATGTTATTCCAATTTCTATGGTAATTCGTATGTGTTTTATGCTGTTTTACTTTTTATCTTAATAAACTTGAAGCATTACAACAAATGCTCTTTTATCGATGAGAAAAACATTAGATACAACAGTAATTGCGTTTGCAATAACAATTATCGTTGCATTTTGCTTATTGTCTGATTAACAAAAACTTAATTAAAACCAAGTAAGTAGGTATCTAAGTAATTTAAAAATCGCTTTATGTCTTAATATTAGGTAGGTACTTATTCTAGAATTCGATCTTTTATTCAGATTACCTTTTGGCGGTTCGGAAAGGTTCGTTTTAAACCTTTTTTCTTGGATTATTTTCATGATAAATTCTGTATAGCAGTGGCTTTATGAACGTGGAGCGTGCAATGTGCCCTATCGCGAGGCGGCATCACACTTTATCCGTCAAGCTTTACGTGCAACCAGTAAAGTGTAGGTACTACTCGTAAAGAAACATTCTAAATGCTAAGTAATATAAAATAAATTTAAATTGTCTTAAGAAAAGAAAAAAAGACAACACAAGTAGCCTATTAATTAAATAATTAACACAAAAGAAATTCTTTGAATTATTTTTTAAAACACCTATTGAAAGAAACAGACGTCTATAGATTATTTTATATTCTAGGGCGCATGCGCGTAACTTAGGCACGAGTAAGACCCGTCATTCTAGTCACACGAAGAAAACAAGCCATTAATAATTAATATAACATATAATAACATATGTATTATTATTAACAATTTACACTTTGAATAATGACGTAACCTTGTACAAAATATTTAAAATGTACACGTAATATTAAAATATATTTAACACTAAGCACGCTATATTGTTGTGTTTTAGTAAAAAAGTAAGAGTAATACACGTGTTTTGTTAAATTAAAATGGCTCTTTAAATTCATTTAATTAGTTTCACGTGTTTTTGTCATATTAATCTAAAATCAAGATCTTTGTGTTTACTTGTATGTAACAGGTATGTGTGTCCGTGTGTCACTTGTTGTTTTTTTTACATCTTTCGTTTGTCTGCATTGAGAAGGTTAAGGGATGATATTATGCACTACTTCGTAATGTTAGGGGTGGTACCTAATTATTATGTTATATTTATTTTGGAAGAATAAAATACAATAATCTAACAAAATTCTTAACGAATTTTGAATTTAATTCAATATTTTTATTTACCTAATACTTTAAAATATGTATCTAATATGATGAATTTTAGGCTATAAGATGTCTTGAGTCACCTTGGTTGGAGAGAATAACGCCTTATTCAAATGTAAACATAATATTGAAAAAAATATTTCTCATAAAAACAAAACGCCAAACTCCTCAAATTAAGCTTGTTACAAAATCATATTGATTAACCAAAAACATCTTACATTTCAGATGTGTCGGAAACACGAGATCAACAAAAAGGGGAAAAAAAGAAAAAACAACTTGAATACCACCGCGCTCAACCTGTTGTGTGCTCGGGGACATTTGGTGAGCGCTCCATATTATTCTTTATCCTTTTCGGTTCCACTTTTTTTAGTAAAAAATGTAAAAAAAAGAAAAAAAAAGAAAATAATACGATTCCTTTGAAATCGAGATTCGAGTGGGTTGAAGTTTGTGGTGCACCGAGAGATAAAAGTTAATTCGAATTTAGAATCTAACTTCTTTTTCTCTAGTAAAAAAATAATAATGTATTTCACATTTTATAAGCTGTTTTTATAAGTATTATTTTACATAGATGTAAGTATGATAAAGTCATAGTCTAGTTGAGTCTAGTCTTTTTGCATGACTTGTTTTATTTAAGTATAATAACGTTGGTAACTTATCTGCAATAAAACAATGTATCAATGAATTTATCGCACTATGCAAAACGATCGGAGCAACCTCTGCGTATCATTTAATCTCGCTATCAACTAATTAAATGATAAAAGATAAGCAAACGAGTGGAAAACAGGCAAACGTTTACAGTTTTATAATGTCATGGATATCAAAATGCAAGGGCTCAGTTTTAAATTACTTTAGAATATTGAAGCGATAAAATAATTAAGTGGTAGAATAAAGAATTGTATGAAACCACAACATTAGTCAGTGTACAATAATGACTTATAACATCAGTTTGATTGTGTCTCAGTCCTTACTACGTATTTGAACGGACAGGACCACTCTTGGTTAAGTGCAGGTATCGTAGACATTTTTTTTTATTTTTTGCTTTCGGAAATTGTTTCCTATTTATTTTACTTTCGAAATTGGGGTTAGGATAAAAGTTAATTTGATGCAGCTCGTGAAGGGTTAAAGTTTTTTTTATATTTTATTATATGATGAAATTTATATAATCGGATTTTTTGTTCGTTATTTTGAACATTTGAATTTTAAGGCTATAATAATTATTGTTTCGAGGCCTTTTTTAATAAATCTTGGGATAAGGCGTTTTAATGGATGTCCGACTTAAAATATTTTGCTCATACATGAAACTTGTATAATAAAACTTAATGCGTCATTCTCCCTTCATATATTTTATAAGGCTCATCTTACAATTATATGAATCATTCTGTCTTAATAGCCATTAAAACGGTCAATACCCCGGATTCGTGAAAACCAAATGACGTTGTATTTAAAAATTAGTTTCAACCCTGTTTTACACTTGCAATTTTATAAACATTAACATTTATAATAAAAATAAAATGCTTGCGTTCTTTGAAACACCTCAATCATTGTTAATTTGATTACTTTTTGTCACTACAAACATACGGACGGTCAGACAATCACGGACTGTTGATATGTTTTAAATTATATAGTGCTGTTACACCACGGCTATTTTCCTATCCATTCATTGGTGATGATTATTAGGTTTTGTATCTTATCTCAGGGATATTGGGTTCATTTTTGTTTGATTCGTATACCGGACGATCAATGTTTCAAAGAAATACATGTGAATGCTCTACCTGCTGTGAGTTGAGATGTGTGGATGGCTGTATGCAATATTGTTGCACTTTTATACCTTGTTCCAATCTAAATTGTCCTGTTTACATCCTCTGAAAGTGTTCAATTAATAAAATTACCTTGTTTCTTCATTTCAAACGTGATTTTTGTCATAAAATTTCAGAACGAAAAGGTTATAGTCGTACTGCCTTATTATCATTTTAAGGGAATAAAATCTTGATGATGGAATCAACAATAACAAAAGTAAATTAGAATATGCGAGAAAAGTTCTGAATGTTCAGTAAAAATTTGTTGCCCGTAACGAATACCAACTCCATAGTATTTTTATGCAACAACTTTAGGAATTTATTTCACAAACAATTTTTGGTGACCATCTTATTTGTCGTTTCTTTTGAGCCATGCCATTGACTGTCAAAGTTGGTTCACAAAAGAAATAGGTAGTAGTTACGGGGTAGAGATAATAAGTTTCATAAAATATTGCTTCATTGCTCTATCTAACATAATAACATCACGGCACCTGCTCTCGCAGGACCGGTTGGAATAGAGGTAAAAAAATAATCTTTTTCATTTTAAAAACAACCATTTTTAAAATGTTGGACCGTGGGATCTCTTCATGTTTACATTTTTCTGTTTATATTCCAACACTTGGCGATGACAAAATGTTAAGCAATTCTTTGTATCTTTAAATAAGTTTTTGACAATGTTATCTAAAACAGGTTTGCTTATTTTATTTTTTTAAGAAAATTTTAATGTTCTTCATGATTTGGTGTGATCTAATTTGAAACTGGCATAAAACACATTCCTTTGCTACCATATTATAATTAAATTCAACAAAGCTATTTAAAAAGCAGTAACTATAATATAAAAGCAGTAATTTTATATATATAAAATTCCTACCATCCACTACGAAGACAATGCTGGTTCAATCCTTAATATTTCCCATAATCGACTATGGTGATGTGTGTTACTACGACCTGAATGCAGACCTACTCAATAAACTTGACCGGCTTCTGAATAACTGCATTCGATTCGTCTTCAACACTCGAAAATATGACCATGTATCTGCGCACAGGTCACTGTTAAGGTGGTTACCTATAAGACAGCGCCGCTGCGTGCGCGCCTTAACGTATCTCTTTTCTTTACTAGACTCTCCTAACTGTCCTTCTTACTTGACTTCCCACTTTAAATTCTTGTCTTCTAACCACTCCAAATGTCTTCATTCTTCAAACAATCGACTACTATTATGCCCTTCCCACCGCTCTGACTTTCTTCACTCTACCTTCTTTGTTCAATCCATACTTCTTTGGAATTCGCTTCCTGTGGAGGTCAGGATGGCATCGAGTCGCTATTCGTTTAAAAAGAGGGTTCGGAGCCACTTCTTACAAAATCTGGCAGAATCATCTTAATAATTTTTTTTTTTTTAAATATGCCTTTTTTTTTCCTTTCTTCTCTTTTTCTCAATCTTGCAGTAAACATTGTTTTCTTCTCACCTTTTATTAGAAGTCATTTTATTTATTTAATTATATATTTTTAATTATATATATACATTTTATGTATATGTTTTTATTTTATGTATTAATTGTATTACTTATTTATTTATACATCTGTTGATTAATATTTAAAACTAAAGCTTATTATTATGCATCTACCACGATTTGTCTCTGGACCACCCTAAGGTTGACTGGTAGAGAATGCCTTCTGGCATTAAGTCCGCCTTTGTGCAACAATGTGCAAAAAGTATTAAATAAATAAATAAATAAATATAATATTATGATAATTCAACTTATAAATATTTTGTTTTATGTACCTTCTTGTTTTAATAAAATCGGATTAATGAAATAAAAATTATACCTATTACAACTCACAGCGATAAATACTAAAAACGAAATTATATTTTTGTGCTTTACCTCAAAATCTATAAATTATAATTTTTGGTTAATAATTTGGAATCGAACGACATCCGATATTAAAATTTCAAAAAGAGTTTGTAATGTCAGGAATCAGAGTTTTTTTTTTGCTCTCATATATTTTTGTTATAAAATGATATAGACTTATCTAAATCTACGTTTAAAAAAAGACTTTCTTCGTGTTAATATCGATATAATAATATTTTTTCTTTAAACAGTTTTATTTAATGGACAAATTGTTTTGAGTATCTTTATATTATTTTGGTCTCCGATAACGCATGTCCACAGCCCAGTAAATAGGCATAAGTAATGGTACCTATTTAGATATACGCTGATAATAATATATCTATAATTATCGCCCAACTGCCTCCCCTATTAGTTTATCTGTACCTCAGCGGTCCCATTAACCGCATGTTTTAGATAAAATGTCTATTTGGAAATTTCCAAACCTTGTTAGGGCTTTGTTTAATTTTAATTAATTTTTAATTTAACTATAAAATATTCCGTTGCTCGATGATCATTCAGTTTTTATCACGACCGGTTCGGGCTGTACGTTTGGCGGCTCTGGCCACGCCTTCGACCGCCATATTCAAATTTCGAATATTTTTTCCGTTTTCCTCACCGGCCAGTATTATAACCTGTTTTGGTTTCATCACTCGGAGGACTGCCTGCCTATTTGAGACACTTATCGTCACAATCCCCGCCCGTATCACTTTGAGGGATTCTGTTTACGCAAAAACAATTTATAAAGGACAGCCGAACAAAGACATAGGTCATGCAGGTCACGCCGGGCGTTGCACGGCTGTAAAAAATAACGCAAAATCATCGCCAATGCAAAAACACGTATCCATGAGTCATATTTTATACCTTTACGAAACGACTAATAAAGGAAATTTGTTGCTCGCTACTAACAAGTATGTCGGTCGTTTGGAATACAATGATTAGCTGTCATTTGTCACTTTTCGTGTCCGTGTGACGACCGAGCATTGAATGTGACACAGAGGCCATTAACGTCCAAGGAAAACTAAATAAATTGTGTAATTTGCACCTTCATGTAAACGACGACTTTTAGTTATGAGATAGCGCATTGCTTTTTGTGTTGACCTCAAACAAGATAATGAAGCAGTTTTATATTGGCGCAATTTATAAATAGTCATAATGTGTTTTATACGAGTCATTGTAAAATTGTTTTTAAACTGAATTGGAATGTAGCTTCGTTAGCTATGCAAATAATGCGATGCTCAGTACAATAGGCGTTCGCAAAAACTGTAGCAAGCAAAAAGTTGAGCCGTCAAATATTGACTAGGATACACATTTACAAGTTGACCGTGGCAAGGTCGCGGGGATTTTGAACTTGGAACAAAAAATATTCCACATTTGAATATTGCATTTAGCTCGGCTGATTGATGGGATTTCTTTTCACGGCACGCGATTGATTCTCTTTGTTTTTTTTTTCGGATGTTGCCATTCACACTGCATCCGCGGTTAGGTTCTTTTTAAATTATATTCAATTGTTATTATCTCAATCTTTTTTGTTGTGTGGTTAGGATTCAGTAATTGTATGTTATTTTTAATTTTAATGTTTTCTCGAAATGCATGCATTATCTGGTCAAAAGCCAGATGTTTTGCACGGTTGAGAAAAACAAATAGTTTTTAAATTAAGTTTTTAAACGAAGGTATAGAAAGAAATTCCTGTTTATACAACGCCCCCGATATCCGTTATGCATATCGGCCTTATACGGGCCCTAGAAGAGTGTCGGCCGTCTTATTGTCTTTCTGTCCATCACGAGTGAGTCACGCCATTGTTGGGTTACACAATAGATGTCTTTGTGCATTGTGCCCCGGGAGACCCTGATGTTACGTATTTTGTAATAATTAGTCGGCTTCTATTTGACTCACAAATGATAATTACTCATGCGCCTACTTTCTAAACTTTAAAGATTTCGATGCGTATACTCATTTTTTTATTATTGATCGACCACGAAATAAGTTTTGTATGCGCGTAACGCAATATCGCACGGCACGCGTTTAGGGGGTCACCCTAACGTATTGAAGGGCAAAAAAAGCCGAAAGGGTCCGTCCAGTATAATAGATATGCGAAAACTCAATCGTGTTCGCTGCCAACAATAAAACCCAATGAGTTAAGTTGGTAAACCGGTCAAACGATTATGGCCCCTGTGTGTGCGAAATACGAAACACTTTTTTGCGAATTTGATTACTTGGAATTTATCCCCTTTGGAGTAGGCAAGTTGTAGGCGGGAAAAGTAGTCGTTCGTTCAGATATGTCAAAACAAATTAGCGGTATACTTGTGTATGTACGAACACTATTTCATCCCTCTCATATCTCGTAGGTGCGAATGGGATGTAATATATGAATATTGAATGTAATTTATCACCAGTTTTCCCCTTTTGGCGGTTATCGATGTGTGGGTTATGAATAAGGAGTTTTAAGTTGTTTTTTTTTTTGTAAATTATTGCGTTGTCTGCTAGATTACATGTGTTAAGTATTTATCTTTTAAAATGTCTGATTATAGGACGCGATAAGATTTGTAGTTAAAAAACTTCACCTACTACGTTTTCTTATGCATTTTACAGTCTTCTTGTACATGATGGGCGAATATATTATGCTCTTTTTACTAAAACTAAGCAATGTATTTCCTTATAGGAAGATACGGTCCAATTAACCTTCAATTCCCCTCATTACACCCAACGATCCTATTACCACGTAATCATACTGTATCGCAACTTAACACGAACAAACTTCTCGTAATTTTACAAATTTCGGTCGGGCACATTTGTTATAATTCCCACAAGAACAGTTACATAAATTGCTCGAAATCTTCAACTAAATGAAACTTCTACCACAAATCATCGCGTCACGCACCCCAAAAAACTCGACTAACGCATTAACTAAATCGAATAATCGAATAAAAAATAAAACGCGTAATAATAGTTATCGGGCGCAATTACAGGAATAAACGTTTCAAATTGTGAATGCTTGATAATTATGTTAGATACGTTAATTTACTGCTAAAATCGAATCAAAGTCAGGTAGAGATCATGACCAGATACCAAAATAGCTTCACAAAATGGCTTGCCATTTTGAATGATTGTTAATCTGTAAATTACAACGCAAAAAAACTTATTTATTCAAAAACAAATATTAAAAATACAATTTAAATGTATATTGCGAAATTTCAATACTTGAAACGATTTCATTCGAAACTTGAAAACCGAACTGGCCACACAATTTAAATAAAGAGCATCCAAAATAGATATCGAAATTGCTCACTAGTAATTCAAATAACGAATGATGAGTAGAGTGGGTGGTGACGTTCAGTGATGGGGTAAAAATTACCCCCGAGGGGTGAACACCCCACGTGATGTGTGTTTATGTGTGGAGGAGGGTATGATAATAGCGTATTTCCTGCCTGCCCCAAAGCTCTCGTAATGTGAAATTTTGCATTACACGCACTTTAAACGAATATTTTCGGTAGTTGGTCACGAGGAAATATATAAATTCATTTTTCTGTTGCAAAGATATTTAATAAAAACTATTTTTTTTATAAATCTCGCTGTTCATGGTTGGATAAATTATGAGCGGAGTATTTACTTTACAGCATTATAAAGATTATGATTTAGCAGTTTAGCAGTACATTGTACAAAAATATAATTCTGTAACATTTTTACGTTTTTATTAGTCGCCATAAAAGTAACATATAACTTACAAAAAGGCCGTTAAAATGTAACCATTAAACGCCTCCCTGAAATAGCCCGAAACGAGTGTTTGCTGTTTAGCAGCCGACTGAATGCGTTCACGACAGTTTTACACATATGTAATGATAATTGTTTGTTTATTTTACTTTAAAATTTATTATTTATTTTTTATTACTTTGCGTTTATGACCACATAATATTATTATATAAATAAACTTGCACTAACAAGCAGAATTGTAAACAAAAATTAAAAATTACTATGTTATGCATTCCGTTAAATAATAGATTAAAAGAGCAGAAAAAAATGCAAAGAAATAAAATTAAAATTTATTTATTGCCGTTTAAATATTATATAAATCTCTTATTCTCATTAATTAACACAGTACTGCGAGTTCACACCTATTAATTACACTAATGTTATACCTTTTTTTCTTTTACCTTTTTAGGGTTAAAAGCGTCTGCGTCTTACGCTATATCAAAGTAATAGTGCATGAGCCAAGTCTCCTTCATTACGTTACTTTATTTGACCACACAAGCAGAAAAATATTATTAAAAAAAAAATGGAATGTACTAACTAAATTCCATTTTTTTATTCCTTCATTTGAAAAAAAGTACAAATAATACAATGTCCTCATTTTAATGGCCGATAAAATTTAAATATGGAACGCGGGGGAAATGTCGCCGCCATAAACGCACGCATGCATGCATCGAGTTTTGGCAAGAGACTACTTTTTACTAAACCATTTCCGAGCACAATAAGGATCCATTCAAGGCAATAAACCTTATTCGGACAATTATTTTCACATAGTCACAACTATCTATTCATTATGTCACGTTTTTACACGTTTTGAATTATTTATTTGCGTTAATATCAATTCAGATGCGACAAAGGCGTGTTAGTTGGTGCGGTTGTGTTGGCAGCACCGTCGTTCGGTCGCGACCAGATTGGCGTGAACCATTCACATTCGCGGCTATCAGTGATTCGAGTAAGACGTAGTATTACTTGCCTCGCTTTCTGAGGTCGTATTAGCCTGGTGAATGTGTACGCAACGGGCGTCAAACGCGTATTTATTGGACATTCGCAGCGCTGCGTCAGGCGAAGAAGATACGGAGTTTAACTGCCGAGTGTCACGCTAGCATTAAGTACTTTGTATCAAGTTTCGCCGGATTCCGCTTGCTACTTGAGTTATACTGTGTTGTCGTGTGTAGGGGCACTTATTTGCGTCGCGTGGACTTGCAATTGAGCCGTTCATACATATTTAGTCGGCATTAATTTCGTCGAATCGGATTAAATGGCGATAAAACGTAACTTTCACGTACATTTTACGTAAACATTTACGTGGCTTGTGTTGTTGTTTACTTCTGGATTGTACGGTATCGGTGAGCTTTTGTTTTTTTTATCTCTTTATATCTTTAAACGAGCAATTCTTGTATATATATATATAATTTGAATCTCGGAAACGGCTCCAACGATTTTCATAAAATTTTGTATGCAGGGAGTTTCGGGGGCGTTAAATCGATCTAGCTAGGATTTATTTTCAGAAAATGTTGTTTTTCCGTGTTTTTAGTAATCTTAAATCTTTAAACGAGCAATTCTTGTATATACGGCCATCAATACTGTTACAATTAGAAATAAACAAAATATTACATTTGAATTTGGAATCTGTCATTTTTATATGATTGTTCATTCTGTTTTCTCATTTTGGCGCCAATACATTGTACAATATTTTGCGATATTAAAATGGAGTGGGGTGTTAAAGAGGACCGAATCGCTGTGATTGCATTACACAAAGTAGGTAGGTATGTAGCCAAATGCAATTTTTAAAACTCTCCATCAGCTGGGTATTAGTAAAATGTTTGTGTTCCGGGCTATTAATAGGTACAATGAGACCTCCTTTGTTTGTGACAGAAAAGTAATATTCTTACGAAAAAGGTGGTCAAAGCAGTAAGGGAAAGAATTCGAATTCCTGTCCGAAAGCAAAAGATTTTTTTTCGGGAGATGAAGATAACACCTAGAAACATGTCGCGCATTTCAAAAGATGACTTAGGACTTGCAGCTTATAAGAGACGTACTGGTCATTTCTTAACTGATAATTTAAAAAAGAATAGGGTGGTAAAATCGGAACAACTACTGAAGCGGTACGCAAAAGAATATCACAGAAAAATATTGTTTACGGATGAGATTTTTTTTACAATTGAGCAACTTTTTGACAAACAAAATGACCGTATTTATGCTCACAGCTCTAAGAAAGTTTCTCAATTAGTCGACAAAGTGCAACGTGGGCATTATCCAACTTTAGTGATGGTTTGGTGGGTTATTAGCTATGAAGGAGTGACTGAGCCATACTTTTGTGAAAAAGGTATCACAACAATTAACAACAACCATGTTCAATAACCAAGAATGGTCCTTCCAGCAAGACCGCCGCGCCGGGTCATAAAGCTCGGTCTACGCAGTCTTGGTTGGAAACGAACGTTTCGGACTTCAACAGAGCTGGCAATACTGGCAGATTTAGAGAGTACGGCTTGCTCTAAACGCTATGATAATTTAGAGTCCCTAAAACATTTTTTTGGTTTTAATGTTTTTGTTTGTGATTTATTGATAAGCTGTAAAAAAATAAGTATTTGTTTCTAATAAAATATAAAACTAATTGCATTTGTGATTTTTTATTTAAATAACCAGTTCATTATTTTTTATTATTATGTCGGTAAGATCGAAAAATATTATTCATACTTCCTCATTTCATTCAGTATGTAATTCGTATTTAAATATAATTTCTAAAAAACACACTACCAAAAAAAAAACGAGCAAAGCTCGGTGATCCAGGTACTATTCATTATTACTGAACTCTATTTTTTTTTTAAATTGCCTGATTAGATCTTTTTTGGTGTTTTTTTTATTTTTACGTTTCATTAATGGAAACTATTGCGTAATCTTAAATATTAAATTATCAAATGATGATTTTTATCTAAGCAGTTTTACTAGGTAGCTATTAGACAAGTAAAATATACGTGAAATTACGAAATACTTTTTAAATAAATACTTGTAGATAAGGAGCATATCTTGAAGTTTGTACATAAATAGACATACAATCTCATTCTTATCAGATATATTATTTTATGGTCTTGATAACAATTCTGAATGTAGTTTTATGTAACATTGAAAATAGACAGTTAAATAATTTTATTTAGGGCTGTTTTTACCATGGACTTTATTCGAGTTATGATTTTTAAATTTTGACGGTTGTTTTAAAAACGCAAACGTCAATTTTATTCCTGGAATAAAAGCTGTCTGACGATGGGAAAATCAGATAATGGAGCAATAGTTAAAAAAAAATCACATTAAAAGCTAATATTTTTTAAAAAATATGGCTCTATACAAATCCAATAATTTGGTTAATTACTGAATAAAAAATACTAAATTCAAAAACGTTCTTGTTAATCAAACTTGATCTATTCTAAATACAAAATGCAAAAAATCTATTTTTTTTTTAAAGAAAAGAAAGGACAGCGTCAGTACATAAAGTACATAAGCAGTACATAAAGCCCGCACCACACAATCCGTGATAACATTACGAACACACATTAAGGTGTTTCAGACAGCTTCCAAATCCCTCTCATTTTAAGGATTTGTGTTGAAATTAGTTCGCAAATCTCAGGGCTTAGCCACCCCTACAAATGTAGATGAGATAGATAAATAGATGTGGTTGAAACTTTATTGTGTTTTTTAGAGAAAATCCGTTTTTTTATGGACTTTGTGAAATTATTCTTAATAATAAAATCAAATTTATAGCCTGTATAGCCTATGAGTTCCCAATAATAAAGCTGGATTGTTTTTTTAATGTACGTACTCAAGTTTCTTGTTGTGTTTATGGGAATGTTAAATAGGTTGAAGTCTGTTATGAAGTCCAAGCTCAGCAATCTAAGTCCATAAACATTTCCGCTGCAATTGCATCTAGAGATTTTAATGTCTTTGATTCAGTAGGTATCATATAATTATGCTTGAGTATGCGTGAGAGTTTTCATACCGAGAAAAAAGAAATAAAGGTAGCTACAGTTCGTTGACTATTATGTAGGTATATACTACATTTGTCATAAAAAAAAACTAAAAAGTCACTAAGAAAATTAATGAAAAAAAAAAATGATTTTCTCGTGAATACGTATTATAGGTTATTATTTTGTAATAACGATTCCATATTCGAATTTAAAAAAATAAATATAAAATAAAACGTGTGTCACATTAAAATTATTTTTTTGAATTCTAGTTTTTTTTTTATTATACTTCTAGTATTTCTTATTTATTACTTTTTTTTATTCTTTTATGTCCATGTCTATTATTTTCTCAAGTGTTCTAAACGTAACCCCATTTGTTTATATAATAGTTATACCATAGTAACAGTATATTAGTCTGTCTGTAAGCTAATTGTTGGTAATACAAACATTATTGTTTTACTAAATACTGTTTACATAGTTCGAAATAGACGTAAGTATTATGTGTAAGTAGTCTCTATTAGTGTTCGTTTAGATGGTTAGCAATAGTTACTAATGTTTAAAATTTTGCAAGTTCGGTACTATCTATTGGGAAATGAAAAAAAATACGATGTCATTATAACTTAATACCAATAAATAACTTACTTGTTTGTAACTGCTTCACTGTAAGGCAAAATTTTCTTTTAAAATTGAGTAAAAAAATAAGTTATCATCTCGCTTGATCTATATTAAAATTCAAGTAGGTAGGTACCTATTGAATTTTGGAGAAGAAAGTTCTAATATTGATCTCAAGTTGAACTCACATAACATACCCGTGTTAACCTATCAATCTATTGACTAAACAATGAAATTAAAAAAAATCACCAAGCTTATCCAGCATGTGGCAATACAAAACACAATCGTTATTCATAACTTAATAATAATAATAAATAAGATAGTACAGATACTATATTTATCCTCACCAAACCAGCATTAAACTATCTTTAAATTCAACAAAAAGGGACTGAGATAGAGGTCAAGTTATGTTGAATAACTACCCTCTGTTCACCTAATTATAAACTAGGGTGCGGACAGCGTCATGGCTCATTAGAAATGAACTTAAAAGTTTATGTACCTATACCTACATTTATTAGTTTCCTAAGGGTACTTAACGTAGGGGTAGGTCTGGAACATTGAGCCTCTAGCTTGGTCAAAGGCTTTACGGCTTTAATAGTTAATGTTTTATATTTTTTTAGTTTCTGGTTCTCTGTACCTTCTAACTTCAGTTTTATGAAAAACTAGCTTTTGCCCGCAGCTCCGCCCGCGGTCTCAATTTTTTTTTATTTAATTGAGAGGTAAGCTATCCTATCTTTCAAGTTGGATCAAACTGCACACGATGTGCAAATTTGATTAAAATCGGTTGAGTAGTTTCGGAGTTCATCCCGGACAAACATCGTGACACTGGAATTATATATAATAGATGTAGGTATGCATAATAATGTTTATTCCGAAATTCCGAAATTGCATAAATATTTACTTTAACATTTGCTTTACCAATTACACTGCTTTTTTTATAAAAAGAAGTAAGTAACAATATGATCCAAGTTACCAGCTGACATATCAGGCATACAAACGCGCTCATCAACAAATCAAAGAAAAAAAATCGGTTACATACAATACATGTTAACACAGCTTAACAGAATTTATAACCATCTTCCCATCAAAGACTAGTAGCACAAGTTCCCACATAATCTCTTCCTGGTTAAAAAACTGACCTTCAAATAAGATGAATTTCTTATGCTAATGGCCGACTTCCCACGGGCAAAAATTTGCATACTCAAAGGGTTGATCCCGGAGAATTTTGCGTTAAATATGCAAATCCAAAAATACCTTAAATAATGCGAGTTTTTGACAGCTGCTGTTTTTTTTATTCAAATGCTAATTCGTGTTTGCTTCAATCAGGTGAGTGTATGAGATTTGGTTGTATTATTTAATATTTAACCTTGTATCGGCTTTGGGGTGTGAATAAATAATAATAATACTGGGATGTGGTGTCTTGAAGTCTTGTCATACAGGGTCAGAACGAGCAACGATCAGTTAGCGAACGTCCTGCAGTCTGATAACTGACTTACTAACAAATTTTATTAGATCATTATAAGTTTGTTTCAATATAGTCTATTAAAATTATGATTTGTACCACTTATATCTATCGTAAAATGAAACTAAGTATTTCACATCATTGAAGAAAGAAGCCAAACTATCAAAAAACATCAGAAGAAACATTATCAAGACGAGAAGAATTTCTACTCAGAAGATAAGAATATTATTGTCATTATTCTCCGAAATGGTGATTGCCACTAGCGAGGTATAGAGTTCCTACGTAATATACCACTGTAGGAACTTCATACCGTGCTCTTGGGTTCGCCAAGTTTCTCCAATCTTCGCCAAACTTCTCCGAGGGCTCTGAATACAGAAGAATTATGGAGAGATTTACTTTAATAATTACAGATTGCTCTTTAGTGTTGAATTGTTCTATTTACCTAAGTATGTGTATGTTAAGTATGAGTTTTATATTTTGTGTCTATATTTCTGTGTTATAATAATATTAATTTCTTGCCTATTTCTATGCTAAGTATTCTTCTTATTTGTTAATTACTTGATGTGGTGGATATGTACAAGAATTTGTGGTGTTCCATTTTTCCTTAATTGTTACCATATTAATTTTAAGTTCCGCAAGGATCTTCATTGTAGCTCTTTGTACTGAGTTGTCATTTCTATGTATAAGTGCATTTCTTGCTTACTTTTTGATTTTGAAATTGCTTTTGTAAATTATTATAATATAATATAATTATAATATAAGTAATATTTTGGGACAGCTCACACACGGCTATCTGATCCCAAACTGGCAGAGACAGAGCATGTACTATGGCAACCAGACAAATGATAAACATACTTAATTATTTCTAAATATCTACAAATATTAAGGATATATAACACCCAAACAAAGAACAAAATGTACGTGCTCATCACACAAAGATTTGTCCTGGGTAGGAATCGACCCATGGCCCACGGTTTAGCAGTCGATAAATTGAAAAAGTATATTTTATGAAGAGATGGGAAACAAACCCTATCAAAATAATTATCATCTAAAAATGTCTGTGAAAAAATAATTATATTCTAGAATGTTTCTACTAGAAATTGGTAGGTACAACTCAGTTTAAATACTAGTTTAAATAAGAAGATTAACACGAACACAAAACAGATTTCGCGAACCAGAATTATTCAACTGTGACCTGCGTTATTCATTATGTTTGTTTGGACAACAGAATAACTCCAGAAATTACAGAAAAACTTCACCGGGACGCCAATCAAGTCACGTCGCGTCGTCATGACTACTCCTATTGCTAGGCATTCGTTTGTTTGAAACTAGTCGGCGGATCTCCTGTACTTGTAAATGTATTATATACTAGCTGTTGTTCGCGGCTCCGCTCGCGTGGGCATCGGTTAACGCTGCAAATTATAGCCTTCCTCAATAAGTGGGCTATCTAACAGTGAAAGAATTATTCAAATCGAACCAGTAGTTCCTGAGATTAGCGCGTTCAACAAACAAACAAACTCTTCAGCCTTATAATATTAGTATAGATATAAGTCAACGTGTGTCCGAGTATGGGGAATTTATAACTGCCCGATATTGTATGTGTATCGCAATAGGTTCGAAACACAGAAAGTGTGGTAGTAAACAGTCAATCTATATGTGTATTCGCAGCAGTGAAAACATACCTAGCTTAAGAGCCAAAGGGCATCGCATGATTCAAAAGATACCAAAATGCAATATTATGCCCCACATGCAGTCGTAAATATTCCTTAAAGAATCAAAACAACATATTTGTTTACAAAACTAATATAATAACTAGTTAACTGTCAAAATATCAGTTATTTTCCTATATAACGTTCATTTATCATAGTGCATAAAATTAATGTAATTATCGTAAACTGTTACTATGCTTGTTGTTATAGATTCGGTGTTGATACGGCTGGTATGTTATTAATTTAATGTTATTAAATAATACACGAGTCTTAGTCGTGTTTTGCAGATGTTGGAGGAAAATGGAATCAAACAAGGGGGGTTATTCTCTAAGCTACCTATCTTGTATACAATAATAGGGTTGACATTTTCTGTACAGGAAAAAAACCCTTTAAAAATAAAGATTAAAAATAAAAGTTCTCTAAGTCCAAACGAAACATAACGTGGCATGACGCAGATTATAGTTCATGAATCCCGGGTTGCCAGTTTTTTATTTTATTTTCAGTCACCAGGTACAGTAAGTATATGCGTTTTAGGCCATTAAACAGAACTTTACTTAAAGGTATGGTAAGACAAAAGAGATAAAGCCTTAAGCATATACGTAACAGCACGTTAACTGCTGGGACTTTGTGAATAGGGTCCCAGATCAATTAAATAATTGATAAACGCCATCATCATCTGCCTAGCCTTTTACCAAGCTATGTTGGGGTCGGCTTCGTCGGTTGTCATGGTAGAAATGGTCACCCATCCACGGACCAACCGCGGCGAGAGCGGCTAAACCTATAGATTATCGGTCAAACTGTAAACCTTACACTTATCCTTAAGGTAAATACAAACACACGGTAAATATAAGTAGTTAGTGTTAACTTTTTTTTGTCCAAGGGATCTTTATGGACTTCCTCCGTCTAAAGAAAGGACAAACTCATACACGGCAATCTGATCCCAAACTAGGCAGAGCCTGTACTATGGTAACCAGACCACTGGTAAACATACTTATATATTCCTAAATACATACATATTATAGATAAATAACACCCAGACACAGAACAAATTAATGATCGTGCTCATCACACAAAGATTTGTTCTGGGTGGGAATAAAACCCACGACCTCCGGCTTAGCAGTCAGGGTCACTAACCACTAGACCAACAGTCCAGTCAAACATATTTTCATTTCAAAGCATTTTGAAAGAATATTAATGATACTATCTCTTACCAATCAAATTCAATAAATTAAACTTTCTCTAAGCAAGCCCCGTGACCTAATTTCTCTTACTTATAATTTATAGATGAGATTGTAATAAAGTTTAACGTAATTTATTAACCGACACGTTTACAATTTGAATACGAAGTTTTTATTATATTGATGTTAAGAATTTTAAGATACTGTAAAATGTTAAGATGCAGTTATTTGTGGTGTTAGATGTAAATTTCTTAGGCTAAGAGCACGAACCAATTGAGAGAAAGAAAACAACATGTATAACAAAAAACACAATAAAAATAAAAACATTAAAATAATAATTACAAATTAGTCATATTATTAGACGTGGCACAGACAGTTTCTTATTAATCTGTTGACATTTAAAAATCTTGTCTGTGGACCACTTTTTCTTTTTGTCCTTGAGACTTCGAAATACTTTTGTGAAACTAGAAATTTCTGAAATTTATAATAAACTATAATTATTATTTTATTTTAAAGTCTTTTTTGTCGATCTTCGTTGTGAAAGGATTGGTCAGCTAGACCCTGTTACAGAGTGCTGGTTGTCCAGGGTGCGCCGGGTGTTAGGAAATCGCAAATCGATTAATGGTAACACCGCCCCGGGATGCTCCTTTTTGCACCCTGATTGAAGTCGTTACAAATAAATTTAATTAAATTAATTTGATTGACTCAATGAGTGTTGAAAATGAAAATAATATGAAAAGTCCTCGTAAAGTCTCAAGCAAAAGTAAATTTTCAAGATATTTAAATGCATTTTCATTATTTAAGGGTTAGCCGTGCAACTGCATCTTCTTTTGATATATGGAAGGAAAGAGTCGTTACCATAATTTTTTTTCGAGGTTTGAAGCTTTCGAGTTCCGCCCACGCCGGTGCGGCGCGGCGGCGGCGTGGGGACATCTCGGACTTTCAAAAACAACCTGGTCCCGTCATTGCCTTAGCCAAAGCCACGGGATCACTTGTGCATTCCCAGCGCAGCGCCGTGGGCCAGAGGGCTCGTTCCTCAGAGAACCTCCTGTGGTTTCATGATCCAATTTTTTTTTTTTACATTTAAAATATAATAATAATATTATAACTTAGTAAAATATAGAACGTCTCTGTTTTTAGACATAATTCAAGTCAAGTCAAGAGATTTCAATTACAGAAATATATATTAATTATTAATTTAAGAATACTTAATTATAATTTAGAACTTTTAAAATACCCACTATTGTTTTTTCCAATCTGGGTTTATTACATAATACAATTCAATGTCTGTACGAAACATCTCTGCGGCTTATGAATTATTTTTATATTATATTATATACAAATCTCTAAGTTAATAAATGTTATCTTTACTAACTCTTCTCTCATCACTAGTCATTTAGTTTCCTACGAGTTATAAAAAAAACCTTTATCAATATCCGTCGTCTCCATTTTAAATGCAGGACACAACACACTAATGAATAAATACTTTTATTAAAAAAATAACTGCTATAGTATCCAATTAACTCGAATACTCAAAAGCAAATTAACTTTGAGACATTCTTAAATATCTATCCGAGGCTACTTTACACCTTGAAGTGACAGAGACAGCATGTGACTTAACGGCTACTCAAAACTGATTGGCGTTCCAGTATTCGGTCATGAATCGGTTCTTATCACCAAACTTTACTAAAATAGACACCTTTTTTTTATCTCAACAACATAATATCCTCTATATGACGTAGAATCAAGGAAAAATAATGTTAACTATATTTTTGTTGACTAGATTTTTATAGGCTATGTCTAGACAAATAATTATAATAATTATGTATTTGTGTGACATAAAAACCGTCCAAGTGCAAGTCAGACTTGCGCTCTAAGGGTTCCGTACCATTGTCTAGGTAAATAACAGTAGGTACACAAATTACATATTGGTATAAATAAAATAGGCACAAAAATTGCCTTTTTGTATGGGAACTTTATTTAATTTTGTTTTTAGTGTTTGCTGTTATATCGGCAACAGAAATACTTAATTTCAAAAAATTTCAAATGTCTAGCTTTTTCGGTTCTTGACATACAGCCTGCTAAAAAGATAGAAAGACAGACCGATAACGAAGCCTTAGTAATAGGGTCCCGTTTTAACCCTTTGGGTACGGTACCCTACCCTAAAGTAAAGGGACGGATATTCGAAAGTAAGAAAAATATGCGACGTAATTCAAATAAAAACAAGCGTTTTCAGGAGTGGAGGCTTGTAATGACGTAAGCAAAATTGTAGGACAGTTCCGTCACGCGAATTTTTCATTCAGTGTCCATTGACTCTCAGATGTATGTTATCCTACTAATATTATAATGTGAAAGTGTGGATGTTTGTTACTCAATCACGCAAAAACTACTAAACGGATTTGGATGAAATTCGGCATGCATTTATCCCGATTCCTTGAGTAGTTCCCGAGGGAAAATTGAAAATTGTTTACGAGCTAAGCCGAGCTTTGAAAATTGGTATTTTTCTCTATTACAGCGCAAACTATAACACGGGTGAAAATGTTATTCCATTTTTCATAACTTCTTCTGCCCGCGACTTCGTCTGCGTGGACTTCAGAATTGGGTCCAAAAAGAAATGAAAAATGTGAAAGTAATGAAAAATGGACTAAAATTTTCACCCGTGTGCTTGTGCTTGCGCTGTAATAGAGAAAAATATCAAATTTCGATGGTTAACTGCCCGCGGCTTAACTTGGAAACCATTAACAATTTTCCCTTGGGAACTACTTAAGGAATCGGGATAAAAGAGAGCCTATGTTTTTTTTCGTGTCAAAGGCTGCATGCATGCCAAATTTCATCCAAATCCGTTCAGCCGTTTTTGCGTGATTGAATAACAAACATCCCAACATCTAAACATCCACACTTTCACATATATAATATTAGTAGGAATTGAAGATCTGTTGGTATGAAGTCAACTTTCTCTTTTCTGAAATTTGTAATGTATTTCTTGATAACGTATCTTCGGCAGTTCTGAACGAATCCGCAGTTATCTCTTAAAAACAAATATGAAACTACGTCAAATAATTCTACAGCACGAACATTTTACGAGTACGAAATATAAACTGTCAGTGTCGAGTTGTCGACCATCTTAGCTTTTTAACAATTCACTTAATTCTAGCGATCTTATAATGGAATTGTGAAAAAGTTTTTTCTTGTTTTTATAACATTGCTCACTTAGTTATTGTTTGTTATCACGAAATGTATTTTTGCGTGGAATGCGTTTTACGCTTGCGAATGACGATTGGTCAGGCTACGTTTAATATAGTTTTTTAAGGGAAGTGTAATATAACGTGTAACGCCCACTCTTGCGATTATTATGTGATAATTTTTTATGTAATTATACATAATTGTGTTGGGGAATGTACCTATTTATAAGTTGTTTGTTTAAAGAATTAATGTCTGGACACCTATATGTTTGCCTTTTAGGTAGATAAATAAGTATTTCCAGAATGGTATGTGTTGGTTAAAAGTTCACGAATTTAATATCTATTTAAGATTATTCTATTTCAAAACTTTGATTGCTATGTCGTCTTAATAACGTTCCTAGATTATATCGACACCGATTTTTAACAGATTTAAATAACTATGAGGGTCTTTTAATCCTTTTTATGACAAAATTTCTTCCATATATAACGGCATTTGAACCCGCCGCTACCTCTTTAAAACTTATCATTTTCAAAGTCGACAAACACTATAAAAAAATCACATCAAAATACTATAAAATGAAGTGTTAAAAATTTGATAATCCCATCGCCTTTAATGCCATGGGAAAACCACGCCTAAACATCTAAAGAAACAATAAATAAAAATATTTTTAAACCCAAAATATAGCTGCTCACTTAAAACCCACTAAACATCCACTTAATTTTATAGTCCAAGAGCTACGCAACTATTTCGACATCATTGAGTATCTAAATGAACCATTGTGCGTAGTTTTATGAAGTACGGAACCCCAAACATTCGTAGACCGAAACTGAGCAAGTTCAATGTTCTCCACTCATTAGTTTTTGATCACAACCTCATAAACAACGATACGACATACATCTCAAATAGAACCACACAAAACTGGACTTTGGTTAGTTATTTTAGAATTCAATTTCGAATGGAAGTCGTCAACATTTTTTGACCGCATGTTTAAATCTGGTTTTCTACTTTTAGACGTTCAAAATGATAAAATTCCTCTTTGGAGCTATAGATTATGAAATTCTACACTACAATATGTTTATAGAGACGATCGAAGAACAAGTTTTTTCGATAATTTCGTTTTAATGTTAAGTGTTTAGTATTCTTTTAGCGTTTAGCTTCGTGAAAGAATGTCGTCTTCGCTTCAATTTGCATTGAATTGATTTGAAATAAAATATTCTACAGTGAAAACAATTGAGTTTGGCAATTTACGAGATTCTTTGTTTGGTAATCATTGTATAAATACCGAAGGCGTGCTCTAACCATGGTGAATCTCAAAACGAAATGATTTCACACATTGTAGAACGTCAAATATTTCGATGATTTAGATATAAATCCTACACATCCTTACTGTTCTATTGCAAATTATTGGGCAATAAAATTATGCTTCAAGGACCAGAAAACTGATAAATACATGTACAAACTCACTATGAGTTAAATTTGCTGACCCGGCAAACGTTGTTCTGCCATCTTGTTGTTCAAAAATCTGGAGAGGGCCAACCCTATCACTTATGTGAAAAATATATATTGGCCGACCAAACTGTTACCCGATATACACACAAAGTTTTATACAAATGGGCTCCGCCGTTTCAGAGGAGTTTGGGAACAAGCACCGCGACACGACGAAAATTTTAAACAGGATTATTTAAAAAGAGGTCCGAAACTTAAAATTAAAAATCAACTTTTCATACATACATAAGTCACATGACCTGTCACTTTGTATGCAATTTCATACAAATATATACACTGAAAAATATTTACCACTTGTCAAATGCTCATGTAAGCATAATAATATCCAAAGCAGAAGAACTTTTTTGTGTGGCACAGGACTGAGATAAGTTTGTGAAGTTAAAGGCAGACCTCCGGGAGAGGTACCCTAATAAGAAGAAGAAGAATAAGGTGAGAACCTGCTGTTATTACACGACTCAAATCAAAAGAACAGAATGTCTCACAGACCAATGCCGATGTACAAATGCACATTTAGTTCAAAACGTACTTCTTGACTTTAAAGACCATGTTAATTATTGCGCTGTGTAAAATTATTGGGGATAATAATGCGTCCAGGGATCGAACCTGGGATAAATCTTAACCTCTCTTTACGCCCGTAGACACAAAAATCAAACAATGAAAATGTTTTAAAGTGACTTATGGGACAGAGAAATGGTTAAAGAATAGTTCCGAGGAAAGTATCACTATTTAATTAATAATTGTTTAATCATATTTCTATAGGAATAATTGTTAAGTAGAAAAAAGACAAATAAAACAATCAACGACTGACTATAAACTTTATTTATGGTACTGTTTCTGCACTTGACACTCACTTCTTGGAACGTTTTAAATTCATCATTCTCAATATTTTGTTCTGGTAATACACTGGGATTTTCGGCTCTTTGATGGGAATATTTCCTCCCACAGACATGGAGATCTAAAAGATACATTTTCATTAGTTTGTGCGGCCTATTTGCGAGAAAGAGTGGTTTCTGTGTTGGTGCATTGTGAACAGGCATAAACGAACTTGTTAGGCAAATTGATTCAGATTGTGTATGTAGAACCCTGACAGACACGAGGATAATTATTGAACATTTAAAATTAGATGTAGTTATCCACGCACACAAACATACAATCATACATGGTCTACCTTAATAATTGGAAGGTTCTAAAATATTAGATAACGGCTGAGGAAACGACTAGAGGCGATTACCATTCCTAACGGCATAAAAAATCAAAATAGGTACAACATAGCGTGTGTACAACGCTCGTATGTAATCAGTGAAACACTATATTTGACTAGCAATTTAGCTGAGTTAACACTAATACTCTACAAGTTAAAAATAATCACGAATATGTACAGTGGAATTTGAATCTTGTGGCTTATACGATACAACACTGATTTGGGTATTGTGAACAAACAGAAACCATTTCTTTGCCTGACTTCCTGCAGCATGCCGGAATCATCTCACACATCGGCTGGTGTATGCAGTCTGGTATAGCGTCGTATGGAATGTAGCTGTCGCACACTCGGGCCAAACACTTCGGGATCATGATGCACGGCGGCTCGTGTCTGCAAACCATTTTGGCTTTCGGCCGCACCTGAGTAGCCACTTCTTCCTTCGCCGTCAATAGGATAAAGTTCCTCGTACATATCGGCAGTTCAGCACATTTAGGCTTATGCGGGCAGGAATTAATTGACTGATTCTGATTCTTCAACTCCATCAAGCAAACGGGAACTTTCTCACACATTGGCACATGCACACAAGAGTTCTGCAGCTGTGGATCATATTTTGGTTTACAACAAGTTCTAACAACTTCACAAGGAGGGCTGTGGTTACAAATGCTTTGAATGTTTTTCTCTTCTTTTGTTTGTGAGGATTTCATTGTTTGGACATCTATGCGCGGAGGGATGTACTGACAGCTTTCATTCGTAGAATAGTGTTTTGCTTGAATTTCAACCTGTGAATGATACTGGCAGCAATCGTCGGTAATCATCAGCTCTTTAAATTCAATACTCGGAACTTTATATTGACAACTTTCATCGGCGTTCTTATAAGACTTCATGGCTAATGATGGAGGAAAGTACTGACAACTTTCATCTGTGATCTGACATTGACGAAGTTCTAAAGATTCAGGCCCATAATGATAACCGTCTTGCTGTCTCCCTAATGATCTTGTATACAACTGGAAACCATTGCTGTCCTGCAGTACTGGCCACAAATCTGTAGCCATTTTATCTTTAGCAGGTGGTAGGTTAAGGCATCCATTAATCAAAACACAGGGTGGGTTATGAATACAAAGTATTTCGCCGTTGTACTTTTGAGCTAAGGTCCCAGTTATCTCGTCGTGAGGTATTTGACAGGGTCTTGGTGAGTTGTCATTGCCTGGGAATGGTGGCGGTTTGGAGGCATATTGATATTGCCCAGGCACTGTCGAGGGCTTAGGTTGAATTTTGTTACTTTCAGTGAAACATTTACATTCAACTTTCTCTTTAGGTGCATTCTTCATATAATTTTGTCCAGATTTTTTATTTTTATCATTCAAGTTTTGCGGAGGTGACGTACAAGCGCATAAATCAATTTTAGGTATTTCGCAGTAATCAGCATTGAATTGTTCTGGTTCAGGTTGAGAATATTTTTCACATTTAATAGGATCACAGCGGGGACTTTCTTCAACAATGGCATTACACTTGCAGGGTTTAAACATTGTAGTACCGTCATTTTGATATCTCGTATTGATTTTGTTGAACAAATACTCCCAGAAACCAGAACACGTGGAAGGCAATTCATTGGCACTCATATTCTTAGAACCCATCGGAGAACATCCAGCGCTATTTCGTTGCTGATATTGGTAGGGGGTGGTGTATATATGGAATGGTGTTTTTCGATTAACTTTCGATGGGCATTGTTGTTCTCTGTTTTTCAAGTATGGCCCTTCGACAAACCTCATGTATTCCTTCGCTGAGTTACACGAATCTTTAATCTTCTTTTTTTTCCCTTTCGTCCGTTGCAAGAATCTCCGAGAACCTGTCCCTTCTGAGGACGACGTTAAACTACAGTTTACGTTAGTATACTCATTTTCAACCGTTCTGCGGGCCGCTAACGGTTCTCGGATAATTTTTGTGTGTTGAAACGGAGTTGACTTGGCATGAACGTTTCCCTCAATGGCATAAACAGGTTGCACAGCGTAGCTTTGCTGTCGTCTATTAAATTTCCTTATTTTGCGTTCCTGGTTGACGCGCTTCGCCTGACAACCGTTATCTTTATTGACGTTTTCAGTTTGGTTTTCCTTTATAATTGACATTTGTTTAACATTATTACTTGGTCGTCCGAATATGCTAGATAGGCATGGTATTACTTTGTGGCGCATCAGTGACCGTTTGGATTTTATTGATTCTATTTGATCTCCACTGTCTAATACTTTAGACTTCCTGTTTTGATATCTTCGGCGAAATTCTAGATCTATCTCTTCGCCATTTTGGCTGACGATTGTATGGGCCTCCCACATTTCTCTGGAGTCAACATCGGTTACTGTGCACGCTTGGCTGTTGCATGAAGCTGTGCTTGTTTTCCGATTAGATTTTGAGCATCGTTTTCGTTTTATGAGGCTGTGATTTCCTAGCTTGGGTGTGATAGGTGCAGGACACGAGTCTTCAAAGTCTGAGCTATCTGTATGAAGTTCCGTATACTTAGAATCGTAGGTCAGTAAATAATCTCCCGGCACGTCATACATTGTTATTGCTATTTATTGTTATCATAAGCACAGACATGTCGTCTCACGTTTAGCACCTTTCATGATAGTGTATTTATATTATGTTTATCTACATGATTTTTTTAATTTTGAAAATATTATAATGGTCAGTCAAAGTGAAGTTTTCTAAGAACTTGTCAACATATTTTTCTTTATAATTTTGTTATCATTGTAGTGCAACCTTTGTGGTAATTTGGTAAACCTATATGCTTTTATACACATATAAACTTCTTTGGTAAAGCAATTTTAGAATATGTAAGATAAAATTGATAAAATGGGACATGATATTTATTTCTTTTTTTTGGCTCTTGGTTACGGCTCCACCCGCGGGGGCGTCGGTTATCACGGCAAGAAATAGCCTATACCCTCAATAAATGGGCTTTTTTTCAAATCTGACCAGTCGTTCCTGAGATTAGCGCGTTCAACTAAACAAACAAAAAATCACTACAGCTTTACAATTTTAGTCTAATAAAGTGCAAGCATTCTAAAACAGATTTAAGACATAACTTTACATGACTAGCGATGGGTCGAGGTTTCACACGCCTATATACCCAGACCCGTCCAACAAATTTTTAAATAGTCCATAATCTGTCTAGTGAAGTGCGCCATCAAATGCACAGAGATTTTTACCAATCGGACTAGTAGTTTAAGAAAATAAATCGTTAAAAAAAGTTTTGGCTTTATTATGCACTAGTGGACCCGCCCCGGCGTCTCACGGGTAGCACAGTAATAAATGCCTATATTTATTCAAAAAAATATTCTGATCGAATCACTTCGAAAATTGCTGAAAACTGCGTTGAAATCCTTTTCATAGTTTCAAAAAGATCCATCCAGATAGCGAGAGCAACTTTGTTTTATTCTATGTAAAGAATAATATAGGTTTAACATACATTCATACCTACACTCTCAAAGGGATTCCTCGCATTGTTTCTTCAACAAAAACGGTATTTTTTGTAGTGAACAGCCCACGGGGTTAAAACAAAGAACGCAATGTTGTTTGGTATTAAATGGTGAATTAAAAGAGGTGATACGTCATAGTGTAGCAGGAACTCTATGGTAAAGTACGACTGAGTAGTTTTGATCGTAGGTTGTTTATTTTAATGTATGTAATATGTAATGCTGCGTTGAAATAAATACTTAAAAAAAAAACCGTTTATTTGTCTTGTACGTATATTGACTATAACGCAAGTCGTATGTGTGTATGTTTCAATTAAGTAATTTCAGAGAGAAAATTTGTGTGCTCTACATTTTTTTTTACTTGTACTGAGTAACATATTTTCTGTAATAACTGTAGTGATTGATTATGTACTGTTACCCTTTTTAACTTTAAGTATCTTCCTACGATCAAGACTACTCAATCTATGTACAATAACCGACGTCACACTATGAAATAATAGGAACAGAATAAAAAAATCAAGCCGCCTTGGATGGCGCACGTAAGTTTATAATGAATCGAAAGGGTTACCATATAATAGGGGAGCGGCCCTGTGTAATCATAGGTGATCTAACGACGGCTGCTTTATTGTTTAAACTGCGACTGCGACCGGTTGCACGGATTATATTTGAATATAGTTGCGTAGTTGAAGTTTTGGTGACGATTTGAGTTGTTACTTGCAAACATAGTCGTCTTTTTATAGTGAAAAAAAATTGATATTGTGTGAGATTTTTATATGAATTGCAACAAAGAATATTTTTGGAAATGAAAACCTTTTGACCCGCGAATACTGGAACGTAAATGATTATTAATATCTACTAGTATGTTTCTTTACACGTTACAAGGACAGAGACAGCATGAAATTAGTATCTGCCTTTAAAATCTCCGTTTTAACGGCCACTTAACCATATCTTCACCATAGCTTCTACTTGTGTTTTGGGTGTCCACATCGCCGTTGTACCTACATAGGATCTATAGTAAAATAATATTTATTTGTACGGTTTCAAACGTGTATGACAGAAATGCTTCTTTACGATTTTATATTATGTGAATACAGCAACTGCTGCAAAACCATCGTAGTTGTTAATTACATAATAGTACCTACCTAATTTCTTTTTATTTTTAGTGACTAAATTTAATATTGCACAGCTGTTTAGTTTGGGGCAGTGGAGAAGAATCAATTAGGTACACGGTATTTTTGTAAAGAATTTTAATTGTTTTATTCTCGGTCGGTAATATCAGTTATCACCTTTATATCATAAAAGGTAAAGTTCACATTCGTTTGTTTTTAAAGTTACTAGTAATCCTACTATCCTACTAATATTATAAATGTGAAAGTGTGGATGTTTGGATGTTTAGATGTTTGGATGTTTGGACGTTTGGATGTTTGTTGCTCAATCCCGTAAAAACGGCTGAACGGATTTGGATGAAATTTTGCATGCATATAGCCTTTGACATGGAAAAGAACATAGGCTACCTTTTATCCCGATTCCTTAAGTAGTTCCCGAGGGAAAATTGAAAATTGTTTCCGAGCTATGCCGTGGGTAGACAGCTTTGAAATTTGTTATTTTTCTCTATTACATCGCAAGCTAAAACACGAGTGAAAAATTTTATTAAATTTTTCATTACATTAACAGTTTTCATTTCTTTTTGGACCCAATTCTGAAGTCCACGCAGACGAAGTCGCGGGCAGAAGCTAGTAAGTAATACAAAATATTATTGAATAGAATAAGTAGGACAATGCAACAAACAGGATAGTCATGTTATTAGGTATAACATTTTCCTATCAGTTGATTTCTGTGAATAACAGTTTATTATTTATACTTAACCGTAAAATGTGTAATGATTCTCAGTATTATTTTTGACATTTATGTGCCCATGATCTTAAATGTTTTTTATTTTACTTTAATGTTAAAATTACCTTTCTTTTACTCAAACTTTAGAACTGACAGTAAATAATTATAATATATTATAATAACAATTTATTTTATAAAGTAAGTCTTTAAATTGACGAGGTAAAAATTTTATAAATAAAATTCAGAAAAATGTATCATTAATTAAGCATTCCTGAATTGAAATTAAATTTTATTTTTATTCCAATAATCCTGATTGGACCTGATTTAAATAAATTCTACTTAAAAATGTTAGTACGCCAGTTTAAGGCCCCACTTAAATTTGAAATGTTGTTGACATTGTATCAGGTTTATAAAATATATTGTATATCAGAATTCTAATTTATTCATTGGCTATTAGCCAAGACACGCCTCCAGAAATCAAGTCGTCTATAGCCTATTTAATTTCAAATATGACAGTCATCAATCAATGGAAAAAAGTGCAAAAACTTTAAAGCCTACATACAAATCGATTTTGTTACATTTCAATTTTATTGTGGACTAGTTGGTAACCGCGGCTTCGCTTGCATCGACACATTTAAATTTGATTCGCTCAGGTATTACTTATTATCTGTCAGTTTTAGGATTTAAATCGGATTAGTACCTACCTACGAGTTATTCTAAAAAAACCTCTTTCTTAAATCCAAACTTACAACAAAACGAACTTATATCTTTGTAATTATTACATTAGTGTAGACAAAAAATAATAAAAATATTTTTTTTTTCATAATTCTAAGTTGGAAACATAAACGCGTTCGAACGTCAATCGCAAATTTAATTTGATTGGTCGAATCCCCACGAGGTTTGCCGAGGAAACCCGAAACGGTGAAAATCAAGAAAAATAAAAAAATTGCGTTACACGTGTCCATTTTGAGTTGAGCTTTATCACCCTAAGTTTTGTTGAGGTATTGTTGGTTTAGTTCATGTTTTAGGGGTTTTGTTTTGTTGGTTGGTGTGTGTTGGGATGTGTGGGGTAACCAATCGTGAGTCGTTGTTGCGATTGATTGGCAAAGGGCGATTTGGCAATGATTCCCTCGTGTGGGGGCGAGTAATGCCCACATGCCGAATGAGGGTGGGCCGACATTTGTGTAGGCAAATATTTTTATTGCAAGTTAACTTGCTACTGTTAGATAAATATACGACTGACAAATCTGGAATGTTTTTTTCTGTTGACAGTCTACAGTGAAGCTAAATTTTCTAGCAGCAGCCATTTGGTAAAAAATAAAAGCTATGTCATTTTAAAGAATGAAATCTTAATTTAAAATAATCTGGCTTTTATGAGTTTATTTTTATGTGTTTGTAAATAAAATAAAATACAGAAATACATTCCGTTGAAATCTCTACAATTATTAAATTTGATTATGTAAAGCACGCAAGAGAAACTGGGCGCAGCAATTAATAGTATTCAACCCAGATCATAAGAGAAAAAGCCTTGAGTTAAACTAGTTCAGAATAAAATAATAATTATAGACACCGCCTATTTTGTTACTTAGTCATAATTAGGCATAAATGTTAATTAATTGTAACATTTTGAAGTCTAATGATTGCTTAGCATGACTAATTTAAATAATACCTCTTTATGTGAAGTCACATTACCATAGATTTGTACCTAAGATGTTAAAGTTTATGTGTCTTTAAGCCTTAATAGTTACAACAGTTAATTTAACAAAATATAAAATGAATTTATTGCTTCGTTACCTTTGCAGATTTATTTATATTTTTTTATTTATTTTTGTCAAATACATTAAGTTTTTATTTATCATAACTATTTATGTTGTAATTAAAATATAAAATGGACATTTTTATTTTTAGAAAGATTAAGTTTTTTTTTAAATAGAAAAGTGGATATACTTATTATGTACATTTAAAGTGTTCTTCATGCATTGAACGTAGGAGTAAAAAATTGGAGACGCATTGTATGATTGTACCTTACTATGTTGATTGGTTTTTATCATACAAGCTGAATACCTAAACACACTACTTGACACCCGATGACCCTAAAGATGTAACTATGTGAAAGAATCTCGATATTTGCACTCGAATAGATTTCTAAACACTGAGTACCCACATAGCATTGTGATTAGATTGATTGTGTCAAACGCTACCTGAATTTACTTATCTAATTAACATAACCCTCAATTTTCGACTCGCATAAAAGTACACAGAAAATCGTAAGACATTCCAAGAATAAATTGTGAATAAAATTGAATTTTAAATTTCAACGTAGGTACTTTATTTGCATAAATATAAGAGTAATCAATCGGTCCTCGATAGAATGTTGTATTGTGTTACATTTCTCACGTTTGCCTGGCACATGCAAATTATGTGAAGCTGGTAATATTTAAATTTGCTTTTATTTTTATCCGAGGGTTAAAGTTTTTTCTGTTGCAATTTGAATTTCTTTTGTCGAGATATGCTACTGGGAACTTCTTTGGCGTTTCTTTGGGAAAAGTCAATAAAAAATGTCAAGCGTTTGAGACAAGACTGGTAGTAGATTTTTAATGTAGGTAACTATATATTATTATGGTAATCTGGATTATTGATGCTATTTATTTGAAGGGTTGGATTGATCAGCATAACATTTTTTATATTATACTTTGTATCTTAAATCCGTAGATTTACAAATAAATGTTCTATTCTATTCGTTCAAATAGTCCTGCACTTTTGGGTTATCTAATACGACGCCAATGAAACCCAAAAAACATGAAAAACGTTTAAAATGCCTCATCTCTCTATATTCACGTAACCCGTCGTTAGCCTAACCGGTCTTAGCGACCAATAATTTTAATCTCAATGTTGACTAAATTTGAAAAAGTTGACGGCCAGTGAACCTGTATTAAACCGGATCGAACCACTTAAATCCAGTATAGTAATAGCTAATATATGTATGCCGTATAGTAATAGATGATAATCAGGCCTTTCTTAGTGTTATTACAGGCTAATGAATGCTGTTACAGATTTTATAAAACACTTATAATTGGTAGTCATTTACTGCGCATGATTTTATGATTAAAATGAATTTCTATGTATTCTACTAGTTCTATAAATATCATTGAAATGTATTATATTAGTAGATCACCATTTAATCTGCTTAAGCCTCTACACTTGTACATATATATAGCCTATTAGTATGTGTTCTGAATCTTCATAATCCGTTCAGTACATAGTATAGGTACATAGTATTTTTTTTGCAAAAAAAAATATCTTCGTAACGCTCACTACTAACGTATTAGATATTCTTTTTAAGTAAAATTTTATACCTGGCTATAAAAATATTGAACATACCGCCGCAATGTAGTTGAAAAAAAAAACAATAAAAGAAAATGTAAATCAAAAATATTTTCTAATCTTTTCAGACATAAATCTCAACTAGGTGTGTACAATTTATGTTCATTTTAAATAGCGTAATATATTATAAATTGACTGTTAAATATTTAATAATTTCGAAATATATTACATACATAAGTTTTTTGGACGCCTCTATTGCTCTTCGACATAATAATTTATGTCTGCTCATAATAAATTGCGGCTGTAACTATATACTTAACTAACAAAAAATAACGTTAGTAATACGAAAGTTTAATTTTAACACATTATAAACTAAATAATAATGAAACAATCATTCAAAACTTTCGCATTTTGATTTAAACCGTTACAACAATGAGTAGTTCTTAATATGCAAATTAGGATACAACACAAAATACTCTCAAAACATAATGACGAACCAATAAAAATTAAAAAAAAAGAGCAGATGTGCTTGAAACAAAAAAAAAACAATGGAACTTATTTTTTCTCGGCTTTTTCTATAATGACAATTATTTTTTTCGTTGAAGAAAAAATCGTAACCCTTTGCGCAATTTTTTCCTAATGAACTTAGAGTGCCTAGAAAAAATCATGGGGTCACATTAACCAACGCATATGCAAATAAGGCCCGGAGAATTCGTGCACGAAATATGGTATTAAAACACAACTGCATTGAAAGGGTTGAAACTATGGGGTCCAGATGAATGTGGTATGCGTTTTTTGCTACTAATAACGAAAAAAATAAACTGGTTGTAACAAGGTAATAATAGTTATTTCATTGTATTATTATGCGCAAATTAAAACTGTCTCACACAAGCTGACAATTTATGTTAAGCCGTTGATTAGAAGAATGTTTAATATGGTATGTTGTTATCATAAAAAATCTAGTTGATGTAAAAATAACTGTCCTTTTATAAATATCAAGAATAACACGCATTGGAGACTTGTTTGTCATCAGTGATCAAAAAACGAAAAACATGAAATCTCCAATTATTTGACGTCAATTCCAAAACTGGTTTTTAGTAAAAAAAGTAAACTGTCTGAATCACTTTAGTAACGTTTCCGCAGATATTGAGTAGGGAAAAAGCCGTTTTTCAATTGACTACGCTTTGTTTCATTGTACGGTAGGTCCGTCAAAGATGAATGCATAATAATGCACCCAGTGGCCTGTGGGAAGGGGATCCAGAATCAAAGATCCCATGACCTAAGTTAGAAGTTGAAGTAAATTGCTTGTAAATTTTAATATATCTGTAGCTTTTGATAACGATTTGCAGCCGAATGTTCAGTAATCGCAACTAATGGATCTTTGTTTGACACCTGTTAATACACTACACTATATCTATTAATGCGTGTGTCCTATATTCGAATAATATTATTTATATCGATACGTTATGGAAGAATATTATCTAAAAAAAAATGGAATTTCAACTGAAGATCCACGAATAAATAATGTTTTTTCCCGGCCTAGTTAGGAAGAGTCTTTTACAGGTTAAAAAAAAGGTGCTTATTTCCCGGACCCCAAAACTTCATTAAACCTATAAGATTCTAACAATATACTTATATATCTGTCTGTGGTGACTTTCGTTATCTGACGTACCCATTCAACATGTTTCATCAGCGAATGATTCATTTTCTAGAACATTAATTAGTTTTTAGAAATGGTTGCGTTGAACAAGGAAAATATTTTACACCGTCATGATCTGGCTCGTTTTCTACATTTATAAGCAATGCTATTCTTTTTCCTGTATCTGTAATAACATTATAAAGCTGAATAGTTTATTTGGCTGAATGCGATAATCACAGAAACCAATGGTCTGATTTGAAAAAATATTTTAGTTTTAGATATTTTAGCCTATTTATCGAGAGACGCTATAGGCTTTTTGCTGTACCTAATAGCCGCCAACGCGGGTGACCAAAAGTTAGTCAAATATAAAATGGTGCCGATTTGAGAAAAAAAAATAGGCACGTGCTTGCGTATAAAAAATTGCATAGGTAGGTGATGGAGAACTTCAGAAATATGAGAGTATAAAATTGTAGTACATGTTAATATACTGTTCTGTGTTGCCCAGTAAAATGCAGTCGATCCACTTAAGATACAGTATTCAGCTAAATCCGGTAAAGACTGGAAACCAACCCCAACGAAAAGGCTAGGCAGATAATGATGATAACAAGTCAACATACTACGGTAAGTGCATACCTGCTATTAGTAAACATTTCAAAACTATTTTTGTAATCAAAATGAACTTTAAAAACTTAACAAGTACCATATATTGTGTACCTATACAAAGTAAATGAAAAAATGGCTAATAATAGTTGACTCACAAGATTAATGTGTAGTTAAGTAGTTGTTGTGAATAAGTATGTTCTTATTGGCATCTTTTGATTTTAACCATTAGTAATTAGAACCATTTGGAACTATTTAATTACTTCGTAGGTTTGTACTTATAAAAAGTATTGATTTCATTATCGCTTTCCAAGTGATCTACATATTGGTGATGATCAAATGGGTTTTAGTAAGGGTCAATTCATACTGAAGCAGAGACGAATCGCATCGAAGCCTCAATCCAAAAGTGAATATAGCAAATTCAGCCTTATCTAAACAAGTGCATAAATTTATTCTGCGAAAAAAACAAGAGAAAACTCTTTAGAATGCGCGCGAATTCGCAAGTGTTGGCGCGTTTTTTTACTCGAAAGCAAAATTAGCAATAGGTACTTACTTAAATATTTTTCAGTTAAAGATGAATTAACTATAATATATCTAATGTAAGATTTATGCAACATCATAAATTGGCCCTAACGAGCTGAGAATGTGATAATAATATGTTTTTTCTCCAAGTCTGGATGTTTGATTTTTTGATGGAAATCAAGTAAGAGAAGTGTGATTGGGCCTTTTTAGGAAAAGTTGATTAAATTCCAAACCATAACCATTCTCGTATAATTACTGGAAATAATTAAAATAAAATTAAATGTGGACAGCATCACATACATTGCTCCGAATCCAAAGTAAGTCGCTAAAGCACTTGTGTCGTGGAATCAGAGACAACGAAGGTACCACAAACACCCAGACCCGAGACAATGTAGAGAAGTGCTTTTCTATATCGACCCGTCCGGGGATCGAACCCGGGATCTCAGAGCTGGCGACACCTTGAAAACCTTTGTGTATGCCACTTGACCAAGGAGGTCGTCAGTAATAATAAAATCAGTCAATAATAAATCATTATACCACTTATGTTAGACTTAACCTAATTCTAAACGTCTAAGTTTTTACATCTTTCTCTTTTTCATTAATTAAAAGTATTAGTCACTATTTTATTAAGTCGGATCGTACAGCCGCAACCGGACGTTGACCGGAGAATCACCTATCACAATCATATTAATTGCCGGTCCGGCTCGGTCGTACGTTTTCTTTGCCGTATACGGCGGCGAGACTAATGATGCCTCCATAATAGTTTTATAGCGAAACCTTATTTATTGATTATAATAATAGTGTTAAGAAATTGTGTGCTTTTAATTAAGAACAAGCTGATGCCCGCGGTTTCGCCCGCGTGGATGTCGGTAAGCCACATACAAAAACTTGTTAAATTATAAACTTAAATCTTTCTCGAGAACTACTCTATGCATTGGCGAAAGTACCATGAAAATTGGTTCAGTAATTTTTGAGTTTATCGCTAACAGACAGACGCGATGCGTTGGATCTACTAACTTTGTTTTATAATATGTACTTAGTTATTAATGTTCCTTAAACTGTAACTTGCATAGATAAGTAACAAGTAGGAACTTTTAGTCTTATTGCAAATAATGTGTGTGGAAAAATATGATAAAACATTTTTTTTCTGTCAACTAGTCTGACCATAGTTATAAAGGTAATAAGTTTCTCAGTCAGTCATTTCAGCCCGGGATCACTCTCTTACTGAGTATAGGCAGTATTATCTGTCATTTTAGGTAGGTATCATAGAATATTTAAATCGATCTATCGAATTTAGATATCAGCTCAATTAATAGATATAATGAAATACCTAGGTATTTCAATTATATCTATTATCAGGCATAACATTGTCATTGGTACGTAGATATATTAATAATAATATCGCTGTCCCCGGGCAATAAAGCGGTAATATCAAAATTCGATTTTTACAGGAGAAATAAAAGAAGCTAATTTTCATATAGTGCAGCGTATAGTGATCCAAAACAGGCGGTCAAAATGTCAAATGGAAGCTTATTTTTTTACCAACCTAACCTTTAAAAAATAATTCAATTGGTATAACTATTTAATTAAATAATTGAAAAAATGTATAATACAAATTATAGACGCTATTGATTCAATTGTAACATAATTAATGACTTTATAAACACATCGACCACTTAGACTCAGGCCCATAACAATATAATACGACATATTTTCCGCTTTAGGTCTCGAGCGTACCAGCCGATTACCACCTTCTTCAGGGAAATTTTATAGCCAAAGCTAGCTGTATCATCCACTAATCGCTATTTTAGAATCCTATCAATGAGTCATTTTTTTATGTAACCATCGTAACATATTGACTTTATAATGTGATTTATTTTTATTTTTAACCATTTTAGACAGTATTCTATGAAATTAATATTTTTTTAGTGTTACTTCTGCCTAATTTTTGTTTAATAAAATTTTAAATAATAATGACCTTTTAAAAAAAAAGTTTTACGAATCACATATTATTTATTAAATATTAAACTTTGGAAAACAATACGAAAACACTTAAAAAAGAAAAAGTGTTATTCTACAGACCTTAATTTGAATAAAATCACAATTTTAATTAGCTGTTATACTATGGAAACAAAAATAAAATTGGTCAAAACCTTAAAAAAAAATATATAATACTACTTTAATTTGAATCATCGCTTTCAATATCGATTTCTTCTTCAGAGTTCCCAACACAATGTAAATTGTTATAAAATGTATGATAATGTTTCGGGATTGCTTCAGTTTTGCAGAGACTCATCAAATCGTCGTAAAGTGGTTTTGGTAAGGTGATTGGCTCTCTATACAGATTTCTCAGTTCATCTTCTGAAACATCAGTCACTAGCATCTTTTTGGCTCTACCTCTTGAAGATCTGGTGTTTGATGCAGTATTTAAAGGAATATATTCATCATCAAAGTTATACTTTAAATAAATAACATCTGGATGTGCTCGAGTAATCTTGATTTCGTGTTGTAAATCGTATAGTTATAATTATATAGGTACTTTATAGATACTATAATATTATTATTAGATATAAACAATTTACATTGTGTTGGGAACTCTGAAGAAGAAATCGATATAGAAAGCGATGATTCAAATTGAAGTAGTATTTTTTTTAAGGTTTTGACCATTTTATTTTTGTTTTAAAAGTATAACAGCTAATTAACATTGTGATTTTATTCAAATTAAGGTAGAATAGTATTTTTTCTTTTTTTCAGTATTTTCGTATTGTTTTCCAAAGTTCAATATTTAATAAATAATAATATGTGATACTTAATGTTTTTTTTTAATTATTTAAAATTTTAGTAAACAAAAATTAGGTAGTAGTAACACTAAAAAAATATTAATTTCATAGAATACTGTCTAAATGATGGAGATAAATGATGGAGAGATTGACCGAGATATTAAGCACAGAATCAGATCAGGTTGGTTTAAATGGCGACAGATGACTGGGATGATATGTGATCCTAACATGCCCGTAAAGCTGAAAGGTAAAATGTATAAATCGGCTATACGACCTGTATTGATGTACTTATGGTTCAGAATGCTGGGCAGTGAAAGGGACTGATGAAAGACGATTGCATGCAGCGGAAATGAGAATGCTTCGATGGAAGACTGGAGTGACGAGATTAGATAGGATAAGGAATGAGTATATTGGGGGAAGCTTGAAAGTAGCGCCAGTGAATGAAAAGATAAGAGGTAAGCGTTTGTCGTGGTATGGACATGTTATGAGGAGGGATGAAAGTCACATAACAAAACAAGTTATAAGTATGACTGTGGATGGCTATATAAGCAGAGGGAGACCGAAAAAGAGATGGATGGATTGTGTGAAAGATAATATGAGAAAGAAAGGACTGGATGCCGCGATGACGAGTAATAGAGAGGAATGGAAGGAAAATACGCATTGCGCCGACCCCATATGAATGGGATAAGGGCAGGAAGAAGAAGAAGACTGTCTAAAATGGTTAAAAATTAAAATAAATCACATTATAAAGTCAATTTGTTACGACAGTACGGCGCAGGGGTCACAATAAATTTCCGGGAAGAAAGGCGTAATAGCTTGTACAGAATAAAACATCTTGTGATTACTTCGTATTCAATGTTTACAGTTTTTTGTGTTATGTTTCATAGAGTAATGCAATAAAACATTTTTAGTCGTAAGAGAATTTTCCATGCAATAAAGCTGTTATTGTCAAGTATTCTAAAGAAATATTAATTGAAAAAATCTGAAAAAAATAAGAGTGATAGACTGATACTCAGAGAAGCCAAAAATCAAATAACATTAAAAAGGGCGTAACCGGCGTTTACCGCTATATTGCCCGGGGCCAGCGATATATCATATAATACTAATAATATCTTGGGACAAGCTCACACAAGCCCATCTGATCCCAAACTAGGCAGAGCCTGTACCTACTATGGCAACCAGATAACTTATAAACATACTTATATATTTCTAAATACATACATATTATAGATAAGTAACACCCAGACACAGGACAAATGGTCGTGCTCATCACACAAATATTTGTCCTGGGTGGGAATCGAGCCCACGACCTCCGGCTTATTAGTCAGGGTCACCACTAGACCAACAGACCAGTCAAAGTATAAAATATATCTTGATCATTCATTCCTGGACAATAATCCGTAATCTTTGTTCGAACGTCACTATCCAATATCAGCCCTTTAAAAATTTTGTTAATAGAACCCGCATCAATGAGAATGCTCTAAAGCTTACTGCACACTGCGAGACCATTGTTTTAATTATTTTTCGAGTTTATAAGAACAATGGAGTTATTGTTCAGGCGCCCCGCGAAGTATTGTTAAGGACTCTTTTATGCAAATGAATTTTCGAATGAATTATTATTATTTTTGTTTAATTCATGCGGGCGATGCACGTGTGGACTTGCCTTTATCGAATTCTTTTAGTTTTAATTTTAATGGGTCTATTATTGTAATTTTCATAAAAGAGGTGTGTAATTGTCACACTGTTAGCTGCAAACCCCTTTCTCATGCAGAGAAGGAATACCTTACGTCGAATTCTGCTTCAGAGCATATTCTTAAACATCTGTATTCAGAAAATAATAATATTTATGTCTCCTTGTTAGAAAGTATATATTATATATCACACGAAATATAGTGTTGGCCACAGAACACAAGGTGGAAGAACAGGTAGGAATTAGGAAACAGAAAAACTTTAAAACACACTTTACGAACGTTACATTGAATACGTCTAAAGTTCAAAGTCTAAGTTCGGTTTAATAAATTAAATACCATTAAAAAATAATTGCATAAAAACAGACAAACAAATGCAAAAAAGACACTGTTTCCGCCCGGGATCGAACCGGGGGCCTTGTGCGTGTGAAGCACACGTGATAACCGCTACACTACGGAAACTTGTTAGTAATGCGCGAAATACCCGATACAAATACTCGTACTTGAACTATATCTAAGAGTTGTAGAAAATAATCAATTTAATATAGGTTTTATTAGTTTATCTAACGCATCAGGGGGCAAAATAATCTATATATATAAAAATGAAACCCGTTTTTCGTTGTCACGACATCACGCGTGAACGGCTGGACCAATTTCACTAATTCTTTTTTTGTCGTATTTGTTATTATCAGGAGAAGGTTCTTACGAAGGAAAAAAAAAATGCTCCGCGAAACTTTAAAAATTAAAGAAAACTTAACGACCATATTATTAACTGTAACCTTTAAAGAGTTTGACATAACTGTCAGTTTTTTGACATGACAACGTCTGTCAGGTCAGCTAGTATGTAATAAAATGATTACTATTTATAGCGCATAGAAGAGCCGATATCAGTGCATGAAAGATAAAATATTGTAGGACATTGGGGCATTCGGGGCAATGCAGTTCTTCTCAAAATAGAACGTAACATTTTGACATCTAAGTTGCTTTTAAAAGAGCAATTTATTTCAATCAATGTATATTTACTTTTGAGATAGTGTTTGGTTATAATGTAGCTGCCTAATGAAGTTGCTGGTTCGATACCAACCCATTGCACTATGGTCGTGAAGCCGCTCGTTATACAAGCATTTAGCTTAGCGCGAGGAGTTATCAAGATTACTAGTAATATGCGACCCACGTAGACAGTAACCTTTTTTAAAACCTTTGTTTTAAGAACCTTTCCCATAGACCTAATGTACAATGAAGACTGATTTTGATAATGCAGTTGTCGTTGCATATTTTTAGTCTGACGCAATATACGATAAGAAGAACTTGCCTTAGCTATTTGGAAAGCCGTCTATGGAATGACTGCACGGATAGCCGAGTGGTACAGGTCACCACGCTAATTACCACTGTGCGTGACGTGCTGCGGGTTCGATCCCTGCATGGGACAAGCATTAATTTGTGTGAAATTGTGTGATCCACAGATCCTTGTTCCAAGTCTGGGTGTTCTTCGTGCAAGTGATTTGATTGTTTGTGAAACCCCCGCGGCACAAGGATTAAATTCCTTAGTGCAGGCGTACTTTGTAGAAGGAAAAAAAAAATTATCATGTGCGATCATGTACAACATAAATAAATACAGTCAAATTCTTCTGTATAATTATGATTGCGCACCGAAAGTAGTAATAAAACAGTTTATACGTCTTTTTTAAACCTAACACAGAAATGTAAAAGTTTTACCTGCACCGATATCGAACCCTTATACCCAAATGCTGAAGCCCAAATACCTACTTAACTGCAACCAAACGAGTCGGCACTTGTATTCACGTCACCATTTTAAACTGGTACAAAATTCCTATCTAATTAAAAGTTACGATCATTTTATCACCACTCACCTTATTTTTGAGGTCCAATTTATTTTTGGAACATGTAAATAGCTATACAGAATCATTATCGAAAAGTAATTAAATTTAGTAATCCAGTATTATTTAAATATCCGGTATGGGTTATATACCTTATAAGTAGCAGGTTAAAAACCCTTCGGATGCGGTTATGGTTGGTTTAGTTTTGAAGTTAATTTGTTACAGTCGCGGCTTTGTCTTGATATTACTACTAAAACTTTATTTTGCAGTAATATCAAGGCAAAGCCGCGATTAGTTCATAAGTTACCAAATTATTAGCATTCCAAATCTCCCTGTCATAGGTATAATAATTATAATAAAAAAATAATATCTTGGGACATTTCACAAATTCACATACGGCCATCTGATCACAAACTAGAAAGAGCCTGTACTATGGCAATCAGACAACTGATAAACATACTTATAAATTTCTTATAATAATAATATTATAAGATTTTTAAATATAACATTAAATTTCTTAATCCATACATAATATTATAGATAAATATACTGAAACAAAACCGAATACTGAAACGTCAATGAGTTTGAAACCTTAAGTCTCCTGATGTCTCTGTCACTTAAGGTGTGAAGTAGCGACAGATATACATTTAAAAACATGTTAAAGTTAATTGTGAATTTCGTGGTAGCCTAGCGGTTCAATGAACAGATTTTCGTTCACAAGGTTGCCGGTTCAAACCAATTCCAGACAAGTACCAATTTAAGACTTTTAAATTTTTATGTAATTTCTTAATTATTGTAAGACACCATTGACTGAAGGTGAAGGAAAACATCGTGAGGAAACCTAATTCCAAAAAATTGGAATCTGAAATCGCCAACCCGCAGTGAGCCAGCGTCGTGATCAATGCTCGTTGCTTCTCTATATAAGAAGAGGCCTGTGCCTAGCAGTGGGACTATTATATACCTATTCTTATAAGTCAATCTAGTTATCATACCTACCACGAATATGAAGATAGGTGGTCCTTTTACAACCGGCTCCGCAAGTCATGAATAATGATGACCGTAAACTTTATTTTCATTAGGCATAGAATATAATTTCAAAGTTCATAACGCTGTGTTAGTAAGTAATAAAATCTACCGTTTGTCGTGTTTTTTTTAAATTTTATGACACTTCTGTCGACAACTTGTCAATAGATGAAATAGCATGTTGTAGGGTAAATACCACTATTAATGTACCTGATAGAATATTAGAATTTGAGTATTCTCGTGTATGTCTCATGTAATATAAATGATATACGAAGGAAATCGTCGTGAGGAAATCGACAACCTATATTGAGCAAGCGTGGTGATCAATGCTCGTTCCTTCTGAGTGGCCATTGCCCAACAGTGGGACATTTAAAGTCAGAATCCGTCGATGACCTGAAAAAGGTAGCTTGGTCGGACTGGATGCGGGAGTTGGAGGAGGGGGAGTTATGGCGTAACTTGGATGAGGCCAGCCCAAGTGTATAGCAATGTGGTCTGAATTAGGCTGCGTTAAATGACGTTGTTAGATAGGCATAAGCTGTTTAAAGAATATATACAGGATTATATTTTATGGACTGCGTATATTCAACTAGGTAATCAGGTGCATAAAACTGAACAACTTTTTTCAAGAAACATAGGGCGAAATCTTAAAATAAAAAATCAACTTTCCATAAGTGACGTGACCTAATACTTTGTTTAAAAATTTTCATTTTCAATGATTTCGACCAATGTTCCTTGGGGAAAGTTGTTCAGTTTTATGCCCCTGATTACCTCGTTGAATATACGCACTCCTTTTAATTAATCCTGTATATCGTTTAAAGATTAAATAAAATTATGTTTTGATTACTTATTCTAGGCCTAACCTTTTCATCTTTCCTAAATTATTGGTTAAACACTAAATGATGCCACTCCTTTATATATGCGTCTTCGTCCCTCGGACTTCTCCTGGGTCACAACGAATTAGAACTGAACAAAACCAGTTGTATTTTCTGGTTTGCTAAAACAAAATGCGATCAGTCTCAATTATATTTTCCTGCCAAGTAATTGCAGTATTCTTGGAACCGTTTATAATAATTGTACGAAGGAACCTATGTTCATTATTAAGGATTTACAAGCCGTGTGGCTTAGAGCTTTAATACTAGGAAACATCAGGTATTGCGATTAATGCATGCTATGATATAGAGTGGTTATATCATTTTGCAGAAGTGAAAAACGCAGTTTTACTAAAAAACGCCTTTTCGTGGTAGTTTGTACAAACTTACTTTTTATATACTGTTAATTTACCACATAATTATGTAGATTGTGGAAAGGCGACAAATAATTGAGTACCTATTGAGTACTTTAAATTTCTGTCTCACAATATTCCTACGCCAACGATTTTGATTATTTATTTCATTTCATTTTTGAAAATACTAGATTAAAATTGCTTAGCCAAATGCTAAAAAGATCGTTATAATTATGACCATAATAATTTAATTATTCACTTGAACATGTGTGTTCAACTCATCACGCCTTTAAAAGAGTGCTGACACAAACAAAACATAAATCTTAAGCCTAATATGTCTATCTTTATGCAGATATAATTTCATGCACCGTCTGGATGTCTGAATGTGGTTGATCACATAACCACTGAACAATTTTAGATAAAACAGACGCTGATAGAATAGATACGAGTATTTTACATAAATATTAACCACAACTAGAGTTCCTTATTCCGATTTAACGCATGCATTTTAAAGTTCTTGATGCTTTCTTCGTATATTATAGCGGCGCCAGTCGAATGTGCTATGAATTTAAACTTACATCTTCAAATGAAAAGACAGTTGTTTCTACAGCACAAGTAAGGCGAAACGAGTGTCAATAAATATAAAATAATTGGCTGGTTGGCCGACAACAGTTGCTCTTACCATGCTCCAATCGTGGTAGACTAAATGTCAACGATTTTATGGGTGTTAAGGCACTCTAGTTGCTTGATCTGACGCCTCGGTACGTGGTGAGAATGTTGAAATACCTTAAGTACTGTTGAGGCCATATTATGAGTTTTAGGAACATGATTAAAGTAGATATGGTATAGATAGCACTAGATACAACTGGGTTATGTTATTACCAGATGACGATGTTCTAATGAGTCGATGTGCCCGCAATCCCGAGTGCAAAATTGACCACCCCCGCTGCCTTACGTCCCCCGTCGCCCGCAGAGCATGGAGTGTCAGGTACGAGTTTGTCAAGCCATTGTCTTGCCTGTAAAACTGCGGATAAGAACCTCTTTAGTACGCCATGGTTTTATAGTATGGTTAAACTTGAGGAGACGACTGTTCGTAGTTTCACCAATCGTCATTTGAGAGCATTAAGCAGCAAAACTCGTTTTCACCGGTTGTACCAGCTATAATTTATAATAATCTGTATTATTTATTTATTTAATTTAAATGATATTTATTTATAATTATAATTTTATAAGAGTTGTTCTACTAGCTTGTTTATCTTTCAAAATTCTGTATATTATTTTAATATCAATATTGAGCATTATATTTTCTAGAAGAGTCTTATTGAAAAGGTTGATAGATACAGTGCGACTCAAACTTATTGGCGGCTGTAAAGTACGTTACACACTGCGCAGTACCTTGCCTCGCGACACCTGGTGGATGCCGGTGCATGAATTTGTTACTGCGCGGCGACTCGCCTCATGACCACAGCCACCATTAACTTTGAATCGCACAATACTTGACTGTTAATGTCGCGAAGTAGTAAAATTTTGTGCGTGTAAAATCTTATACAAATATGTCTAAAAATTTCTGTAGGCTGCATAAATATTTGTTTTGCGTTTAATTACCTTACCATTTATTTCTGTCTTCGATGAGTTTTCGCATGTTGTATAGAAATACGTGCACAAACTACTACACAGATACTTGCGTTTAACTCTATACTATGTTAAAAGTAGCTTCGTCTTTGTCTATAGATTTAAAAGAAAAAATATATATACAGCGTGTAACAAAAACCCTGTCCGATCCCTGAGGGTATTATTCGGTATCGTACTACGAACACATATATGTAACTATTAAATGGATTGGAGATTATAATTTTTCCCCAGTCAAAATATTTAAATACAAATAAAAACTGATCCAAGCCAACAGCTGAACAACTGACCGCTCCTCAAAGGTCACGTACTTAATACCTACAGTTTGGTGTCAAAGAAGCCGCCTATGCGAGACGGTTCATGAACTACCACGAATACGCCTTTATTGAATCTGACAGGGGTTTTGTTACATGTTGTATGTTGGTTTTTTAATTTTACTGTGAACGTTGTATATAAAGACATTCTTTAGTAAGTATATTTAGTACTAGCTGACCTGACAGACGTTGTCATGTCAAATAACTAACAGATATGTCAAAGGCTATAAAGGTTAAATTAGAAAAGTTAATAATATGGTCATTAACTTTTCTTTAACTTTTTTAAAATTTTCGCGCAACTTTTTATTTTTTTTCTCCATAAGAACCTTCTCCTGATAATAAACAACACGACAAAAAAGAATGAACGAAATTGGTCCAGCCGTTCACGCGTGATGCCATGACAACGGAAAACGGGTTTCATTTTTATATATATAGATATAGATAAGCATTGCACCCGTGCGAAGCCGGGGCGGGTCGCTAGTATATAATAATTCGATAACCTGTTTATTATTCATCACCGGTAGCCGGTAGATAATTTTCTAATTCTACGAATGTCTTTTCTATTCTTAAGTTTACTGAGTCAAAAATACAATAGACAATAAAGTCGATATTATTTTTACGATCCTATTAAACTAGTGGTTATGAGAGGTTTTTTTTTTATCTATAGGCTTTTTATAGTCGTATAGGACTTAATTTATATTGACATCCGAATTTATTTGAATTTAAAGGGAGTTTAATATTAATATCTATGGAAAACGGGTTCTGTATTAATTTTTAATTTAAATGTTAATATAATCAGAAGAGCTTGAGATGATAAAATGAATTTGTCTTCATTATGTGTTTAAAAGGGATAATACTCAAATAATTTCGATGACTGTTATGTAATTTTGTGTGTATGAAGCCTGAAATGTAAGATATTTTGCTGAAATGAAATTTAATTTTTATCAGTACAAGTAAATCAAATACATGTGGACACAAAGTCACAATGGCCAGCTTTTGATGCCTTCGTCTTAGGTTACTGAACCCAAAAAGATTTACTTAACAGATAGCACGCTAAAACATAGCAATATACTAGTAATAAAACTGTAATGTACCAATCACCGGTGAATAATTTACTATTCCAAAAATCCGGTCACATTTTGAACTCGTCTCATTAAAATACAATAGACCAAATTCTATTGACCTTCCCCTCCCCCTTTAGAAGAATATTTCAAAACTTTTTGGAGTTCTAGAAAGAAATTGGAAGGTCTTCTTAAATTGGTGTTGCATCTTATTTGGTATCATTTTTGGAAATTTAGAGACGTGTAAAGTAATAAAATTTTTAAATAGATTTTAATGTTTTACGACTTAGTTCCCTATAGTTAAGTAGAGAAAGTCAAGTGTATGTTGTTTTGTAATAAGCCTAGTTAGACCAGTGTGCTTATTTTATGAAGAACACTATGTTTATTGAGTCACCAACATAATTTAGTAGGTATAAGGCTAGGCAGAAGATGATGACATGAGCGGCACTTTGGTAATTGGCTAGACAACACATTCAGTTCCTGGTTATGATACTACGATACTATACAACGACAGTCATCGAGGAATATTTTTAGTAATTTTGGATACAATAGTTAATTTAGCATTTCAATAAAACATCTTGTGTCTCAAAGTGTGGTCAAAATAAGGAGTCTTGTCTCGGAGAAGTCTTTTTCTAGTTACCCCTGTGATATCAGAGTAAGAAAGATAGGAAAGGCGTAGTTATTTGGAATTTTAATGGACTATCGACTTACACAGATAGATCAAGTATGGCTTAAGGAACCGCCAAATAACTGTTTTATCTTCAAATTTTAAGAATGCGTGGTATTTCTGTATCCAGATAAAAATAATCTTATTTATCAAATCAGTAATATCTGATGACGTCAAAGATAAAATTGTGAGAATTCAAAAGAAATTCCGAATTCGATTTGTAACGGACTTTCCAAATTTCGAATTTCGCTTCATAAATCGTCGCTTTCCTAAAACGGTACGATTTCCATTCGATTTTAAATAAGCTGATGCATTCGATTATGGAATTCGGTATCGTAAATCGTGGATGTGCCTCGGGTATCGAGTACTCGGATAATTTCCGAAGCAATTCGTTTGACAGGTGCCGCGAGCGATCGCATTATTCTGCTGCATGTCTTTATTCGGACTTATTTTGCAGTGTTGACTATATTACACTTGCCTTTTTACGGGAAAATACTACATTATTTGTAAATTATTTTAGTGCTGTTCCTTTAGTAGCCGTTTAAATGCAATCGATGCTTTCATTTGTAACATTATTTAGTTCGATGCGTTTATTTGTAGCGATATTTGCTGTACCATTTTCGGAAATCGAGATACCTATGATAATTTTTGAAATAATCATTCCAAATCGATCGCTGATAACGATGTTGTAGTGTAGATGGTCAAATATTAATATTTAAGAAATGGATTTGTAGAGTATGTCATGTGCAACGTGAACTTTACATTCATTCAAATTACATCGTTAGTAGACGTCAATGCTTTTTATTAATTTTAGAGCACAGTCTACTTAGTTCGTTCCTAATGCAGCGGTAGCCTAATAGCTAGGGCGTCGGACTTGCGATCATGTGGTTGCGGGTTCGAATCCCACCCATTACACTACCGACGTGGACCCACTCGTCAAGCATCTTAGCACGAGGGGTTAACGAGATCACTAGTAATGTGCGACCCACATTGCTAGAAATCTTTAAAAAAAATGAATTCTGCTTCATAACACCCAAGATTTAATCAATCATCAAATCATCAGTTCACCCAAGATTTAATCAATCATCAAATCATCAGTAAATGGTTTTAGACTTTATACTTTTACTATTGCGACAGCCTATGTCTGTACCAATCTATTAGTTCAGATCTTAAAGCTCATGATATCATTACACATAAGGACCTAATTACTCCAATAACATACAGGTTTAACTCAAACAATCATACCCTATGACACCTTGATAACCTGCGCACGACTGCTTCGTGTTTGTTCGGCAGCAATCGGACGCGCTCGTGACGCGTCGTGTCATTACGCGCCTGTTCGGTCAGCGTCGTGCTCACCCGTTTCGGCGATACGTTTACGCGCTCTTTAGGGTTGCTACCCTTGAATATAACTTAGATATAGTTTCATTTTGATGCAGCTTTTGAAATTGAATACATCCTTTAGTTGCAGGTGTTATTAATTTTGTAAATTCAGTGTTAATTATTTACTAGAACCAAGTTTTCAATAAAAATAATTGTCCACTATTAAAATAATGAGGTAGAACAATAGGCATAGGTAATATTTTATGGAATCAGTTCAATTGTTCTACAATCATATATAAGTTACATTAATAGATAAAAATTTAGGCAGACTATTTACAAAAATTGTATGGTAAAAAAACAGTTATTTCCAAATTGCCAACCCTACGACCAAGCATCCTAAACATTGCCCATAACTATCAAAATCATGCACACAATTACTAACATAGTTGCAAACGCGTAAAGGAGATAATTGCTTGCACGTTCCCCGTTGTTATTGTGACCTTTGTTCGTGGGTGTGCTGCTAATATCTGAAGTAGTTTTGATAAATTGCCGTATATAATGATATGTAAGACACGAATGATATGGCCTTTTAAGATTAGGTTTAACTGTCGATTATAGGTAATAATTATTATTTAACTTACAGATACATTGGAATCGTAATTAGTGGATCACATTTCATACATAAATTATTTTCAGTCACGTTTGGTGAAATTTATAGTAGAAATTGATTACAACCTGTTGCAATACCGACATACCTCCATTTTACTCACAGTATATCTATTAAATCTAAATAGGTATATATAAAACAAGGGTGGTTTAGTTACTACACTTATACCACGAGAACGGGTGGACCGATTTTCATGATCCTTAATTTTTTGGATTGTTCTTCGTCCAGAACAGCAGAATAAATATGGAAACAATAGAAAATTAATGTTGACAGGAACGGGGACGACTCATTCGGGTGAAACCGCGGGGCATAGCTAGTTATTTAAACTTACATTAACATTATTATTTTTCCCGCAGTTGTTGACCTTCTTCCAAACAGTTCCAGTAACCCAAACATATTTACTAAATTCTTGCTTTCATCAGTCTTTCATAAGCCTGGTTTTTAAGATCAACTACGGCGTTATAATTTCTATGATCAGATGTCACTGTGGTTTTTGGTTGGTTGTTATTCGTCTGTTACACCAATCAGAGTCAGAGTCATTTAATTGGTCAGCCTTTCCGAAATCCAGGGTATATTTTTTTCCTGCACCAGTTTTACTAGTCTCATCATATATACTTAGGATTATTTTTTGGGTGCGTATTTTCAACGAGGTAATCAGGTGCATAAAACTGAACTTTTCCCACGTCGAATTGGTCGAAATCTTAAAATTGAAAATCATCTTTTCATACAAATATAAGTAACATGTCCTGTCACTTTCTATGAAAAATTAATTTCCTATTTTAAGATTTCGACCTATGTTCCTTGAGGAAAGTTGTTCAGTTTTATGCACCTGATTGTCTCGTTGAATATACGCACTCCTTTTAAATTAATCCTGTACAGTATAGGAACTACGTGTTTTTTCACTCATCTAATGTTAGTTTTCAAGTGAATCAAAGAAACAAGTTCTTTTAAACTTATTTAAATCCTAATGTACCGAATATAGTAAAAAGGGAGACGAGAGGAAAAGGAAATTTCAAGACTTGAATGATTAAGCTAAAATTTATATCAACAGCTATTGGGGACTTTTTAAATATTATTGGGTTGTACGTTTATAACAAGCTTGTACTACATTACCTGTGTATGTGTATACGTACTATATTATGTGTGATTTATGACAAACAAACAATAATGTTTAGGTAGCATTGAAGTGTGGGCGAAGTCAAAACATTAAAACGCGAAGGTTTTAGCGTGAGGATGTGATAGTCTGACTTCCGCCACAAAACAGACCTCCCACTTTCTTACATTTTGAGGAACTTGCAGACAGCGGGCCGAACGAGTTTAAATAAAAATATTGGTTATCTGTAAAGTCGGTTTACGGACGATAATTTTACGTGAAAACATTAATGAGAAATTTTCAAATTTCCCTCGGGAACTACTTAAGGAATCGGGGTCAAAGGTAGCCTATGTTCTTTTCCATGTCACAGGCTACATGCATGCCAAATTTCATCCAAAGCCTTTCAGCCGGTTTTGCGTGATTGAGTAACAAACATCTAAACATCCAAACATCCACACTTTCACATTTATATTAGTAGGATATAAAAGGAACATCACAAAACAAAGACGGAACGAGCCACTTGCCACGTCCAATATTTGAAGAATCTTTGATTTTGTATTACACTCGTAAAATTTATCTGCTTCTTCACAGCTTTACCTTAAACATCTCATAATAAGATTGGACACAGACTACAAAAATTACTACTAAAATGATTAACGCACTGTCGTTTTATGTGATGTTTTTATTTATTTCCCTTTTTGTTCCATGAGTGAGCTATAAAACTGAATATATGGCGTGTTTTAACATTTAATGGGCTTCTCTGCTTCTTAGCTGGTCACACAGAATAGCATTATTTCTGATACATTTTAAGTATTTCTTGATTTATTATCCTTCGTAATATAACTGGGGATTATTAAATCTTATATTAAAGTTAACTTTTAGAGTTAAGTGACATTTATAGCGCTGTAAGTAAACGGTACAGCACTCGCCAATCTGCCACCGCTAACACCTGATTTTCTGTTCTACGCAGCGTAATGCGGCTTGGTTCGGAGCGGCCATAAAGTTTGGCGAGAGCTGTACCTTACATGGTTATGTAGTTTTCTAAGGTTTACGTGAATGTTAGACATTGAAATAAAACTACTTTTAAACGGATTCTATCGCGGTTTATTTTGATTTTAGTTCCCGACGTTTCGACATCGTAAAATGGGTTGCGGAGGTCAGATCTCGCTTTATGTAAATCCGGTAAGACTAGAATTGGAAGTCGACCCAACATATCTTGGAAAAAAAGGCTTGGCAGAAATTTAGCATCTAAATAAAACTATTTATACGCGATATATTCATACTACATAAAAAGTATACGTAGTAACTATTTTGTTCGTATATTTAACTTATCTCTTTGCGATGATCTCCTAAATAACTGTAACAATACAGATAAATTCCTTTCATAAGGTAATCTAATTTGAATCGTGATGTACACGCGACGTGTCCTAATGTGTAAACATTCGTGGTTCTGTATGTTCGTAACTGCGTGTAATGTTCTGTGGCCCTCAGGATATAGAAATGTGCTAGAATAGATATGGACGTAGAATCGTTTTTTAGTTTTCTTGTGTCCCACTGCTGGGCAAAGGTCTCCACCAACTTTCTCTAGGCCCTTCGGTTCTGAGCCGCTCCTGATGTCAGTTTATCGGAGTATAATTTGATGATGATGATTGTCAGTGGTTTATTAATCTTAGGATAAGGACGAGTAAGTAGATTTAAAAAGTATTAAATCTTAATTTCTGTTTTGAGTTTTCTTTTGACAGTGACAGACAAAAGCCGTGCCCAGGGTTTTCATTAGGAAATGAACCTGATTACGAGATAACCCCTAGGTCATTTAGTAGATATATTTGACCAACGATTTCTGAATCGCTCACTATTTTTTTCTTTTCGTAAACACTATTTTCTATCATGAGCATTATGTTTTTAAAACTTAATATTAAATATAAGCACTTCTAGGACTTTATTAATCCGTTTTAGAGGCAGCGACCCGCGATAGAGTCATTTCCTGATTTTGATGTCGCAATCCAATGTTCAACGGCAGTATATAAAAAGTTTTGACATATTTATTGTCACACGAAATTATGTTTATTTTATTTTATTATAACTCTCCGAAATCAAACGTATTTTGCCTTCCATTCATTATAATCGAAAATAAAATATTTAACATTTTTTTATTTAAATTGTTTGAATAAAAATATTCTTAAATAATTAGTTGAATAGATCAGGTGATTTTATAATTTGTTCTACAGTTTATCATTAATTTTGAAACTACACAAAAGACTCATAAATAAAAAAGAAGAGGATACATAATTAGATATTATTAGTAAGGACCATGTTTCCGTTCTGATTACTAAGATTTATCGGAAAAATATTTATATTATAGGTAAATACAGTTTTTTTTATATATTTGGTTAATCTAACATTAATTATGAAGTATATGAAAACATTTTTAGCTTTGATTTATGTATCCTCTTTTATTATCGTTGTGAATATAACTGTAATGTCCTCTGTAACATACGACTAAAATACATTTCATATTTTACATTTATTTGAAATATTAATTTGACTTCTGACTGGTATTCAGTAAATAAGTATAGGTTGATTTTATTGATTGAACTATGTATATTTTTTTCTCAGCGTTTCTTGCTTGCTTCCGATGTCTAAAACACTCGTAGATTTGTTGAGTTTGATCACGATTGCCACTGGCCACAACGTTCCTGTAACAAAAAGGAAGAACCTATTATGTTTATTAAACGTATTTGTTTACTATTTTTTAAAGCTATAATCTGTTTTTTAATCCTGAAGACTAAATTGGCCAAAATGACAAAGATTCCAGTAGCTTTTACGTCAGTTTTGACATTTGCTCTTGTCAATTTAGACTGCAAGATTAAAAAAAAACTGACTACAGGAACTAGCAATGTCTGTCGCACATTACTAGTATTCTTGTTAACCGCTCGTACTAACTACAATTACTACTAATGTAACAATTAATTACAGGTTAACACATGCACAAAAAACGGCTGTAAATAACATATTTTTAAATTAATGATAATATAGTTACTATGAATATATTCACAGATGATTTACAGGTAGCCATTTTATCTGAAACATAACCATATACTACGTCATAGCAACACAGCAAACAAGGATGTGGCCAGTAGGAGCGATGCCTAATTTCGTCTAATTTCATCCCATACAACTGACAAAGTTATTGTAGCAGCTGTCAAAGCGATACCACATACACATAAATTAAGTGAAATTGTGGGTGATATGTTTTAAGTTGAAATGTATGAGATTGTATGCCTATGAGTTATGGTTCAGCGACATTGTATGATGTTATTCTGAATTAAGCTATAGCAGAACAATGCTTGGTAGAAATTTATTGAGCTTTTAACGTATATAGGGAAATTAATATTTATTAAAATAAAATTACTTTTTGAACCGATGATATCGCCGTTTAATTCGATTTTGGTTCCCAAAGGTACAACGTAATTGCAGGAACTATGGTCACAGGTCGTCTGAAAAGTAGTTTAATTCGAATGTCTAACATTTGCGTAAAACTCAGAAAGCATGTTTGTTAGTGTAGTGTGTAGAAGTACCGACAATATCTTTTCTTTATCTTTTATCTTTTTTTTATCTTTTTTTTTATAACGACGCCCGCACTAAGGAATTTAATCCTTGTGTCGCGGGGGTTTCACAAACATTCAAATCACATGCACAAAGAACACCCAGACTTGGAACAAGCATTTGTGGATCACACTAATGCTTGTCTCATGCGGAAATCGAACCCGCAGCACGTCGCGCACAGTGGTAATCAGCGTGGTGACCTATACCACTCGGCTATCCGTGCAGTCAAAATATGGACAATAATGATAGTGAATTGAGGGTAGCGGCTGAAATCCACACGTCAAGAAGACGTCGCTGAGCGTATCAGTCTATCCGTGACCACGGCCGCTGCAAGTTGGCCGAAACGTCGGGAAAATAAGTATTTATACCTTATATTACGTACGCGGTTCAGACCCGTTGCCTTCAATTGTATTATTGTTTCTAAATTAATTTATATAGTTTTACTAAATAATTCGCGCGTACACGTGAATTTAAAGGTGCAACTTGCTTCAAGGTTACAACTCTGCAAAGCTCTTGAATATTAAGCTTTTAATGCATTTCAAAAGTCAAACAGAAATTTTTAGTGAAAACATAATTTTTAATATTCAACTTCCTCAGGGTTGATGAATCCCGAAGTTTGAGAGACATTATGAATCGTTTTGTATTTTTAAATATAAGACTCCATTATACTTGTGAATACAATCACTGTATCGTCGTACTTCTCGCAAAAATTCCATTCACTAAAAGAACACCTTGGAAAAGTATTTGTGGTTCATACATCATTCGGGGATCAAACCCACGCACATCGTGCTCTATCGTAATTGACGTGGTGACCACTCTGCTATACGTGGAGTCATTGAAGTTACTAGTGACAACAAAGAGACTACAGAATTCCGTAAGTTTTAGTCTTGACACTAAAAAACCTTTGAAAAAAAATAAGTGTGTCCGTTTTTAGGGTTCTATGCTTCAAGGAAAAACGGAACCCTTATATGATTACATTATCTGTTTGTCTGTCCGTCGGTCTGTCTGTCAAAACCATTTATCTCGGAAACGTGTGGAGGTATCGAGTTGAAATTAAAACCATATGTTTAGTTCTACAGTCCCTTGAGGCTATGAAAAAAACAACTTAAGTTACCGTAAAAAAAAACGACCGTTAATACCGCAAAAAAAAAAACGTATAGTTCTTCACTCTCAAGGGAATCAAAATTAATAGGATACTGCATGTTGTAGTTTTGAATTTTGGCAAGTAATACCATAAAAAGTCACAAAACTATACTACATATTTGACGACCTCCGTGGTCGAGTAGTGTACACACCGGTTTTCAAGGTGTCTCCAGCTCCAGCTGAGGTCCCGGGTTCGATCCCCAGACGGGTCAATGTAGAAAAAACACTACAGGGTCTCGGGTCTGGGTGTTTGTCGTACCTTCGTTGTCTCTGATTCCATAACTCAAGTGCTTTAGTTACTTTGGATTCAGAGCGATGTATGTGATGTTTTCCACATTTATTATTTATCATTTACTATACATTTGTACTTAAATTATCAAAAATATGGTCTGTATACGGAATCCTTGCTGGGCGAGTCCGGCTCCCTCGTGTCCGGTTTTTAAACCCAAAATAAACCGCATATATAAGTTTGTATTGTCTATTACTGTTGTTACAATATTGTAATGTCCAAAATATCTATTGTGTGGCCGGTCATGGTGCGTGACGGTTTTGTAACCCATTTGTAGTTTATTTGTGAGGGCCCGTTACAATGGTTTCCTAAATAATATGTTAATTTTCTTCTGGTTAAACAAATTTACAGGTTATCAAGATTTTTAAAGTATGGTAGATGGGTCAAGTGGGAATGGATAAGAACGCTTAGGGCATAAAGACAGAGTATTTAACCCTTAAATTAAATAAAATGTAAAGGCATATTATTAGTAGCAATATTTATTTACACACACATACTATTATTACAGGTTCTTTCGACCTAATGCAATAAACACACATTAAATAAAATACTGGTAACTTAGTTGATAAATTAAACTAAACAAACAGTACAATAAGTGGACCGTGTGAATTCGTTCAGTGAACACGAAAATACATATAAAATGGTTTTACTGTTTTTTATAGGTTTTTGAAGGTTAAAGATATGCTCTACTCTAAACTATTTTCTTTATCTCTGCTATTAAAAGCGAAGACTCTACTAACAAGAACACAGACATTTCGAAACCTATTAGAGACCTACCATAGAAAATAAACATTGTTTCTAAGTAATAAGTATTATTTTAAAAGATTACTAGCAATGTGGGTCGTACATTACTAGTATTCTTGTTAACCCCTCGTGCTAAGCTAAATGCTTGTGTTACAAGTAGGTTCACGGTGGTAGTGCAATGGGTGGGATTGGAACCAGCAACTATATGATCGCAAGTCCGACGTCCTAGCCATGAGGCTACTTATACAGGAGAGTAGAAAAATAGTATCACCCTCCATTCCTTGAAAATGTGAATTTAAGAAAGGGGATAATGATATCATAGTTGCTTGAAATACGAATTACACACTTCTTAGTTGCCATGGGTTAAAATTACCTATTGAAGTCCAAATTTATTGGTTTAAGTGTTATTTACTATCTCGATGTTATTTTATGTTTTTTATTATCATATAACTTTGTTACCGTAAAATAGCCAGCTCAGTTAGAATATAATTAAAATATCGTTAACCTTTTGCCAGTTAACTGTTTGACGTTAATGGGTTTAATTAAAAAAGTATGTTTTAAACTTCCATTAGCATGTAGGATTAATTAGATAGTACCGGAATATTTAATTGGAGATTTTTTGGAGATCCGTAACACGAAACTTTCTTTCAAACAGTGCTTTTTCATCTTTAGCTGTCACACCAAATAAAAAGCGTAAAGCGCTTTTTTAAGCACTTCACGATGGTTCGTCATCGCAAAGCTAGTTTTAAATCTTTCGTACTTATTTATCTATATCTAAAATTTAATTTTTATTTTTTATTTCAAACTTACCTACCTACAAAATTAAGTCTAATATTTTTTGCTATTTTGTTTTTAATTATTGCTATTCAAATAGTAAGTGTACCTAATTTAAATAATTGTAATTAAAATAATCTACCTAACTGATATAAATTCACAAATTTTTGCACGCCCAAAATGTGGGTGGTAGGTATATCTGCTATAATGTAATGTAACATCTTGTATACCTACCTACCATGTTTCAAACAAATGAATGTTTTATTATTATTATTATATAAAAAATTAAATAAAAATTAATACCTAATTCCGATGGGCTTTCGTTCTATGGCAGTTAAATGCAAATCCAACGCAAAGTTTTCCTGGTAATACAATTTTGTGGAAACCTATATAAGAGGGTCTTTAAAAAAAGCACTCCCAATATCACTGTTGGATAATATTAAAAAAGTCCAAATTCATCATCATGGTCCTATTTCCGTATTCTTATTCCGTATTATGAACATATTTTTTTAAGTATCCGAAGTCAATAAACATATTTTTATACTCTTATCTAAAATAGGTATTAAATAAATAGGCTATGTGATAGGCGCCATACCATCCGGTAATTAAAATTTTACCAGACCGTAAATCCCCATCTCCAATAGACCAAAACATTTTAACAATGAAATACAAAAAAAATTTTAGGTACAAGACTTACTAATTACGTAGCTAATAAGGAGGTAGAATGACAATGACCATTGACAATTTTCTCTAAAATATTAATCATAAATAAATGTATTGAACAAATTCCTCTATATAAATCCAACTTGATTTTTTTCGAGTTAAGTTTAATTTTTATTTTCCTGTAGCGTTCAGTTACTTTGAAATCGAATCTAAATATAAAAAGGGTAATATGCGTTTTGTAATAAAATCAAATTAGCGATATAACAATCCGAAAATATCATTGAGATTTATATTAGAGAATATCTTAATTAAATTACGTCCAATTTCTCCGGCTACAAAATAATGATTTAGGTATCACCTATTTAGTCAAAACCCTACTCACATGGTTCCACAAAAAAAGTTAAATAACAATATAAAATTGTATACTACAGAACCCAGCCATGATTTAACTCATTCGTAGGTAAAAATGTTATGTTATTTTTAGCATAGCAATAAAAATATTTTGATTAAATGATTAAGTGCCTCACATTTGTATGAATTTACATACTTTATTCAATTTAGTTATTTCTGAGACCTATTTGATTTTTCCATTTTATTATAAACCAAATTACTGGCTTTTGATTGGCTAAGGCTATGTTTCACAATCGCTGAGTAAAGTTCTAAGTAAGCTACTTCGAACTTATCTGCTCAGTAAACAATTCTTTACGTTTCACAATCCCTGAGTAGGGTTAATCACCACTTTATCTGCTCATTAAGTTAATCATCGGATGCACTGACAAGTAACCGTTTACTTGACAAGTAAATGTAAGAAAACATAACCTGAAATACGACATTTGCAGATTTTCTTCAACAACAACATTTTTATTTTATTTTAAATGGTCATTTTTGATCTTATTGAAGATGAATTTGATGATTTTTTCCAACGCATGACGGGACCGCGTAGAGAACCAATATTTCGGTATCGTATAAATTATATGGAAAAATATATGACGATACTGACTTCAAGATGAGATTCCGACTTTTATTTTTGTGAAAGATTAATAAAATAAATTCAATTCAGAATAATTTACCAAACACCGGCAATTTTTTGACGTTTACTGACTGACCGACGTTTGACATAGACATTTTGTTGACAACTCGTTGCGTTCCATTCTTGCAGAAACATTGCCTTTATAAAAGGTGAAATCACTCTTTTACATTACATTGTACTATTTTTTTGAATGTATTTATCTTTATTATACTTGATAATCATAACGAAAAATATTTTTGATGATAATTCTGTGATTACTATACTTTATAGAACACATAAATTACTCTTGCCTTGAAACGAAACGTTAAACTCTTAAAGTTGCCAGCACACTCATTTGTAAGTATTATTTAGTTAATCATCACTTTAATTTACTGATTGAATGATTGTGAAACGCAAAGAAAGCTAACGAAAGGATTTAACCTCTATGTAATTAACTCGTTGAGTAAGTACTCATACCTTTACTTATTGATTGTGAAACAGACCCTAAATATAGTAGAAGTTATAAGTATGACTGTGGAGGGGTATATAAGCAGAAGGAGACCCAAAAAAAGAGGGGGATGGATTGTGTGAAAGATGATATGAGAAAGAAAGGAGTGGATGCCGCGATGACGAGTAATAGAGAGGAATGGAAGGAAAATACGCATTGCGCCGACCCCATATGAATGGGATAAGGGCAGGAAGAAGAAGAAGAAGTAGACCTGTTAAAAAACATGGACTGCATTTTCAACATCTCTATTTAATTCTCACCTAAGACAATTTTATTGGATAGACTCATTAAGAGTTAAGTATTTAAGTTGCTTTTTCGTTAACATTTTCTAGTTATAATCATTAAAACATAACTTACCTACTATACAAACAAAAGAAGTAATAATATCGGCCTATAAATGTCCACTGCTGGGTACAGGCTTCTTCCCATATAGAGAAGAAATGAGCATCGATCACCACGCTTGGTTATTGCGGGTTGGCGTTTTCACATTCCAATATTTGCGATCCAGGTTTCCTCATGATGTTTTCCTTCACCGCCTGTCAATGGAATTTTAAAAGTCTGTTTCGGTCATGTGTCTATGGCAAAAACATGTCATATCTTCAAAGTTTTTAAACAACAATAACATTATAATAATTATAATTAAAATTACTGGTACGTTAATTAAATATTTTTTGTTTGACACCATCAGAGCTATTCGAACTGGCCTAAATATAATTTTGATGGGACGTCAATCATTTTAGTTAATAATTGATTCGGTATTTAGCACATGACGTTCCACTCCATTATAAAAACAATAGCCTAAAAATGTAATGAAATATGGAAATCTGAATTTAATATTTTCTTTTAAAAATGACAGTGGTCAGTAGTTTTAGTGCCGTTTTAGACACATCCACTCAAAGACAAATGAATTACCACGAGCATCAACACTGATCAAATCGTTTAAATGTTGCGACTGCACGGATAGCCGAGTGGTTTGTCACCTCGCTATTTACCACTGAGCGCGACGTGCTGCGGGTTCGATCCCCGCATGGGACAAGTATTTGTGTGATCTACAAATGCTTGTCCTTTGTGCATGTGATTTGAATATTTGTGAAAACCCCCGCGACACAAGGATTAAATTCTAAAGTTATATTATTGTAGTATTAGGTACTCTTTAAGAATAAATCATCGAGAAAACTCAAGAATTAGTTTGAATAACTCACTAGAAGCGTAAAAACCAAGATACCTACTTTCTTTTCCAAACGAAATCGTTGTATATGAAGTGTTTCTCGAATGTTCTTTAGCTATCAATTACGATAAAACATTCGAGCTGTTCATCAATGCCCGTCACTTCAAACAATTTATAACATCATAAAACATATACTGAAAGAATCTGTTATCTAAAGATCAGCAAAATATGACGAATCAGAGGCAGTATTATGATTTTACCAACAACTTGTTTCATCAAATGAGGGAGACAACGCTATACAGAGCTGTATCGCTGTCTCTTTTTAAACGGGATTTGTTTTCGTATGACTTTATAATACCCGTTTATAATTAACGTTTGAATTGAAGTTAGAAACTGACGTCTACCTATATTTCTTTTATTTAACGTGATGTCTTGTTGAATGCTTGCTAAATTGAGTTTAATAAAAACTCTGCTAAGTGCTATATTAGCCTGAGGCGGGAATCTCCATAGTTTGGGTCTGATTAGTAATTTCGTGACTCACTGCATTTTTGTTTAGAGATAACACAATTATCTTTTATTATTCGAATTGTGCCTTTTAATTTTTAATATTGAGCTGTCAACATATCATATAAACAAGTTTTAGGATAATTATATTTGTAATTGTTTGATATTAATCAACTGTGATAGGAAATATTAGTTTTTTTTTTATTATCAATAGGTTGGACTCGGAACTATTATGTATTGTCCTTCAAACTTTGTCGGGGCATACCTAAGACCATATTACTACTGATTTTAAAACAATTCTCAAAAAAAATATTTTAAAGTTATCTTAAATATTCTCGAACGAAATATTAACTTTTAGTTTTATAGTCCTATAAATAATTAATTGTCGAGAAACAAGTTAATAATTAAAAAAGAGGTAGAGCCGACATAATTAAAAATATATGAAAGAGAAATGAATAATTCCACAATTTTGTTAACATAATGAGATATGTTCATAGCACAATGCGTTTGGTTACACTGTGAAAATAAAATTAATTAATATTTTAACCCAAAATTATGTCCAGTTTACTTTAACTTAAATTTATCAGAACTACAAACTTTATTTACTGTGCGACGTTTAAACAATTTTTCACTTTTCGTAAAATTAATTTTTATTTTCAAAGTTTTAGACAATTAGGTAGCTTTATGTGAGAGTATGTAAATATGTCGTTAGAGATAAAACTATTACACTCAACGTGCGAAGAGTTTGACTACATAATGGGCACATGACTTATGGCTAATTAGGTAGTACGTAGGTAGGTACGTATTACGTTTCAGTTCCAATCACATACATTAATATTTAAAAGTATAAATCAACTTATTACACTGCAGTGACTAAACGTATGGAAGCGAATATAAGAGTCTATATATGAAATTCGGCACTCATGCAATAATAATATCTTAGGACAGGAAGGCAGAGCCTGTACTATGGTAACCAAACAACTAATTACGTTAGCTGCAATCGGAGGATCGAAAAAAACCAAAAATGACTTTAAACTAATTTATTTTAAGTAAAAAGAATTACAATAATTAAATACTAAATTAACCTAACTAATTACTAAACCTAACCTAAGTGCCTATTCGAAGTATGAATATGGAATGAATTTTACATTATTACAATGGTTAAGTAAACATAGAAGTAACGCGGAAGTAACACGGGGTGTTCGTCACGAAATGCAAGCTAACCTCGTTTCTCACGTCGATTGCTACAATTGCTAAAATTATTATAATATGTTTGCTACAATAAGTGGAGCGCTGAGTTGGCGATTCCCCTTGTGCAGAGGTGCGTAACATCTCCACCCGTAGATCAGCAACTATTTTAGAATTTTAAGAGAAAATGTTGCTGGGACTCGTTCTCCGGGCGTCTGTTCCTCTTCGGCTTTCTCAGGTTCGGCATAGATATGTCGGTTGTCGTTAATCTGCGTAGGCGTCTTACAAAACCATTTATGTAGTAAGTGCTCCTACACTTAATAGTACAGTATAGAAGGGTATCGTAGTGTGATACAAAATGTCGGATTGATTCTGGCTAAGTTGTATGGGTTGGGTCATCGTAATCTGATTCTGAACGCTGTGTAGTCCTCTCAAGTCGATGGAGTTGAGGTAAATAGAAGGTGACTCATCATCTTGCTTCTCTTCATCATATGCGATGTTCATAAGTGTCAACGGTTGGCCGCGTATTTCATCATTTTCATTGATGAGGGTCAATTCGTCTGTACGCAGGTAACAGTTTACAGGGATTGTAGCGAAGTAGCTGCCTTGTAGCGTGTTGAAGCTTTCTCTGCCGCAGGATAGTTGAACCTTCGTTGGCTGAGGGAACGTCAGGACGTAGTGCTGGTCGTCAAGTTTCTCCATAGCTTCTTTCGTCAGAAATACTTTAGTGTACTGGCAGGTATCCTGGAGGGCTTGATTGACGACAAGTTCTTGGATACAGTCGAATTTTGTACGTATTTGATGCGATACTTCCTTTTCACAGAGATACCAGTTTGTGAACTTCGAGCATTCTGCTTCTATGTACACGAATGAGTCTTGATTGGTTGCTATGAAAGGATAGACCTGGGGATAAGGGCCTGACCATACCTATTGGGTACTATAGATAATCTGTATAAATTATAAATGCTTTTAGAAACTATAGGAAACCTGAAAACTAAAACTATTTGATTTTCATTAAAATATGATCCTGGGCTTATAACTTTATAATATTCTCTTAGTTCTAACTGTAATAGCTGATCTTTACTATATATATTTTCTAACCTATTTATCATAGACTTAAGAGTATCTATATCTATCATAGAATGGTGAGTGATAAATCACATTAAGTTCTTCTTGAACATATTCAAGGGTCTTTTCTATAGTGTCGGGTCGCATACATCTAATACGGGACCCTAATGGCTCCTTCAAGCCTTTTACGAAAGCCTGCATATTTACTTTTTTATATAATGCGCCTTTAGCCTCAATAGTAGTTGGAATTGATTCATGCAATGTAACATAAGTCATTATCGTACTGAATAAAGTTTGGCAATGCTCGTAAAATTCTTGAGGGGTCTTGTTACCTTGCGTAGCTAAAGAGAGGTCTCTGTACAGTGCGGTTTCGTATCTTTGATCAGAGAAATTATTAATTAATGCTGTTCTAATGCCCTGCCAACTATCTGGTATGCCGTTTGAATTAATAGTGCAGGCGGCGGAACCTTTTATTTTATTTTATATGCCATTTATTAAACATAAATTCGTTAACTCGCTACCTGGGACGTTACTAACGTACGTACTAACTATTTGGTCGCAAATTGAGATAAATCTAGTTAATATATTTGGGTTTCCATCGAACTCCGGCACCATGCGAAGAGTTTTATAAATGGTATCCGGATCCTGGGCCATCGTTAAAGAATTATTTGACTGATTGCTATCTAAATCTCTACCTATGTCTATAGTATTCCAGCGAGCCGTACGCGATGTAGGCTCCCCGGGTTTAGAATTTTTCGGGTGAAAAATCTTGGAAAAAGGAGACACACACTTAGGAAATAAGAAGGAAGCAACACAAGATCGATTCGAGTGTACTTACATATATCTCATATCTGGTTCTCTCGTGAATCGATGTCTGGATTCCTCCTCCGGAATTGCAGCTGGACCGTAGATTCGGATACTCGGCGTCGGGGCTTGATAGCCGCCCGGGCGACTCGCGTACACGGATATCGATATTAGAGATCCCTAAGCTCGCGAACCGGCCCGCGAATATCCTACCGACTGCGCCAATTACGTTAGCTGCAATCGGAGGATCGAAAAAAACCAAAAATGACTTTAAACTAATTTATTTTAAGTAAAAAGAATTACAATAATTAAATACTAAATTAACCTAACTAATTACTAAACCTAACCTAAGTGCCTATTCGAAGTATGAATATGGAATGAATTTTACATTATTACAATGGTTAAGTAAACATGGAAGTAACGCGGAAGTAACACGGGGTGTTCGTCACGAAATGCAAGCTAACCTCGTTTCTCACGTCGATTGCTACAATTGCTAAAATTATTATAATATGTTTGCTACAATAAGTGGAGCGCTGAGTTGGCGATTCCCCTTGTGCAGAGGTGCGTAACAAACTGATAAACATACTTATATATTTCTAAAAACATACATAATAATATTATAGATAAATAACTCACACTGTTTGCTCTTCACACAAAGATTTGTACTGGGTAGGAATCGAACCCACGACCTCCGGTTTAGCAGTCAGGGTCACTAACTACTAAACCAACAATGTATTGCTTATGTTTTTTTTCTCGTAAATTTTGCGGGAATCCATCGTGGTGTCTATTTGTTACAGATTATATTCCGCCTCCTACTTCAATGTTAGTCAGAAGTATCTATAATAAGTAACAGTTATACTGTAACATCTACAACTACCCGCATTATTTACATTTCCTTACTCCAATAAACATTTAATGATAAGACCGTCCTTTGTACCAGTTATTCACATTTTTATTAATTTTATTCATTTTTCGCGTTGTAAGTACAAAAAAGCGATATTATTATTCCGACGTCTTCCCCAGGACGAATACAACTATACGTGTACCTAGAAGCACAATACTTTCTCTTTCTCTTTTTTATCTTTATTTAAAAAAAAACGATGCTCTTGTTAAGGAATTTAATCCTTGTGTCGCGGAGGTTTCACTAACATTCAAATCACATGCACAAAGAACACCCAGACTTGGAACAAGAATTTGTGGATCACACAAATGCTTGTCTCATGCGGGGATCGAACCCGCAGCACGTCGCGCACAATGGTAATTAGCGTGGTGACCTATACCATTTGGCTATCCGTGCAGTCGTAGGTATATCATATTATGATAGTAAAGTATCTCCTATCCAACTAGACAAAGACCTCAAAAACAGCACTCCCCTTTTCGAGGCCTAATGAGTGAACATAACGGTTACGAAGTTTATGGTCACCGTCCAGAGAGCACCAGATAAAGTCATTGTTATGTTACACGCTGCGGGGTGCCACTGCCAGCGATTTAGTACTGCGATTTTTCCATGATAAGTTTGATATAGTACCATCTAGGTGTTTAATAATTGATTGCAATTATAAATTAAAAATACATTTGTTTTTTCAAGGAATTTAATGTATCGTATGTAGCTGATTTTAATATTCAGCAAGCTAGAATGAATTGAAATAAAACTACTTTTAAACGGATTCTATCGCGGTTTATTTTGATTTTAGTTCCCGTCGTTTCGACGCCTTTGCAGGTGTTATGGTCACGGGCCGACAATGTCTAACGTTCGCGTAAAGCTCAGAAAACAATATGCAAGAACGAACTTAAAAGCCTGAGGAGAACATAGAATAGGTTAAATCTCTATTTTTCTTAAATCTATTAGAAATTAAAAAAATACCAGACAACATGACAGATTTTTAACATCATATAAATATTTAAGTAAATATGTTGGGATCACTCAGACATAGCCAACTGATCTGAACTAGACAGAGCCTGTATTATGACAACCACACAACTAATAAACGTACTTTTACATTTATTAATACATATTAATGTAGATAAATTACACACAGAACAAGTTATCGTACCTACTCATCACACAAATATTTGTCCTCCGTAGGAGTCGAACCTACCACCTCTGGTTTAGCAGTCAAGATCACTTACCACTGGACCAACTACTCAATCGTATCTTTACAGATTACCTAAAGACAGGTACCTAATACCGTCGAAACCTGATCAGCTGTTCACGGGATGTAATTGGCAGTCATTAACTTCACACACCTGTTCTATGAGTCTTAAATCCAAGTGAATATAGATATGTGACAAAAAACAACAGGTTTTAAATAAACAGATGGTCTGAAGACGTTCTAATCAAATGAGTTAATTGATCTGAGATCAATGACCTCGCATTATGTCTTCAGTTTGACGTCCAAATTGAGATAAGATAGGTTTTTGCATATTAAGATAAAGTTGACATTGAATGCTTAAAGTTTAATTGAATTGTTGGTATTTTATTAAGAGAGTTTTATTTGTTAATTGTTTTATTAAGATAAATTCAATTAGATATTGATAAGTTTGATAACTATTCAGAATTACTGATAACAATTACTTAATCAATTATAAAAATAATAATCTCCAGCTCGTATTTTGGCCTCGGCGATCAATCTCATGATATCAGCTGAAGATATAAGAGTGCGCAAATGTGTGTTCAAACACAGGTACACTCTCTGTTCCTTCACCCTCATAGTCAGATGGGACGGCGGACCGCCACGGCCGGAGAGAGATCACAACAAGGACCAAATACTGTTTTCCGAGAGAAGGCGGTTTCCATTGCCATATTTTTACGAACTCCGAGCTCAATAATAATTAGTATATCATAAAGAAAAACCCTAATAAATCGGCGCGACACGGGTTTCACACCCAAAACCTCTTGGACGGCAATCATGGTGGAGATCACTAGAGGCATTTTAATTATACTGCTGTAATAGCTATCAAATATCGTGATGGCCTAGTGATTCAATGACCAGATTCGCATGCACATGCAAGTTCGATCCTTGGCAAGTACAAATGTGTAATTTTCAAAGTTATATATATTTAATTTCTTAATCATTCTAAGACATCATTGACAAACGGTGAAGGAAAAAATCGTGAAGATATCTGAATTCCAAAAAAATGGAATCTGAAATCTCCAATCCGCAACGAGCAAGCGTGGTGATCGATGCTCATTCCTTCTCTATATGGGAAGAGGTCTGTGCCCAGCAGTGGAGCGTTTATAGGCCGGTATTATAACATAGGACTAGAAAAATTAAACTTGCTTAAAAGTCACCGACATTTTACACGAAACGAAATTAATATTAAGTGAATATTTATTCTACAATTAATTGGAATCCGCTGTCAAACGCAACGTACAATTTATAATTAAATAAACGCACAGGAGCAATGATTTTTATCTTGTAACAACTACCTACGTAAATGCATAATCATTCTTTGTTCGATTTCGATCGTGCTTACACACTTACTACGTAATTATACAACCTGAGTTGGTAGCCCTTGGTAGATATTAAAACCTTTTTTAATAGAACTAGCTGTAAAACACAACAAACTTAACTTTCTAAGCCAATACATAAAAATACACACGTATGCGTAACCTACTTCTTTGTTTTTTTGTAGGTTCCATGCAACTTTCATGCCGTTGTCAGTTATTGCGGCAGTAAATAGCCTTAGTTCTTTCTCAGAGTTCAAGTTTACTCCATACCAAATTTCATCCATGTCAGTTCAGCGGTTTAGAAGTAAAATCGTAACAGACAGAGTTCTTTTGTTTTTTATTTAATATTTTATGGATTATGGAGTAACGACGAAAAACTAGTTCTTACCAGCTAGGACTGAATTTAATTACAGGGTAGGATAGCAACAGAATACTATACTACTGCTTACTCTCTTTCGGGAATTAATTATGTGCGTGGAATACACAGCCGTGAATTTCTCAGTAATTCATCATAATTCAGGGGTTTGCAAAAAAATCATTGTGCTCAAGTGCGTGGTTCTTTCCGATTACTACTATGAGTTATTGTCCAGAGGGGGTTTGATTCCCGGGAAATGGAGTGGTAACAAAATGCCGGATGTGTCGTGGGCGGTCACTGAGCGCATTGTCATACAAAAAGCTTGTGCTTTTGTAGAGTAGCCGTGATTTTGTATTTGGATTTATAAATAAAAACACTTGAAATAAAAAATCTGTTGATTTATTTATGCTTTTTGATATTTATTTATTTTTTGATTATTTTAAATGTCTTTGATAATTTGGTCAATAATTGAATTATTTATATTTTTTTAGTAAAAATAAAACATTTTTTTATGTTTAGCATTACGCATGAACCCTAAAGTGTTCGTTAGATATTACCTCACTATTGGTCGAATACTGAAACGTCAATCAGTTTGAAGCCGCCGTTAAGTCTCATGCTGTCTCTGTCACTTTAAGGTGTGACGTAGCGACAGAAAGACATTTGCGTTTCAGGATTCGGGGGTTACCATCTTATTTGAATATACCTATTTTCAACTTTAGTTCAGGGTTCAAATCAAACCTGGTAAGGTTTTTACATTATCTCAAAATATATTTCAAATAAATATCTAATCTCTTCCTTTATCTCATTGCGATTCATTCAAAGCTTTATACATAACGAATTAAAGAGCTTGCGAATCGAGACCTTGGACACTAAAAATTTAATTAATTATAAATTTTATTAATTTAATTTACAATGTAAAATTTTATACTATGCTGTGATGTAATTAATTTATAATGGTCTTCTTAATATGCAATTTAATATACAATGTTTTTTTTTATTTAATTTAAAATGTTTTTTTTACATGTAATTTGAATAATTCCTCATTTAATTAATTTTAAATCTTAGCAATTATACGCAATAAAACAAATTGTACATGTGGTGTTAATCTATAATTAATTGTTACACTTATATGTAAATGAATTATTAAATGCAACTGTTGATGTACCGTGTAAGCAATTGTTGGTTAACCTTATTAAAAAAAAAAAAAAAAACAGAATAAATTGAGCATAACACACGTTTTGATAGAATTTTTATGCGAAACACAAGATGAGATCAAAATATATAAAACTACCATCGAAGAACAATAAAAAAAAATCCTAGTTTTTTTGTCGTAAATCATAGTCACTCTATCAGTCCACATGACAGCTATTGTCTTGGTTAATGCTATTAACAAAATTATTGTTTACGGCGATCGTAGCCGCGACCTACTATTACCGTGCATACGTTACTGCCTCTTCCGGTACGATCCGTTTTGCCGTTTTAATTAATGAGTAATCAGGGACAGTTATTACGTTTTGATAGAGGATGTTTAGATTTATTTTGATGGCCTGGCAGCGAATAAATGGGGCTTCATGCTTGTCGATGCAGGTTTTTTTTTTGTAAATTTTTTAATTTTTGTCCCGAGTTTTTGGAGTTAAATATACTATACAGGTTTACTTACTTACAGAGATCATTAAGCATCTCATTCTTCATGTAAAAAACTAAAAAAATAAACATAAGAGTAAAAAAAAATCAAAATATTCAATTCAATAGCCGAAAAATGGGGCATTTTCATAAAAAAAATTAAAACTCGAATATCTCGAAAACGGTTAAGTTTAGGATGGGGGTTCCATAGTGAAATCATTCAGAAATTATGTGTACTACACGCCCTTAACGGATCTAGGTCGACTTTTCCTGTAACCCTGTATATTTTTCTAAGCATACCTAATGGCCATAATGCGATAGGTACTCTTTTGGTAGGAGCTAATATCGTGTGTTGATGGGTGAATCAACAAGAATGGTAGCAAAGTATTCTACCCAGAAAACAATTTGCTCGGCAATGCTGTTTGCACGCCAACAAACGCCAAAATGAAAATACAATACCACATATTATGTATTGTATTTTCATTTTGGCTATTGGCATTCAGTTTGTACTGTTATAATGAGGATGATTAGGAACGTTGCATAGTATTGCAGATGCCGACCAGCTAGCACCGTCGCAACATGGGAAGAGAATATCCGTGCTGGCGTTCTTCAGAATATCCTTGAAAGACAGCGAGGACGAGCGTGCCCTGCCTCCACGTTCGTCTTCTGCGCAGCGTAATGCGGCTCGGTTCGGAGCGGCCATAAAGTTTGGCGAGGGCTGTATATATATAATTATATATATGTATTGTAATTGCAAACAGGGCAAGGATTTAAAAAAGTTAGTTGTGGCAAAAGGTAGGGGTCTGAATAGTAAATGTATATACCGGTTTTCTATATAAAGCTTATTAGTATTTATTATTATTAAATATGTATTGCGGTGTTCAACCGGTTTTTAATACGTGTGGTTATGTGCTTGCGTTTGAATTCATTAGGATCATGTGACATCGGTGTATAGGTTAAGTGATCGACTTGGGTCGGAAATCAATTACCTAACTATTAACTCTAGATCGTTTTCTAAACTTTAGTTAAATAAATAAATATTTTGGGACAGCTCACACACGGCCATCTGATCCCAAACTAGGTAAAGCCTGTACTATGGTAACCAGACAACTGATAAACATACTTGTATATTTCTACATACATATTATAGATAGATAACACCCAGACACAGAACAAATGATCGTGCTCATCACACAAAGATTTGTCCTGGGTGGGAATCGAACCCACGACCTCCAACTTAGCAGTCACGGTCACTAACCACTAGACCAACAGGCCTGTCAAGGAATAAATTTATTTGGGAAAAATCATCATAATTATGAAAATTAATTTTCAATGGTTGAATGCATTTTACTAGTTTTTATATGATTTCAAACTGATATCTGATTGAGAGAAAAATATTACTTATTTTATTTCTTATGATGTATTGCCTTGGTTATCCTTGGAAAAAAACAGAGTAAGGCCTTATTTATTAGCCTTTAGGAATATTAATTACCTAATACATATTTAAAAATGTATTATATTTAATTCTAAAGGATTGTTTTGTTGTAAGGATGTAGATACACAGGGATGCAATGTAATTCCTCACTCACCCAGTCCTACACTCAAATATTTTTAGTTCTGTACCTTAAAACTAAACATCTTCACACCTACGAAGTTATGTCGACTCAAATACAGATTTTGTCTTGGTCAAGATTGTAAACAAAAATCATTAACCGTCCACAAATAACTACTCACTCTATTCACAACCTTATATTAAACAGAATAAGGAAGTGTGTTGACTTTAGTGACGTTTGAGAAAAGTTTGTTTTTGTTATTGAGAGTTCAACAAACTTTGGAATGACGATTCAAAATTCTTTGCGCGTAGGCAGTGGCCGAAATGATAGGCCGGCCACAGAGACTACAATAGACTATAAATATTGAAAAAAAAAAGATAATCTATTAGATTCGTTTGATATTCTAACGCCAGAGTTACTTTGTATGCTTTCCCCTATGTAGCAGTAGATTAACAATGCGATACCGTGGTTAAACGGACATCTCACTAGGGTAGGTGTAGATACGTTTGTAAGTAATAAAAAAAATTAAAAAAACGGTACTCCATTCGAGGTATAGTTTTTTGTGTATTTTACACGATTTTTTACCAAGTAAGTTAAGTCTTATAGACAATATTGTGTACGGTTATTAAAAAACCGTTATATTTTTCAAGTATCTATTTTTTCTGTATGTGCAACGTGAATCGCAATGCTATAGGATGAATTTCATCACTCCCATCACAATTTTTAACATGCATCAATTATCGAAATTTATATCGAGTGTTTGAGTGATGTAAATATAGGTAAAATACAATATTCTCTTAATATTCTATTTACTTATCTTGACAAATATGTATATTAATTGTCCTAACTTCCTGTAGCATCGTGGTATCACTAATGCACAGGAATAGTATGGAGCGATGACGCGAATGTGTGTATATAAAATACTTAATGATTTGAATATGAAATTATAATATAATTTGAATACATGCGATGCAATAATACAGCCGATATTAAGTTTACAAATCATGCGGTTGAATTGATTGGTTATTCTGACTTATAAAGCAAACAATAATGCGAAACGATGACTACATAATAAATGAATAAGTACATAATTACGATTGTAATCCTCGAATCAATCAACCCAGTCTATCGCGGTCCACGGCTGGGCTTGGGCCTCACTCATGTTGTGGTACAACACCGGTCCTCAATTGGGGACCGTGTATTGTAGTGCGCCATCGTTGGTAACCGCAGTTTACTTTCAGATCTTCTTCTGCTGCCCATTCTCCTTGTTTCTATATCCCTTAGTCCCTTCTTACGACACCCACACCGAATGTTTGTGCCACATGTAGATATAAGTGACGTTATATGAAACGGTGACCAACACGTTGTAAGGCAATTTGATAATTCTATATTTCACGAAAATCGTAGGAATATTGAATAATTATAATTAATAGGAAATTCTGCTGGCGTTAAGTCCGCATATATGTACTGTGAGTAAACCTATATAGTATTAAATATGTATATATCTGAAAACACGGGTCGAATCAAATTATCCTACGTCATATTATTATTATCATATTGATTGATAGTGTAATTAAAAGTTATGTGTGTTTCTCATGTAAGTGATTGTTTTTATTTATTCTTATGGGAAATAAAGTATCTTTTAACCCGAAAAAATAAATATTATTATTATATACCAAAAATACCAATGTTATAAAGATTGTTTTTTGTTTTTTGTTTGGGCGAACGCGTTAATCTCAGATACTACTGGTCCGATTTAAAAAAAAAAATCTGTATTAGATAGCCCATTTAGGGCTATTGGTCAGCTTTTTGCCGCGATAACCGACGCATACAGGGGCGGAGCCGCGAGAAAAAGCTAGTATTGAATATAAGACGTAAGTCCCGTTCCACAATATACGTGTATCTTAAGAATATACGGTTCTCATATATATAGCTGTGTGAGTTTTATTAGTTCACACATTCTATGTTACAATGGGACGAGGTATCAACGTAGCAATATTCATACCACACTTTACGGCTTAAGATATTATTTTATCTAAACGTAAATGGCCATACTGAATTACTTATAAATTCAATGTACTATTACTTGGATTTTACTACAAAGTTAATAGCGTCTAACGGTATGTAGAGGTCACAGTTTGATAGCATTCACATGCCTACGCAGACTCAAATCTTCAACAATTCTACCACCTCATTTTAAAACTATTTCAAACACTACCACCTTTGTTGTAATGGTTATTTTTGAATGGTAGTTTCACATTTGCTTTTTCGATTTTTGTCGGCACAAATTAGTGCTGTTGTTTGTACCTTTTTTAGCCTTAAATTGATTTGATGAATCTTAATCAGCTTGTTTTTGGACCGGATTATAATTGTCATCAAATTAAAGAACATTTGTAAGCAAATGTTTATTATTTTTGGATACAGTAAAAGCAGAAGATCGTATGTATCATAACTTAATGATTCTGTTTTGATTATACAGGATTAATTTATAAGGAGTGCGTATATTTTACGAGATAATCAGGTGCATAAAACTGAACAACTTTTTGCAAGAAAAATCATCTTTTCATACAAGTGTATGTCACGTGACTTGTCACTTTGTATGAAAAGTTCATTTTCCATTTTATGTATTCGACCTATGAGATTCCTTGAGAAAATTTGTTGAGTTTTATACACCTGATTACCTCGTTGAATATACGCACTCCTTATAAATTAATCCAGTATATTTTCCTCGGACCTCAATAGAGAGTGGGATCTCAGTTTTTGTTTTGCTTTCTTCTTAGTTTGGATGACTCGGGTCAGCTTAATCTAGGGACTAGGGTTAATATTTACGTCTTTATTACTGTTTTAAACGGTACAATCATACTACAATTAAAGGTGAATGTAAGTTTGTTTGTTACGTTTTCACACGAAAAGTACTTAACCGATCATCATGAAACTTTTTACACATAATATTCTTGGAGGTATTACTCCTAATTATTATTATGATATTTTATAATGAAAAAATTATTATTTTTGAGTTTAGGTGTTATATTTTGTCATCTTACTCGCTGGTTTTTGGTATACATTGGCTACCCAACATCCACGCGGGCGAAATCGCGGGATATATATATAAGTATAATATACGTCGGTTGTGGTTTGTTTTGATACTGCTAGCTAATCTATCCAAATTCCAGAGGTGATGATCACATATACCATATCCATTATTTAAAATTCCATTATTCCAAATCGAGGTAGTACGGTTTTAAAAATAAGGATTGGTAAAATTTTACCAAGAATATGAACAACAAGAACTGAAACCTATACTAATAATATACAGAAGAAAGATTTGATTGTTTGTTTACAATAGGCTCCGAATCTACTGAACCGATTTGAAAAACCCTTTCACTGTTGGGAAGCTATACTAACCCCGGATGACATAGGCTAAATTATATAAAAAAAATTGATACCGCGGGCGGAGCTGCGAGAAACAGCTAGTAAATAATATAAATAATTGAAATTCCGATCCGAATCCCGTTACAAAAGAACAGGTACAATAGGAAAACGTTATAAAATTTCTATTTTATGGACTATTTAGCATCTCTATACGTTAACAGCCGTCTATAATGTTATATTAAGTATTAAAAGAGTATTACATGTAGTGCCATAAGTCACACCTAGGTATTTTGCCGATATAAATATTTAAAACATTGCTTTATTATTTCGAATAAAATTATTTAGTATTACAGCGCATGTCATGAAAGACATTTTACGGCAATTCTTTACACTTTAGGTTATATGTATTATTGAAGTTTTAGAAGGAATCTCCCTTTTTCTCGTAATAATAGTAGTCTATCACCCGAGTGCTAATAATAATAATATGGTAGACCCTCATCCCATGTTAGAGTAAAGTTCTCCACAAGGCCACTTCGTGTTGGACCTGTATCCCAACGTAAGCCTTTCAAAGGACCGGGTCTCTTCTTCTGAAGTTATCCCATGATAAAAGGGAGATACAAACAATAATAATATCTTGGAACAGCTCACACACGGCCATCTGATCCTAAACTAGGCAGAGCCTGTACTATGGTAACCAGACAGCTGATAAACACACTTATATATTTCTAAATACATACATACTATAGATAAATAACACCCAGACACAGAACGAATGATCGTGCTCATCACACAAAGATTTGTCCTGGGTAAGAATCGAACTCACGACTTCCGGCTTAGCAGTCAGGGTCACTAACCATAAGACCAACAGGCCAATCAAAAACTGAAACGATTATTAACTTAAAGATATTCATACATGTCTATCTGTTGCCACTTCACACGTTGAAGTGATAGAGATAGCATAAGCCTTAACGGTGACTTAAAATTAATTGACATTTCAGTATTCGGTCATAAGAGTCTGTTCATAAAGTTTAAGCGTCGCTCCACGGTTTCAAATCGGACTGTATACACCAACACGGGTGTTTGAGCTTTCTACACGGACACACTGCTAAATAAAACAGACAGCTACTTGAGACATTATGAACATGATATTAGCATAACACTTAAATTTAATAAGTGTTATTGGTAGGAGGTATTATTTATATCTGGCTTCCGCTAATTATTAGAGGCGTGGGAAATATGCACAGTTTTAAAGTGAATATAGTATTTTACAGCCCCGGCTGCGCCCGCTAGGATGTCGGTTTTCACTGTGAAAAGTAGTTTTGTCCTGTTTTGGGATTCTTGCTTACTGAACTTAATTTGACTGGCCTGTTGGTCTATTGGTTAGTGACCCTGACTGCTAAGCCGGAAGTCGTGGGTTCGATTCCCACCCAGGACAAATCTTTGTGTGATGAGCATGACCGATTGTTCTGTGTCTGGGAGTAATTTATCTATATTATGTATGTATTTAGAAATATATAACTATGTTTATTAGTTATCTGGTCACCATAGTACAGGCTCTGCCTTATAGTTTGGGATCAGATAACCGTGTTAAACCAAACCAGTTAACCGTGTGTGACGTGTCCCGAATTATTATATTATTATTTGACTAATAAATTACCATACGAATGAAATTTTGATATCATAGATGACAATCTATGTAAGACTATTACTGCTACAATATCTTTATTGGCTGTAGAGGCTATCTTTCAAACACCATCTTGTTTTCTCTTCAACCAATGAATCATACAGATAAAGGTTTCAAAGTAAAAAAATATGCTATTTACGTCACGAAATGTAAATCTAATTGCCACTTTAATTTAATAAAAGAAGTTGGCTCTCCAATTTTGGGCACAGTGCGTCACCGCGTCGAATACTAGACGCTAACTGTTTTGTAAAATAGTCGTTTTAACTAGCCATTCGTATGCTTGGTCCAACTGGGCGCTGTATGTTAAACTATTTTTATAACGCCAGCCTACTGTGGATTCTTCGTTGAATCTCGAAAGTGCCACGAATAATCCTACTAATATTATAAATGTGAAAGTGTGGATGTTTGATGTTTGGGTGTTTGTTACTCAATCACGCAAAAACGGCTGAACGGATTTGGATGAAATTTGGCATGCATGTAGCCTTTGATATGGAAAAGAACATAATCTACCTGTTATCCCCATTCCTTAAGTAGTTCCTGAGGGAAAATTGCAAATTGTTTCCAAGCTAAGCCGTGGGCAGACAGCTTTGAAATTTGGTATTGTTCTCTATTACAGCGCAAGCAACACGGGTGAAAATTTTATTCCATTATTCCATTTTTCATTTCCTTTTGGACCCAATTCTGAAGTCCACGCAGACAAAGTCGCAGGCAGAAGCTAGTACTTCAATAATTGGCGGCTGGTTTGAGTCGAGATGATTTCGATGTTTGTCGAATACAAATATATTTAAGTGAGTTTCGGATTAGGTGCCAATGATCTGTGCTTGTTCAAATAGTACGGTGGAGTTATGTCTGTTCTAGTTGTTCTTTCTTTGATCAAATAACTTTTGAGGGCCCGATGCTCGCTTATGTTGACTAACGTATACACGTTTTAGTTCAACTCTATGGGAGTACCAAATATTTTATGTAATTATGTAAATTTATTTAAAAGTATGTACCTCTATATTTGGGAGAGATTCACTTACTTTTTAACTGATTTCAAAAGGAGTAGTTTCTTCTCTCTTTTCCATGACTGTTATTTTGTTTGTTTGCTACGTGATACATCCGGCAATTGTAGATAGATTTCAAGAATCTTTTATTATCAATAGGTAGGTCTTTTATCTCCCAGAGGTTAGTTCAGCATAAATTTCATCAAAATCGATTCGGCAGTTTGTTTTTAAAATTTTACCAAGAATGTAAAACAAAATTGCGTAGTTTGAAGTTCCTTTAAAACCTGTGTAATCAATCTATAAATACAGCGCTATTTCCTATAAAAAAATGCCACACGGCAAAAATTGCAAACATCAAACCCGATTTAGCAGCCAGGCTCACTAACCGCTAGACCTACAGGTCTGTCAAAATAAGCAGAGCCTTCCCACATACTCAAATAAAATTTAACACTTTCATATTCCAAACAAGAGTTGAGCACAAACAAAGCTGAACTCCAAACTAACGAGCCAAAACTGCACCTAACTTACAATTAAACCGGGAAAATGTTAGGTCACAGGGTCACCGCGACCTCGCTATCGAACAAGGTCAGACATGTTCAAGGTCTAACTTGGAGATAGGGTGACTGTGAAATTATGAAACGATGTTATTTGAATAGAGATGAGAATGAATTGTTAACTTGTATTGTTGTAGTATTCTTTAATGAATCAAAATGATTAGACCATTAATAGTTAGAAGCGGCGGTAGCCTAATGGCTAGGGTGTCGGACTTGCGATTATGTGGTTGCGGGTTCGAATCCCACCCATTACACTATCGACGTGAACCCACTCGTAACACAAGCATCTTAGCTTAGCACGAGGGGTTAACGAGATTACTAGTGATGTGCGACCCACATTGCTAGTAACCTTTATAACAAAAAAAAATATGACTGGGATAACTTTCAGTTTCAAGGGTCTATGAACCTAAATACCTATATGGTTTAAATTTTACTCGATACCTTTAGGAATTTTCTGTGATATAGTTCTTGACAGGCAGACACACAAGGATTCCGTTTTTTCTTTTGAGTTACGGAAGCCTCAAGACACATCGCTCAATGACTAATGAAAATTTGTTACAGTTGCATCAACAATACAATTACGAAGTTCAATCAGTGTGTACTGTAAAGTCATTATCATCATACAGATTGACACGCAAACGATTTCTCATGACGAAGTTAGGATTAGAAAAGAATTGTATTAGAAAAAGTGAGGCAATAATTGTTTTTATTGTTAGCTGATAGTGCAATTGTGTATTTTTTATAAATACTTACATAGGAAACAATTGCTAATATTTATAATACAGAATAGTGATTAAAATTGTTGTGAAGTTTATCATTATGAAATATGAATTTTATAATTTTAATTACGTTATAGAAACCTTTTTTTATTATTTCTTGTTCAGGTACAATAAGACAAGCTCATAAAATGTAAAACCTCAAAGACAGGTTGCCGGAATTGTAATAATAAATAATAAAAAGTAAATAAATGTGGACGACATCACATAATTATATTTCATTGTTCCGAATCCCAAGTAAGTGGCTAAAGCACTTGTGTTATGGAACAAGAGACAACGAAGGTACCACAAACACCCAGATCCGAGACAAAAAAACGACGGGTCAATGTAGAAAAGTGTTTTTTTCTACATTGACCCGTCCGGAGGTCGTTCCCGGGACCTCAGAGCTGGTGAAACCTTGAAAATCGGTGTATACGCCACTCGACCACGAAGGTCGTCGAATTGTTTTAACGACTTTCAAAGATTAAAGTATGACAGTCGGGACCAACGGCTTAAAGTGTCTACAGTCACGGAGGGATCTTGGTATTTTTTACAAATAGTCACCCATCCCTACACCGACCGCAGCGTGCGCGGCTTATCCTTTATTATCGGACAAACATTACGGCTTACACGTAGCTACAAGCTCGTGACTCAGAACCATGACTCAGTCATTCGCTCACAAGTCGATATCACACCAGAGCAGTTCATAATACATCACTAATTAACGACCCGATTGTGTTCACCTCTATCTTACAAATAAATGTACATATACCATCTCTTTTCATTGTATAGAATTTGTTTAATTCCATTCTCTTTCTAATTTTAGACGGTATTTTGTTTATTGTTTTGTATTCATTTATTTGATTGCTCATTGTGATTAAAAAAAACTCGTGCTGGTGGTAGATTAAGAGTTAATACATAATTTGATTTCAAAGGTATCTTTCTTTCATATAGTCTAAGACATCCTTGACAATCGGTGAAGGAAAAAATTATGAGAAGACTTGTATTAAAAAAATTGTAACTTAAAATAGCCAACCCGCAGCAAGCGTGGTGATCAATGCTCGTTTTTCTCTTCGGTAGTAGGACATTTATGGGCCAGTATCATTATTATATTATGTATTACTTTAATCTATGGGAGGGGCTCGTGGCTAAGTGTAAGCCGTACGGTTTGACCGATAATAACGGTTTAGCCGCGAGTTGGTCCGTGGATGGGTGACCATTTTGTAAACATACCGAGACCCCTCCGTGCCTCGGAAAGCACGTTAAGCCGTCCAACGTCTCGACTGTCATACGGTGATCTTTGACAGTAGTGTAGAGGTCAGATATATAAATATAGTATTCAGCTAAACCCGGTAAGACTGGAAGCCGACCCCAACATACATATCACGACACTGGTATTTTCTTTAGCGACACTAACATAGAAATCCTACTAATACTATAAATGTGAAAGTGTGGATGTTTAGATGTTTGGATGTTTGTTACTCAATCACGCAAAAACGGCTGAACGGATTTGGATGAAATTTGGCATTCATGTAGCCTTTGACATGGAAAAGAACATAGGCTACCTTTTATCCCGATTCCTTAAGTATTTCCCGAGGGAAAATTTAAAATTGTTTACGAGCTAAGCCGTGGGCCGTGGGACAGCTTTAGTATTTTCCTCTATTACAGCGCAAGCTTATAACACGGGTAAAAATTTTTTGGACCCAATCCTGAAATCCACGCAGACGAAGTCGCTGGCAGAAGCTAGTTGCTTATAAATTCTTTACTAAAGATTTACAACACTCTTTCAACTTCCTCCATTCTGTAGAAAGTCTCGTGTTGGTCGTTTCAATCGGTATTCATTTGGCGCGCAATTTGTTATACTGACAGCCAGTTGTATTAATCGACGCACGCGCAGTTTCCGCTTCGAGCGACGTACATTAACTCAGTTGCTTGGTTGTAGTTAGTTCAAAGTCGTATAGTAACTTTGAAGTCGTATAGTAAATTATTGGGTAATTTCTATGTTTATTTCTTTTATATCTTAAATGGCCCATTCTACACTGAACCGGCTAGTACAGTTGTTCAGATAACATAGTTTCTTGTTCTTGGAAATAATACTTAAGTAGTTAACTACGTGGTAGATCACGTAGCTAGTTATCTAAGTATCTCTGTCATATCAATTTCAAAAGAACAAAATTAATTTTAAGAAGGATAGATATTAAGGATATTTGACAACATCAGCGATTCGTAAAAAACTTTTCATATGTAACATAAGTATTGATGTTCATTTTTTCTGTGCATATTTTCCAAGACAAACTTCTTTTTCATTCGAGTCGATTTTTGTTTATCTGCGCGTGTGTATTCGCTGTATTCGACTGAGATAGTCTTTTGACAGGATCAAAAGACTATCTCAGTCGAATACAGCGAATTAACGTTGTGTCACTGACAATTGTGCTCACACCCTAACTAAACATAGTCGTAATAGCATACATAAAAACATAATAATATTAACGAGAGCTTCTCCACAATGGACTTCCTTTATCTTTATGAAAAGTAATCCGATTCAATCGGCGCACGATTTGTTACAACGACAGCTCCATGCATTGATCGAAGTTTGCGCCTGCGCAACTTCCGCTAAAGACGTGGCGCACAGTAAACTAATAAGTAGCGCAATGTTTTATACATATAGGTGTATATGTAGGATAACTCACTAGATTTACATAAGAAAACTAGTTAAATAAATAAATTTCATTTACTTTTCTCAAAAGACTACAAAACATTCGTAAAATTATATTTACATAAGGCTTAGTTAGTTAATAATTTTATTTAAATAAATCTCAGTGTATACTTCATGCGCACGCGCAGTTTATTTCGTTCGATGTAGTTTAACATCACAGTTGCCTAATAAATAACTAGCTATTGCTCGCGGCTCCACCCGCGTGGCCGCTTATCGCGACAAAAATAATTACCTTATACAAAAATAATTTTCCAAATCGGACCAGTAGTTTCTGAGTTTAGCGCGTTTAAATCATCCAAAAACATAAAATTTATGTATCCTTTACAAATAATATATCTTTCTATTTAAGGATAATGACGTAACACGTATTAATGTACCTACTCGTATAATTTACAGATTCATTAGCTTAACCCCCTGCTGATATTCCTATTAGCCCAGAAACAATAATAAGTAAAGAAAACATGAAGAAGTGAACCTGTTGTGTTTTGAGCCATATTCCGTCACTTTAGACAGCTGCACTAGAACAGAGTTAAAACACCTTTGGTTGGAGGTAATGGATAATACGTTGGCTTGTTAGATATTTTAGTTGGTAATTGAAACCAGTCCGAGGGATATCATTACCCAACAAATAGCTTGGATGTCGACTTACGATCTTATGGTTGCGGGTTTGAATCCCACCAATTGCACCGTCGACCACTCATAACACAAGCATTTAGTCAAAATCAAAATGTTTTTATTTCTAGTAAACCTAAAATAGGCGCTTTAGAAACGTTACCTTTAAAAAATAATGACTGTATAAATAAAATAATGTGCGCGGTTCCAAAGTGTCATTCCTATGGAGAAGAACTGGCAAGAAACTCCATAAGTTACTCTTTAGTTTAGCTCGAGGTAACAAGAATACTAGTAACATGCGAACCACATTGCTAGTAGGTACCTAAGCTTAAGAAGGTAAAAAAGGACGTTTATAGAAACTAATCTTACTAACATGTTTCTGAAGAGATCGCCCGAAACAAACTCGTTGCATAACACCCTCCCTGTCCCGTCAGAACACACAATAGTTAAACAATGGAAATTTTCATATGTGACTCACGGGACAGTGGAAGGATTAAAGTTACTTATTATTTTCTCTTATATTTTGCTGCTCTTAGGTTTTTAGCAACGCACTACTTCTAGATCCCAACCCCGCAAGGGGTGACCTTGGTGACCTTCAATTTTTCTATTTTTCTGGCCCTCATTCATGATTGCACCAAAAAGTCTGGTAAAGCAGTCAATGCGCTCAGGTTAACAACACTTGAAAAAACTATATTGAGTATCAATTCTATTAAATTTGTGCTGTCTTAAATTCATTAATTGATTGTGATACAAGCAAGTGAACATTAAAAACCCAAAGCACTCATCATCTGCCTAGCCTTTTCCCAAGCTACGTTGGGGTTGGCTTCTATTATTACCGGATTTTAGCTGTATACTGTATTTTACATGGAGCGACTGCCTATCTGACCTCCACAACCTTACTGCGTAACACAGTATCCCAGAGTAAGACGGTTGTCAAAATTGTAATGACTGTCAAATATCGATGTATGACAGTCGAGACCAACCGCTTTACGTATTTTTCGAGGCACAAAGGGTCTCGGTATGCTTACAAATGGTCATCCACGGACACGGAATGGTCAACCGCGGCGAGCGCAGCTTAACCTTATGGGAATAACCATACGGGTACGACATACTTTGGCTTGTATAGCCAGGATCTCCTACAAAAAAAACCTAGCACACTGATATCTAAAAAAAAACAAGTTTCTTACTCTTGGAGCAGTTCTAAACCCCTTATATGTTTGTGTGGTCTCAAGTGTATCCGAGAAAACCAATACAATACATATTACATGACCCATCATTTACACAGTTGGACCGTCATATCGTAAATCTGATCCAGGAATGCAATTTATTTTACAAGTTGTAAAATTCATTGAAAATTAATCAATGTATTATCACCTTCTCACGCTATATAAGCTAAGGTTGGAACAAAACAAGACAAGAAATAAAATTATGGAATAGAAATGGGCTTTAAGAGTGGGAGACACTGATTCTAAATGGGGTTTAAGATACAGTTAAGTGTAGACGTGGTAATACTTAGTTATTATATGAAATAACAAATAATAATGAAAAGTTTTTGTTATTTGATACTTAAATATTTGTTTGTTTTACTCCAATAATAGGCTCATCTGTGTATTGGCTACAAAGGTCACAATGACTTGTGTAAGCCGAACTGTTTGACCTTCGCCACGGTTTGTCCATGGATGGGTGACCATTGGTAAACAAACGGAGACCCCTACGCGCCTTGGAAAGAAAGAAAGAAAATTTATTTGCATACATAATAAACCCATAATTTATATAATTACAAAACATAAAAGTTGATCAAAAAGCTAAATTTTAAACGATAAAAAAAAAGCACTTTAAGTCATTGGTCCCGACTTTCATAAACCTGGTGATTATTGACAGTCACTAAGTTATTACAATTCTGACAACCGGTTTTACTGCACCCAGCATTGGGTTGTGGAGGCTGTATAGGCAGTCGATCCATGTAAAATATGGTACTCAGCTGAATCCGGTAAGACTGGTAGCCGACCCCAACAGAGCTTGAGAAAAGGCTAGACAGACTGATGATGATAATGATGAAAGGTCACGTGACACTTAACCGATGTTCGGACTGGAAGCCGACCCCATACCGTGAAAGACAATCACCTGATGTGTAACCACAGTAATAGACACTTATCTTGAAGCTTAACCTTTCCAACACTTGTAACTGGGTGTTTAAACTTTAATAGTCTCGCCATACGTTGCGTACAGCCATCAAACTTTATTAGCACAGTGTTAATTTGTGTTTTCGTAATAAAACCCTTTATATCTGTCTCCAAGTGCGCGCCCGTCACCAATTTGTCTGTTGTCTGAATTATGTATAGTAGGCAATAACCATAAACCGACTTGACACGATAAATTTTTGATATGTAACATTTATCACAAAATCCTACTTTGATTTGGTCAGTCAGTCGATTAAGATATTTTAATGTTATCGCCGATAGAAGAAATTATACGGTAGTAGGCAATAACCATATTAATATTAGCTTCTGACAGCAAAAACTTTGTAAAAAGCATGAATGTCAACTACCAGGGTTTTATTCCAACATTTGACATTAACCGCTAACTATAATAGCAGTTATGTTAACAAAATACGATGTTAATTTATTATTAAAACTAAAAGAAATTCGTTAGGAGGATATATGTGACATAAGAAAACCGTAACTCTTTGCCGCTTGTTCCTTAAATTGATAGAAACTGTTTTATCTTTGTTTTAATTAGGGTCAATAGTTGCAAGTTAGAATATATTCAGTTATATGTTTCGATAAATTTGTCAGTAACTATACAATAGCGCAAGCAGGTGTGGCCTGCTCTGCACCTTGAGTTTTTTTAACAAAAAAGTCCGTTAAAACGACGTTTTTTCGGTTCGATTTTCGTAATTTGAATTTGGAACCGTGAAGATGGCCGACTAGATGACGTATTTATTAATTCGATTGGACGACGATCGGGGCGCGTCGGCCGCTGCTTGTTGAAGTTTGTTGATAATCTGAATCGATTGTAGAAATCGTTTTTATTATAATCGATGGTGATTGTGAGAGCTGTCGGTTTGAGATGTGCTGATTAATTTACTATTGGAATCAATTTACTACGGATCGAGCGTGGTATTGTAATATCGTAATCCATTCTATTTTGTTATTAATTTTTCATATAATACTTGTCAGACATTTGGGATCGGCATGATTTAAGCTGCTTCTCAACCTACGCAACTGCTTTAAGTTTAGAAAATAGGTAAGTATGGTTTTAGGCGAGAGAATGAATACAATCTACATAAATAGCTGTTCCGTGTCTTTTCAAAACGATTTATGTCACAAGCCCATTGGTTAGTTACGATTACCAAAGATTATCCGTTGATTGGGTTTCGAGTTGATAGGCTTAACCATATAATAGGATAGATTATTCCAGTATTAGTATTTTACGATGCCACTACCTGAACTTCACAGATTAGGTATGTATTTGGTAATAGGTTTAGAAATGTCTGGAAACTTGTAAAAGACCTGTATATTGGCACCATAGACCAAAAAACGTAAATCCATTAAGTTGATCTTAATCGAAATCTTAAAATTTAAAATGAAATATTCATACAAAGTGACAGGACGCGTGACTTATGTTTGTATGAAAAAAAAATTCTATTTTAAGATTTCGACCTATGTTCCTTAGTAAAAGTTGTTAAGTTTTATGCACCTGATTACCTCGTTGAATAAACTCACTCCATAAAAATTCCTATATAATAATAAACAGAGTTAAACAGTGTATGTATGCATTGAATCTAATATTGATAGTGCGTGTTTATTCCGTTCAAATACAAAATCCTCCACTCCATGTAACCCCATCTCCGTGAGCATTTCCCAACAGGTATTGTTAGTGCTAGTAATATGTAATTGTCTAAGATTAATTACAATTAATGATCTCCTACAAATGTATAATGTTTCTGTATTTATCAAAGATAGTGTATTATCGGGAACTTTAACCGCGGTTTATATTACGACACTTTGGGCATGCAATGTGTGTTTAAGACTTATAAATGTTTAGACTTTCCATTGTAATATTTCCACTTTTATTTCGCATTAATGTGCTATGAATTTCGTACTCGATTTTTGAAGCAAATAAAAACTTCGTATTTTGGTGTACCATTCCCATCATCGTGGTGGCCTAGCGGTCTACACTAGGTTGCGGGTTCGAACCCATCATAGCAAGCATCATAGCAAGTACCAATGTGACTTTTTCATAGTTACATGTACTTTCTTAATTATTCTAAGACATCATTGACTATCGGTGGAAGAAATCATCGTGAGGAAACCTGGATTCTATAATTGCCAACCCGCAGTGAGCCACCGTGGTGATCAATGCTCATTCCTTCTCTACATGAGAAGAGGCCTATGCACAGCAGTGGGAAATTTATAGGCCGGTATTATTATTCTCATCATAATCGGTTCAGCGGTTTAGGCGTGGATTAACATTAGATTACATTTTTATACGTATAAAATTAAGTTATTTGTTAAACCGCGGGTAATACCGCGGTGCACAGCTAGTTTCAAATAAATTTCGTTGAAGCTAGCCGTGATTCAAAACGAATAAATTAGCATAGAAATTCTCATAGAACTAAACCATAAATCAGTTTATTTTCCCATACGCGATAACGGTGCATTCACATAATTCAATGCACCTTCCAAACAACTGTGAGTTGTCGCACTAAGTTTTATAGCCGTGTCACAGGTCACTGTATTTATAGACGCGGCAACTCATATATTATGTGCAGAGATGATAGGTACAGTTTGGAAGAATTAATTGATGAGTTACAGATGAAATAGAATGGAAAGAAGATGTGAGATAGGAGATGGAAATAATTAGAAGGGGCTATTACGAAATAATGTTCGACTCTTGTTTTAAAGGGAGCTTACCGCAATATAACCGCAGGTTTTAAAATGATTTCTTTTATATTGCTACTACAGTGCTATCCAAACTTAATGGCGGCTGTTAACATGAGGAGAGTCACTGCGCAGTAACAAATTCATGCACCAGGGGGCGCGGGACGAGGTACTGCGCAGTGAGTAACGCACTTCACAGCCACCATTGTGTTTGAATTGCACTGTACTAGAAACTTTTGCTGTTGAAATATCTGATGATTCTTGATTTCCACTCATTCGAACATCGAAAGAAAGAGCAATTTTGTTGTAAGACGTGCTGTTAAAGTCTAACTATAAAGGGACAATACAGGATTAATTTAAAAGGAGTGCGGATATTCAACGAGGTAATCAGGTGCATAGAACTGATCAACTTTCGCCAAGGAACATAGTTCGAAATCTTAAAATGGAAAATGAACTTTTCATATAAAGTGACAGGTCACGTGACTTATGTTTGTATAAAAAATTATTTTCAATATTAAGATTTCGACCTATGTTCCTTGGGAAAAGTTGTTCAGTTTTATGCACCTGATTACCTCGTTGAATATACGCACTCCTTTTAAAGTATTCCTGTATATGCGCAAAGGAGTTCCTCAGAAATACCAAATTAAATTCGTATTATTTCACAAATGAGACATTTACCTGAATAAAGAGACAGGTATATAATATATTATGTATACACAATAATTCACAGAGTCAAAGCTGTGGCAACGGCCGCTGCGGTGGTTTACTCGCTTTACATGTTTTTGTTGAGGGACTCGGACACATGTTGGTCGCAGCGACTTTTTTGTCGCGTGTTTATGACCCGGTTCGGCCGGTGTGCGCGCCCCCTTATAGCCGCGACCACTTTTTACACACAATCGCCAATTACGTGGGGCATACGAAATTCACTGAATGATTTGGCTTTTTTTATCAAATTGAACGGCCCTAAGTGTAGTCTTTCCTTGATACTAATAGGCTATTAGCGAATATGGCTACTTTATGTTCAAATAATGCTAACAGCTATCCATCCGTGGTGTTTATGGCTTAGCTGGAAGACGGGCCTTATCTTTTTGTTCGGCTATCGCAATAAAATACCGCTAGATGGCGTTGTATCGATCGAGTTTTGACGACACCCTTTAGCAACTAATTCTTTTCGAAATGTATCTGAATGTATGGGCATACCTCGCAAACTGAATTTATTGTTGTGGTTACATTATATGAATCGAAAATTAACGATTTGCCTCCAAAGGCATTTTACCGTTATATAAATAAAGTCGAAGAAACGAAACTATTCGTTTCAAAGCACATAGGTACCAAAAATTAAAAACTATAAATGACGGAAAGCCGTACTTAATTATTTAATAAAATACCGACCTTTAAATATCCCAGTGCTGGGCACAGGCCTCTTCCCATATAGAGAAGGATGAGCTGATCCCAACGTTGGCTCATTACGGGTTGGCGATTTCAGATTCAAATTTTTGGAATCCAAGTTTGCTCACGACACTTCAATGGAGTCTCACATACAACTTTGAAATAGTGACCTTGGCATTGCTTACGAATCCGGTCATTGAACCGTTAGGCCACCACGACATTAAGCCGTTCTTAGAAAATAATTATTAATTACTAAAATTAATCGAAGAATACTAATTTATAGACGGATTTTGGTATTTTAAAATATGTTTATCGCGGTAGTCTCCTAGGTTAGATTTCGACTACGTCGATGCTTCCTTTACAATATTTTCTCTGATTGAAATATTCAGAATAGCTGATAGAATTTTAATCTGTTTCTTACTGGACTAGTGCAATAAAACTTTAACGATTAATAAGTGCTGTGCTAGGACTTGTTTCTAGACTATTATTACTAATGGAAGTTGTGATCTTTTAACCGCAATGCACTCAACGTTCAGAGTTGTTGCAAATGTTATTAAAGTTAAAACAACGAACATTAAAAGAGGCGGGTGGGTGTATGTTGTTTTATGGCTGAATATTGAAACGTCAGTTAGTTTGAAGACGCCGTTAAGTCTTATGTCTCTGTCACTTTAAAGTATACTGTAGCGACAGGTATACATTTAAGAACGTGTTATAGTTAATAAGGGTTTCAGTATTCGGGCCTTAGATTTGGTTATATGTATATACAAGATGTTTTCTTGTTAGGTAATAAGATAGTAATAAGTTTATATACAGCAGTCTTTAAGTATTATCCTACACTTAGGCAAAAACCTCATCTTATAGGGGAACGGAACAAGCCTTGATCGCCACGTTTGTATACTGCGGGTAGGCGTAAATCCTGTTTTCAATTGCTTTTGTTTTTAAGATGTCTACCGCATTTAACCTGAGTGCGAATATTAACTGCTTCAACGGATTTAAAGTTTTCAATTGTATTACCTATTTAATTGTAATGGTTTATACTCAGGTTTATTCAATCATATCGACATTGTGAAAAGTTGCATAGAGTTAGTTTATTTAGGCGCTGTGAGAAATGTCACAAACGTTGCGGTACATTGCCGTCAATTATCGTTCACTAGGACACCAACACACCCAGCCCCGCAATGTACTGCGACTCAAACGATATTTTCGCATGTTCTTTGTCAAGAGTTAGAACTTTTACAACGGTACAAAATCCTTCGTATATCTGAATCAAACTAGTTTTTTTTTTCAGTTGGTCCAAAGAGGTTAACACTTTATTGTTGAAAAAATAGGTTTATGACCTGTTTCCTAATTGAGTACTGATTAACATACTACTGTTTGTCGATACATTGTAGTAGTACCTACCTACTTAATGGAATTATCGTGTACCTTTTTGTTTTTATAGTCAGCCTCAGTAGGTGGTAATGAGTTGGTTTAAAAGATAAAAATACGAATTCATTGACGCGAAATAAATTATCTACAATATTACTTGTTTTTTTTTCGTAGTAGGTATATTAATCGAAATTAGTTCAGCCTTAATTCGCTTACCTATTTGTATTGCTTATTCTTTTTCTGTCTAGCCTTATTCCAGGCTACGTTGTGATCGGTTACCAGTCTTACCGGATTTAGCTGAATACCGTATTTTTATACGGAGCGACTGCCTATCTGGCCACCACAACCCATTGCAGGTAATACAGTATCCCATAGTAAGACTGGTTGTCAGAATTGTAATGACTTAACGACTGTCAAAGATCTCTGTGTGACTGTCGGGATCAACGGCTTAACGGCGTCTCGGTATGTTTACAAATGGTCACCCATCCACGGACAAACTGCGGCTAGTGCGGCTTTCACTTATCCCCGAGCTCCTCATATAATCCTCATTTAATCATAGATATTATTATAATCTCTATATGACAAAAATTGTAATAATGTGAGTTAAAGATGAGTGAGTATCCAAGAATCGAATTCAAAACCCTACAAGACTAGTTTAGATAAAATCAGTGTTGGCATGTTGAAATTATTAAATCCACGTTTTTTCCTAAGTAATAAAAAAACGTTACCTTAAAAGTACGAAATTTAAATCACAAATCAATGTGATAACAATAAGTAAGTAATATAATTTTGACAGGGAGGTGCCTAATCACTGCGCGCCAAAACCCATATTTTTGTTAAACAAAGATACAAAAAAACACGTATAATTTTGTAACTAACCACAGAATAATATTTGAATGAAGCAGACATATTGACACCTAGCCTCCATAAAAGTAATTTCTACATATCTTTAACATACCGTCATCACTATTTCAGTACTAAATATAGAAAAACTATTCATTATAATCACTGAATATTTTTAGCCGATCGGCCCACGTTAAAAACCTTATAAACATTTTATTGCTGTTTTCCCATAATAACGACGATTTACAGATTATATATATTTTCTTGTTAACAAGTTAAATGGCACTTGACCAATAACCTTAAACTTATAAATACTAGTTGATCCACGCGGTTTTACTCACGTGATTCCCGTTTCCCAGGCTTTACCAGGATAAAAAATTTAATGCGCTATTTGACGACGCTATTTGCCCTAACCTTTCTATCTTTGAAAGTTTCCATTTTAATTTCATCATAATTTTTATTTGCAAATGCAAGACATTACATAATAATTAACAGCTGGCGTCACGCTCCCAAATAAACTTCAATACTTTCTTCAATATAACCGTCTCCAAACTTTATTTTTATTAAAAACCAACGAGGCGTGACTTTAAAAGCCAGTATTTATAAATTCACGTTAAATGACTCAACATTAGTTACAACCATGTTACAACCAAAGACAGGGAAGAACGTTAGGTGGAAAAAAATGTAACACACACAGAATATTCATAAAAACCATAGAGGAGAAGTGAGACCATAGATATGTAGGGCTGTCTAAATTTTTTTTAAGTTTTTTATTTTGTCCAATTTATAAAAAACTTTGATATGTTTAGGTATTTGGCAATATTGGAGAAATATTGGGATTATTCAATTTTTTGCACGATGTAAGCAGTCACACAGTGTAACAGTCGCAATAAAGAGTTACCAAATCCATGTATAATTTTCATTTACATTCCATCAATAGATGCGTAAATATCTTTCTGGGCTATCAAATCGTTCACTTTTTTCAATTATTTATTGTGCAGTGTAAGGCAGTATTTTTTTAAATTAAATTCTGCCGTGAGCATACTGTTTAGGAAGTACACAATACTATTGTATGAAAATGATGCAAACAAAACAATAAACATACCTTAAGGGCTAGAGTTTCGTCTTCAGGTAGGTTTTTAAAGGTTGTGGAGGTCAGGTGGCATCAACAGAAACCCGTCAATTGTTCGAGCGTTTGTTAATGAGCACTTCACACAAAACTGACGTGTGAATTGTTTGGTAATACTGCTGGAAGACAATACGTTTATGACTATACACACATGGAGGTAGCTAGTATATTTTCCTTAAAAAGAGTATTTTTTATAATTTTGTGTTTGAAACTGCTAGATCTTTGAGAGAGTTGAAATGAACAATTTTGTATTTACACATTATACTTTGCTACTATGCATGTAAAAGTGTAAATTTAGCGCACTTGCAAATAAAGTCAATGATTTAACTTCATATTTGTTCATTAATAATGACGACCTCCGTGGTCGATTGGTGTACACACCGGTTTTCAAGGTGTCGCCAGCTTTGAGGTCCCGGGTTCGATCCCCGGACGGGTCAATGTAGAAAAACACTTTACATTGTCTCGTGTCTGGGTTTTGTGGTGCCTTCGTTGTTTCCGATTCCATAACACAAGTGCTTTAGCTACTTACTTTGGATTCGGAGCAATGTATGTGATGTTGTACCTACACATTTATTTATAATTATTTCACGATCTTTTTAAGACTAACTTATGTTTAAGGACACACTACCAATTCACATCCACTACACAAAATGACAGAACACAAGACAATATTGTTGTTTAATTTCATAGCTCACTCCTTCATAATTCCTGAGATTTTTGATAACACGTCATTTACTTGTTCACTATTTTCTTAAAATATATTTGCACACTTTTATACAATTGGAGTCGAGAATATACATGTAAAGATTTTTTTTATTATATACGTAAATAAATATTACATATATAATTAATTTGTCAACCCTAGGACATGTGAAATTCAAGGTTACAAAAAAACTCGGCTTAGCAACTAGTAGATTCTCTGCGAAGATGACGTAATTCGGACGTTGAACTTTGTTTTTTACAAATGGCGCCTAAACTTATGGTTTTCACACTTAATATTGTTCTAATTAATTAGATTCGATTCCCATGTCATAAGTATTGTATCTAGTGTTAGGAGAAATAATTATGACGATTGAAAGGGATAAGAGAAAAAATATTCAATTTATACAGGATATTTTTTTATGGAGTGCGTATATTTTACGAGGTAATCAGGTGCATAAATCTGAACAGCTTTCCCCCAGGAACATAGGTCGAAATCTTAAAATTGGAAATCAATTTTTCATACAAACGAGTCACGTGACCTGTCACTTTGTATGAATATTTGCTTCCAAATTTTAAGATTTCTACGCATTTTCTACGCATATACGCACTCGATAAAAAATAATCCAGTATTAATAAATACACCATTTTTGTACTATTACTTAATAGAAATTTCTTCGTCTTTAAAAATTAAGGCTTTGGTATATTACATATTTCAACTAACTCTGTATATTTGCATATACGTAGGCATTTCTTTTTATATTATCTAGGTATGGTTATATAAATATTAAGTAGGTACACAATTCACATATTTTGAGCGAGGTTAAAAATAGCAGAGGTATTTTGAATGACCTTGGGTATATTGAAATAAAACAAGTTCGTAATAAAAAAAATATGGTTTTACAAACTATAAGAGACGTTAGATTCCTTCTAAGATGTTAGTCTAAAATAATGATAATAAATACGTGGTAATTATTGCTGCTGAGAAAATTCCATTACTAATTTCCTAAGTTTTATTATTTTCTTGATAATTTTTCTTAAGCACCGTCAGGAAAAAAAAAGAAAGTTTTAAATTGTGATATTGACCATCCTACCTATCTACTATCATTATAGTACTCATATGTTACAAAATTCTTTTATTTCAGATATAAGCTGAGGCCCGCGCTTTTACGTAAGTAGGTCCCGTTAAACATGTCACCTTTTATCTCATATACCTACTCACGCACTTTTCAAATTATTAGATCAAAATCTGTTGGTTTTTTTACATAATCAACCTTGTCCTGGCAATAACGAACAAATAAAAAATAATTATCCAATTAAATGCAATCGTTCGGAAGTTAAGCGCTTAGCAACACATTTTATTTATTATTAATAGTTATATATTTATTAATATGAAACGCTTACAGCTATCTTTAAAGAAATTAAATCCAATACGATAGTTTACAAAAATATCTTCTACATAACTTTAACCAATTCAGATAACTTTTACTAATATAGGTATATACCGGATTATTTCATGGAGTACTTACGTATATTCAACGAGGTAATCAGGTGCATAAAACTGAACCACCTTTTTTTAAGGAACATAGGTCGAAATCTTAAAATTGAAAATCATCTTTTCATACAAACGTAAGTCACGTGACCTGTCACTTTGTATAAAAAGTTCATTTTCCAATTTATGATTTCGACATGCATTTTTATGCATTTGATTACTTCGTCGAATATCCGTACTCCTTTTAAATTAACCCTGTATGTATATTGAGATTAGGCGGTCTAATAAACGCGTAATATGCGCAGATCTTTATAAAAACCTTCCGAATATACATATTATTATTTAAGAATTGCTTCCAGTAGGTATTTCTAATGGAACTTATTTCTAAGAAATCCCCGTTCTTACTCTACAGATATTCCATAATGGAGTTAATTTCTAACAAAATCATCGTTCTTACCTTATATTCCAACAACATTGTATGATACGCGTCAAACACCAATAGAGGCAATATAGAAAGAACATAAACATGGGTAAAACATTAAATATTATTAACATAACAATATATGTGCCTCTAATGATGATATAAAGTTTCAATCTATGGTTAATGAGGAATTTCTATGTTACGAAACCCATGCGTGGGCATAAAAACAGCGGCGTGGGCAGACTTATTACATTCTTCCTACGAATAGAACATAGGTCTATTGGTGTAAACGATTTTAATGTTATTTTGATCAGATTTAAAATCGATGTTCACATGTTTATCTTGTTTGCCCAGCCTTCTCCCAAGCTATGTTGGGGTCAGCTTCCAGTTGGGATTTAAGTAGGTGAACACCGTAGTTTACATCGAGCGACTATAAGACTTCCGCAAGATTTTTTACCGGGTTTCTTCAGCGAAAGCTCAATCAGATTTTGATGGAACGTTAGAACGTAATATAGCTCATAACGTATGTCATGTAAAGAACCGTATTCTCGTAATCACAAATTACACAACTCCTAAAACAGAAGAAAAATGCATAAACTATAATATAATATCTTGGGACATCTCAAACGCAGCCATCTGTCCCCAAACTGGGCAGAGCCTGTACTATGGTAACCAGACCACTGATAGACATACTTATATATTTCTAAATACATAATTATATATAAATAACATACAGACTCAGATCAAATGATCGAGCTCATCACACAAACATTTGTCCTGGGTGGATGGAACCCATGATCTTCGGCTTAGCAGTCAGGGTCACTAACCACTAGACCAATAGGCCAGTGGCCAGTCTAATAATTTAAAACTATAATTTATAATTATGAAAAGATGAGAAACACGCTTGGAAGACACAAGTCCAAATAGCATAGAACAATAATTTGTGTCGATCATCCGTGCTATTGAACCCGCTGTCTCAATGGCCACACGGACTGCAGTAAATCGAAGCACCTTGTATTCTTCGGGATTTTTATGGCTTTTAGAAACATCCAATACATGTATGCAATACTTTATAAAGCCCATACTTTACTAGAAAGTTGATAATGTTACTGTTGGCTAGATGTAAAGGCCAAGTTGTCACACGAATTTATATTTCTTTGAGTATGGAGTTTTGTTTTTTTTGTTGTGTCGAAGGTCTCGACTCAAATTCTGTCTAACCAGTTTTGTTATTGATATAAGATTTTAGAGAAATATGTATAAGATAAGTCCAAATTATGGCACGGTGTTAAGAATATATTGGGATTATTTCAAGATATGAAATATAGGATTAAATTGAAAAATGAGTACCTACATAGTTCATTTCATTGTTTTTTTTGGTAATTGTATTAATTTTCTTAAAAATACAGAAACTTTTGCAGTTAGTAAGAAACCTAGCTCAAAGAGACCTTGACTTTGAAATATGATTGTGGTGTGAGTGTGGTGTGACGATGTACATGTACATGTCTAGATCTCGTGCCTCAAAAAGTACGTAAAGGCGTTGGTCCTGTGAACTGTGTCCGGACGTGACGAATGCCGATTGCCGTCCAATTGGAATACTCTCATATTCCATGTAGTAAATTAATGAAGGAATACAGAGTGCAACTGTGTGCACTAAAATATTTCCAGAGCAGATGGCTAGTCTCTGTTATGAGAAGCCGTCGTGACCGATTTTCGGTCAGGAATAAAATTACCAAATTTGTGAATCAATCATTTTCTTCAACTGAGAGTATAATACTGGTGTAATCTACATATAAGCCTCTCCTAAGACTGTGTCTTGATAGTTTCTTGTTATTCAACTAGGTTTTCTATCTACCTCTTTAGAATGCACGCGTGATGGTTCCAAACATGACTAAAAAGATATACACGTGTAAAATATACACCGACTCCATCTTTTAACCGTTTTTCTAATCTATTGGTACAAAAAGTTGTAAGTAAATTTAAGTCAGGGGTGCGTAACATTTTTTCGTTTTACAGATTGGTAAGAGCGATGGCTCAACGCGATGCCGTGAAGCTGAAAAACATCGGTATAAAAACATGTCTGCGAGAAGAAAAAAAAAACATTTTATTTAGCAATGAAAATGTATTATTATGTAATATTGTACTTATTGGAAGTTCAATACGTTTATCCAAATCTTCTAATATATAAAATTCTCGTGTCACAGTTTTCGTTGCCATACTCCTCCGGAACGGTTGGACCGATTTGTATGAAATTTTGTGTGCATATCGGGTAGGTCTGAGAATCGGCCAACATCTATTTTTCACACCCCTAAGTGGAAGGGGTGGCCCTCTCCAGTTTTTTTTAATATGGCAGAACAAGTTTGCCGGGACAGCTAGTATCAATATACTTTTGCTCATCGTTGCTATGTTTGTACGAAAATGTCATGATTCTAAATCTTTTGAGTTCTAGAACCAAGGACAAGACTCATTTAAACCTCATTAATTCTTTCGATTATGTCTCTTGTGTTGAGCGCCTCTGGTGGCACGATAGGAAGGGGTTGGTATTTCTACCTGCGCGATTTATGTGACCCCTGCACCTGTGCCCCGACCCTATTTCTTAGTTAACAAACGTTTTAACTATTATTTAAAAATTGTATTTTTGATGATATTTAAGTATTTATTCAAAGAGAAGTCTTCGTTTATTGTAGAAACAAAATAGCATTCAATATTTGTGTTATTTTTACAGGTGATTTATAATACTTATCCCAACATGAATAATCATTAATCAAGATCTCATCGACTGTCGCGGTGGCCTAGCGGTTCAATGAACAGATTTCTGTGCACAAGGTTGCAAATTCAAACCCATTTCAGACAAGTACCTAGTGTACCAATGTGACTTTTTCAAAGTTATGCGTAGGTAGATGTACTTCCTATACTATTATTTTAATATATAATTTGACGGCGGTGAAGGAAAACATGATAAAAAAACATGAAAAAACCTGGATAGTTATAATTTATAGGTAGCGTAGTAATTAATAGTCGTTCTTTCTCTTTATAAGAAGAGATCTTTGCTCAGAAGTGGGACATTTCGAGGCCGGTATTTATCTATTTGGATAAAGACCCTTTTCTTTCAGTTGAGATCCCACCTATGACGTATGTGCAGTCTTGTAAAACAATAATTTAACAGGAGCTCACCATCAATTCTACTTTTAATCATTTAAAAACAAAATTATAACAGTCCTCAAATCATGTTTATATTTTTGAGTTTTAACAAACACTTCTCTCTAAATAAGTTGTACAATTTCGCTATGTGTATATATATTTATGCTCGTGACTGTACGTATGTATACTAGTTACCTACCTACTTTAAATTTGACCTGCAATTGAAGTAGAAATTCCAACTTGAAAAAGCTTATAAGGAAGTGCATAGCTTTTCTAATAGGAAATCAAATTACGTACTTATTGGTTGGAATCCAGTAACAAATATGATTTGAAATCGAACTGGAAAAATGTATGAAAAATAAATGGTTATAATAAACCTCAATGAGAATTTTATTCACAGACAAAAATATGTTTAAAATTCATTTAGGTATTAGTCAAGGTTAATGACCCGACATAATAATATGCAACTTTAAAATAATGTGTGACATTTACTCATGAATAAAATTCAAACATTTTTAAATAATATCACTATGAGGAAAAGAAACTAGATAAAACGATAGTTTAAAATGAGTTAAAACGATCAGTAACATAAACTACAGATTATCATAAAACCACCATTAATATTTCTGTGGTTACCTTACAAAAACCGGAAAAAATACAAAATAAATACATATTTAATATCTCTAATTTATTTTCTTCTTATAAACCTAAGTTACGGTTAGTTATAAATCATATAATACTTACTTACCGATCAACTTTTTAGAGCGATCAATCATATACTTGATTTAGAAAAACTGACGCAAGTCAATTGCCGTTAAAAACTATTATTTATGTAATGGTTACGTAAAGGAAATCTAACGGGGGTTTGGATGGCAACACATTGAGAAATCAGGTTTTTTTCCTTAGCCTATACTTCCCACTGCTAGAAAAAGGCCTCCATTAAGTCCATCCATAGATCTTAATCCCATGCCATCTCGAACCAGCCCTGGCGGTTCACGTCCAAATCGTCCCGCTACATCTTCTTGCGCTGGCCTCGTTGGCGCTGTCCGTCTGCTGGCCCTCATTGTGTCGAGACCTTCACCCAGCGGTCGCCCTGCATGCATGCGACGTGATCAGCCCAATCCCATTTGAGCCTGGCAGCCTTTCTGCTAACGTGAGTTATTCCTGTTCTGGAACGCGGCGTGGTGTTCTGGAATCGGTATTGTCTCTTGACATCGAGAATGCTGCGTTCCATAGCTCTCTGGCAAACTCCAAGGTGGAAAATCAGCAACTAATATCAAATAACATGGACCATGTATCTTCAAGCATCACATCTGCCACATAAGCCTAGTCTTTTCCCAAAATCTGTTGGGGTTGGCTTCCAGTCTTATTCGACAGCTGATTACCGACGATTTTAAGGAAAAAAAAATGGTGACAAGCCACGAAGCATTTATCACATCAGATGACAGAAGACACAAAATAATTCTAGAAAATATTATGTTTCAGATATTTCACGACATTTTCCTCCGATATTGTGTAATTCAATGGTGGTTTAGATAAACTACCTATAGAATAACGTGTGACATTTAAAATGTTTACGAAACTGATAGGTTTTATGGCCAATAAAATCTAAATGTAATCGAGATGTCGTGAGCGTGATACTAATATTGCTGTAAAACCACTCCCATATGCTGTGGGAGAAACTGGGAAGTTTTAAATACTGAAAAACAAAATCAATATTTAGCTTCTACTTATTCGACTATCAATCTTATATTATATGTAGTTTACGATATTATTTTTAAATCAAAAACTTATATTTAAATATTTATAAACTTAACATGAACTGATATTATATAATCATCTACACTAATATTATAAAGAGGAAAGATTTGTATTTTTGTGTGTGTGTATGTTTGTAGTAAATAAACTCAAAAACTTCTGAAACAATTTCAAAAATTATGTCACTGTTGGAAAGCTACATTCACCCTGAGTAACATAGGCTATATTTTTTTACTAAAGAATTAGGTACCGCGGGACGGAATAGAGGGGAACAGCTAGTATATATCTACACACGAAAACGACTTATAACTTATTAAAATTTAAAACATGGCGTCAAAATTCGTCTGCATAGCTGTCAACCCTGTTTTAAGCCTGCCCACAAGCCAGGTTGTATAGCCATGCCTATTATCTCGCCAGCTAAAAGCCAGCCTTTGGATTACGCGACGTGTCAACAAGGCGTATTAACGCATTATCATCCCCAAGTTTTATAATTGTTTATCATCTAAAAACCATAATTTGTAACTTCTTATCAAGTTTACTACACTTTCACATTTGTTTGCAGTCTTGCAAACTAAACAAAATGGGATAATTATTTTATATTTTTTTCTTCCACACGTGGTATCTATCAACGTGACAAATGACAATCTACATAAAATAACAATCATAATTTTACTTGAAAAGTGGCCGCTTAAAAATAAAATTATAGTTTTAACTCAAACGTTGCTAGCGTGGGCCTGTACGTTGTACATTCACACAGAAAACGGGCATCGATGAAATATCATCGATAAATAATACCCATACTTTTGTTTGTTGCGTAGGCACAAATTATTACTAAACATATATATTATACGTGTTATTCTAAGTAATAAATTGTATTATTAAGTAAATTATTGCTCACTACGTATTCAATATAAAATTTATTATACAAGACACTATATATAAAAGTTGTAGTCGTCATCATGTATATATTATGATGAGGTTTTAATTTCTATCATGCAAAAATTGGTGATAAATAAATTAAATTATTATTTACATAAAGTGTTGGTTATTACCTATATACCTAGACAGGGAATAAAATAAATAAACTGACAGTCTTATATAACAGTATTAAATTGCGTCGTATAAAATCTTGTATAATGTACAGTACTAAATCGATTTTATGGACGCACTTCTAAGATTCAAAGCCATTTTGTGTATACAATCCTACTAATATTGTAAATGTGAAAGTTTGGATGTTTGTTACTCAATCACGCAAAAACGGCTTAACGGATTTGGATGAAATTTGGCATGCATGTAGCCTTTGACATGAAAAAGAACATAGGCTACCTTTAATCCCGATTCCTTAAGTAGTTCCCAAGGGAAAATTGAAAATTGTTTCCGTTTTTCTCTATTACAGCGCAAGCTATAACACTGGTGAACATTTAAATTAATTTTTAACTACTTTCACGTTTTTCATTTCTTTTTAAACCTAATTCTGAAGTCCACGCAGACGAAGTCGCGGGCAAAAGCTAGTATTGTATAAGTTAAATGTGTGACTAATGTATGTCTGTATGTACCCTAGTCACTAGTGCACTAAACTATTAGCAATATTAAATGTGAGGTTATGTTTTATTGCTTTACAATTTGTTCTGGTGAAAAGCTACAACGAATAGAGATTCCGATGAGGAAAGCCAACACTAATATATTTGGGATTTATAGCTAGGAAGAGAAATTGCATCAATAATAATTTATTGCAGTTAAATATACAAAAAAACGCATCCAACTGAACGGAAGTATAAAATACGGTAATTCGTTTAAAAATTGTCGGAATAAAAATCCAATTATCTTGATTTAAAAACCATACTACGTACTAATGAAATCAATTCACAATTGCCGGAGATAATTATCGCGTAAAACAAAATACAGTCAAATATAGAGAACGTCAGTTAAAACTAATTGTTATAAGCTCTTACTTAAATTCCAATAATAAAAATTCTGAATGGCATCAACTTATAAGACAAGAAACCCAAATCTATTAAGAAAAATATTTAAAAAACCTAATAAGAATCAAAATATTAAAAAAAAAAAACTTTGAGAGGTGTCAAGGGACACCCGGATGGAACGAAGTTCCTTTCGATTAATTAGTGAAGGAATTGTAATAATTTTTTTTTTAATTAATAATATTAAAATTTTTAGGTAATAAGACAGACAGACAGACAGAGAAACATGCGCACGCCGCTTAGCTTACAATAGCTTACTATAGCAAAAAGTGTCGTGACAACTTTTCGTAAGATTTTTTTCCGTCCTTTCACAACGCGCGATAAGGAACTTCGTTCCAAAAAAACATCAAAAGAAAATTATTTAAATCACGTTAAGCTGAATGTATCGTTTCTAGAAATATTACAAACTGACAAAGTTTATAATCATACAGTGACATGCAACACAAAAAATCAGATGGCAATTTCTCAGTCTCAGCAACCTGTTACAGTTGTGTGCGGCAATTTAGATAGAAATATTTATAGCAGCAGTGGCATTCAGCTAGATTTGAGACCGCCTGTAATGTGAGCGGACCTTAGGCCTTATAGATAACAAAGTCTTATTTGTGGAAACGTAGCCGATTGCTGATTACGAAACTAATGTTGTGGATGTGAACGAACTAGTTCGTGAGAATTGTGGTGTTGTGACTTGAGTTTTAAGTTTGTAGGTATTGGAATTTTTTAATTTATTAGAAATATTTTTTAAATTTAAAATTACTAATATATATTTCTAGATGTATAATTTTTAAATTTATTAAAAAATTTTAGAAGATTTATATTTTTTTTTGGAATAAGAAAAATCTCATGACATACTTTAAAAAACCGTATCTGGGTCACTTTATCAAAATATATAAAAAAACATCTTGACAACAGAAATACAAAATTTCATGAATCCCTGACTTAGGTACTTTTTGCTTATCATTAGAAAAATATATTATATAAAACATAGATATTTTTAAAGCTACTAACCGGGGGGCCTACTCTGAAATTCGATATCCGATACTTCGGGACCGACCGAAACACGACCGAACATTGCTTATGTACCCTACTACGAAGAAAGTTCGGATTAGCTAAGTTCGGTCGGAACCATAGTCAATATTCGGAAGAGTGTCAGACCGAACGAAATTCAGTGCTAGAGTTGAACCGTTTGTCGATATGCTTGTATTGGGAATTAATATTCATTTCGATAGAATTTAACTAATAAATTACAACGTAAAATTAATTTAAAAATCAATATAATTAATCCTTGCTTTAAATTCAGTATTTATTTGTATGGTTAAGTGTTATTTCTCAATAAATCTTAATATTTCTTGATATTCATACTCCTTTTGCCGATAGTCCAAATCAAAGACTATAGTTTTATACTAAAGAAAAAGAAAATAAAAAGTCAAAAGATGACAAGTAAACCAAAGTAAACAAACATTATTGTGAAAAAAACAGGAAAAATACTTAATTTTTCAACCAAATCTAGCGTCGCCGTCGTTGCACCGTATTGTTGCGATCGTACGATGGCGATATATACCTACTTATATGGTTATATCGTTTATTTATAATCAAGCTGACTGAAGTGAAAAGTGTTCAAGTTAAGAGATTTCAACAAAAAACATTCTAAGTATTCTCATATAAATTATATGGGTCCAGTGAATAATTTGTAATCAGTTTCCCTTGGTTATGTGCTGCTGCTCACTGCTGTTGAGGTTGGCGCGCTATGGAAACAATGTGCTTCGCTACTAAAACAATTCACGTCTATCAAGTCATTCACAAAAGCATAACATAGATATTTAAAAGTATCCGTGGATATGTGGGCCTCTCCTCTGCTAAGCCATTGGATCAGCCTCCTCCTTATTAATGTTATATGTTTTCATTGTGTAAGATTTGTAAGTCGTGTTATGATTTGTAAAACATTGTTGTGTTTATATTTTATGGATTTCTATCTGAAATAAAGAACTAGTATTATCTATTGCCTATTTTTATTACAAACGCCACTTGAGTTTATTATTCTTAGAAATGTATGGTGTGTTTCATATATTGTTCATGCGGTCCCAAACAAAATTATGCAAACACCTATTTGAGTTTTGAAACCAAAGGGGTTGTTATTTCGCATTACTATCTAAAGTATTTCTTACTTACTTGAAAATATGTTTTACGATATTAGTGTGCATTTTTTTAAGTACTCAATAAACAAGCACACAGCAAACTACATAGATAGCTTTGCAGGACACACCTACGAAGCTATCGATATCACGCGTATGCAAACGTAATATTACCTAAACGCAAGTGTGTTAGTAGTAGTAATGACTATCATATAGGTATAATGCTCCCGTTTACACATTATCTGTTAGTGTAAACTGAATCACTATCTATCCGTTTGGTGTGTGTACTTTCTGAGTATTACGGATGTATTAATTTATTGCGATTGAGACCCTCCGTATGATAGGTGATCTTGCCAGCACTTGAACGTGTCGCTTACTATTTCTTATTAAAGAATTATAAAACATAACACTCAGGTAAAAATAGCGTCAAGTCAATAAATTGTTACAATTCTTAGATGTAAAACTCAAGATAATTGTAAAGATTTATCAAATTCGATATTTACGATACTCAAACGATAGCTATTTTGATGTCGTGAATTTTGACATAAATTCCCCGATAAACGTCTTGTCAAACTCAAATTTTCGGTCGGGTTTTGTATTTCAGAGTAGGGTTTACGATACAACTAACGTCAAAATAAGTTCGGACGGATTGAACCGACCGAACGAAAAATAATGTACTTCGGAGTAGGAAACGACCGAAACATCGGCCGATACTTCGGATTTAACATTTCAGAGTAGGCCCCCAGAGCTTTCTATAATATAGATTAGTAGCATTTTGACCACTTTAGCTTCTAAACAAAAAACCGCATCAAATTGCGTTAATTCGTTTCGGATCTACGAAGCCAAAGACTGACACAGAGGCACACGGACACGAGAAATCTATGAATGCAATACCAGTACAAATAAAGAGCAGAGTTTTTTGCATTCAGAAGTAATATTAAGGGTCCTTTGCACCTTTTGGCATTTCAGTCGTTATCTAAGTAGTATTTACTTATTCAGGTTTAAATGGTGCAGTGGAGTAGACAAAATATGTCTGGTTATGAGTCGAAGAGCGTTGGCTGAACATTTGTATGTTGATCAGAGCAACTCTCTTGACAAGCGTAGACTTAAATTGATAAGCCCACCCGGCAATGATCTTGCTGATAATACACGACTTACAAATATATTGTAAGGCGACGAAGATACTGAAGCTGTTTATGTTTTAGATCTAGCGAAATTAATTTAAGTCGCTTTTCTACAATCTGTTGCTGATAAACCAATCCTGCTCGTGATATTAAAAGCCTTTTAATTAGATCAAGCTTAGCTTGGTAAATTTACAATCGATTGAGTGGAAAATATTGGAAACTTCTAGCAATAAAACTACAGCTATCGAACAAACTAATTACACAACTAGATAAAAGCCAGCTCTTTAAAAGAAATACTACACATCATGACTAAATAGAACTAGATGCGAATAATTTTCCAGTTACCCTACTTTTTCTACTTGTACTTGGATCTTGTACTCTTTATTGTACACATGATAATATTTACAAAAATCAATAAAAAACAAATTTGATGTACAGAGGCGAGCTTAACTCAAATTGAGTTTTCTACCAGCAAACCTTGGAGTGATAGAGTGATTTGATTAATGTTGGGGGCGAAAGAAGTGTACAACTAGATTATACAATAAACATAAATAAAAATAGTACATATAATACACATAATAATATCATACATATCCATATCAAGTTTAAACATACATACACTACATAACTCATGTTGAAAGGAGATGTTCCCTGATTCTTTCCCTAAAAACGTCCAGAGAAGGACTTTCACGTAGGGAATGAGGAATCGAGTTCCAGAGACGCACAGCACGAATAGTGAAAGATTCATCATAGCGACTAGAGTAGTGAAGAGGAGTGCGAAGGAGAAGAGAAGAGGTAGTACGACAAGGCTTTCCCCTGGGGACCAAGTATTCAAAACGTTCCCGCAGGTAGGCCGGATATTTAGGGTTATGTAAAACGGAGTAAAGAAGAGAGAGAATGTGAGAGTCTCGACGTTGCCGAATAGGCAACCACCTCAATTTAGCACGGAATTCCGACACGTGGTCGTACTTCCGTAAACCAAAAATGAAGCGGATGCACAAGTTCTGCAGACGTTCAAGCTTGTTAAGAAGTTCCTCCGTTGCATCCAGATAACAAACATCGGCGTAGTCTAGAAGAGGTAGAAGAAGAGATTGAGCAAGAGTGATTTTTGTCTGAAGTGGCAGGAACTTCTGGAGACGCTTTAGAGACTGGAACGAGCAATAGACCCTCCTACCCACCTCAGCGACGTGTGTGTTCCATGTGAGATAACAGTCCATATAAACTCCCAGATTTTTGGCATGTCTCGAGTAGGCTATAGGAGCCGAATTGTAAAGTACTGGTGGAAGAGATTGGTGATTTAATAAATTGTAGAAATGCCTGCCACCTATAATAAGAGCCTGGGACTTGGCAGGATTGACAAGGAGACCAAAAGATTTAGCCCACTGATAAATATTACCAAGATCATTATTGATGGCAGCAATGGCGTTAGAAAGATTATCATAGTTAAAATGGCGATATAACTGCAGGTCGTCTGCGTAGAGATGATACTGAGAAGAAAGAACTTTAGTGATAGAATTAATAAAGATAGAGAAAAGAAGAGGCGAAAGGACACCACCCTGGGGTACACCCGCAACAAGATCACACCAGTCAGAGTGTCTACCTACATGAAGCATAGAATTCGACAAAACGAAAGAGTATGTAAAAGATTTTAAACCATCTATTTTAGAAAATGTTCACGTGTTTCTAATGATACAGGTACGCCTTATAAGAACATAGTACACCACAAAAGCATTTATTTTAAGTGCTGTAACTACAACATTTATTTTTCAAGACAGCGAATTCCGTATAACGACAAAACATCCATTTAAGAAGCCTATCAAAGCCATTCAATACTTCAATCCCATACTTACTCAAGCTCGTACTTAAGTAATTTATATTCTAACAAAACTTGAGTCAAGTGAATTACCATAAACATAGAAACTTACGGATGGACAATTCGTTCTATGTACGGACATTCGGACAATGTCCAATGTGATTTGAGATTGTAAGACATGGTTGAAAGACCACATTGAGTTGTCTATCAAATGGGAAAGGATCAAGATTCCATTGCATCGTTGAGACAAAGTATGGAATAAGACGCTGAATAGTAGTTTGTATGGGTATAAAGGCGATATCAGACGCCCATCGAGGAGACGCAATGTAGCTAGCTATCTTTGCGATTTTCAATTGGGCATCGTAAAAACCACGCAGCCGCAACGCTTTGTATAGTAAGACCCTACCGTGTGTAATGTTCGACGTAAATTTTGTAATTGATAGCCTAGTTTGATAGGAAATCAGTTCGAATCAGTCTGTGCGTTAAGCAAGAATCAATGATTTACAACGTAAAGACATGCGTGCTCAATCTTTGATCAGTAATAGAATACTATTGGCTAACGCTATTGTAATGGTTCATATACTATCATGCACAGCTTGTAGGGAATTTAGATTAGTATTAGTATGCAGATTGTTGATCACTTTAGGAATCTTTTTTTTTAAGTTAACGTTGCACTTTGTAGCTTGGATAATTTGTTAGTTTTCCTGGGCTGTTTCCTTCTTTAACCTCCTGATTGGGCCATTGAGCGTGGTAGCATGTGTAGCTTATCATTTGTTTTGTCCAAAATCTTTCTCATTGGATTAGAACATGAATTAAATTATCTACCTGTTTTCATATTATTCTTCTCCTTAGCGTGTTAATCAGATCAGTACTTGGCAACGCAGACAGCATTGTCGGTGGCGTTGTAAAGATCTTCGATAGTGCAGGTGTTGGGACACGCTGGGTAGTTCCATAAGTGGGCCATGGTTTGAAAGAAAATGCCGCACTCACATGGCTCAGGTGTGCTGTAACCCCACCGGCACATATTTTCTTTGCACCGGCCAACTTGGGTCCGGAGTCTATTAATAGACTTCCACCTTGGTCATGGTAAGCTCTTGCCGGGAGGGTGCTTTTAATATTATTGAAATCCTTTCTCACTGAGCACTAGACTGTATACTAAGCAGTGAATACCATGATCTACATACATCGTTACACAACCTTTTTCTTCACCTTTTACGAATTGTATTACAATTTGTACTGCTTCGTAAGATATAGTAAAAAGGATACATTCGTTAATATTTCATTGTCATGTAGTACGCCATTTTAAAATTCACATATTTTAAGCTTTGATTAGGATAAGACAAGTAATTAAATTTATAACCATTTTGCCATTTGCCTGAAATATTAATCATGTATGCAACTAAGACCGTTTCATATATTCCTTTGTAATGCAGACTTGATTTTATAGAATATGCCTTTATTTAGTAAGAATATAATAGGCAATAATATTGCTTGCAATTTTGCTAGAGAATACCGACTGGTTGACTTTTCGTACGCTAACGAAGATATTAGTTCATAAAACCCTAGAGTGAAGATGAACGAACTTAAGTATAATTTTTTATGTTCGGTTTTACGCAACATTATTTATAACTAACAAAGCTATAATTAGTAATGTATTAAAACTTATTATTTAATAACAGTTATAAATTACTATTAGAAAGATTTACGAGTTCTTTTATATGTGAGGTGTTTGTGTGAGGTACGATTTTCATAGCTGCGTTTCAGAAATAACCAACAGCAAAGTGCTAGTAAAAGAGGCAATGGACAAAAATCATTAATATTTGTGTATAAAGTTTTATTAATTTAAATCGTCCATAACTTACAAGATGCTTACGAAGCTATTATCGATATGTTCCAATCGTGATTTATTCCGAGATTGATGATTATCTAAAAATGTAGTATCACTGTCTTAGTCTAACTTATTAGCGTGTGACAGTGACAGACAAGGACACAAAACACTTGCCTTGTAAACTAGAGAACATGAGGCTGTTAACAGATGGTGACGCCCACGTGTTATCACTCAGTCTAGGCCCTGTTTTGTTAAGGTGAAGGTGCTAATTATCAGACATTGGATTTAATTATTTTTTTATTGATAAGTACAAAATTTGATTTTTTGAAATGGTAATTTATCAGCTCTTTCAGGAAGGACTGTAATTTCTTAAAGAGTTTGTTACTCGGTTTACATTCACATTACATTCACATTACCTTGGTTATAATGACTGCTTACAAGCTCTTATTCAAGAGGATGAGAATTATTTTACCCTTAAGATATTATGAGAGATTATATACTAGATGCTGTTCTCGCGAGGTGCAACGCTGAACTTACCAGGTAATTCAAGCAGGATTTCTATCTATGTCAATTGACTAGATGGCGACTTATATTTCTTTATAACTTTTTTTAACTTGTAGAAGTAGAATTTACTTTTATAACTCGAATGTTGGTATTTTCGTTTTAATAAATTAAAGTCTTATAGCTATACCGAGAATTGTGTACGTTACCTGAACGCTCATTAATCTATAATGTTGTCGAGGGCACGTAGGTGGCAACATCGACTGATTACAATCTGTAGGGATTAGATCGTCTTGTCACGAATCATTTTCACCACGTTATTTATTGCCAGTATTGTAACAAATAACTTCCCTATATTCAAATACAAGGCTTCTTACATCAATATATAAAAATGAACCCCTGTTTCCCTTGGTCACGGATTCACACGTGAAATCCTGTGCCAATGTAGCTAATTATTTTTTGTCGTGTTCGTTATTATCAGGAGAAGGTTGTTTCGACAGAGAAAAAAACAAAAATGTTGCGCAAAACATAATTAAAGAAAACTTAACTTTCCTACTGTAACCTATATTTGACATATTTTGACCTTATTGTTTGACATTATTTGACATATTTTCAAGGTCCGTGGTGACCAACAATTTGCTGCATGCTGGTTCACATACCTTTTCTTTGAGTTCCTTTTTTTATTTTTTACCGCACGTTTTGTGTGGTTAATTAACTTGTTAATAAAGTTTTCTTTTTTTTTTTGGAGTTAATTAATGTGATACTGAAAGTTATCAAATTAAAAAGTTAATTATGTAGTCCTCTTAAGTGTTTGGCAAGACAACACTGACAATTGAACTACCGACGTGGAACCACTCGTAACACAAGCACATATTTAGCTCACCTTAAATACTAGTGTATAGTGCGACTCATAAGTAAGAAAACGTATAATTCTAACTAGGAAAGTATTCACTAATATTATCATCATCTTCCTGCCTTCATCCCAATTTTATATGCGGTCGGCGTGTGACGTAGCTTGTCTTCTGCCATACTTCTCTATCTGGCATCATCTCAAAAGGAACACCCACAGAGTACATTTTACTAACATCCTTTCTTGCCGTATCGTCTTTCAAACAATCCTTACATCGTTTCGTCGTCCGTACAATTCCTCTATTCTCGCTAACTTAATCTTACTAATATTATTAATGTGATAGTGTGGATGTTTAGATGTTTGGATGTTTGTTAATCAATCACGCAAAAACGGCTGAATAGATTTGGATGAAATTTGGCAGGCATGTAGCCTAAAACATGGAAAAGAACATAGACCTTTTATACCGATTCCTTAAGTAGTTCCTGAGGGAAAATAGAAAATTGTTTACGAGCTAAGCCGCGGTCAGACAGCTTATGAATTTTGTATTTTTTGTCTATTACAGCGCAAGCTAGGTATAACACGGGTGAATTTTTTTTGCCATTTTTCGTTACTTTCACATAATTTTCATTTCTTTTTGGACCCAATTCCGAAGTCCTCGCAGACGAAGTCGCGGGCAGAATAAAAAAGGCGCTAGTGTATCATAAATTCAGATAACTAGGTAGGTACTCATATATTCATAATGACGCACGTTGAAATTGCTTTTTAAATATACCATAGTAATTATATTTCATTACCATCCTCCTTAGATCACCAATTACCTACTTTACCTATATTAGTCTTAATTACAGTATAGCGCATCTACAATGTATGACTGGCAACAGTGTTGCTGAGAACTTTATTGAAAATGCTTTGCGAAAATGAACTCTAGTGGCTTGAAATCAAGGTGTTATTGAAATCAGGGCTACTACTAAAATACTTACGGTATCAGGTTCATTTACAACGATCTTACTGTTATGGTTTGAGCATCTGGCTGAATAGGCTCTTATGCAATGCTTATTAAATACTAGCTGTTGCTCGCAGCTCCGTTCGCGACTCCGCTTGCGTAGGCATCGGTTACCGCAACAAATTATAGCCTATAGCCTTCCTCAATAAGTGAGCTATCTAACAGTGAAAGAATTATTCAAATCGGACCAGTAGTTCCTGAGATTGGCGCGTTCAAACAAACAGATAAACTCTTCAGCTTTATAATATTAGTAAAGATAGAAGTAACTGCCGTTTATGCGTTTCTTATTGGTTTCAAAGCATAAGTGTTAAAAGGTTCTACAAATCTGTTTTAAATAGTGCCCTATTAACACAAGCCTTTGCCACCTTGTGAGATTTTATGTAATCCAAATATCTCTTACGATGCATGGAAATCAATGAATGGCAAATATAAAAAAACACTTTGGATCGTAATCGTAATTGATTGTATCGTAAATCATTATAAAGTATCTATAAGTAATCTTTATAGAGTCGATAGAATAAAACTTGTATGTTGTATCCACAGAAATGTTTAATGTTATAAAACGCTTTTTGATGTAAATATTGTAGTACTGACCACATATAAAATAACATATATATAAAAATACAATATTTTTTTGGGTTGAAAAGCTTTCATTTAAAAATACCTGCGGTACTTGCAATAGATTTACAAGCATACTATCTTGGATAGAATAATATGTCTTGGATAGATAATACAATCTTGTAAAAAAAAATTCAGTACTCTTCTTAAAATAATCTTGTCTACTTATATCCTAGAGTTTGACTTAACACGTCACCCTTTTTAGTTCAAATGATGTATGGCAATAAATTCCATGTTTCCCTCTGCACATGAGTTGAAGATTCTCCGACAAAAAAAAAGATCTCCAGTGCCATTTTAGCCGCCAATGATCGGCACTTATCCCATCCTGAACGCAATTATCGCCTGAGATATAGTTATTTTGATGACTGCCTTTTAGCATAGTTTCATCAGCCGGCTCCTCTTAAGAACTAGAAAAAAGTTGCCAAGTTTGATCTGATTGGTGGTGGTTCCATAAATGGAGGTTAAATGCTGATATATTTACAACTAGAACAGTTTTAGAAGATACCATTACTTTGATCAACATTACTGACATTTAGGCACTGAGCTGAGATGTTTTTCGTTTTTTTTTATCAATCGTAGAATATTCTGCAAACGGATTATCCAGCGCTACGTGTTTTCGTTTTCATTCTTTTTTTGTTGTTGTAAAATATCCAAATAGTCATCCTCTACGATAAGGTAAAAGAATCTAGACTTGAGAATATGATAAAAATCGTACAGAGTTAAACATGGAGGTATTCAACTCTTATAATTACCTTTCATGTATGGACTCAGCAATAACTGCGTCGTGCTGCGGGTTCGATCCCCGCATGAGGCAAGCATTTGTGTGATCCACAAATGCTTGTTCCAAGTCTGGGTGTTCTTTGGATGGAGGTATTCATCAACTCTTATAATTACCTTTCATGTATGGACTAAGCAATAACTGCGTCGTGCTGCGGGTTCGATCCCCGCATGAAACAAGCATTTTTGTGATCCACAAATGCTTGTTCCAAGTCTGGGTGTTCTTTGGGCATGTGATTTGAATGTTTGTAACACCTGGGGTTTCACACAAGGATTAAATTCCTTAGTGCAGGCGTCGATTCACTAAAAAAATGACTGGTTTATCTCAGGCAGTAATCTCATATTAATCACTAATTTGATCGCCTCAATTGAACCACTTAGCAACACTGACAGTTATTAAACATATTTAAAAAAGAACTGCAATAAGTATTAAACCTCTTTGGATCCCTAAAACCGGATTTCTCGCGTTTTGAGCGATACATCTGTCTTTTAACTCCATATCAGTCAGTTGACAGCACATGAGCTTTTAAGCATTTAATTGCAAATTAATTTATCAATCGCCATGACAAATAGAAATCTTATATGATAAAATTGAGTTGGGATGGGTTTAAAAATCAATTAGATTGAAATTGCTATTTCCGATAAAAGTAAAGAACTGTCAGACCATCTTTTTGTTGATATGACATTTAACTTTATAGGTTATCGAAGATGTTATTAAGTAAATAGACTTAAAAGTTATCTGACCTTTGAATTAATATATGCGGGGTATTGATGTTCCTCAGAGACAGAAAATATAAGTTAAGTGTATATTTTGAATGTTAATTGTGTTGTTTACAATTGCATTGTTTATAAAACGCGTTTTAGTGAAAAAAATATTGACTCACTAACTAACCACCCGAATACCCACTAAAACGTGACTTAATTTTAGTAAGTTCTTAAATTTCTACTTGTCTCTACTTTACACCTTAACACAGACATCATGAGACTTAACGGCGACTTTAACCTAATTATCGTTCCAGTATTTGGCCAAAATATACTTTTATTTGAGCACGACTCAAATATTTATAGTCCGAAAGTTACATAAAAAATGTATACCAATAAATAAGGTAAAGCTTACTTTAACAGAAGTCAGGAATTATCTTATTCCTTAATGCTTAGGAATATTCTGAAACTCTAAGATTAATATGTAAGATTCCACTCGACTAGATATTCACGTACAAGGCACGTTCAGTCCCTAATTTGTATTGTAGGGCCAGGCCGGAACAAGTCGTGAGAACGGCCTGTGTTGTCTCAGATCCCGTGTACTGAACACATAAGGCCGTGGTGCTGGTTACAAGATGACGCGAGGATGAAGATACTGCTGGAAAGACGATTTGGAAGGCATGCCATTTGGAAGAAATTATGCTTAATGTTCTGGGTGAATGGAATTGGGTATACTAATTCCAGGAGCAGTCTGCTTAGCTGATTCCTCGTGTAATATTATTGTAATTAATATCCAGTCATAAAAAAACAAATGAGAAAAGATCTGTTGGGATGAGAAAACGTCTGCTAGAGTAAATGCTTCTAAAGTAATCTTTTTAATAGGAACAAGCTCAAATTAAATTAAATATAGGTAGGTACAGAAGACTGTCCAACTGTCCAGTCTTCTGAATCAATCGGACCTTAGTAGAAGGAAAAATGAACTGAAAATTGAACTGTTACTGCGTCTAGCTACACTACACATATAATAAATAGCTTGCTCTGTAATAGAGAAAAATACCATATTTCAAAGCTGTCTATCCACAGCTTACCTCGTAAACAATTTTCAATTTCCCTTGGGAACTACTTAAGATATTGGGATAAAAGGTAGTCTATATTCTTTTCTATGTTAAAGGCTAGATGCAAGCCAAATTTCATCCAAACCCGTTCAGACGTTTTTGCGTGATTGAGTAACAAATATCCAAAAATCCAAACAACTAAACATTCACATTTATAATATTAGTAGGATTATTTTCACAATTTTTACAATCAGAGTCTCTTAAAGACAACGTTACCTCCTAGTCTGCTACCAGTTTTAGTATATTATTTCATTCATTTATCACAGATAACTTTAAGATTTTTTTTTATCTTCGCTTTCCATTCACAACTTGGTCCCCACAAGCCGTGTTTGTCCGGCACGTTGACGGTTCGTCTGTTCACACAAGGTCGACGGCCCCCCTTCCGGCTCCGTTCGCAAATATCCACGGCAAACATTATGAAACTGGACATCTCTACAAGCTAAGTTTCAAGCTTTGAAGTGTGTAGAGGTGAGAAAAAAAGTTATTTATTAAAAATGAAGTGAAATTTATTAAATAAATTCGTTATTTTATTTATACATATACTTATTTCTAATTTAATAAAAAAAAACGACGCCCGCACTAAGGAATTTAATACTTGTGTCGCGGGGGTTTCACAAACATTCAAATCACATGCGCAAAGACTTGGAACAAGTATCTGTGGATCACACAAATGCTAGTCCCATGTGGGGATCAAACCCGCAGCACGTCGCGCACAGTGGTAAATAGCGTGGTATATATGTATACCACTCGGCTATCCGTGCAGTCATTATACACTTTAATATTTTTTTATTTAGTGATATAGTTGTAGAAAACCGAATAAGTAATTTAATTTATTCTTCACGTTGAAGACGTGTAAGCAAGTATTTGATTAAAGGTCTGTGGTATTCTATACTTTATTCTACTTTGTTTCTATGAAAAAACTCCAAGTCATATCAATAGGCTTTTTGGAGAGTTTAAGAGGAAGTTACCACTGTCTCACGTATGACGTACTACCAAAACCGTCTTAAATTACACAAGTTCGTAGTAATTATTTGGTAGAAGTTAAATTATACGTACGGAGAATTGATTACTATGGAATGGACAGACCGGACAGATAGCTAGAAGTTAGTAGTGTGGAAAGCACAGGACGTGTAAAAAATTCAATTTTGGTGGAAGATATCCTATATTCTTTTGACGTATAACTATAATCGATAGGCTATGCCAGTAATGTAAACACTCCAAAAACAACATCAATACAAGTTTTATTAAACATTATGTTGGGGATTTAGGAAAAAATTATAAATCTGCAAAATATTATTTTGATAATCGTGACGTTTTTATCATATTTTCAAACGTCAGTATAGTTTGTTCGGTATATGTTGATTATCATATTAATTGAATTTAAACGTGAGAATTATGATATTTGTTACTCATATAATTATAGAGTTCGCAGTCATGACCACCTGTTGATAAATTATGACGTCGCCCGCGATTTTGCTCAAGTAATTATTAGATTTTTGTTATGCTTAGACGAAGATCATAGCGTTGAGCTAATACCCGTTAAAAATATTCCATTGAAAGGACAGCAACTGAAGTTATGTTTCTTGCCAATAAAAACTAAAATTATTAAAAAATAATTAAATAAATACGGCTGAGAATAAGTGTAAGGTTGACAATAAACTATTTTTAATAAGTATCTATATTACTAAGAGAATTCATATTAATATAGAGTCAGTTGGGGCAAGAAATACATGCTTTATTTTACAAATAATGTTTTAAGGTTCTTGCTATTATATACGAAGTTCTATTGTGATTTTGTAAATACACTAAATTCCTTAATCTATGTACTTTCAATATTTCAACCCTAAACCAAGTTAATTTGCATGTTATTAGAACAAAAAATACAAATTGTTAGGTAAGTGCTGGTTCTTTCCCGGGTTTTTGGGAATTATAATTGTGTATTTAAATCAATTCACAAAATAATACACACAGACAGGTGTGCATTTGACTTTTTTTTTTTTAAATAAATACGCATAAATATTCAATATTATATTTTAAAATCAATTTATTCTTTTGATCTCAATAAAATGTATGTTTTACGATAATGCCTGTAAATTCCATCACACTATAAGTGTCATGTCTGGAGCTGTTAGCCATTGATTTTACAAATTTACGTTGAAATTGGCGATTTTGGAAATTGGTATTACTTTGCAAATTAATTTAAATATATTTAAACGTCGTTATCCAATGGTAGTGAATTGATTTTTAACTGAAAACACTGCAGGTGGTAGATGAATAAAATAAAAAAAACATCTAGCTTTTATAGGTAGGTATTATGGATTTCGCAATATGGGAGATTAATGAAAAGCGATGAAACCACGGAGTGCAAACGAGAATAAAAAACAAAATTGTTACTTCTATAAATTAATTTGTAATATTTACAGGAGATACCTACTCAAAGTTTTTAATTCACGGTTTATGACTTGAAATCCATTTTCTCATACTTTGATAACCACAATAATTTTAATAATATTTTTCTTATTATTATTAAAATTATTACGCACGGTACAGCTAGTGATTAATAAATAAAAGAAGTATTTTTATCAAAACTTAGGCGCATTCATTTTGTATACATCATCATAATGAACATGTTACATTTTCAAAGATCATAAATTACAAAATAACATCTTAATTAAAACATTAACTAAAACAAAAGATTTATAACAAAGTTGATTAACATATAACATTTAAAATTAATGTATGTCCGTCGCAGTAATCTATCTTCAAAAATTTCGAGAAGACAAATTGTATTTTCACTCGCATTATTTTAAATACCAGTGTGCGTGCGACCTCTTAATTTAGGGTGCTTGCACATGATAATAACTACTTAGTTTAATAAACAAGTAAATCATTTTGGAGCAAAGTATGTATATAAACCACCCTTATTAATTTTGACGCTCCTTAAATTACCGCGATACCGGTCTCGTGTGTTATTAATAATTTACCAAGAGTGAAGTCATAATAAGGTTTTAATTTAGATATATATATTTTTTTATTTTAAATTAATATTTTTATTTATGAAAGACTGAGTACATTATTCAAACAAAATATTCACAAGCGTAAAATGAATTTTATTTTTTAGTATTTGTTATTTGTTTAATATAAAAATAAGAAATTAAATCGAAATATTGTTACCATGAAAACGTGTGTATCGTGGTTTTGAAGGTAAACATAATGCCCACGCCCAAGTGTACAAAAAGTAAATCTATTTTTTATATTAATATTATAAAGCTGAAGAGTTTGTTTGTTTGAACGCGCTCAGGAACTACTGGTCCGATTTGAAAAATTCTTTCACTGTTAGATAGCCCACTTATTGACAAAGGTTATAGGCTATAATTTGCAGCGGTAACCGATGCCCACGCGAGCGCAGCCGCGAGCAACAGCTAGTTAAATATATTTATGCAATACAGAATGAAATTCGTAAAATAATATTCGTGATTTAGCCATCGGGTCAGATAACTTTGTGTCACTATATTTGTTCTAATTATAACTATTATAATAATCTATTATTAGACTTGAATTTAATGGATACCTTAATATCTTTATTGAATTATTTTACATGCCAACATCGATTTTATAGTTTTATATTATGTATTTTTAAACAGTCATACATATAAAACGTGACCATTTAATATTTCTAGGGCTTTTAAAGTATTACAATAATTTTATGACCCAAATAAAATCACTATTGAAACATAAAGTATAAATTCAATGACACTCCAATAACGTATTTCTTCTAAATTTTAACTTTATGTTACCGTCACTATGTGAATGCTAGTAAATACTTATAAGATTTTTCGCACATCACAGCACAGATTTCTATCTCAAATGGTTTAGTAATTTATGAATTAGACGATATAAGGTTAGTGTGCTAGTTGTATAAAAGTAGAGGAGAAAATACACTTATTTGCAAGATTTTGTTAAAATCACAAGAAAGAAAATAATAGGCGATAAAATTAAATCAAATAATAGTTTTTAAATATTATGTCATAAAAAATGAGCCAAAAAAAATAGTTTTGTTTTTCAAATCTTGTGTTTTCAAATTGCCAGCAACATTTTTATTCTTATTGTAAATATATGAAACAACTTTGATATTTTTAAAAGCCTATAAAATTTGATAGGGCCTCGTAAAAATCTTGACAAGTCATAATTATAAACATTAATATTCAATTAAAAACATTTATATTACTTTGAATATAGATAATCTTATTAAAAATACACTTTTCGTTAATTATTATTTTCATTACCAAGGCTCCTGTATCTCAATAATAGTAAATGTACGGTCAACAGCATCTAGTGAAGCAGCATCAATACTAATACAACCAAAAACGACCTTTATCACTTTGAGATAAGATTGTTAGAAAATCCACAACAATTGCCACTCATATGCAGACTGTAAGTAGGTTTAAATAAAACCTTAACCAACTAGGCAAAAGCGACATTACAAGAGTGCTGCGGTCACCACAATTCTTGGAAATGTAAGGACTGGTCCGAATTCGTAATTAACCAGTTCAAAAAGTACATCGTGATATTAATAACAGTAATACTTGTTTGCTAACTGCGTAATAATAGCTGTAATTCTTTGCGAGAAAATTGTCTTGTAGATCATACACTTACTAAATGTGGAAAAAGTTTTTTACGTCGAAAATGATTCCAGGAATATATTTTTTGCAATTAAAAGCGAAAATACTGAGCGAAACCGGATGATATACATAGTTCTTTAATAACTTTGTAGGTATGCATATTTTCAAGTCACTTGTACCTAAACTTTTTTTCTCTTTTTCTTTATTATAAACTTTATTAAATACGCGAACAAAATGACATACAAATTAATATCACCTCGTACCTTATAAGCCTCAACAAGGAAAATTATAAATATCAACGTCACATACATTGCTCCGAATCAAATATAGATAAGGGTTTTTTTCCCAGAGCTGGCGACACCTTGAAACCGGTGTGTACGCCATTCGATCACGGAGGCCATCAAAATGCATCTATATAGGTTAATTCGTGTAAGAGCTGCTATTCCACAAGCAGACACATAGATAAAAAAACTAGAACTGTTTAACAGATCTCAGCGGTAATAATACAGCTCTACCCACATCCCATACAATAACCATACACTTATCTTGTGGTCACCCTAATAAAGACTGTAACACATCGGACGGGATGCAATCAGCATGTAAATGTGGCTCTCACTGGTTGAAGCAAACATCGAATATTGATCGCTGTATTATGATAATGAACGATTTTAAAATGTTGCCGACTTGCCGATGTGATCTTACACGTAGATCAGTCGGTCTGCGCTATAGATTATTTTGTTTTAACTAAATAGTTTTAGATTACTATGCGCTTGTTCTAGAGTGAAAAGCCGACAGTCTTTGGTGGGCAACGTCTTAAAAAGTCTTGAAATATTATTTGGTGATTTTTGGAACTTATTTTATTTTTTATTTTATTGTTTATATTCACTGTGGCTTTGTGATAATAACCAAACGATTGAATGCATAACATCAAACTTGTCTTTTTAATAATAATATCAGTGTAAGTTTACGATGTAGGTACCACCATATTATCGTGTTTCTTCAGCGTTAACAGTTCACAAAATTCAAAAAAAAATGTTATTATACTTATTATACTTTTTTCTTAAAAAAAATATAATGTACAAGACAAAAATACATTCATTAGGTACAAAAAAGAAAGAACCGAACTTTCAAAGTTCTTTAAACCATGGTCACAATACTTAGGTCCTTCATAGTTCATACAATGTTTCCTCGACTCATAATTTGTTACTGTCTGTACCTGTTGTTAGTCCCCAGGCCTACTAATTAAAACCGTTAACATTATCTTGTGGATATATTATATATTTTACTTGTCATTCATAGCCAGTTTAATCAAAACATATTATTTGAAATCTGCTAAACTTATTTTCGTATATCTAAGGTTCCATTTTTTAATAGGTACTTTTCGTTTTCTCGAATTCTATTAAAAGAAGCAAAATATCGAAATTTTGTTAAAGTTTTTTTTCAGAATTTTTACTACAGAACAAACCAACTCTTTATGAAAGACATAGCAATGTAATATTATATTATTACTAGCTCCGCCCCGCGGCGTTACCCCCAGTTTATTATATAACCAATTTTATCAAACCTACCTGAATACTAAATTTCATCAAAATTGGTCCGGCAGTTTTGGCGTGAAAAGATAACAACAGATTTCGCCTTTATAATATTTGTTTGGTAATTTACACACCAACAGAAAGCCCCAAGTAATAGACCACCACAATAACAACAAAACGTGCATCATAACACAACAAAAACATTTCAAACTATCTCTCGTTCACGTTTCCAGAAACTAATCATCTCACACGGAATTGCCTATAAACATCACGAATGTGCACGTCCCAAAATTCTTAGAAAGCAAGTCTAAAAAAACGTTCCTAGATGCGTATGCGTATCACAGCTCTATTACCATACAATGGAGTCGTGTCGGCCCGCGGCGTTAGGGTTGTCACTCATCTATATATATAAAAATCAATTGCTGTTCGTGAGTCTCGCTAAAACTCGAGAACGGCTGAACCGATTTAGCTGATTTTGATCTTGAAATGTTTGTGGAAGTCCAGGGAAGGTTTAAAAGGTGTAAAACATAAATAATAAGTAAAAAAAATAACTTTTCCTAAACTCTGGAATTACAGAACGAAGTCTGTCCGGGCAGCTAGTAATAAATAAAAATGTGGGAATATTTGATAGTCCTTCGATGAAGTTAGTGCTTCCTGGTATGGGGATGTGAGTTTTTGGTGATCTTAAATTTCCACGTGGTTTAGTTATCAATTTTACTAACATAATACAAACTAAAGTGTTCATTGCAAAGCTAATAAGTCTTTAATAGTTCAGATAAATTTAAATCTATGATCTTTTGTAAAAAGGACAGACTTTATATTTTCATTACCTACACAGTTTATATTTTCATTACCTACTGAAAAGAAAATTAAGCCAATATATTTTTTAAGCTGTCAACGAAAATCTTTACAGCATTTAATTTCTTGCAACCGATAACTATGCAAACAGTGGGTATTTTGGTAAGTACTTAATTAATTATAAAATCAATTACGAATTAAATTTAACAAAGCTATAAAAAAATCTTCATACTCCTAACTACTTTTCGGACTTGCAATCATGTAGTTGCCGGTTCGAAACCCATCCATACTATATACGTAAATTCACTCGTAACACGAGCATTTAGGACGAGGGCTTAACAAGAATAATAGTAAGCTTTTTTTTTAAAAAAAAGGAGGCGTTTTTCTCTGTTTTCGTTTGTTTACTCAAACAAAGAAACTCTATAGTTTCATTAAATGAATCTAGATTATATGTAACATATAACTGACAACGTGACAACCCTAGGAGCCTCGTCCTCGGCTGTCAATCTTACGCCTACCGTCTCTGCATTCAATTGTTCATTGACCAAAATGTGTTTATCGTGACGAGTGTCGCTGATCATAGCTCCTGGCAAATTGGATTGTTTGCACCGCATGAAAATTAGTGGATAGAAAGCAACGTCTTCGGCTTTTGATAGTGTTGACATGTATTTTAAAGTCGGTTGAACAAAATAAGTCTCAAAATTTATCATTATTTAAATTATTTATAATACTTTCTCGCTCTTTTTCTTATGTTCCTCTTTTGTATTTGAATCTGAAATCTCACAATGAGTGAACGTGGTCATCTTGATCAATGCTCATACTTCTCTATGTGGCAATAGGCCTGTGCCCAGTGAGACATCTATAGGCTGTTATTTTTTAATTTACTTTCTTTGTTGTTGCTTAAAAGTCCATGTTTTTAGTTTCAACGTCCAAATGAAGTCAAAAAATTATTTACTATCGTATTTCAGTTAAATTAAATGTTTTTTTTACATTATAATACATTTAAGTTTTTTTAATATGTTGAGCGGCTATTCTGGGACTGTGCAACCCCAGTATCATTGCTACTGTCATCGATCTATTGTGATCGCCGCTGTTTTCCATACAGTTCGCCTCCGAGTCCTACATCCACTAGGTATTGCAGTAGCTTTTGGGGGCGATATGTTTTACATCCTGTGGGCCAGGATGTGCTTGCCCAGGTGTAAGCTACGTTTTCGCTACGTTTACGTATATTTAAGTATGGACCTTTAAACCTCCAAATTAGTTTACGTTATAGAGCTAATTTTGTTTCTTTATTGATATTGATATTTTTTAGTTATAACGGTCCATGTTTAAATTATTTCTGATCCATCACGTGACGGTGTACGGACAAAATAACAGTATAAATTACAGTAATCAAATAATCTACTATCTATAAATCTTTAATAAATAGGAGTAAACAAATATCCATCTAAATCTTCAATATGAATAAAAATTTATCGCCGAAATGTATGTACGAAAATAACTTTCGAACGACTGCACTAAATTGGATCATTCTTGTTTTTTGTTAATCACTTAGTTTGAAAAGTGAGTGAGTGAATGACTGATAGATCATATTTTTAACGGGAACCTGGGTGAAACTGAAGGTCATAGCTAGTTATGAATAAATATTAATGTCATACATTATTTTCCACACTGCATGGCTTACTCGTTCTAACCTCCCCGGACCGAACATAAATACCAGCGTTTGAATACGTCATTAACGGTACTGAATAATGCGAAATGCACATAGTGGGCCAAATGGCTAATAACTAAGTCAAAGATTTGCTTAAGCATGTACGTACGTAAAACTAACTAATACCATCCGAGTCAATCATTATTATTATTCATAATAAATTGGCTTGTAAATAAGGAAATAGAATTTTTGAAAAGTTCCATTATAGTCGTTTAATCTTTAAAAGATTTGCATAGTTTCTGAAGATATTTGTTTTCGTTTAACAATAGAAGTTTATATTTAACGGTATTTTTAAATTACGTATAATTCGGTGCTGAACTTATCGTTGAAATATTAAAAGTGATTTGGATTTTGACATGGTTTTGACATTATACAAAGGCAGTGCTGCGTTTGATGTTAATTGTTTTATGAAAACAATTCATACAGAGACTACACAAGGTACAAAATTCAATAATACATAATTATTAATGATTTTCAGACCGAAATTGATTTTCGCTGTTTGAATACATCATACAAATTAAAGGCAACGGGTCTGAACCGCGTACGTAATAAAAGATATAAATGGAATACATGTTATGGATGTAATTTGACATGTATTCCATGCTGCTCATGAAAATGTCGGAGCTTAAATAGCACGTATGTATATTTATATAAGTTTTGATTTATAAGTATATATTTGTACATTTTTTTTTTCCAAGTCTTTGCGTTTTTAGTCCACTATGCACTGGCTCACCGCAAGCACAATAGTCGCTATCACAGCCATGTCCTTAACACCACTATTAATAATTTAGTACAAACTTTGCGGCCTTAAAGCTACTAGTTCGAACATCTATGCCCAGTGAGTAGAATGGAAACCCGACATGCTTCCTGATGTGTTCTACCGATGGGATAGATTTGTTAAATAACACAGATAGAAGTATTAATAAATGCAAAAATAAACAAGTAAAATTATATTTTAAGAGAAGTTCGTTTGAAGTATTCTCGTTTTTTTATGTTCATGTGAAGTCTTGACGTAAATTTAAAATTGTTATATCAGTTTTTAATGTACCTACGTAACAATGAATATTAACCAAAATAAAATAATATAAGGCGGGTAAAAATAATCAGTAGTCACTAATGAAGTCCACAATATCCAAGTCACAGAAGCTATTTTAAACTGCACACTAAACATCACACTATTATTTACTATTACCACATTACTAAGACACCTCTTTCTTCCCTTAAACAGCATTGCAAGGGGTCTATCAACATTGGTAGTAATGATAATAAATATGTTTATAGTAGGAAAAGTACATTTCTCGTCCACCAATCGTTTGCGGTTATTTTAGTGATGGGATTTTCATATTTTATTGACGTGTCAAAGGCATACGTTTCCTGTAATAACTTGGTGGCAAGTGCTAGCCGCATGCTTTACGCAAATTATGAGGTTTACCGACAGATTTAAAAAGAAAGTTGTTAAAAATATTTTACGATGTCTCGTAGTAAGTTGTCAACGGCACAGCACTACTGGAAAATGTCAACGCTTTGAATTTAACGTAACGGCGTTTTGGAACACCATACGTAAAACCTCCGTGGTCGAGTGGCGTACACACCGGTTTTCAAGGTGTCGCTGGCTCTGAGGTCCCGGGTTCGATCCCCGGACGGGTCAATGTAGTAAAACACTTTTCTACATTGTCCCGGGTCTGGGTGTCTGTGGTACCTTCGTTGTCTCTGATTCCATAACACAAGTGCTTTAGCTACTTACATTGGATTTAAAAAAAAATACTGTAAAACGATTTATTTAACCGTAACAAAACAAAGATTAGATTAAAATTTTTATAATAGCTTGCTTTAAATCTTAGCTTAAAGCAAGCTATTATAAAAATACAATTGAAGCCCCTCTTAACTTAATTAATCCCCTTAAGAAACAAGTTTCAAATTACATCCATCTCAAAAAGTTATATTCGAAATAGTTAAAATTATAACAAAAATAAAACTGTATTTACATAGACCGACGTGTTTCATATATGTCTGACACGCGTCCGTTTTAATTAAAAAGCCGAATTTCATAGTCATTAATCAAACAACAATTAGTGGGAGGGTATAGTGACTAAGTTAAGTGTAGAGGCGACATTGCCTTTCCAGTTGTATTTTACCTACGAAAGTTCAAGACTTTATTCCATTTAGATCTGATTTTTATCGACTATTAATAACATATTATATAATGATAATAGTATAATTTCTTGGGACAGCTCACACACGGCCATCTGATCCCAAACTAGGTAGAGCCTGTACTATGGTAACCAGACTACTGATAAACATACTTATATATTTATAAGTATATACATATTTTAGATAAATAACACCCAGACACGTGCTCACCACACAAAGATTTCTCCAGGTCGGGAATCGAACACACAGCCTTCGGCTTAGCAGTCTGGGTCACTTACCACTAGAGCAACAGGTCAATCAAGAATAAGTATAATTTATTGTATAATAAACAACAATCAGAATTTCAAAATATTCATCTAATAAGGTTAAATATCAGACGATGTAAAAAATAACCATTATTCAGTATAAAGCCTGTTATTATATTTCTGTACCTAATTCCGAAGCCATTTTTCTGAATACGAATAGAATAAAAAATATGTCACTCAACTGTGTAGATATAAACTACCTACAGTAGAATGGTGTGTCGCATCTGCAAAACTCTAGTTTATGAGATCCTCGGTTATTCTTGTTGTGAACACGAGAAAGTGACAAGAACAGCGCCGCCACACTTTATTTCTTTAATTAGAGATTAAAACGTTTGACACGACTATTTTAAGGACGTATAGTAAGCAGTTTGTTTGAGTAGAGCGTTGTTCAAAAAGAACCGGCGGAAAACAGGACGAGGTTTTCAAATATAAACATTCATAACTGTTGCTATTTTGTAAATAATAAAATTATCTGTTTAGCCTTTTCCGAAGCTGAAAAGACCGTTTCTTACATGGAGCGACGGCCTACCTGACCTCCACAACCCATTTTACTTGAATCCCACCCATTACATTACTGACGTGAACCCATTTGTAACACAAGCATCTTAGCCTAGCATGAGGAGTTAACAAGAATCAATACTAGAAATGTGAGAGTGGGTCCCACATTACTAGTATCTATTAATTCTTGTTAAATTGCTAGTAATCTTTAATAAAAAAATATCTGGCTTCGATATATTGAAAAAGAATTAACCGTTTATACTCTACCATCATTGTTAGTAATCTTTAACAACTAATTAAAATTTCAAAGATGATACAATTAGATATACTTATGAACATTGTAAGAAATACCGCGCATTTTGTAAAGTCTTACAATTCAAAAACCAAGACATTAAATGATTAGATCAAATATATTACACTCCGCTAAACACCTCAGACAATATAATTACATTAATTAGTATTATAAACTAATAACGCCCAATTACTCTTGAATAACGTTAAAAACAATACAATTATAACAAACATGAAACCCACCTCAATCGTAATAACATTCTTATACAGTAATTAATATGACATCGTCTAATGTATTTTTAATAACATTGCCTTGGGAGCCACATGCAATTACACTAATGCATGGATTGATCACACCAACTTATATAACACATCATTTAATGAATTCTAAACTCTATGTCCAAGTCCTAAGGTGGGTGTGAAGTGCATTTCTTTTGGTATAAGTATTTCTAGTTAATTTCGTTTTCTAATTTGTGGAGTACAGTCGTGTTTTCTGACTCTCACGTGATGTATTCAAATAGCTAAATGGATTGTTCGTATTGTGTTTTGAGTAAAACGTATTTGTTTAAGAATAGGGTTGTGCGGAGGTAAATGTTTTTTCATATCATGTAATGTGTTCACTCAATGTTTATTGCAAATGTTTTTTTAATGATTATACCAAGTAAATTTAGAAAAAAAAAATTTAGAAATGAGATTAAGCTTATTAGAGAATATCAAGAGATCTAGATTAGGTATCTCTTTTATTGTAATCATATTTTATGTAAATTCCAATAGTAGTCTGTCTAGGTATTTGGTAGTTTTATTTATTGTTAATTTATATTATTTTTTACACTAACATAAATATCTTTAATAAAACATTTTGTTACAAATCAGTCATTTGCACTGTTTTCCCTATGGTTAAACTTTTGTAAGAATCTATAGACAGCAAATTAAAAAACCTAACAGTCATTTAAAAAAAAGGTGCAAAACTAATTGGTTTTTCTTCAAACAAAGGATTTTAATGGCTCTTTGATTAAACGAAGTGTTTGCTATAGGATTCCTATTCTACCATACCTAACAGCTTCATTCAAAAAACTTGCTTTGAGTGACACAAATTGGAGGATAAGTTGACATGGCACGATTATACCGATAGCATGGAAGACTCTATTAAGTGGGTACCAAGGTCGGGATTTGATTGATTAGTGTTGAAATTTAGAATGACTTAATTATTTTTGAAGTTATACTTCTTTAAGCGCGTTATAAAAAGTGATGAGAGTGAAATTTTAAGATGCGCGCGCATCATGTTACACAAAAGTATAGGTACCTTTGTTTATGCGGTAACTATGGCAACATTGGTAAGTAGGTAGTTACTATGACGACCGAATTTCGTTATTTTAAAGTACGATTTACCATCCTCCTCCATAGAGATTATTTATCAATTAAATAAACAAGGTTGTGATAACTTCTTGCAGTGATATAAAACTGTTTTCTTCTTTAAATATCAGTTTTGAAAATATTTATACTTCTTTTGAAAAAACGATGAGAGTGAAATTTTAAGATGCGCGTAGGTGCACTGTAAAGTATAACTTCTCACGCACGTACATAAGTAGGAACACGGATTTTTGTTCTTGCTTTTTTTACTTTTTATATTTCTTTTGACAAGTAAACTTATTTGATAAACAGTCATATATATGTTTGTTAAGAGCCAACCTGCGATGGGAATGACTTTTGTAAGCATGAATAGTGAATTTAAAACTTTAATAGATCTTTTTTAAATCAGTATCAACATAATAATATTGGTTTCTAAAATATTAGTTTTACTTAGTAATCGCAGCAAGAAGTAGCCAATGTCTTTTTCGTAATCCAATCTTACCGCGTACCAAGTTTCATAAAAAATGGTTCAATTGCGTTCCTGCGCAGTCTCTTGTTACGTAAGTAGGTACGTTTTTTTTTGTCGGGGTGAACCTCTAATGACTTCGACCCACGCTGAGGGCACAGCGTGGGGATATGTCGGACTTGCACCGACCAAAAACATCCCAGTCCCGTCCTCACCCTTGCCGAAGCCGCGGGATCACTTACGCAAGCTCACGCAGCACCGACAGAGGGAGAAGTACCTTGATGGTTAGAAGATACGGTATGTCTTCTTCCCCTGGGTAGTCCATGAGAATTCCTGAAAAATAAAAAGGTGATTCAATTTCTGATCTCTGCAATTTAATGTATTAGAGTGGCCAGCTGCTCAATGAAGGGATTAGAGCATGGGGCATGGTGTATTTATTTGACTACAGGGTATGCAGTACTTATTTGCCTCCATGAAGTGCACGCCCACCGCCTATTAGGCAATGACAATAAACTTGGTCCCATTTAAGAAAAGAGATTTTTTTTGTAAATGGGAATTATGAATTCCGATGTAAAACAGCTGAACTAACACTCATTATATTCCTTTTAAAACTAAATAATAACATACATTAATAAAAATACAATTTACTATTATACCGTTTCCTTTATTATCGAAACAAAGAAAAATCAAAAATTAAATTATAATCACACCTGTCTCATTAAATTTAAAAAGCCTAACTCGAATACAATTAGGGCAGCTGTGCGTCAACGACTTTTAATCGTGACAGTTTTGGTCGCAACACATACGCATTACCTGAGCTTAACCATATAAATTAAACTTTTTGGCGTTTTACTAATGTAATACGACGATAAAATTTGAGGTATTCCGAATCGGGTTTTCGAACGTTAATGGTGGTGAGTCAAAATAATTTTGCTTGTGGTTTTGGAAACATATTTTTTTGTGATTGTGTGTTCTTGTTTGAAGACTGCTAACTTTTGTAAGTTTAAGTTATTATAATTATGTTAATACCTAAGTACCTATTTTGCACCTACTCGGGCAATATTTGTGTCTTTGTTTTAAAAGGTATGAGTCACTAACTTTACGTATCATAAATCTCTAAATTCTAACTTGTCGACAAATTGAAGGTAGGAACAGACACATTATAACAATTTATCGTCGTCACCTCGGGCTAATTTCTATTTCTTTCTCATCTTCCCCATTCCTGCAGACTACAAATAACCTCCATTTATAAGTTCATCACCTTAGGGCAATAATTTCCCAACTCAACAACATTCGAGACAGTTGACAAATTACCTTTTCTTCACGGAAGTCTATCTAGCCTAACAGATTTACGAAACAATTATTTATTAAATACACTTAACAGAACATTAATTAAGCGTTACACATAATTTTCAATCTTATTGTTTTAAATTAAGGTTGGATTTGCGATGTGTTGTTGGAGGCAGATGGCAAAGTATTTGATATCTAAGTGCTGGGGATTGCAGTTGGGCTCGGTGCGGTCACGCGACGTTGCCGTCGCGTTGGGCGGGGCATTATGATTAATCGCTCGCCTGTACACGGCCTTAGGTGCGATGTGTACTGGTAGATGGAAATTGCAATGCATCGTTATCGAACTTTTGTTGTTTTTTAAGTGGATGCTCTATTTTATGTCATTTGAAGAAGCAACATGGTTTTTATAATTCGACGGTCAGGTTATGGTGCTGTTTTGGTTTTCATTATATTAAAAATAAATAATAAATATTTAGCTTAGTCCATGAATTGGTGATAATCATTTGATTTAGTCAATTGGTCAAATGTATTCTTTCATATAAAGCAAGTAGATAAAAAAATACTAAAATTCTTGTAGTCGAACAGTGCTTGAATATTACTAAAGAGGACACCATGTCTTATTGATATGATTAATTAGATGACCTTAATTAATACGTCATAGCTTTAAGCGCTGCCCTGTTGCCAAAAAATTCTATGATGGCTTCGCATGAATTATCGACGCTCAAGAGGATATTCAGTGGAAGACAGTATGTTAAGACGCAGAGTCGCGCGATCATTTTTGTCGGACGCACTACATAATAGGACACGACATCTTATATCACTTAAATCGTATTACAAAACTAAATAACTAGCAATGCATGTCGTACATTTCTAGTTCCTAGTATCCGTGTAAACCCCTCGTGGTAATCTAAACGCTTGTATTAAGAGTGAGTTCACGTCGGTAGTGCCGTGGGTGGTATTCGGACCCGCGATCACATGATCACAAGTCCGATGCCATAGTAATTAGGCTACCGCCGTTTTAATTAAATATACTAAAAATTTATTGGATATTTTGTTCAAAGTATCTTATACAATGCCAACTTTTATAGCATCATAAATCTTACCCAGGCCTTCAGTACTAAACATGGCTTGCTCTCTTGGCGTAGCTATCTAATCGCAATCGTATGAAAGCTCATTACTGGTAAAATGATGAGTTATGTGTGACAAAGGTCAGGGTGCCAACTATACGACCTCATCAGTTCGTTAGGACCTATTGTTTTGCAGCTCAAGTGATAATATACTGCTTAGAAGAATTATAATTATTTATATCAGAACAAATGATTTCATTAAAATGTAGATTGTCATTTGTTTTTGTCTCAACCCCTAAAATAACGCTGTTGGTCGTGGTCTCACAAATTCTGAAATTGAAGAATTTTATACTAAGATGTGAAGTAAACTATTTACAAAAAATAATACAGACGACGACCAAAGAAGATAAGGCTTCAGCCTTTAGCCTTTAGCCTCCTAAACGCAGAGACCTACGTAGTTTCTTTATCAGGTAAGTAGTTTGTTTATAATTTTAAAATATCATTGAAAATCGGTGAAGGAAACCATCTTGAAGAAACTTTGATTCCAAATATTGGAATCTGAAATCGACAACCCGTAATAAACAAGCCTAGTGATCAATGCTCTATATGAGAAGAGGCCTGTGTTCTCTATGAGTGTTCAGCAGTGGGACATATAAAGGTTGGTACGAGTATCATAGATTATGAAATAATACGTGGAGACTTGTAATTAGCTACTGTTTACTATTACTTTGTTTGTTTTAGGTGTTAGTCTCCCAAAATCTATATATATAAAAATGAAACCGGTTTTCCGTTGTCATGGCATCACGCGTGAACGGCTGGACCAATTTCGTTAATTCTTTTTTTGTCGTGTTGTTTATTATCAGGAGAAGGTTCTTATAGAGAAAAAAAAAATAAAAAAGTTGCGCAAAAATTTTAAAAAAATTAAAGAAAAGTTGATGATAATATTAACTTTTCTAATTTAACCTTTGACATATCTGTTAGTTATTTGACATGACAACGTCTGTCAGGTCAGCTAGTTATAAATAAATACAGGCAGCAATACTTTTTTAAGCAAGATTTTTTTATAGGAATAAAATTCACAAGTATGACTTATTTTGTTTGTTATCATTTTTTTAAAAACGAAATTAACAATTTTTTTTTAAATTACGATATTAAAGACATTTAAATGCAGAAATTATAGTACTTTTAAATTATTAATATTATGCAATTGAAAAACAATTAATAATATGTACACGCCACTGAACTTTCACCGGTGACCTTTTCAAAATACTAAAAGAAAACGCATCAAATTATATTCCTATCTTTCGTTTTGAGATATGTATGTATCTGTTGACCTCAAAAGCAAAATAATTAAGGCAACTTATTTATTAACGAATACATAAATAATTCGTTTCGAGATTTAATCAGACTAAACAACAATTAAAAAACAATTTAATATTTATTAGTAAAATAAATTAAGTGTCATATTTGAAATAGTACAAGTACAATGATTATAATAATATATGTTTAAAATAATAAAAGGTGCTACAGAGATCGGGCATATTTCAAATATACAGGTTGGTCCTAAAATTCTATATTATAATTATTAGAAATTATTAGCTTTTGCTCGCGGCTACACCCGCGTGCGCGTTGGTCTTCCTCAATAAGTAGGCTATGTAACAGTGGAAAAAAATTCAAATTGACCCAGTAGTTCCTGAGATTAGTGCGTTCAAACAAACAAACTCTTTAGCTTTATAATAAACAGTATACCGCTTCTTGATAAAAATGAACAACTTTATCAAGGAAAGTAATGGTAAATTCCCAATGATATAGAAAAACTCAAGATTCTCAAAACCGTCCTCTAAAATGACCACAGAAACGCTGTTTTCCATTGTTATTTCAAAAAGCTTTTTCCTCAATTTTATTGTTTTATTTTTCGCTGCTTTGTAAAAAACAACAAAATGTTGAATAGTAGGCCTAGAATTTCGTGGTGGCCTAGCGATTCAATGAACGGATTTTGTGCCCAAGGTTGCAGGTTCAAACCCACTTCAGGCAAGTAACAAAGTGACTTTTTCAAAGTTACATCGTGAGGAAAATAAAAACCTGAAATCGCCAACCTGCAGTGAGTCAGCGTGGTGATCTATGCTCGTTCCTTCTCTATATGAGAAGAGGCCTGCCTGTGCCATGCTGTGGGACATTTATAGGCCGATATTAATGTTGCATTTCCGAAAAAAAAACCGTTTAACAACTGTCACCTATATCTATGTGTGTTGAAGACAGTTATGGCTATATCGATAGTTCGACACTGAAATTTGACTTGACTTGTTTTCGCAGCAGTATTTTTATTTTGTCCGGGAATTTTAGTAGCAACCTGTATATAGGTAAATGTTTGAACTGAGTTATTTGTAGTAAAGGAAAATTCCTTCGTTTTTGTTTCAAGTCGTTGTTTGTTCAAATATTTTTCCACTGGAAAATTCTTCTCACTGATAATTTTAATTAGCCTCTTTTTATTCTATAGATCTCACTTAATTTTAACTTCTTTAATAAAAATTAATTAACAAGCTATTAATACAACAACGGGACTCGTTTACAAAGACTATTATTTATAGTTTAATTATAACACGACCGCTTTAAAAAATCAATAAAATGCCTTAATTATGTATCTTGAATGACCTTTATTTATTCATAAGCCAAAATAACATTTTAAAATGAAAATTAGCAAGTGATTACAATCTATAAATATAATAATTGATCGTAAGTGAAATGTTATAAACCATTTTAATACTTTTTTTTAATACCAATTGAAATTCAATGTTATTTAGTCATCACGAGTTTACACGGAAAAGGCGCAAAAAATCACTTGAGGCAATATTTTATGCCACAGACTAAAAAAGAACTGGGCAGTTTAGACAGGGCATTCAACAGATGATATTGTCAAATAACGCAAGGGAAGTGACAAAAATATTAAAACAAACAAAATGAGTATCCGGTATATTTGGTATGGTAATGGTACTTAGCTTGAACCCTAAGAATGTAATCCCGGGCGGAGCCGAAGGATAAAACTAGTAGGTATTTTATAAATTAAATAGATGTATATTCAATTTGATAGTTGACTCGGATTCTTTTTAAAATCTCAGTGTTCCTTCTATATTTTTTTGATAATCTGTGTTCAATGTTATTTCGAAAGTTGATCAACATTTCAATTTGTCGACTTTTTTTGTTTCAGAGTTTAGCCTCAGGCTTATTTCATAAAGGTACGATACGTTCGATTTTGGTCTTAGTAATGTGTAGATAATTGGTACCGCTGGTCGGTGATTACCGGCCCATAGAATTGGTGATTGTATACTTGCATCGGTGTAATGAATAGATGCGGCTCGCCGCTCCCAGTTTTGTCGTAAAGCTATTAACTTTGGATAAGGTATTTGAAGTATTTGCTAATCAATGGAGTGTAGCAACTTTCGTTATAGCAGGTTCGTGAGAGAAATAGGTTGGAAATAAAAACATTTTTTTTGAGATCTTTTTTGAGAAACTTTCTTACAAATGATAATCGGGAGACAAAGGGAAACTTTTTTTAAGAATATTACAAAGAAAAGGACAATAATTGTAAGATTTATGGTGAATTTAACAAAACTGTTATCTGATAAAAACGTCTACGTAAATGTTATCAACTTTTTTTTATTATAATATTAGAATTACATGCCTATTTTTAAGGCAAAATATTTACTAGTGTAGGACTAACACATTGAAGCCGCATTTCATGAAAGACATAACAAAATAGGTGACATCGCCTATTTTTTCGTCCTCCAAAAACGTCATCAAACATCCATGTCTCGCCATGGATGTTGCCATGGATGGTATGCCGCCAAGCATTTATTACGCGACGCATGACAGCTGGCCACCAGAATCCTCACATTATTACTAATAACAACCATTCTGAATTCGATCCACCGTTTTACAGTTACACCTTAGAAAAGTTAGGATCGTATTTTATTAACAGCCTAGCAGCCAGCAGTTAATAGTTAAAGCTTACGAACTTAAATTGATTCTTCGGATTATGCGGACTTAAGTAAAATTGTAAGCTTCAAAAATTTTATGTTTAGTTTTTTTTTATTATTATTTATAAGATTTATCCAACAATATGTTACTAGTATCTGTAAAATCTGCAGAAGATCTGTAAAATGGGATTTTAATAACCATGCGTCTGACCACGTTAACGTGGACCTCTGGACGAGCACTCCATAGAGCACTAACCAAAAAAGCACTGCATACTCTGTAGATCTATTCTTCTAATGTTGCCGGTTGCGTACAACGTACGAAGGTACAGCAGTTGAAATAGCTAGGTTTTTCATTTGTGCATACTCTGTCTGAAATGCCTATTGCCTGTGTGTAAGACAAAGTGACCTCATAAACTATATTATGGCTTGTTCAGCATTCCAGTCAAACATGATTGGTCTGTAATAAGTTTTGCCCTTTTACGTTCAAACAACTAAACAACTTAAGTGTAATCATTTTCAGAATCGATTTACATAATATAACACAGTCAATTAATAGTTTCTCGGAAACTAATGTCAGCTGCGTAAGACGTGCAGTCTACAAATCAAATTGTGTACACGTTAAAGGTTAAGAGCCTCGCCAAACTAACAAAACATGAAAACAAAATTGGCGATATAAATCAAGAGAACGTTTATCAGTAATTTATTTCTCAATCAATAGACCACAAAAGAAAATGTATATATCAATCTGATCGTGTTGTAATAAGTCATAGTAAAAACTGGATAATTCATTTAATAGCTTACATCTATTGGGGAATAATCAGTGGTACAATGGACAAAGTTGACGCTGGAGCAATACATCACTCTACACTTTGACAGCTAAATTACTGGCTGGTAACGTCAGCATGCCTCGCCCGGAAAGGCACAGTTTTTGTGAACTTAGATATTTTAGGCGTTGAGTTAGTTGTCCAGTCCGTTTTGGATGCATTATGCTTGAGCTGTAACTGGTGGATAATTGCTAATAAATAATACAAGCTTTGAATGAAAGTAATGGTAGCAGGAAGAATATTTTTTCTGAGTAATTTCTATTGAAAAAAAATTTTAAAAGTGGTTGCAAAAGTCAATCTCTGATCGGATGTAAAAACTTAAGTGTTAGGTATTTTTTTTAAAGGTATTTTTGTAGTTAGTTATATTGGTAGTTAGGTACATTATAGAAATATTAAGCTGTGTTTTTATGATTTTAAGCTTCTATTTCAACGTGCGTGAGGACTGAGGAACCACACGTTTAGGTCTGTAGTTTCTCTATTTTTTTACAAATTCCCAGATTTGTTCTACAATCGTTTTAAGACTTTTACTCAATCCTAAAACTGAGACTAAAATTTGCGAAATTCCAGTTTGGTCCCTCAGTCCTCACGCACATTCTATTTCATGCTTGTTTTTTTTTCAGTTTTTCCTGCAGATACGAATTCAGAAGTTATGTGATGGGTTGATAAAATCACCTAAGTGAATAAGATAAAGGATCGTTACTGATATATACTCGTAAGTCTGTTCCTGTCTTTGCTCCAAAATTCGTTCATAGAATTCTTCTATAGTCCTGTATTATGGTATGAAGAAACTAAATACTGGCTACGATTCACATGACGATATTAAGGTGGTTCAAGAATCATATAATAATAATAAATAATAAAAATCTTTATTGACACAAAAACACAATTTACATAATAATATGAAAATGTTGTAGTGGTAGAATCGATACAACCAGTCACAATCGTCAACAAGTCAATAATTATCATGTCCTAAATATAAATTTTGCTGACGCTACATTAAAACAGTGCAAGATTTATGAAGGCGAGTGCCTAAACGAATAATTATTCGCACAAATTCCATACAAAGTACAAAAACCTGGATTACACAATATTTCATTAATATTTATAAATGATGACCATTCAATACCAAGCATTGCATTGATAAAACAAACTTGTTGGTATGTGTTACTGTGTTGAGAAATCTAATCGGTTTTATGAAACAGTTTTAATTAATTACAATGTTAATATGTTTACAAGACGTCTAAAATAAATTGAAATATCGATATTTTTATGGATTGCGAAAAATAAATGTATGCAAATAATAAGTACAGGAACCCAGTAATATATAATATGGTTTTTATGCCATTCATTCTTAAACACGATGAAGAAAATTAAAAAAAGGAATATATATGTATGTAATGTAAAATAAACAATAAGGCAAGGATCATACTTTTGTATGTATATTTAAATCTTATTATTGATATCCCAAAAAGATGCTAACGTTGGACGAATAAATGTGAGCAGTTACTAGAGTATGACATCAAAATAAATTTGACACTGTGTATTGAAATAAACGATAAGATGAATTTCGAAAATACAGACGGCATTGTGCACGACGTCTTAAAAAAAACTTAATCCAAAAAAATCAGACCTGTTAAACGTTTATAATTATATAAGCTTTTGATAAGTAAATTACAGTCAGAAAATAATCTCCATTCCATCACGGGAGTGAAGGAATTGTTCGCAAGTAACTAATTACAAGGTGATTGTAAGAATCTCAGGCACCGCGTCAATAATGTTTTGATTAGCAACTCCTTATCAATTATTCATTTTTTTATTAACTAAAAGATACAAATAACATGTATTAAGAATAATGTGTTTTATAATCAAAAACATTAAGTGTATTTTTGGTCAGTTACTTTGCTAAATGACGCTGAATCATCATTTAAATACAACACTCGAAAATGTGCTCTATTTGAAACACACAGGGTTGGATTTTCGTTACCTTGATGTCTCGTTTGATTCCTGGGGTGTCTGCAACTTTGTTGCAAATTGCAGTTTCAATGGCTATATTATTATACCAATTATATGAGGAGTAAAAACAAATGAAAAATGTACATTCAGCGTAAGCTGACCCCAAGATGCGTGAAGGTACTAAAAACTGATATTTTTTCTCTGTTTCATAGTTAACAACGTGTGAAAATGAGGCAAACTTATAATAGTTGCGTATAACTGTCTTAGGGCAGGGCAAAGGCCTTTGTATATACAAGGAACAAACGAGGAGTGATCAGTTGCTTATTGAATATCGGAAAAACTCCACTGCTTCTAATTAAGTCTCTAGATGCATAATAAAATACGAGGGGTATTTTAATCGGGACTTCTACACTCTTACATTGTTCCAAGAAGTTATCGACATTCTAAATTATTTTGTTCTTTAAACAAATTTTTTGCCGGAAAATATTTTTGACCAATTAATGTTCTGAAGAGACTAGACTCCCACTAAAAGTGCACAGAAAAAGAAACAAAAATCTAAAACAATACGTTTGAGATCTTAAATCTATTCTTAGGCACCACTTAATCCAAAATTAACAAAAACAACAGCAGAAACACTAAGAAACAAACAAAATGGCTGTAGCTATCATCAACACTGCTTGTTCCCTATCCGACAGCCGATTTATTTAAGCGACATGACAAATGCATCCTCGCTATTCCTGCTAAATTGATCACTACTTTGTTACTTAAACAACCAAATTATTTATCCCCTTATCCTCTTAAACCACAAGCGAAAATAAACCTTATTCACATAATCTTAAGGTGGTCAGGATATTTTGGGATGTGCAAGGTTATTTCGGATTAGTGTAGTCCGCGATGCATCATATTCCAAGTATTTTGGCATGCTTGATTTCTTTGTAATCTATGCCAAATGCAGAGTTGTGTTTGAATTGATGGTAGGGTTCTGAAGCACTCAAACTCGACCATAATCTATAGTTGTTCATCATTCTGGTGATTAAGTGGCTGGTCAAAAGGTTATTGAGAATTATCAATAACTGTGAATGTGTACCTAAAATGCAAGCAGAGTACCCAAGTAATATAAATATTTTCGACGTATTTTCATTTCTTGGTTCCTTTAGTATTTTTGAAAAAATCTAAAAATAGAAAACAAAAATAAAAGATCAAAAGAAGATACGGTCAAAATAAAATAGAAATATCTTTAATGATTGTGAATAATAAATATAAACTTAAATTAATTCTGCAGCTACTGAACTCATTAAATAGAGTAACAAAGATAATCCTCAACCCACACAATGCACATAAAACGAGATGTCAAAAGTTCCAAGCAACCATATTTGTTCATATACCAATATCATCATAAATCACCCACACAAGATATACCACATCACATACCAAATAGACTAGACAGCTTATTAGCCAGATCATAATTCTAGTCAGCAAGCCACTTCACTATTATTATTTAATCTAGCAACATTGTCAATCCTGAAAATAGCTTCAAGCAGTGACTAATAACGGGCTATAATTTTCCAGACGCGATGCACAGACTAATAAAAGGTAAAAAACGATATGTAATAATATAAACTGATGGTTAAATCAACAAGAACTACTTTGTATAACATGTTTTCGCCGTAAATAGGGGTCTTATTCACTGAGTCCAAGAAGTTAACGTTGGTAGGGTTAAAAGAGGTTTTATCTCTTTCGACTTACTCTTCTTCTTCTGCCCAACCTTTTCCCAAGCTAAGTTGGGGTCAGCTTCCAGTCTTACCGGATTTAGCTGAATACTATATTTTACATTGAGCGACTGCCTATCTGACTTCCACAACCCATTTAACTGGGTAATACAGTAACCCATAGTAAGACTGGTTGTCAGAATTGTAATAACTTAACGACTGTCAAAGATCATCGTATGACAGTCGAGACCAACGGCTTAACGTGGTTTCCGAGGCACGGAGGGGTCTCGATATGTTTACAAATGGTCAACCATCCACGGTTATTTTCGGTCAAATCCTACGGCTTACACTTAGCCACGAGCTCCTCTCCTCTTTTGGCTTACTATACTTATAAATAAAAATCTGTTAAATGGCCTAAAACGTATATAACACTACCCGGTGACTCTCAGAACACAAAAAAGATTTAGCGTCCCGGGATTCTTGAACGACATCTGCGTTAGTCCACGTTATTTTTTACTTGGACTTAGAGAATAACCCCTGGTGTATAAGTAGGAATTACTTACTTAAGTCATCAACGCAGGCTGTAATTATGTGATGAAAAGATTTTATCCTAGCGACACGATGATTGGTCTTGTTACGTCTTTTAACATCTCTATAAGAAGTGTGACTGAGGACTGGTGTCACAACGTGTTTTTTTTTCGACTAATAATTATCTCTGTAATCTTGAATTATCCTATTTTTGACGTTTTCTTTTGAGGTAAAAGGTGAAGGGTTCGTGTTTAAAATTAATCTGTAAGCAATCAATTATTGGATTTTAGTATGTTAGCATACTATTAGAGAGTTTCCACTTGGAATTATTTTTTGTAAATATATTTTTCAACGTTTCTAAAAATTGAGATGCGGACTAGGTATATAACTCTGATCTGTTTAGACCCAAGTTAGATAAAAAAAATAAGATACGTATTTTTCTTTTTTCAAAACAACAAACGACAATGATAAGACGTGTTAAAGTTCAGGTGTGAGGGCTTCTGACGTCATAAGTAGGTAAATGAAAATATTAGCCAACCAGTAACGACGGCGAGCCCCCACTCCTTCACTTAAATTGCTGTATACATATAAGTTGAGATGTTTCTTATTTCTAAAACGCAAAATTACGCATCTAATATTTTTCATCGCATAAAAACCTGTTCTCACGATCTTATATCACGATGCGTCCAATATTTAAAATTCGGGTACAGTCTAAAAACATGGAAATTTTCTGTTTTAAACTATGAAGCAAGAGCATCCAATATGGGCATAAAAAAGTACAAAAACTGTTACGTAACGCACCGCTAACTACACTAAATACGTACCAGCTAATTTCCCCACACAAGTGCGTTACAATTGAACCAATTGACGTAACACAAAACAGCAGAATTAATTTGTTCGCATCAAAAATAGTGCTAATCAATCTCAATTGAGAGGCTTATCAACGCAGTGTACTTCCTGCAATTGTTTTAATCTAAACAACAAGGGCAACAGTTACTGGCGCGTTTGGAAACCAAGCTACAGTAGGGACAAGAAATAAAAACAAAAATATAGGTACTAAACCTGGAATCAAATTAGAAATTCAAAGAAAAAAAAAATGCTAAAAAAGGGGAAGGAAAAAATATTATGCAGACTAAAAGAGATCTTATATTATGGCATTTCATAACATAAATTTACATATTTTATTTTAAGCTAGAATTTAGGAAGGTAAGCAGCGATGCTCATGAGTGACTAAGGTTTTCTGCATTATGTAGGTATGTAACTAAACTTTGGTTTTTTTATTACACCTTATTGTGTATAAATATATGAGACGTCTACAATAAGAGTGAGATGTGAGAAGAGTGTTAATTAATGGTTCTTAAGACAATTATTAAAAAAATCTCTATCTCTATTCACAACTGTTCTAACCGACGGGATCGTTTAGAAAGCGGCAAGAAATTCGAGTTTAAACACGAAATTTTAAAGTAACTATTTGAAGATAGCCCCTTTTTGGTACGGTACCGTATTTGCCTCTAAGTGGCCAACACTTTTACTGTGACACTGTGACCCCATACATCTTTAGACGTATCTCCCTTAGGTCACCAAAAACGTTGCTTTTGCCCAACCCACTCAACACTTAGTACCTTTCTACGCCACTTATCTACGCCCTAAATGGATTTAGAGACGGGGTCAAGTGGACACAGACTATTATGGCGATTAGGAGCAGCGACGACGGGTCAAACTTTATTATAGGGGCCAGGAATTGGCCTTAACAGACTCCACGACTGCCCGTATCATTAAAAAAATCACAAAGACCATCTTGGTTTTATGGCTATATTTAGAACAAGTCAATGGTTTAATGGGCAGTAAAATCGGAGATACTGTAATACTTCGAAGAGAACTGAAGATTTCACAACTACTGTTATACCAAAGTTCAGAAAACTCCGGAATTCCCTCACAGAAACTAGTCAATTGAAATTTTATTTGATTTGGGATTTTTTGAATATCCTCAATCTGAATAACGACAAATTGTCATAATTAAGCACAGCCTTCTCCAATTCAACGAACTTATGTCATGATTAAGACGTCAGTTCACGTAAAAAAGAATTACAATATTTTACTTACGAGGAAACTTAGTCATAATTTTCATTTTCTATCAACTGAAGCTGTCAGTTTTTTACCAGAGGACATTTTACCAGTCCAAAATTTCGTATGCACTAGTCACCTAAAACAAAAACTCATCTAAATATTGCGGTTTAGGGAGTTACTCCGGAAACTATAAAACTCAAAATACTATTTTAAATACTGTAATTGTACTGTGTAAATGTAAAAACTGCATCTCAACAACCAACTGTTACAAAACCTTAACTTTTTATTAAGGATGATGTCCATAACCCCCATCCTCATTACACCGTCTCCATTTGAATATCAGCTCCTGTCATTTGACTTCGCATCAACGTAAACCTATTTGGTACTGACACCATGCCCCGAGTAAAACAAGACAAACTTACTTATACCGTCGAACACCCCTAAATTATACATCACATTTCCTTATGGCTTTGCTGTTAAGGTCGATTTTGGATCAGAATTTAGTTTTAAGATGGTAGATGTAAGTTGGCGTTTGACTAACAACTGCTCATTTGGCTCGGTGCAATTTGTAGCAGGTCATCAACACTGTAATGGATTAGTACAATTCACTTCAGAGAAACTCAGGGTTGACGTTCAGTGGATGTATTATGGATGGTAGTTGTATTAAAGTATTAGCGATCATGCAGATAGATCCTGTAAGTATTATGAAGGGATAATCATTATGAAATACAAGCAATTTTAGGCTTGTCTTTCAAGAATTATGCTTGAAGAGTGAGCGGTTTTCTTCTTTTTTTTAATAAAGATATACTAGCTATGTGGGTCGCATATTACTAGTAATTTCGTTAACCCCTCGTGCTAAGCTAAGATGCTTGTGTTACGAGTGGGTTCACGTCGGTAGTGTAATGGGTGGGATTTGAACACGCAACCACATGATCGCAAGTCCGACGCCCTAGCCACTAGGCTACCGCTGCTTAATATTTAAGGTTTATGGCGGTAGGTATACTGTTTTAATTAGGAATTGACTTACATGACTGATTATGGTAGAAAGATAATTTAAGTTATTTGATCAATATAGGTTCTTCTATTATTAGTTTATTAATTTTGTACTATTACTCAAAAGTAAGTATAAGTATTTTTATTTCCTACATAGCCTTTTTCATTGACCAGATTCACGTAATTTTGAAAATACGAAAACATTATTTAATGGACAACTTAAACTAATATGCCTGAAATACAAGACACTAAACATTTACAATTTAAACTTAAATAGAAATTTAAAATGTCAACACGACACCCTTATCTCCTAATCTAAAAAACAATTTAGAAATCATCCTGTCAACACAAACATGGGTAATTTCTCCATCATTCTGTCAATCTAAGACAGAGACATCGTCGTGTACGTCAGTCCTAACAATTAATCCGTCGGACTCGGTGGCATAATTACCGAGTGACATCAACCGAGCGGCGCCGGCGCAATTGGCGCGACCTTCCCAACGTAACGCTGCTATAATAATTATAATTAAATTTAGAATATAACTGTGGAGTGTGGAGTACATAACATTAAGAGCGATTGAGATATTTGGTACAACGGTAAAATTTTTATGGCTTAAGATACCTAATTGTGATAGTGTGGCAAAACCTCACCAAGGAAGTAAAAATTAAGAGAAAAGACGGGAAAAGAGACTTTTGAAAATTCGGTATTTGAAGTAACTATCGCTGTCGCGCTTTATACATGTGAATGTGATAGGGACAACTATACATCCGAATAAATAACCCACGTATAAACAACGTTTGGCTCTCGGCTATTTACTTCTCCATTTTCGGACCAATTTAAAAGATATTAATTTCATGTAATGAATGATAAGACTACTCCTTTTTATATTTTCTTTAATATGTATTTACCAAATTTCTTTCAAATATAATTTTCGATGTAAAGAAACATAGGGGCATATAACTAGTTTTTGGATATTACTAGCTGGACATAGTTTGTATGTAAAATCGTACACCCGCTTTTCCCCTTCACTGAGTTTAAATAAATAATAATAAGTATTTATTTCTCTTTAAATAAATAAATGTGGCCAACATCACAGACTCGTACATTGCTCCTTTTTTCTAAAATTGTCAATAGCTATCTTGAATTTTTCATCTCATTTTTTCCAATCCCCTTTGACAAGGTACATTTCTAAAATCGTAGTCGCTGATCGAATCGCTCAAATGTATGAAAGTGACAAGTCATTGATTTATCGAAGATAAATTTTATTTCCATACATAATAATAATAATATCTTCGGACACCCCACACACGGCCATCTGATCCCAAACTAGGCAGAGCCTGTACTATGGTGACCAGACAACTGATAAACATACTTATATATATCTAAATACATACATATTATACATATAACACCCAGACACAGCACAAATGATCGTGCTCATCACACAAACATTTGTCCTGGGTGGGAATCGAACCCACGACCTCCGGCTTAGCAGTCAGGGTCACTAACCACTAGACCAACAGGCCCGTCAAACATTTAATGTCATTTAAGCGATTTCTGTCATCGTTAACGCTTGTAGTAATGAACCTTGTCTTAGGGCGCTGATTAATAAATTCGTTCTTCGTTAATCCCGTTCATTCAGAATTTCAGATACTTTGTACCGCCTATATTAAATTGTTCCTGTTTAATCTTTTTAATTTACATTTGATGCCGTATTACCAATCTTACGAATTCGAAATCGTAATTGTTAATACACAAATACTCACAACGTGCGTACATTAAGATTCCTATGTGACAGTTGTCAGATCACACAAATCACAGTACGAATCCAGTCCGGAAGGTATGTATGCTATAAAAATATTTGGTCTACGTTACACTTCAAAGTCAAATTGTGCTATTAGTGTAACTAATTTATTTATTTGAAACATGGAGGACTTACAGTTAATTATAACTAGAGTAATAATATGAAATTCAGCTCATAGCCAATTACAAGTCTTCACTTATAGATAATGTTGGCTATTTTTATTTTATTTTATTGTAAGGGACAAAAAACAGTTACATGTTAAAAGCTATACAATAAGTCCTTAAATTAATATTACAAACATGTAAATATATTAAAGGTATACTTCAACAGTTTAAGACTTGCCTAATATAAAGATATTTTTCCTAGATATTGTCAATAATGACTAAACAAGTTATAAGTATGACTGTCGATGGGTATATAAGCAGTGGGAGACCGAAAAAGAGATGGATGGAATGTGTGAAAGATGATATGAGAATGAGAAGGAGTGGATACCGCGATGACGAGTAATAGAGAGGAATGGAAGGAAAATACGCATTGCGCCGACCCCATATGAATGGGATAAAGGCAGGAAGAAGAAGAAGAAGAAAGACAACTAATTGACACTGCTTGTGGACAATGCGTTCCTAAGAATTTAATTTACATTTGTAAAAAAAATATGTTTTAATAACATCATGAAGATTCTGGTGCATGTCTGGTGGATAACCTCAAACTTATGCCTCACACGGTAAGATTACTACAACATTATTAAAAAAAAACTGTAATGGGTTAGCTTATTTTCTGGAAAACCAAACCACCTGTAATAATCTTTAACAAGTACTTAAAGAACAATGTTTAATTCGTCACACAATCTCATTAATTAAAACTACAATCAAAGAACTCTAGTATCACAAAAATGTTTTAACAAAAAATTACAATAGCCTCGTATATATTACATTAAACTTTTTGCTGTTATACCTATGAATTAACACGAAGAACAAGAAGTATTCTTATAGAAAACATCTGTTACTAATTATATCGCTAATTACATCGCCATGCTGTACCGGTGACATTTCGAATAAATGTAATCGATACCGTTAATTAACGAGCATCCGATTAATCGGAATAAAAATAAAAATGTTTAAAAATAATAATATATCATACTTGTATGTAAGTGGATATGGTACAGGATGTTTCTGGTAGGGTTTATTCGTTACCCCGGGGTACAGTGAATACATTTAATACAGAATCAGTTAACAACATTTCTACTTAAAATGTGTTACATATTATAACTTTGAAACAGTCACATTAGTTCTTGCCAGGGTTTGACCCTGCAATGTGCATACAAATCCGGTCATTGAACCGCTTAATTAAATAATTGATATCCAATTTTCAACACCAATTATTCGACCCCAAAAATCCTAACTAGGCTGCTGAAGCGATGTATTATGCTGAAGCTTTTTAAATTCAGCGCGTCCGTAATCCGGTCAAAAATTGGATACAAATTATTTAACTAAATCACTTTGAACTAAAATCATGTAAACCATTTCAGAAGCGGTCTTCACTCTTTATGGATTCATACCTTTTTGGTCGCACCTTGTATAACCTGCATAATTTTGTTTCTAAGAAAAGTTACGTGTCATACTGGTTTCGATCGAGAATTGTTAAAAGAAACTTATGTCAGACGTAATTAGGTGAATGTCGGTGGTCCGTACCTGTAAAGTTGTATGAAGGACCAATAATGTAATCAACCGGTCCTTATGTTCGCGTAGTAGGTACCTACTGATTTGAACTTCAGTTTTCTTAAAAATAGACGATATAGGTTCCCATTTATCTTATTATTACTGTATTTTTTTTGGTTAATAACAAATTTTAAGCAAATTTAAGCAGAATCTTTTTGCGACCATGGCCTATGCAACCCGTCCGAAATGCACGAGTTTCCGATACGTAATTTAACCATAATTATGCAACACAATAGTTTAATTTCAAAGTCAGTTTTAACAAAGTAATATTATATCCTAACATCTAAATGTGTGGAGAATATTTCTCACATTTTCAGTATCGTTCGACACACACCAGTTTTTGATGGTTTACTTCGAAATTGCAACACAAAGTCGTAAACATATCACAAAGGATACGCGCCGCAGTTTCGCACACATGCCATAATACTTTCGTTGAATTGTAAGTTACCTACAGACTGGTTGTTAAATTGCAATTTGTTGTAAATAATCGATTTTTGATGGGTCCCACTCTTGGTGTTACCCACAAATTGACTTGAGTCTAGCCCCGATTATTTTCTTTAAGTAAATCGCTGTTGGTCCTCCTTTTCAGGTCATAAAACCCATTTAAAACTGTTTAAAATGTGATTAGTAAAGTTGTAATGTCTTTATTGGTGGCTAGGATCCCTGGGGCTCAGTTTCTTCGTCTTATTTTAATGCAATACATCATCGTCTGTCTTGAGCTGTTTATATACGTTTAACCCTTAACTGCTGGTATATTAAATTGCAATATCCATTTGGTCTTTATCGTTTTCGGCTAATTGATTGTTACAAGGCAAGTGATCAATTTTTTTATTCTTATTTTGTTTCATGGTTCTGTGATTGCTGTTGTGTGTATTTCTTCTTTTCGTACCCTTAAGACATGATTAAACCACTTCATTCGTATTAGCTTCGACGAAAATTTTGTCTTCGGTTTTTTTAATTCGCCGCCGTTTTCTTTTTTATCTACCCAATGACAGAAATACTATTCCAAAATATTTTTTAAAGATAAACTTAAATAAATAACTCAAGAGTTTTTTATTTAATGCGACACACACTAAGTGCACCGACTTCGATAAATCTTGCATAAATTACAGACCTATAAAACGCGCATAAAAATGCAAAGTGCTGTTGGAATAAATCCAAAAATGACAATAAAAATATATTTCTGTAATGCTCTCATTTATTGGATGAAAATACACATTAAGAGAACAAAAAGTGACAATTAATGCCCGTTTGCGTTATTTTAAGGTCAAACAGAAGACTAAATACTTGCAAAAACGCTACTTGTAAGTGCTGCCAAAAAACTTCATATAATATACTGCTTTGCCCAAGAAAGACTCGTATAATTGCACGTAGCCTACATATCTAGGTATTAAGATTGTATATACAAAAGATAAACTGTTCGTTAGTTTTATTTCAGTAATAATATGATTTATTTTTTTATTTGAGAGAAAACTGAGTCGAAAGGTTATTTACATAAATATTTTCATAAAGATCAACTAATTCAAACCGTACCAACAGCAAGAAGCCTAATAGTCGATTCCAGCACATTCAAGACGTGATGACATAATAAGAATACACTATATACCTGCCGTATTTAAAAATACCAAATTACCCCGCGGCGTGAGTGTTGCCAGGTTACAAATTGCATAAAATGTAAGTTCCTGGTAAATCTTTCTGCTGGTAATGTTTTTACCGACTCTAAAGACGCCGAAAGTCCTGTGAACACTTTAATTTGACAAGTTTGTAAGTCTTTACACGGCTTCACATTTTTTCGTGGCAGTATTTTTGTTATATCTTTGAATGCAGAGTGGGTAGGTTCTTTTTGATGTGTCAAATGAGACATTAAGTGTACATACTCTGTAAATATATAAACAATGTAGTTACGCGAATACGTATTTTCCTTATTAATTAATAACCCATGCCTAACACCAAAAATTTAGCTGAATTGTACCTCTGTTCAAGTTCTTTACAAATAGATGTAAAAAAATCCTCGAATTATGTTATACCAGTAAATAAATAAACTATTTTCGCGTTTTAAGTGCAGTTTCATCGCAAGTAGCATATTTCTATATTTTTATGAAGTAGCTATCTCAAAACGTATAATTTTGTTTAAGCGTAAAGGTCAATTTTACAAATATCTTTAAAATATTCTTATTAATAAAACATATTTCATTTATGAAGGGTAATTTATGTAGTTACTCGTTCGAGATAAACCGCTTCATGAACCGATCCCTTAGGACCAAAATAACCTGAGGGCACAAAAACTCCATACCTTGGTGGCCTGGTGAGATACAGGAACCGACAGCGCGTGTGACCATAACACCTCACGCAACTTTTTGCCCATATATTAATTGCGCTTCTAAAGACCAATGGCCATGAAAGTACCGTCAACCTTAATTATTTAAGAATGTTATAATTATATATGTACGTACTCATGTAATTTTTTTCAAAGTTCACATTCCTGTCTTCACGGACTGTTTCTTTGGCGAGGTGGGCAGAATTCCGATCAGCACCAGCAATTGGACTTTAAATATCAGAATTGTAAGTTTATTGTAATAACAGTAATGTACTGTGAAATTGTTGGTTGGTAACACTACAGATCTTCTGTTTTATGTTCCTAAATATTCAGTAATTTGAGTTTGTTTATTGTTATTATCAATACAATGTCACTTTTGCGGCTAGAAATAAATTCACGAAGAATCTGACTGCACAGATAGCCGCCACTGGTTTGAAAGCCGCATGGGACAAGCATGTGTGATCCACAAATGCTTGTTTCAAGTCTGGGTGTTCTTTATGCGTGTGATTTGAATGTTTGTAAAATCCCGCAACACAAAGATTAAATTCCTTAGTGCAGGTTTTTAAAAAAAAAACTTAATTCTTAAGTTGTAACTATTATGAAATAATTATAATTTATGTAGTTAACAACAAAAGTCCATGAACATGATCTGTTTACTAACTGCCAAAAATGTTTAGTTTCTCTTAGAGTAGGTCAGCAAGTTTAGTAGAGTGCCGGTCCTAAGGCTATTTATTTGCTAGTTATTACAGCAACAAAAGTAACATTAGCTTGTGTTAACTTATTCTTAAATTATAGTGTTATAGATAAATATATAGATAAATATATAGTGTTCATCGACTTTTGTTGCTTTCTGTACCTTAACCATTTATTTTAAAACACATGTAGCTCGAGAAAATTTGAATACGACATCGTTTTCATCATACGTTTTATTGCTAACATCCAAAATTTTACACACACATGTTATTAGCTTGCGATATACAGATTCGTAAATAAACTAAAACAAAAATATTACTTACCTACTTTGTTGCAGGCATCCTTTCTTTTCACACCTAAAGAACCATGAATATAAAGCCTTTATTTTGCAAAAAGGCCTCCTAAGTATCAAGTTTCGACACCGTATTCCTGTTGCGAGCACTGGAGCATATTCAAGACTGTCCTTGTTAAATTGAAATCGAATGAACTTGCCCTTTGATAGGCTAAAAATATCTGCGGTATACTTATGAGAAGAATAAAGATATTAACTAGAATAGAACTGAAACCAGTGCTAGAGTTTTGGTCTTTTTGGTCTTTTGCGGCGCATGAAAAGTTTTCTTATGAATAATTTTTTTAGCATAGCTGAACTTATACAATTAGCTGTGATGTATTTAGACGTAGTAGGCTGTGCGGCTTAGTACAACGGTGCTAATTGAAATAGACGTAAAATCGATTAGTGCATCGTGCTCGGGCAGCGTGCAAGCACCGCCGTGCCCGACGGATTATCTGGGATTATGTAGTATATGGAACGGTTTCAGATAGTATAACCAGCGGTAAATATTTCTGTTTATTTTATTAAAGTTTGACCTTTAACCAAATTTTATATTTACCTTACCTTAACTTTAATCTAAATTCAAGACGTTATCGTACGTTAGATTATCTCTAAAATTTCAAGCTTTTCATTCATTTTACGTCGCGAATTTGTCACAATGTTGTAAGACAACATGACATTAGAAATAGTCCCAGAAACGTTATCATGGCTAAGCTTACTCATCTTTCAGTAAACACATTTCTGCACAACATTTTGAACTTAATCCAAATATTTGTTAACACGGCCTTTAACTGTAGGTAAGTATAATAACAGAACTCACAGTAACGGTATTGGAGACTTTTCATTTAGATTTTCATAGACCATACTTTCTATGTGGTTTCTTCAAGTTTACGCAAAAGTTAGACATGGAAATAAAACTGTCTCTGTCCGTGACCATGACACCTGTAAAGGCGTTGAAACGTTGGGAACTAAATCAAACATTATTTTATTCAAAATTTTGTATCTTAAAATTAACCATATACTGTAAGCTAATGTAACTCTATCCCCCAGTGCGTTGCGTCTCACCTTTCGCTTTTCAATCATACCCACTGGCGACAGTAATTCGGGTGCGGTCCGGTTCGGCCCTGTCCCGGTAACGACCCTTAACATGTCTGCCCCGTCTGGCCCGAAAGGTATTTTCCGTATACCTACCATGTTTGAACGGGTTTCTTTTTTTCGTCTGGCTGAAAGAATGTTTAATTAACGAATATGCATTGATTATTGAGCGGTGTTGTTATAATTTATTATTTCAGTGCATAAAGAATGATCAGTCTATAGATAGAGATTCCGTGCGGACGGTTTGTGACGTCAACTATATCACTTGACGATCCTTCTTTGTTTAAAATAAATCTTTCTTTGTTTAGTTTCGACCTAGCTTTGAAAGTGGTCTCGAGTATGATCGATATTTCAATTAATTTTGTGTATTGTGCTAAATAAATTTACGAATCAAAATCATCCAAATTCAAAATGACAAGTCTAAAACTTTCCTATTCAAAAAATCTAGAGCAATCTATTATTGAATTCCATTCCCATTAAGTCGCCTAAAATAGCCTTAAAGCAAAAGAGCACCAAAAACACCGTAACCTAAAGCCTATAGAGGCATGCCCCAGGCTGTGGTCCCGCGTAGTAACGAGAGAACCATCCCATAGTCTCGAGTTTCACTATCCATTTATTCGCCACACCAACGACACTTTTTATTTGTTTTAACCCTCATTTCGCACCGATGATTCATTTGGGACAGCTCTATTTCAAACTACGAATCGAATTGGAATTTGAAAATCGATTCCCAAGCAATCGAAATTCAAATTGGATGTAGGTTGGTACTTTTATAATCTGTGAATTTAAAAATAAAATTCAATTCTTTTTTCGTTTTTGAATGGCGAATGTGTGTTCTGTTTTTAAATAAATTTCACTTGATTTATACAGCTGGTTTTTCGTCGCGTGGATTTCAGTAAATTTATAGTTTGGCTTTGTGTACGTTACAATAGTGCCACGAGCTTTTTAATGACGGTGCTCGAATAAAAATGCTACGTGAATAATGAAATTAAATAAAGTTTCCACTGTAAAAACTGGTCATAAAATCCTCTAAACAGATGCGATATGAAAAGAACTTTGACAATGACACTGAACTTCTTACAAACATTTATTAGGTTGAAGTTTAATAGCTTGAAATTAATTATTTTCCATAATAAAGACAATACAATTCTATATCATAATATCAACAATCTATTTTCTAAAAAGCATTTATTTATTTTAGTTTTATACCACGCAAACATCTGCAGTAATATCAATTTTATAACGAAAGCAATAAACAAGGGACCGGCTGAATAAAACCCGGCTAAACTTCCATTTAGTACTTCAATCTAACAATTAATCGTGCAAAACACTTACATAAACGCCAGGAAATATAAACACATCATTACGATTTTATTAATAACCCATTCAAAAGCATAAACTAAAGGCAACAAATTATAATAATGGCTTCGTAATAAATGTGTACTTACTCTTTTACGTATCGCAGAAATGTTGCAAAAGGTTCACAATGCAGAAAACAAAAAGTTTGAGGTCATTGACATCAAAATAAGCAATTTCGACTACTCTATTTGACATTTGGGTGGCATTCGTTGCTTTAAAAAAAGAGTAACAATCACTAAGTGTTCCCCAGGCTTTCATTCATTGTGACGAAATCCGTGGTGGAGTGGCGTACACACCGGTTTTCAAGGTATCGCTAGCTCTGAGGTCCTGGATTCGATCCCCGGATGGGACAATCTAGAAAGAAAAACACTTCTCTACATTGTCTCGAGTCGCGTGTTTGAGGTCCCTTCGTTGTCTCTGATTCCATAACACAAGTGCTTTAGCTACTTACTTTGGTTTCAGCAATGTGATGTTGTCCACATTATTTTTTTTTTCTTTTTAATTCAAATAATTCTGGGAAATCTTTCAAATGTCGTAGAGCTTAAATCTTGTAATAACTCTAAGTAAGTTGACGGTATTTTCTTGGTCATTTCAGTTTATTTACATATTTTTTGCCAGTCATATTTTCTTGTATGAATCCTACTTATTTTACACGGCTAGGCAAAGGTCAACCTGATTTCAGATTTACAATATCATTCTAAAATATTTCTGTAAGCATGACTGTAAGAAACTAAGACCCAGAATTCTGTATGAAGTGGTACTACTCACATATCTCTATAGTATATGTTACCAAGGGTGTTTCACTAACGACATCCGTTTGCAATTAGCCCTGCCCGCCTTACTTCGGGTTAGCGTGAAGATAGGATGGTAGATTTTAGGCGCTATCATTAGCCAAACGGCTACCGTGATAACAATATCAGATTGGTAATGTGTAAATGCATTTGAGTTGCATTTATTTTGCGTAGGAATTGGGTGGAGTAACAGTTTGAGCGGGTCACGAGAAATTTCAGCTTAATGATTAAAAGAAGGAGTAAAAAAAACGAAAAACAATCATTTTATAATAACATATTCATCTGTAAGACTAGGTGTGCCGTGTGACCATTATTCTGGATACAAAATATTTAAATACAACACAATTTATACGCCGTGCTAATGGGTAAGTAATATTTTGCAAATGAGCCATATTTTTTTGAGCTCTGTGTTGCTTTCTGGCCAAACGCATAATTGTACCAATCAGTTCATATTTTTTACATATATTCAAATTATATGGGAAAAAAATCGTAAAAAGAAAGGAAAACAATTTTCAAGACCTCGTGGTCTTGAAAATTGCCCTCGTGGTCTTGATAAAACCGCTTATAGCTAACCGCTTTCACTAACACCTAACCCCACCACTACTGTAGCAAGTCATTCATCATTATTATACAGTACGAGCGAGCACTGTCCTGATTTTATTCTCGATTTGATCAGCTCACCGAATTCGGGTTAATGTACCCTCTGCATTTTATGAGCAGTTTTTGTTTAAACCATTAAGTACTTCGTTATTGCTAATGATTTTCTGCTCGAAAAAGCCTTTTTATTTGGTACAGCTTTGTCTTAAGTATATAAGTCTCATGTTTGGTACTTAAGTCTTCCTTTTTCACCGACTTCAAAAAAAGGAGGAGGTTCTCAATTTGTCGATTTTTTTTTGTATGTATGTTCCCCGATTTCTCGAACACGTCTGGACTCTTTTTAGGGTTATCTCAAAAGGTAAAAACGGAACCCTTATAGGATCACTTTGTTGTCCGTCTGTCTGTCTGTCTGTCTGTCTGTCTGTCTGTCTGTCTGTCTGTCAAGACCTTTTTTCTCAGGAACGCGTGGAGGTATCAAGCTGAAATTCATATCAAATACTCAAGTCTATGGTCTCTTGGAGCTGTGAAAAAATCAAACTTCTAAGTCAACGCGATCAAAAGATACTCCCGTTTATGCCGCAAATTTTCGACACTCGCAAGGGAATCAAAACCTACAGGGTACTTCCCGTAAACTCAGAATCTTGAAATTTGGTATGAAGCAACGTCTTATAGCAGAGATATAGGAAAAATTGCGAAAAGTATACATTTTTAGTTATATCATATAATAAAAATATTTTTAATCATTTTAAACTTACTACCCCTTTCCTCATGAACGCGTAGTGGTATTATATTGAAATTCTTAACAAATACTCAAGTCTATAATATCTTTAAGCTGTAACAAAATCAAACTTCTACGTCAACGCAATCAAAAGAAACAGGAATTAAAACCGCATATTTTGAAACTCGCCACTACTCGCAAGGGAATCAAAACCTACAGGGTACTTCCCGTGAACTCAGAATCTTGAAATTTGGTACGAAGCAACTTCTTATAACACAGATAAAGGAAAAATTGCGAAAAGCATAAATTTTTAGTTACATCATATAATAAAAATATTTTTAATAATTTTAAACTTATTACCCCTTTACTCATGAACGCGTAGTGGTATTATATTGAAATTCTTAACAAATACTCAAGTCTATAATATCTTTAAGCTGTAACAAAATCAAACTTCTACGTCAACGCAATCAAAAGATACAGCAATTAAAGCCGCATATTTTGAAACTCGCAACTACTCGCAAGGGAATCAAAACCTAAAGGATACTTCCAGACGACCTGGAATCTTGAAATTTGGCATGAAGCAACGTTATAAAGTACACATATAGGAAAAATTCCGAAAATCTTAAATTTTTAGTTACATCACATAGTATATTTTTTTTAATAATCATAAACTTACTAGCTGACCCAGCAAACGTTGTTCAGCGATTAAAAAAAAAAAACAGATGTTGGCCGATTCTCAGACCTACCCGATATGCACACAAAATTTCATGCAAATCGGTTCAGCCGTTTCGGAGGAGTTTGGAAACAAACACCGCAACACGAATACACCATAACTTTTACTTATATACCTACAGGTTTGTACGGAACCCTCGGTGCGCGAGTCTGACTCGCACTTGGCCGGTTTTTTTTAGTTTTCAATATGGAAGTACTGCCTTGTATCCGTCAATCCGTCAGTTAAATGTCATTGAAAGTAATTTCATGTTGAGTACTGTGTAGTTTAACTCATTTATGTTAACTGTTTAGTGAATAAATAAGTTATGAGTATGACTTTGGATGGGTATACAAATAGAGGGCGAACGAAAAAGAGATGGATGGATTGTGTGAAAGATGATATAAGAAAGAAAGGAGTGGATGCCGCGATGACGAGTAATAGAGAGGAATGGAAGGAAAATACAAATTGCGCCGACCCCAAATGGATGGGATAAGGGCAGGAAGAAGAAGATGTAAACTGTTTAGCAGATTCTTAGTGTAATTTTTCTATAAAGAATTTGAATTTACGGCCGGCTACTAAGTTCTAAAATAAAACCAATATGTTTATGAAAAAGGGGATAAAGGACTGTTATCAAAGGAAAGTGTATGCACACTCAGACTTGAAAACATTAATATTTTGTAGATTTAAGCACTGAACAATTTTACACAGAAATTCGGTATAATATTTCTAATATCCATAGGTAGTGTAAAGCCTTATCAACTATAAAAATCGGTTACACTATCTAAAATAGGGCTGCACTAAAAACAAACGATAGTGAATATATTTTCATAATCACCACATTACCTACATACGCTCAACAAACGATGCACTTTACTAAAAGTGGAACAAAACCAGCAAACATACGTAAGTTAATCTCTGCCTAGTTAAATCTTATACCCTATATCAGACCAAACTCCTTTAACCAGTCTGCTAAACAGCTAAACTATCACATAAACGCTAACCGTTAAAATACTTGTGCTTTTAACCCCACATTAGGTACTATATAACTTTGACGTTAACAGAGCTCTTATATCAAAGGAATAAGGTTTCTTTTCGCAATTACAACTGACGTTTGATCGGCCATATTACATTTACATTTGAATTTCGAAACGCAATCGCGATGCTCGTCTATGTTATGCGGTAGTCGATTTTTCAGTATTCGCCCTCCGGCAACTATCGATAAATTGTTGACTACATAATGTTTTGACATCACTAATAAATTTAAAATGCGAGATGGCTGGCGTTAAATCCGCTACCTTGTTTCAGTACAGACGGATGCAAAAGGTATTTACGTAAATGATATGAATAAGATCAACGTCTATAAATTTCTTTATCGTAAAAATATTTTTGCATTCCTATTTTTATTTATTTTTAAGAAACTGGAATTTAAACTGGATTTTCTGCTTATATTAGAGCACGGAGTAGCCGTCAACTTAATATTAAAAAAATATATTGTCCATTAACTTGAGTTAGTTTAGACAGATTCTTATTTATGAACATGGTTTTATGGTCTGAGTTATTTTTTATTGCGTCATTGAACGCTACATTTCATGTGGTTAAAGATAGAAAGAAGCCTAATACCTAAAAAAGCTGTAACAAATATTATTTGGGTCTTAAGTAAATCTGTGCATTTTTGTACGCACCTGTACCAAAGGCATGTATAAAGGTGATACCATCAGACTATTCCGTTGATTATTTCATATCACTTTATTACGAAACACGTTTATATATAGCGGGCAAACCCGGGTGGAGCCGTTATATTGATGCGACCGCTTCATCAGAATAACATTAACTTGAGTATTTTATATCTATAATGTTAGTTAACTGTATGCCGAAAATATCTTCTCTTCGTATTTTTTGCGTTTTAGGCAGTGATCGACAGTTATAATGTTAATTGTACCTGTAATTACCCTTAATAAAAATAAACTCATGAATAATATGAAAGGTCTAATATTTATGAAGTTTTAGGATATCTAGGTCCCAAATTTCGACGGGCCTGTTGGTCTAGTGGTTAGTGACCCTGACTGCTAAGCCGGAGGTCGTGGGTTCGATTCCCACCCAGGACAAATCTTTGTGTGATGAGCACGATCATTTGTTCTGTGTCTGGGTGTTATTTATCTATAATATGTATGTATTTATAAATATATAAGTATGTTTATCAGTTGTCTGGTTACCCTATGGTAACCAGACAAAATCCCAAACTAGGCAGAGGCTGGTACTATTACCAGGCTCTGCCTAGTTTGGGATCAGATGACCGTGTGTGAGATTGTCCCAAGATATTTTATTTTTTATTATTTTATTTATAAATACTGGCAACACTACTACAAAAGCGTTTAATTCCAATACTAAAAGCCAATTAAATCATAAGATATTAATATAATATTTTCCAGTGTAGCATTCGCGTAGGCTCTAAAATTATAAGCAAAAAATATCGTAATTTCGTAAATAAAAACGTTATTAGTTATTTAATGTCTCTGCCGGTACTTTACACCTTAATGATAAAGTTTAACGCCGACTCAAAACTAAGTGCTAACTAAACCGACTGCACGGATGGCCGAGTGGTATAGGTCACCACGCTAATTACCACTGTGCGCGACGTGCTGCGGGTTTGATCCCCGCATGGGACAAGCATTTGTGTGATCCACAGATACTTGTTCCAAGTCTGGGTGTTCTTTGTGCATGAGATTTGAATGTTTGTGAAACCCCCGCGACACAAGGATTAAATTCCTTAGTGCGGGCGTCGCTTTTTAAAAAATAAAAATAAAATTGAAAATTTAAGTGACTTGAGTTCCGGCCATTATAACCAACAAACAACGGTAACCATCTACAAAATCACCTCAAGAAAGACCACTTACTCTTACATGAGCACCGTTTACTAACCCCTCAATAACAAACTAATCCGGCTTTCAAACTATAAGCCTTAGTGCACACAGTTTATCAATCAATGTATCGGCGGGTGCACACTCAATAACAATGGATTACTGCGTCAAAAGAGGATGGGCAAGAACTGTTCAATAACACTTATAGGTTTTAAACTATCGATTGAATGAGTTCTTGTGTACACGGCTTTATAGTTGATTGATTGGTGGGTTGGTGGACTCGATCTCGTAACTTAAGATATTGAATGTTGGGAGGTTTAAAATCTATTGCACTTTTAGGGTTGAGAGAGATTTATGTTAAAATTAAGATACATTTTTGAGGGATTTATTGAAAATGGGTAAAATATTTGACTTGGGTATCGGACTTGTGATCAGGTGGTTGCGGGTTCGAATCCCACCCATTACACTACCGACGTGAACCCACTCGTAACACAAGCAATTTAGCTTAGCCTGAGGGGTTAACAAGAATACCAGTAAGTTAGAACAACGATTCATACGTTTTTAAGTATGGAACTGATATAAAGAACTACTAGCCTGCTTGTTAGCTACTTTGCGAATAATACAATTTATAGAAGAAAAATTGGAAACCAAATCAATAGTAGCGGGTTCAATTGTTCCCGTCAGGTTCGAATTTTCGTCTCTTTTGCCCGCGGCTTCGCTCACCCCGTTTTACTACTTTCGGTGGTTAGTTTTGGAAAATTCTTTCTGTTCGCACGCCTACATCATTATAGCTATATTTGTGTCAAATTTCAAAGCATTACTTTCAGTGGTTTGAGCTGTGCGTTGATAGATCAGTGTGATTTAATTACTAACATTTACATTTGTATAATAGTACCAGCTTTTACATGTCTCACTGCTCAGGCCTCTTCTCATATAGAGAAGGAACGAGCATTGACCACCACGCTGACTCACTAGGAATTGGCGATTGAAGATTCCGTTTTTTGGAATCCAGGTTTCCTCATGATTTTTTCCTTCAACAATTACAATTATCCAGTACATTAACTTTGAAAGAGTCACATTGGTACTTGCCTATAGTGGATTCGAACCTGCATCTTTGTGCAATAAAATTCGTTCAGAGTTATAAACAATCCATTAAGAGTATACTACCTATCTGTTCAAGGCTTCTTTAATTAAAACTACACTCATAGTAAGAAAGCCAACCATAAACAAAACCGGCTTTAGTAATACTTGGTGGTTACTTAGCAAATCAATGCAGTTAGATACTAAAATTCCTTTTAACCCTACCATCGTTGAGCCATAAACGTACATGCTAAACTTAACCTGCCGTAAAAGATGTAATAAAACTATTACCAACTTAAGAATATTTCTACTTCATTACACAACGAGATATCTTAGAGGAGAGACCAAATTATTCTGGTTTGCATAAACTACGAAATTCGACCTTAAAACGTACACGTAAGTGTTAATATCCAAAGATCCCATGTGCGATTGATTGAATCTCCATACAGAAAATTGTCCAGTCAAGTACAAGTAGTAAAAACTTTTTTTAATATACCTGTTTCAATTAATTCATAAATCGTCTGGAAACAGTAAAATGAAGAGCTATTACGATACGAACCATTTTTACTTTAATACATAAGAAACTAATAATAACTGGGAGGTCTAACTAAGTAGACGTGAACATTTCTTAAAAAAATATGTCAAGAAAGAGTAAAGTAAATGTTGGATTCCGTAGATTAACATAAATGTCTAACCAAGTAACACAGAGATGTTATACCTACGTTTGATTTTTGGTCCGAGCGTAAGAGACCAATTATATTTATTATTGAATATTTTGTATGATTTGACATGAAAATCGATTTTTTATTCAATGAAATTGTCTACGGAATCCTAAGACCATCTTTTTCAAACTAACCATAAGCTTACATCTAGTTTACAAATAAGTATGTTCTTAACGCGCGTCCACAAACAAAGCACTTTACCACTTTTTAGTACCGCGAAGTGACAGTTTCCTTAGAAGACTTCTCATCAAGCCAACCATGAAATGCCATAGCAGAACACTGCAAACCATTAATTACAAACAACCATACAAGGGCCCTAGAACTTCTCTACTGCTTTCGGGAAACGACCAGTGTGGCAACGAAGGTTTTTGCTCGGCTCATTCAATTATACACTCAATTTGATGCGTCATAAGATTGAAAGTTAATTAATTTTTGTTCGATGACAACAGCCACACATGGTTGACCGTCGTGGGAAAAGACTATAGTGATGTGCTGACGATGTAAACAGTTAACTCTCAAGCGAATTTTAATTTTAATGTTGGATGTTAAGGTTGAATTTTGGTTGTTGAAGTTCTGTCCCTTTGGACGGTTAATTGGAAAGTGTCTTGCAAAACACAAGTGGCAATTTAGGATCCACAACGGTGCCAAGCCCAGAATTTCTTTTGACGTTTCTTTTATGTTTATGAAGATTTGTTTTAGTGGCTATATTGCTATTTAAATGGAAATTTCGAGATATTAATCTTGAAACTTGAGAGAATTGAAATTATAGTTTTCTTGAGTATGTATATTTGTGATGCATTGAGTGGGTTATAGTGCTGTGATGAATGGACTTGTTGGTTTGAGGTTATCATTTTTATTGGGACGAAAAGAAATTTGTGAGTTTCTTGATAAGGAAATATTTGATACCGCAATAAACTACAAAGCTAATATCAATAATGGGCTATATTGACAGGCATTTCCCAACTACAACATTCTTTTTAAATCGATGAAAATCCTCATGGACTACCTCCACCCTAAGAAAGACGTAGGGGCGTGCCGGTCTCCTAAGGGCTAAAACCATCGGAGTGGTTCTCCATTCCCTTTTGCCAGGGACCACACGGGAATTAACACATTTCGCAAAACTTCCGCGACACTACTAAACATCTGTTTTAACATCTAATGTTTTATTATATCACTAGCTACATCGCGTGGTTTATCGGATAACTTTTTTGTTAGAATAAAATGTAGCCATGTGATCCAGTGTCTCAGCTACCTCTTTACCAAATTTTATCAAAATTGTAGTAGCCGTTTGACCGTGAAAAGGTAACAAACATACCCACTCACAAACTTTTGTATTTATTATATTAGAGTTATAGTGTTAATACATACACACTACTACATAAAATTTATAATATGGTATATGAGGGCCTAGTGGCTAAGTTTAAGCCGTACGGTTTGACCGATAATAAAAGTTAAGCAGTGGTTGCCGCGGTTGGTCCGTGGATGGGTGAACATTTGTAAACATACCGAGACCCCTCCATGTCTCGGAAAGCACGTTAAGCCGTTGGTCCCGACTGTCATACGGTGATATGGGATACTGTATTACCCAATAAAATGGGTTGTGGAGATCAGATAGGCAGTAGCTCCATGTAAAATATAGTATTCAGCTAAATCCGGTAAGACTGGAAGCCGACCCCAACATAGCTTGGGAAAAGGCTAGGCAGATGAATGTAAAATTGTATATTACCACGAATTACTGGATAAGGTAATTTTTTTCTCGGTCACGTATCTCTTTACGCGGTAGACACTTAATATCTTCATAAGTCTGTTCAGAAAACGATGTAAACACAGCTATTACAGTTAATAAGTTCGACTAATACGAGGCACAGGAAACAAAACAAAGCGTGTACCGTCTCCGATCCTAAGAAAACATGCATTTGTAACACGACACAAGTCAGAGATTACGATGTATGGATTTAAATCCTAATAATATCCTCATAATCCTAATAAACCAATTAACCTAAAGATAATTATGACCTTTTAATGAAGTTTTCCATACACATAGACTTAAAAACTATTTTAATTAGTAAATCAAAAAAATATTGGCATGGACAATTCCCTAGGGGTTTTAGGGTACATACGTATGACGTTGTGTTGTACCCTACAAATAGGCAAATCTATCTCTAGGTAAATCAAATGCAAAAAATCATTCGAAAAATCTCTCTTCAATCCACAAATTTTGTGTGTGACGATATTAATTTAAAACTGGAGAACACAAACACTTCACACGCTGAAGCAATTGTTTTTTTTTTCATTAGTGTAACTTCTTGCTCGTGTCGTGGTGTACTTAGTTTCTTAGCGAGAAATAACGGCTCATAATAATAGGACTACTGGATATATATAGCTTACTGCAGATAATTCACTTGCGATCTCCGTGCCACAATTATAGACGGTCATTCATTTTATTTTTCTGTCACACCGACTTCTATGAAAAACGTTAATGCTGTATCTTGATGTTAGGGTTGGTTCAGAAGATAGACAACAAAGGAGTAATAAAGAGAAGAAGAACAATATTTATGAGGAAAGCCTATTTAGTGGTTTTTATGTAAGGGAATGTATGGAAGCGCTCTGGTATACAGAGAAGTTTTCTCGCTTGCCGTGAAATGGACGGAGTGATTGATCTCAAAAACGACGTTTTTCTGAATACTTAAATAATTCATATTATAAAGCATTTTTTTATTCACTTCGATGTGAAATAACTACTTTTCATAAACAAAATAATTGCGGCATTATGAGTTCGGAAACTTTGTGTAACGAAATCGTCGAAATGTTTCAAAACCATTCCAGTTCCAAAAACAAGTAGAAATGTACTTTTTCACATAGTGGTCATATTAGTTGATTATTACCAAATTGAAATTATTTACTACGATATTTTTTTGAATTCATACTACTCCTATCCCTCCCTACCCCAATTTAACGACATTTGAATTAAAATCCAGTTAAATTCCAGTCTCAGTAAACAAAAGCCACAATTCCCAACGCCAATTTACTCCACATATTTCACCCAAAACAAACCACATTACATACCAACAAAAATGCCGGGTACACAACATCGAAAATCCCACGGTATAACCGCTCTAGTTTGCTCTATTCTACACCGAGCCTTACAACATGTTTCCTCGAAGTGTGTCGAGCTCGTTCGTAGAAATAATCAAAGATACGAATGAAGGTATTTTCTACAATTATGTCCTCGGACGAAATTCTAAGGCTGCCTTCACACTAGCGTTTGTCCAGCGTAGGCGTTCGATGAACGCGCAGCGCAGACGCCGCGACAACGCGGCGCGTGCGTCGCGTTGTCGCCGCTTCTCTACTGGAACAATCAGTACGCTGCACTAGCGCCGCGTGTGCGCGACGTATGCGCCGCGTTACTGCGGTGTCATATACAATCGTGCACAGGGGCGCGGGAGGCAAGGAGAGGTCGGATGCGAACAAGATTGTACGAACGCGGCGCATACGTCGCGCACACGCGGCGCTAGCGCAGCGTACTGATTGTTCCAGTAGAGAAGCGGCGACAACGCGACGCACGCGCCGCGTTGTCGCGGCGTCTGCGCTGCGCATACGTTCATCGATGATCGAACGCCTACGCTGGACAAACGCTAGTGTGAAGGCAGCCTAAGGCTTTTAACTCAAGACTTAAATAGATGTAAGATATATATGACAGAGTTTTCGACATAACTGTACGTTTAGACTTGTTATTTTACACTTATGTGTTTCTGTGAACAATTATCTCTGAGTTAGTGCTAATGTTGTTCCTATTCTAGTTAAAGCTTAAAGTAAAAATAATGCAGTTTGAATTTGGACCTAGGGAAAGAATGTTGGGCATGTAACATGAATATTGTTTTCAGGTTTCGCGAATAATAAACATTGAAATAAAATTCCATTTAAAACGGACTCTATAGCGGTTTATTTTGATTTTAGTTCCCGACGTTTCAATACCTTTGCAGGTGTCATGGTCACGGGCATGTAATATGAAATTATATCGAAAATATTTGGTTTTTCTGTTATCATAATGAAGTAGGCAGCTCAACATAGAACGGAATGGACACTGTGGGCCCCCTGCTCCTTCTAGGAGACATAGGACGATAAATCAATTAAGTTAAGTTACCACAATGAAGTATTAATTTTTCGTCACCAATTTTTTGAGCACCGATCGTTTCAGGAACTACGCTGTACCAATTTCGGCACCATTTTTTTTTCAATCAAATAAAATTAAGTTTTGTTTAAATGTCTAACTCATGCTGTACTGTAGCTATCCGTGGAAACCTGTAATTGGCTTTATGTTTTCTATCCTTATTGATTTTTCACATTTTGTGTAGCTGTTGGTTTTCCTTATTATAAATAAATAAATAAATTATATTGGTGCTGATTGTGGAACAAAAACTATTTCTTATTTTTTTATTTTAATTAATTTAAGGTCACAAACGTTATAGGTGTGCCTTAAAAATGCAGATGTCTTTGATCGTATCTCAAAACACTTTTACTACAATGCGTGTCAACTGCATGAAATATAATAGTACCATAGTAATCTCCGATCAACAATTAGTTCACGAAAGCGATAAAAGTACGAACATAGGACAAAACCGTCAACAATTCAGACGGACAGTCCAACAAGCCGCGATCTAAACATACGTCAGATAATTACGTATCTTGATGAACTTAAATATTGTGTTAATGAGTCTGCAGACCTCGTAATGAATTTAAAAGGTATTTTTAGTGTTCCCGGTAAATGTTTCTCTTGCTCATAAATGTATTAACACATTTATTCCGAAGGAATAAGGTTGATTTTTGTAATTCGTTTCTAGTTGATTTAAGTATGTCAGGATGATTTTGTTTAATTTGTTGCATTGCATGTAACTGGTTTTAAAACTGTATAGTTTTTTTAATGCCTGGCAACTGTTTTAATGCCTTTTTAGTTTGTTAGGTCCCCATGATAAAAGCGTGAGTTTAGTTTGGGGACCGCTGCCAAAATTTGAATGTTTTCAAGAATTACGTAGTACATTGCTTATAGTTAACTTGGAGCTTTAAGTCTAAAATTATTAAAATTTAGTTAATATATTTAACTGTTAAATTGAAAACAATATAAAATTTATTCTTAGTCTTTTACTATGTGTATGTTAGATACCCGTAGTTTTTTTTTTATAAATGTGGACAACATCACATACATTGATCCAAATCCAATGTAAGTTGCTATCAGAAACAACGAAGGTAACACAAACACCTAGACCCGAGACAATGTAGAAAAGAGTCTTTTTACATTGACCCGTCCGGAAATCGAACCCGGGAGAGAGCTAGCGTCAACTTGACCCAAGGGCTGGTTTTTACCTTGGTCAGAGGTTAAGTATTGCCAATCAACGTGGCAATGCTGCCAGCGTTGGCATACTTCCAGTCGACAGCGATGTCGATGAGTTTTTATGCTATATTTCAGTTTTTATTTAATTATTACAGTTTAGTTTTAGGTGTGTATATAGTTAAGTTTTAAATATTTAAGAATTATTAACTATTTAATAATATATTTTATATTATTAGTTCGTACGTTAATTAAAACCATTACAAACTGATATGTAATAACACAGTCTGCACTTAAACAGTAACGCCTACCTTTAAACTTTCAATCCTTCATCATTACTGACTATCGAAAGAGGCGATAATCTGATCAAAAACACCATTTACCAATGACCAATAAACACACCATTCCCATTCGCACTTACTCAAAATTATCGACAATTTTATTCCCAATTATAATTGAAGCCAATTGGAAAATATTTATATTTGTAAAGCCAACTGGTTAGTTTTTATTACTTTGTAACCTATGCTTAAATGTACGTCTTTATATTGGCTGTGGTCTTCGAGGTGGGGCCACAAAGATAGCGGGACTCATGTCCTTGGAATGGTCAATGCCGTAAAAAATACAATTTATTAATAGGTTTTTCAATGGAAAATTAAGATGAAGACTGCAGCTTTAGTATATAATTATTATGATGAATATTTTTGAAATATAGGCTTATCAAATTTCTAATAAAACTTTTTTGATCTCATCGTTATATTATTTTGTCAATATTTTTTTCTCCTTATTAAATTCTTGAACTCTGTTTAGTCGTCATTAGCACACCACATTAAATTTATTTCAGATATAAACACTTTACAGAACAGTCTTGCCATTTTTACAAAACATTGAAGTGGGTGACCACCGCAATCCGCTGCGCTTTATTCCTCGTTAGTTTAGGGGCCCAACACGAACCGATCATTTCTCCTCAATTATTAATGGTGGTCCGTTGTTATCCAATTATATGTCATTGATCACAGAAACTGTATTCCTGTTTTAATCATTTTTCGCAATACATTGCCTCGGGGTGTCAACAAACCGTTTATTTTAAAAGGAAAGAAATAAATAACACAATATGTTTTTCTTAACAAACATTGTATTTAAAAGATAATTGCTCTATTAAAATAAATAATAAATATTGCTTTATTCTGAAGAGAAATTGATTCTAATTAATTTTGTAAGCCCTTATATGTCTAGTTTTAATGAAGTAATTATTTTTATCAATATTTTTTACATTGACATTTTGTTGGTTTTCTTGTATTTATATAATGTTCGTTATTAATTGTTCGCTTACATTGCATGACAAAATTACAGTAAGAAAATATTGGAGTCTAAAAACTGTATTACGAATTAACTGTAATGGTACCTACTGGCCGAATACAGAAACGAAAATCAATTTGAAGCCGCCCTTAAGTCTCTTGCTGTCTCTGAATTAAGGTGTTAAGAATCAACAGTTAAACATTTAATATTAAATTTAATAAGCGTTTTAGTATTCCGGAGAAAATGTACTGAATTTATTAATTACGGGGTAATTTTTGTCATATATGAAGACCAGCTCCCAATTCCACAAGGCACTGCAATCAACCCTGCAACAATAACAAAGAGTGTTTTATTTACCTACAAGATACTAATCTAAAATCGTATTATTTTATATTCAATAGGTACATAACAGGCGTTTGGTTCGTGGATGTCAAATAGTATAGGCTCTTTGGTAAATACGGTATTCACCTATATCCGGTAAAACTGGAAGGCTAGGCAGAAGACGTCTGGTAAATTCACTGCTGAATTAAGTCATCCTCCAAAGAGCATCAACAATCCAAGTTAAGTAATGCAAGAGAGAAATGTCTCTCTATCAATGTGAGAAGGTACATATAATAGAGCAAAATCAAAATCTAAGTAAAGTTAGTAATTTAACTTAAGCGACGGTAGCCTAATGGCTACCGTGGTTGTGGGTTCGAATCCCAGTAATCCCACCCATTACAGTAGCGACGTGAACCCACTCGTAACACAAGCATCTTAGCATAGCACGAGGGGTTAACGAGATTACTAGTAAATTAGTAATGTGCGACCCACAGTGCTAGATATCTATAAAAAATGGAGTAGACCTTTTCAGGTACTTTCAAACCGTTAAATGACTCTGAGGTGCCTGGTTCCAGAATGTCATTCCTATGGAGAAGAACCGGCAAGAAACTCCATAGGTTACTCTTTTAAAAATGGTTATAATATGTACACAATGATTTAAATGCATTAGATATAAAATATACGACCACAACGTAGGGTCGCAAAAGCATTTTTTTTTTTATATTATATCAAAAGCGGAAAAAAAGAAAAGCAAGTTAAGAGCCAAAATAGTTTCACGGTTGTGTTCTTCTGCAACAATTTAATAAATTCATCACTTCAAATTCTGCCTACCCCAATATTAAAATCCCGTGAAGATAACAAACTCCATTACACCGCAAACAAATCGATGTTCAGCGTCCTCACAATGGGCCTACAGACACCCGCAGCGTCATTGTACGGGGTTCGATTCCCGGGCCGTGCTAATGAACTACTTGTGAACATAACATGTGTGCGTTTAGTAGTAATGGTTTCAAGTATGGGCCTTTTTATTCGTAACCCCTTGGTAACGTAAAAGAATTTAGTATCCTTATCCAAAAAGATATAATACCTATTGAATTTGTTTTTTGTTTTATTTGACGACCTCCGTGGTCGAGTGGTGCATATCAGTTTTCAAGGTGTCGTTAGCTCTGAGGTCTCGGACTCGATTCCCAGACGGGTCAATGTAGAAAAAAAAAACACTTTTCGGTTTGTGGTACCTTCGGTGTCTCTGATTCCATAACACAAGTGCTTTAGCTACTTACTTTGGATTCAGAGCAATGTATGTGATGTTGTCAACATTTATATAGGTATAAAAAAAAAATTAATTACGGGGTCTATAATGAAGTTCAGGCGAGGTAATCTATAAGGTTCTCCCTTGATTTATGTTCATTTACTTTGTGCTGCTGCTGTCAGAAACGTACTATCACATCGAATTTATATTATCTGGTGAGATTAATAAATCAGATATGGTGATAATATTGACAAAATACATTACACCGGAAGTACCGTAAATAATCTATTCCCACAAAAATACCTTTTGTTACAGCTACATGTATAAATCCAATTCATTTTCCAACTTCTTACTGGGGGTTTTTTTTTAAAGATTACTAGCAATGCGGGCTCATTACTAGTAATCTTGTTAACCCCTCGTGCTAAGCTAAGATGCTTGTGTTACGAGTGGGTTCACGTCGGTAGTATTATGGGTGGGATTCGAACCCTCAGCCACATGTTCGCAAGTCCAACACCCTAGCCATTAGGCTACCTCGGCTTCCATTTATATTCCGGTTATTCTCTTAGTCCAAACAAAACATAACGTGGCAAACGCAGATTATAGTTCAAGAATCCCGGGTCGACCTATTTTTTTTGTGTTAGTGTTAGTAAATACGTCTTAGGCTATCTTACAGATTTTTTACTTAAAAGTATAGTAAGTCGAAAAAGATAAAGCCCCTGTATACCCTACACGTAACAACACGTTAACCGCTAGCACTTAGTAAATAAGACCCCTGATCGGTAAAACTTAAAATAAATTATTGCTATAAAACTTTAAATAATAGAAGAAATAACCAGTAAATTTTAAGTATATTGTCAATTATTTTCGCCTTCCTTGGCCAATAGGCCCATCCCAAGGCTATTAGCAGTAAAATTTTCGAAGTGACAGCGGCCACTTCCCAGAGACGTTATTTCCTTATTCAGTCAACTGTTTTAGCAGTGACAACATATTGCTTTTACTGTTCCATACTAAGCACACAAGTAAAATGCATTATAGAGAGTATTCACTGAGTTGCCTGTTGGTCTAGTGGTTAGTGACCCTGACTGCTGAGCCGGAGGTCGTGGGTTCGATTCCCTGTGTGATGAGATCCCGAATCTTTGTGTGATGAGCACGATCATTTTGTTCTGTGTCTGGGTGTTATTTATCTATAATATGTACTTATGTATTTAGAAATATGTAAGTATGTTTATCAGTTGTCTGGTTGCCAGGCTCTGCCTAGTTAGGGATCAGATGGCCGTGTGTGAGATTGTCCCAATATATTATTAAAAAAAAAAATTGAATCAAATATGGTCAAAAGTTAAAATATATTTGCTTAAAAAACCACTAATTCCCAAAACTTATTTGTGCCACAAACTTATCTGCCGGTGACGGCATCGCTGTTGTTGAATTTAGTGTTTCAACTCAGAATAATCGTGATTGGAAGCTGGAAGTAAGTTAAATAATAATTGATTATAGATTATTTTATTTGTAAGCAAAAAAATTAAGGTGTACATAATAAAGATAAACGACATTGTTTCACATTGTCACAAGATATCTTTTAATATCTTGTCACATGTCTCTTCCATATTAATTCCAAAAATTTATCACTGCAAATTAATTGCTTTTCGTTTTTAAAATACGTCACAGTTTTCAATCTAAAAGCCTTGTTATATTCCTAAGTCCCATCTCAAAAGCCAGCCAGTGTAAAAAAACGTCACCGACCTCTCAAACTTCCAAAAAATTTCATCTCTTAAAAATTCAAGCTGGGTTCTATTCCATTTTTCCGCAGCAATAAAAAAATAAGTGTAGCCCTTAAGACACCCTGTCGCGGTGCAGAACATGAGTGGATGCATGCAGACAACGCCTTTAGAGCTGAAACCGAGGATCTACGAAAACTTACGAGTAAATCGGATATTTATTATAGTTTGTAGTTATAATTTTTAAGATCTTTACAACCCTATTTCAAGCAAATAAATTTATTCTATTCTATTCTAAAGACAGTCCCCGATTGATGACATTCTGTAAGTCACCGTAGTCACCGGATTTACGTATCAACTGATTTAATTACTCAAATTGGACTACAATTCTTTAATGTGTGTTAATTGAAAAATTAACTGTAAAATAAAAAACACTATCAGTTAAAAAATTAAGTCTGATAAGCTTTTTTACGTAAAAACAATTTAAGCAACAACCAATTTTACAAACCAAGGGGTTTGTAAAATGGCTGAACTTTTAAACTCATGTAACTAAAGTAGTTTTTAAATATACTACGTACTGTATATAAAAATGACTTTAGTACATACCTACTTATATTAGTAGAATGGATATAAGGTTTTTTTTGCATAATTATTTTTAGTTTTAATTGCTTTTTTGTATTGTGTTGTTTGAATACAGAAATGTCAATCAGTTTGAAGCCGCCGTTAAGTCTCATGTTGTCTCTGTCACTTTGAGGTGTGAAGTAGCGACACATAGACATTTAAAAACATCTTAAAGTTATGACTCGCCTGTTGGTCCAGTGGTTAGTGACCCTGACTGCTAAGCCAGAGGTCGTGGGTTCGATTCCCACCCTGGACAAATGTTTGTGTGATGAACACGATCATTTGTTCTGTCTTGGTGTTATTTATCTGCTATGTATGTATTTAGAAATATATAAGTATGTTTATCAGTTGTCTGGTTGCCATAGTACAGGCTCTGCCTAGTTTGGGATCAGATGGCCGTGTGTGGGTGGTCCCAAGATATTATTATTATCAATTTACGTTTTATTATTTGGGGTTCTGTGCTGTGTCAAAATTAAATGTTAATAACTATAATATTCTTTCTTTCTTCTTTCATTTTTATTTCTTTGTATCTTGGAATCTAATTTAAAACTTTTTTGAACTACAAGAGTTATTAAAAGGTGGGTGGGGATCGAACTCACGACTCTTGTGTGCGAATTTGACATCTTGGCCGTTGGACGACTACACTTTAATTTATTCTACATGCAATTATGTAAATTATTATACTTTTATACGCACCTGGTTATAGAAACACATTGGATGCTCATTTTTATAGTACATGTATTTCAGTATATTTTATTGACTTTGAATTAACATATTCAATTATACTTCATTTAAAAACACTATAATTATAAAATTCAATTATAATTTGGTATCTAGCATTTACTAGCTACTTATTTGTTAAAATATTAATGTAGTTTCAAATAGCAAATAGTAGATATAAAAATATTAACCGCTTGCCTGTCAACTGTTTTTTCGCCATTATAGTCTATTAGAGATGAGATAAAAAGTAAATAAATATTATTTCTATTAGAGGTGTTTTTTCCATCGTCATATAAATTTATTCGAGAAAGAATTTTGAAATGTTGACAGTTGATTCATACAAGAACTGTCAATCGTCAATTTTATTCATTTTATTCTGGCGATTGAAAACTCGGCCCTTATTTTACTCGCATTCGGTTATATCTTCAATCTGCTCCTTCCCGTATCGATACCTACCATGGCTTTGTTTCACGTAGAAAAGTAAATCGAAGCAAACTTTTATATCTCTAAACATCGATAGAAATTGAAGAAGATCTATCGACCGCGGCCGAGTATAATGGACAATGTCCGATACTAGAAGAGTGTAACAATACAAAAATACGACTTTACGAAGTGCTATTTCTATGGTATTGTCATATCTCGATACTTATCATTACAATTATATCTCGGAATCGCCGAGACCTAAACAATGGGCGATCACGAACATACCTTATCCGATAGAATCGATAACGATCTATATCGAGCGATTATATCGATTCCATTGTTGTTAAATCGATAATTGGATAAACATTCGATTCAATAAATTAGATGGCTTAGCACAGTTACATTTAGAGTCGTGATCTATTGTTAATAAAATATGTTCTGTAGCTGTCTTTTGTGGGTTTATATTAAATACTAATTGTGTCTCACGAGTTCGGTTGCTTAATTGTTCATAAATAAAAGCACGATCGATACGATGTTAGTTGAAAGTAAAAGTGGTTTATTTGAAATCGATGAACTACTTTGGTTTGTTGTGCATAGTTTCTATATCATTAGGTATCAGCAGCTATTTATAATTAACGGTCCTTGTCATATTAAAACATTCCTCTTTACAACACAAGTGCTTTTACGAAACCATTTCATAAAAAAATATTCAACAAAGCAAGCTGAGTGTGAGTCTCCACAATTTAATAAATTTAGGACAAGTCCACAAGTTGAGTGGTCGCTCCACCAGGTACCAACATCACAGCTCTCACTCACCATTTTCTCATTCAACATTCCCATTTTCTTTCTCGCAGCATTAATTTTTCTTTTTAACTTATTTCCATCCCACTCGCCGCTCGCCCAATTTTAGCAGACCTACCAGACGGGCAACACTCGTATAATTTAAAGCAATTTTCTGTAAAAAGCGGGGTCATGGTTTACTGGTTATTTTGGAGGGTAGTCAAAAACAAAAGGTTGGATGTATTGCTTGCTTTCTCGTCGGTCTGGTAACCGAACCCTCTCATTTGCGCCTCTTTAAATATTCACGACGCCCTAAACAGTGCGCTAGTGATTTTTATGTTGGCTCTCCTACATTAAAAATCGTTTAGTCTGCTTGATGATATGGTTCATGAGCAAACAGACTGGTTATATGCGAGCTGTTTTACGAAACTGCACATCAGTGTGTAGGTACTGCCGTTGTGAGCTTTTTATTCTAAAACTGAACTAGTTATACTTCAGTTTTTTTTTTAAATACGTATTTTTTGGTAGCAATCAGTCAGAGAATCTGTTCTAGCATTTAATTTAGACAGGCAAATAGTTTCTTTCCAGATTTACGCGGGGTTTCTTGAATTGCCAAATTTGCCGCTGATTAGAAAGTCCGTCTTCACATACAAAAAAGGGACAAGTATTGACCACTATATAATACAGTCGCAAACATAGATTAAAACAAGACCAAAACCAAAAAATTAAACTTTCGTGGCTCCAAGAAATCTCACAAGTTTTCGAGATAAGCAAATCATGTGAAGGATTTTTATAAAATACAGTAGATGAGTTGAAAAATCGTGAAGTACTTGCGTGTATCACAATAGGTTGGGGTCCAAAGGGGTTCACCCCACCTGACACGAAGGGGATGTTTTGGCATCTCGCGAACAACGAACGGATTTGGATGTGATTAAATTGTGCGTGGACCCTACGTTAATGGAATTTGGAGATATATATAAAATGATTTGCTTATTCTGTGAATGTTCGTGATAATTTTTAAGGTAAAGTGGAAGCTGTGGTGAAATTAACGATATATGTTGATGATATATTTTTGTTTTAGGTCCATGCGACCAAATAACAATATAAATCTTTATCTTTGAGAGACCTTCATCTTTCAAAAATAAAGATTTATATTATTTGTCCAAACATGTGATAGTAATAACATACACAATAAACTTATACACATATTTTACCCAGACAGGTTTTTTAAAACCGAAATATACATTTTTATTGTATTTTTTTTTTACCTTACCTGTATTAAAACCTTTCTTGTATTATACCAACACGTATGCTGGATACTTTTACAACTAAATTAAGCATTTCCACGACATTACAGAAAAAAAACTTCTTGATCTCTTTGAAAGAAACAAATGAAAATTTGAAAGATCCGTTTGTTTAACCCCAACCTGCTTGGAATAAAACAATTGCCACATCCCCATTCTTCCTTCATCGGCAGGGTGGAAGCGGGTAGTAGGTACACGATGTGGGGTGGTTCCACGATGAGTGCGGAGTCAGGCTCGGTCGTGACCCTGCATTGAGGAATGACCAATCTCGCCAACAGCCTACTTGTTTGCGAGACCCAAGTGTTTTTAATATACAACATGTTTGCGAAAAGGTTTCGTCAAGAAAAATATGGCTACTGATATAATATGAACAGAGTAGAAAAGAAAAATGTTGTGAAAAAATACCTACAGAGACATCCAAAAAATACTATGTTAGAATCATCACGTTCGGTGTATTTCCTAGGCTTGCTTACACATACAAAATAGGTGTACACATACACCGGTATGCTATACAATAATTTAAATAAATAATTGGACATTCAACCTCGATTGAACCCATCCAATAAACAAAAAGAACCAAACTGAAAAATTCGTACCTTCAAATTTGAAGTGCACGGAAAATTGGGAGCATGCACTATCTTCTGATCTCGAGGCGGAGTACCGGATCCGTCACCTCAAGTGCCTGGAGTACCGCCTAGTGCCAGCGAGTACCAGAGTACTCCGCAAGAGTACTGGGGCACATCAAAGAACACTTGATGTCTGACACTGATAGACATCGGTGAGAGACTTGAGTGTCGTCACATTTGATAGACTGTGGTATTTAATAAATACATTGTATTTTTGGTATGCGAAAGAAAGAAAGGATGAGCCACATGCATCGCAGAAAATAACAAAATAAATTGCACAAATATGAGAGGTTTGGCAGAAAAAAGGTGAGAAATTTGCCCAGCTCTGGGATTTAATATAGGCTAGGAAAAAATATATTGTCTGAGGTTTACAAGAATGTTAGACATTGAAATAAAATTACTTTTTTGAACGGATTCTATCGCGGCTTATTTTGTTTTTAGTTCCAAACGTTTGAACACCTTGGCAGGTGTCATGGTCACGGTCACGGAGAGAGCATGACAACTGAAATAAAACTACTTACTTTTTAATTTTTATTTAGAAATCTTCGGGGAAATTTGCGTCACGTATGAGTTAATCGGTCATCGCTCAGCATTTGCTGAGATTCGAAAGATACAACATTTTATGTTAGTTGTTAAGATGAAAATATATGGTATAGAATGATTTTCTGTCCGCGTGTTTAAAGATTTAACCCTAGAAGAGGCTGTGATCTAGTCTTAAGAGAATTGATATTTGTTAAAAAAAATTAAGTATAGAATAAAAAGAATCTAGATTTGAAAATAATATAAACTAATAATAATTATTATCTGAAAATCTTGGAGCTTTTTTCCATCAGAATACCGCCACATGAATTTACCATTGACGATAGTAAAATATATTCAAGGTAAGCTTAAATGGTAGTGTCACGAAATTGTACTGGTCCTGAATTAGTACAAAAGGACCACTTCCTATGCATGTTTCATAAGCACAAGGACATCGCTATATTTGAAAAGTAATTATAGTATTTCACAGTCGCTTAAATGTCATCGAACGACTTAAAATTTGTTTATTAAACTGCCTTATTCAACGTTCATGTTGCATTTGATCGTAAATAATTACGATGTAATTGTTACTCTCTGAGAATTAATAACATTGATGTGTTAAAATTATAGTCTCTTGGGTTTTGTTACAGTAAACCTTTTTATTATTATTATATCCAGCGTGTACCGTCCCACTGCTGGGCAAATTGTACGTCCATAAATGTAGTAGCTTTTTAAAAGTTATTCATTATTCAAACACAATATCTGGTCGCTACGGCAACCTAATTTTGCCATGGCTACTTCATTTTTATACCTCGTTATTGCCAAATCACATGTGCAGATACATTAAAGATACCTATTGAAAGTTCTATTTTTTATCACCTGAATTTAATAACGTGTTTATAATTATAATACATGGCCTATATTTTTTTTATATTCTCTCAATTTAACCTCAATAGAATGATAACGGCAAATGAATGTTGTCGATTACTATGTTATTATAATATGCATAGATTAAGGTGGGCTAAAAGCACAAATTGTGTTTTAACCGACTTCCAAATAGGAGGAGGTTCTATGTTCTACCGTTTGCCAAATTAAAAATCAATTCGATATCGACTTCAATTGGGAACAGGCACCGACTACAAACAAATCAGTAGGTAACTTAACGATCGAGTAAATAAGGTAAATTAAGAATTTAGTTAATTTTCGTCTTCTTCTTCCTGCCCTTATCCCATTCATATGGGGTCGGCGCAATGCGTATTTTCCTTCCATTCCTCTCTATTACTCGTCATCGCGGCATCCAGTCCTTTCTTTCTCATATCATCTTTCACACAATCCATCCATCTCTTTTTCGGTCTCCCTCTGCTTATATACCCATCCACAGTCATACTTATAACTTGTTTAGTTATGTGACTTTCATCCCTCCTCATAACATGTCCATACCACGACAAACGCTTACCTCTTATCTTTTCATTCACTGACGCTACTTTCAAGCTTCCTCTAATATACTCATTCCTTATCCTATCTAATCTCGTCACTCCAGTCATCCATCGAAGCATTCTCATTTCCGCTGCATGCAATCGTCTTTCATCAGTCCCTTTCACTGCCCAGCATTCTGAACCATACATCAATACAGGTCTTATAGCCGATTTATACATTTTACCTTTCAGCTTTACGGGCATGTTAGGATCACATATCATCCCAGTCATCTGTCGCCATTTAAGCCAACCTGAGCTGATTCTGTGCTTAATATCTCGGTCAATCTCTCCATCATTTTGTATGACGGAACCGAGATAGCGAAAATCAGAGCAAACTGGCAGTGGTTTTCCATCAATGGAAATTGGAGCAAAAGTGGAGGGACCGCCGAAATCACAGAACATGTGCTCCGTTTTGGTTTTGCTGATTTTCAAGCCAACACCCTCCAGCTTCTGCTGCCACACAACCAGTCTGCTCTGGACCTGCCCTGGATCCTCGCCAACAAGAACGATATCATCAGCAAATAGCATACACCAGGGAGCCTCCTCCTGCAGGTTTGACGTTAAAGCGTCCACTACCAACAGGAAAAGGTAAGGGCTCAGAGCCGAACCCTGGTGCAAACCTACCGTGACATCGAACTTGTCAGTAGAACCAACTACAGATCGCACGTATGTAGCATATCTATCGTACATAGCTTGAATCAGCTTCAGGTATTTCCCAGGCACACCTTTCTCTTTCAATGCCCACCACAAAACCTCACGGGGTACCCGGTCGTAAGCCTTTTCCAAATCGACAAACACCATGTGCAAGTTTTTATGTGCACGTCTGTATTTTTCACACACTTGTCTTAGTGCAAATATGGCGTCTGTCGTTCCGCGACCGGGCATAAATCCGAATTGGTTTTGGGTAATTTCAGTCTCTTCTCTCAGTCGTCTTTCTATTACCTTCTCCCATACTTTCATACTATGTGACATGAGCTTTATTCCCCTATAGTTGCTGCAGTCTAGCACATCACCCTTATTTTTATAGATGGGCACCAGTGAACTGTTACACCATTCGTCAGGGATCGTCTCCTCATGCAGCAACTTATTAAAGAATAAAGTCAGCCATTTACATCCATCCTCACTCAAAAGCTTCCATAACTCTGCTGGTATACAATCCGGACCTACAGCCTTTCCATTCTTCATACTGCTTACTGCCTTTCTTACTTCATCACTACTTATCTCTCTTACTAGACCTGTATTTACTGCCACACTATCTATTACACCACTCCAAGGATTTTCCTCATTCATCAATCTTTCAAAATATATTTTCCATCTGTTTAAAATATCTTCATCTTTCGACAGTACTTGACCGCGATCATCTTTCATACATCTAACTTTCATAACATCTTTCGTTTCCCTTTTTTCGCCTTCGCTATTTTGTAGAGCTCTTTTTGGCCAGCTGGAGTGTCCAACTGCTTGTATAATTCGTGCTGTACAGTGGCTCGAGCAATAGCTACGGCTTTCTTGGCTCTCCTTTTACGATCCCTATATATTTCCTTTTTCTCCTCTTTCAAACTATCATTTCCAGCATCCACTCTCTGCCATTCTTTAAACGCAACTTTTTTTTCTTTTAAGAGTCTTTGAACCTCTTCATTCCACCACCATCTGTCTCTATCAATCTTTCCTTTCCCTTTTGACTCTCCTAGTACATTCTTCGCTATCATTCTAATATTACCTGCTATGTCATTCCAGCATTCATTTACAGATCGTTCTTCCATTTTTGCACATAAATCTATCATTATATCTGCCACTCTGTCTTTCATCTCTTTCGCACAATCACTCTTCCTTAGCATATTCCATCTTATATGGGGGGGTGGCTTTTCTTTGTATCTTGTAACCTGTATTTTAATGCTAACATCTAAAACTAGGAGCCTGTGTTGGGTCGTTAGGTCTTCACCTGGTATAATTTTGCAGTTTTTGACGCAGAATAGGTTTCTTTGCCTAATTAGGAAATAATCTATCTGCGTCTTATGTAAGCCACTCATATAGGAGATAAGGTGTTGGTCTTTTTTTGTAAACCAGGTGTTGGCTATAGCCAGGTCAAAGGCAGAAGCAGCTTGCAACAGCGATTCTCCTTCTGGATTCCGGATGCCATATCCCCATCCCCCATGAACTCGGTCATAACTCACATTCGTTCTTCCTACATGCCCATTAAAATCACCTCCTACATATATCTCCTCGTGTGTTGGCACATTCATTAATATACTATCAAAATCTTCCCAAAACTTCTCTTTCATACTTTCGTCACATCCAGATTGAGGAGCGTACGCACTAACAATATTCAAGACCACATTTTCATACATAACCTTCACTAATACTAATCTATCATTCACTCTCTGAACATCCGTCACACATTCCTTTAACTCAGCATCAAGTACTATTCCCACACCATTTCGCTTTCCATCACTTCCAGAGTAGTAAAACTTATATCCTTCACCAATCTCCCTAGCCCTCGTACCCTTCCACTTTGTTTCTTGTAAGCACGCTACATTTACTCTTCTTCTTTTTAATACATCCGCAAGCTCTCTCCCTCTTCCATTCATCGTGCCTACATTCCAACTCACAAACCTCATTCTTACATTCCGAGCTAGCTTCTTACGTTGCCCCCGCCCGGAATGGTGCAACAACCCTTGTCCACTAATTTTCGTATGTAAGAAAAATTTTGTTTGATGATTTTTAGCAGATCATGTTACTAAAGTATTTTATTATATCCGTACTCTGTCAGTATGTTCCAATATATTTAATTTAGATATATTTACGATTGTTTTCAGCCTTCACCGTCATCTTCCTCACTAAGTACATACCTACCTTATAACCTCAAGTTTGTGGATATCGCAACCTCATATTAATCCAATAAGAAGCAAGTAACTTATCCCACACGATCCGTAAATCTCTCGTCATAAGCTAGCTTCAACATTCATTAATACCTTTGAACTTTCGCTATCATTATTATAATATACAGCATGTATTATTAATGTGGAAAAATACAAGGTATATTTCAAAGTACGTCTAAGTCTGCACATAAATATGTCGTAGTTACTGTCTACGAACTACACTAGAACCGTGTAATTATTTCAAATGAAATATTATCTACGTACAAGTCTTGAAGAATTATTGTAAATAGCCATGTATCTATGGAGTCCGCAGGCGGTCGACATTATGTTAATATCAGCAACACAATTTATCGATACACAATAATAAAATCATATTTTTCTACAACGTTGATATATTAGAATACAGTTATGTCTGACGAAATCAATTTGCAAACTTAGACTGTTCGCTTCTCAACGAGCTTCAATTTATTCTAAACCTTATTTTTGGGCATTAAAGATTTGATTTACGATTTCGTTCCGTTATGGAGTGTCAACACTTTGGGTCGTTACTATTGGTTCTCACGGACTACTCGGTGTGTGTGATTTATCGAGAATGGAGGAGCTAAGCGTAGGAGTCTCAACAACTCGTTATCGCGTTCAGAATGACTCGACGCCATTAAAATATTATGTTTTCGTGTCGGATATATGCGTGAAATGAATTATTATAGAGCCATATATCAAAATTTGGAGGAAATTATAAATATTAAAATGTGAACTTAATCCCCAGTTCTTTAGACTGTTTGCATATTTGTAAACATAAGCTTTTCCAATTTATACAAGACTTATTGGATGGCTCTTAGCGTTCAATAGGTTTGACACCCACGCTTATAAATGCGCAAATTGACTTTGACTTGAAATAAATTAAATATTGACCGTATATTTTCATAAGTATTTAATTCTATATGTTTTGTATAACATATTTATCATGATATTTGCCGAATTTTAATAGTAAGCGATCATGTAAGGCTTCGGATTTATTATGATGGAAAGACGTTATTTATTTTAAATAAAATTTATTCTAGATACATTAATATTATGTGTTGAGTATAATTTACATATTTAATAACTCTTGTGTTAAAATATTCCATCTTAAACATACATCGACGATTGTAAGAGGTATACAAACTTCTCGAAGTCTTCGAGTCAAGTAATTACCATTCGATTATAACTAATATTATTACCTACTAAATTCTACACCGGGATAAAGCAAAATTCTGTACAATAATTTAAGCTTATATTTTAGACAAACAGAAAAAACCGGTCCTTAAAATACAAGCTTTATACAAGCATAGTAGTAGTATGAGATAGACACAGCAGGCAAAAAAAAACTAAAAACTAAAACTAAACTCCTTAATTGTTTTTATGATATTCTGTTGAGTTTTCGGGCGTGTGGAATGTTGATACCTTAGCATACCTACCATATTATGCACTGGGTTGTAACCCTACCTACCTACTATTTTATTGTCAATTTGAGCAATACAGGATCAATTTAAAAGGAGTGCGTATATTCAACTAGCTAATCAGGTACATAAAACTGGACAACTTTCCTCAAGGAACATAGGATGAAATCTTAAAATGGAAAATTAACTTTTCACACAAAGTGACAGATCTCGTGACATATGATTTTCAATATTAAGATTTCGAACGATGTTTCTTGGGAAAAGTTGCACCTGATTACCTCGTTGAATATGCGCACTCCTTTTAAAATAATCCTGTATATTCGACTTGTTTATCTCGAGACATCTAGGTATGCAGGATGTAGAATACCTCTGCTATCGCTTTCGGTTTTAGTAAAATGATGGACGATGTTAGGGACAATACAAATATATTTTCTTTTGTGTAATGGTCTGCACCATTAGTGTTAATGTCACTACAAATAGATAACCTTATTGGATACAGTCGCACCCACATAATACGTGATAATCGCATCAAAATACCTACTACAGCTGTAAAGGTGCGTTTGAATCAACTCAGTGAGTAATTTTATTATTTGGTACCTATTAGATCTGAAATTGTTTTTTTTTTGTAAAATCCTTTGATGTTTTGTTAAATATTTTGGTAAATGTTATCGTTTAGTAAAAATGACGTGTTAGCTAGCAGTTCAATGACCGGATTCGTGAGCACATAGTTGCAGGTTCGAACACAGGCAAGTACCAATGTGACTTTTTGAAAGTTATATGTACCTTCTTAATCATTCTAAGACATCATTGCGGTGAAGGAAAACATCGTGAGGAAACCTAGATTTCAAATAATTGGAATTTGAAATGGCCAACCCGCAATGAGCAAGCGTAGTGATCAATGCTCATTCCTTCTCTATATGGGAAGAGGCCTGTGCCCAGCAGTGGGACGTTTATAGGTTTATACTTATCTTAGATTACGTGTGCAGTTTCTGTAAGCATCTTCTTAGTTGTAAATTTTTTGCTTAGTAGTTGCCAACTATATTCCGATCACAGCTTCCTATGAAAGCAAATATTATTGCCATTGTCGTTACACTAAGATTTAGTTATTGGACTAAGATTTAATTGTAAAAACATTTTTGTTTTTCATCTAGTTCTTTTAATTGCTGCAGGTATTATGACCCTCCTAAATTTATGGATGAGATAGAAGAAGAGAAAGAGAAATTTCTTTGTACTAAGCCATGGCAAATAAATCGTAAACTCATTAATATTGTTGTTTCCCGTCACCGGACAGGAAGACACGTGGAATGGCCGTGTTAAATATTTTTTAGAACTCTCTGATTTACGAGTTTAAAAATAAAACTTATTTATGTGCTTCACAAACTATACCTTCTTTACCACTACTTTTAAATTAATTTTCAGGTTATTTTTGTATTTAATTATCTTTTCTCAAGTGATTGTCCTTTATTATGTTTATCCTACTTAATATTATAAATGTGAAAGTGTGGATGTTTGTTACTCAATCACGCATTAATGGTTGAACCTATTTGGATGCAATTTGGCATGCATGTAGCCTTTGACATGGAAAAGAACATAGGCTACCTTTTATCCCGATTCCTTTAGTAGTTCCCGAGGGAAACAGCGCAAGCTATAACACGACTGAAAATGTTATTCTATTTTTCATGTCTTTCACATTTTTCATTTTTTTTTACCCAATTCTGAAATCCACGCAAACGAAGTCGCGGGCAGAACCTAGTGAGTTCATAATGTTATAACCTTTTACTTGATATTGGCTCTGGGTGCTTGAATGAGAAATATATTATTAGTTTTGTGTCTTTTGTTCGTAGTTTATAAGATAAGTTGCTTTTAGTATTTTACCTACATTTAAAAGTGGTTGGTTTATACAATCCTTTGTATTTTAGAATAATTTCTTTTTGATTTTTGTCTGAAATTGTAAGGTTATTAAATTCTTATCATTCTGACAACTAGTATCTATAGTATACAATATTACCCAGTAAACTGATTTATCGAGGTCAGACAGTCAGTCAAAATATTCAGCTAAAGCTAGCGAGATTGGAAGCTGACTTCAACATAGCTTGAAAAAGAGCTAGACAGAAAAAGTAAATCTCATTTTGTTTTATACAATTGGTTTTCTTACCCCCGATTGCTGAAACTCTAATTAACTTTAAGATGTTCTTAAATATCTATCTGTTGCTACTTCACACTTTAAAGTGACAGAGAGAGCATGAGACTTAACGGCGCCTTCAAACTGATTGACGTTTCAGTATTCGGTCATTAGATGTAACATTTTTATGTATTATCATCTTTGTATGTATACAATGATGTTTTCTACTCAAAAAGCAAGAAGTACAAAACAACTCACATAACAACCTTTTACTGTAGTTTTTGGTTTAGAATAACATTATTTTTAGAGAGTTGCCATGCAAGTCGTTTGAATGGGGCACAGCACAGCACATTTTGAGCGTGGGCCGGAATAGTGTCAAGCGGTGCGCAAGCGCAGCCATTAAGAAACACGATGTTACCGTCGTTACTATCTTTGTTGGACAGTTATTTTATAACGTCACGACCGTTTCCAAGTGGTTGGTACACCTACAGTTTAACAATGACCCAACGTTATGCACTTGAGCCTACGCTAAAGGATGTTTATTGACGTTTAAGAATCACGAATTTATCTACATCTTGAAATGGCAAGAATTGAATAACCTTAACTTCTGTTATATACAAAACAAAATACAACTTAGCTGTGTTTAAAAGACTTAATTATCTACCATATTATTTTGCATTAATTATATATTTTTATTAAAAAAAATATATCCTATATATATATTTGAACTTGCAACACATGTTTACACATTGCAGCACCGTAACCGTCAAGTTCTAATTTACAAATTTAAAAATATTCAATCATAGAACAGTTCACGAACAACCCTATCATTCAAACAGAAATAACGGCAATAGAGAGGCGACAAGCAAATTGAAAATAAACATTTTACTGAACATTTTGTATAATAAAATAAGGTTTACATAATTTCCTGTCCGTCGCGCCTTTCCCAAGGAATTAAATTTGCGTCTAAAGAAAAATATAAGAACGTCTACAGAAAATTGCAACATTGATTTAACTTTTTTTTTAAGCTTACCTTTGCCTTAAGGAGTTGTGTAATACTTTTTTATTTCCTTAGTCCAGGAAGACGCCCGTAGGCTATAGGTAATCAAATCTATCTGTATTTGATTTGCAAAGGGTATATACAGGATGGTACTGAATTGTAGCTAAATTGACTAGTGCCTGAAACAGTATTTCAAATATGGCCGCTTTTCTGTTGCAATCTGTAGAATAGTAGTGTTTTGTTTAGACTCATGTGATATATTTTGTCTGAACATCTTATCATCTTAACATCTTATCAGACTCCTAGGAAGTGCTAGTTGAAGCGGCGGCGGTAGCCAAATGGCTAGGGCGTCGGACTTGCGATCACGTGGATGCCGGTTCAAACCCTACCCATACTAAAGATGTGAATCCACTCGTAACACAAGCATTGAGCTTAGCACGAGGGGTTCACAAGAATATTAATAATGTGCGACCAACACTAGGGGCCGTTTTTTGTAAATAGTAGCTAGATGCCTTAATTATCACATTAATATTTTTAACGTTACTTTTATTCACAAATTTTAAAGATAAATAGGTATGTACGTTATATCCATGATCCATAGTATCCACACATGCGCACGTCTTAAATTTTCCCATCACTTATTGTCAAATACGTTTCATAGGTAAATGACGTCACCACGCCCTTCTATGCACGTTGTGACAAAGGAAAATTGGTAAAAATCCACGAATCAACGAAAGGGTGGATCCACATGTCAATGTTACATGTGGGCGGGGCTACACACCCTTCGCTATACTTTTCTTAAGGAACTTCTTTAAAGAAAATATCCTTTCTCACCAATACCTACTTAGGAACATTTTAGACTATTTAGTATTATAACATTTAGGGTCCATAATGATTCTAGCTCATAAATGTACTTGACATATATTATGGAATGCTAATAAAGAATTGAGTATTGAGTATTGATAGCTGTTTCCCGCTGCTCCGCCTGAGGTCTAATTTTTTTTTATATTTGTGTTGTAAGCTATCCTATCTTTCAAGTTGGATCAAACTGAACACGGTGTGCAAGTTTGATTAAAATCGGTTCTGTAGTTTCGGAGTTCATCCCGGACAAACATCGTGACACTGGAATTATATATAATAGATGTAATCCTTATTAAAAGCGTCCTGGTCTTATGTCAACTTCCAGTGATTGCCAAAGGACCACATACTGCGTAAGCTGTAATTCCTAAAGGAATTTTACAAACAAGTAAATGATACGCAAACAGCTTCGTTATTAACATATCTTCAAAAAACAAATTACGAAAACAGTAATACAAAAACTATGTGTAATTGTTTTATTCAAATTATAATTGTAAAATTATTGCCTTCGGTGCGTATGTAGTCAACATCTTATTTCCAAAGAAGAAGGTACCGCCGCGGGACGCATCTACTTATAAAACACATTTATTACACCGCCTTTAAACTTTTTACAAGTTTTAAATACCAATTTATTATGCGCACATATATTTAGGCTGCATACCTTGTCCTTATTAAGACGCGTCAACAAGGACCACCACATACCCATGTAAAACATATTTTCTTACACGTCTCTCCATGATAAGCATTTTAACTGGCATTAATAGCAAGTGAATATTTTTTTAAACAAAACTTAATAGCAATGTGTGGTCGCACATTGCTAGTATTCTTATTAACCCTTCGTGCTAAACTAAATGCTCGTCGGAAGTGCAATGGGTGGGCTTCGAACCGTCAACCAGAGGATCGCAAGTCCGACGCTCTAGCCATTGGACTTCACTTATATTATTATTATCTATACAACTAAATAATAAACTTAACGAAATAATAATAAAATAATTAACTTCTATCTCATTACATGTCATCTAGCTATTTTTAAATATTTTTTGCCGTACAAAAGGACCAACGGACGAAAATCCAATTTTGTTTCTTTGCATACAGAACACCGGTATCATGAATGTCGATGGCTAACAAGGCTATAAAAATTTAATGTGTAGAAACCGCCTATAAAAAGCCTGACCTAGGTCAATTGAATCTTAATAGGTACTGGAAACATTAGGTCAACCATCTGTGAAACATTTGAGTATAAAATTTCATTGAAACCGTTTAAATGCAAATAGAAGTTTCTCTTTCACAGCTCTCGTATCAATAACATAAGCAAAAGGCACACTTATTGCCCGGCAAGAGTTAAAAAAAAATTAAAAGTAATAAATTATTTCGAACCTATTGCAATAGTGATTAGCCGATGAGAGTTACTAGTATTCTTATTAACCCCTCGTGCTAAACTAAATTGCTTGTTACCACTAGGCTCCCGTCGGTATTGCAATGGGTGGGATACGAAATAAAAAAAAAAAAAAAAAAGTACATGTAAGTATTTGAAAATGTCACATTGGTAGATATTTGCCTATATTGGGTCTGAACCTGAAACCTTGTGCACATAAATCCGTTCATTTAACCACTAGGCCACCACGGCACATAACTTTATGCGAAATAATTTTCTTAATAACAACATCTCCAACTCATGGACATATTTATGTCCACCTCATCCATAATTAAGTCCTAAACTATATTTCTCATTAACTTGTTTCAATGTTAAATGTTAATGTTTGACACTAATTGAGTCATCGGCTGTTGTCCCTATCCTTAAACTGTCGAGGAGCGTTTCAACTTGACGACTTATGATCGATAAATATCATTCTTCGTAAAATTATGAGAATAGGGTCCTTGTTTGGAACATGTTATTTCTGTACATGAACTGTCGTATATTAGGAAAATAGTTAAGATATCATCTGGATGTTTTTAAATATGTTATATTAATTTTTCATTGACAGGTTAATGGCAGACGCCCCCTTTGGCAAGGTACATTCCTACAAGCGTGACATTTCTCTTCGATAAGTCACGTGACAGAGACTTGTCACTTACATACATTTGAGCGATTCGATCAGCGATAACGATTGTAGAAATGTTCCTTTTCTAAGGGAGCTGTTGTTCACAAGACAAGTACCTAAGTGAGTTAAGAGAATAATATACATTTTTACTTTACCTAATTTTGAACGAAAGGTTTCTACAAGGCTGATCATATGATAAGCAAATTTAAAAGTAGGTATAACGAATAGCAGTACGATAAAATTACTTCAATTAATTAAGAAGTCCGTACATTTGAATCGATTTATAAGTAGAAATGACATTTGTCAATGAGACCTACTACTTATTCTCTAAACATCGATCGTCGATTCGACCTTAAAAAAAATGGTATTTGTTTTGAATTGATTGATATCGTATTGACCTGTTTGACGCAGAATGTTCATTTTATAGCTAAGTTCATTTAAAGCTTAACATAATAATAGTTCAAACGAGAAACGAAAACAAACCAACTTTTTATAATTTTGAACTTCTGTATTCTATTCACGAGATTACAAAGGTCAGATGTCGTTTGATCCATTCAGGCGCATTTTGTACCACAAAGGTCGATTTCAATGGTTGACGTGAAAGGGCAACCACAAACATATTTATAAAGGACTAAGTAGCGAAAGGGTTGTAAGAAACCAATGGAATTAAAACCACGTTTTATATCGTAATAGCGCTAAATGCTTTTTTTTATATTTTGATTTTGAAGTCAATTTCGTATTGTTTTACAAACAATGAAAGATAAAACTTCCATATTGTTAAACAAGTCGCACTCTTTGTTTTTGTGTAATTCGTAATTATTAACAAAAATTATAAATATCATTATATCTTCTTCATAAATTTGCGATATGTTTTTTCGTATTTTTGCAATTAAGTACATCGGTTTGTTGCAGTTCCAATATAAGTCCCATAATAACACCGAAGATAACAAGCCCTATTACAATTACGTTGCACGAAGTATTTTAAATAACTTTTTTAAAGGTTTTGACCTACTAACAAAACATGAACCTTGCTTAAAAAATCTCAAAAATGTATCTCATGATTCATTGAGCGCATCTCCAAAATAAAAATGTAATATCTTCCGGCCATGGGCAAGTAACCAAACAATTAAGACCATAAATTTATTCGGCCATACTTATTAACGATACTAAATAGTAATTTGATGTTTAATGATCATCAATAAACTCAAAAACATTGCATTTTATCGTCATGTTGCATTCAGGACATCAATTAAACGTTTTAAATATATTTTTGGGCCGCCATTTTTAATTTTGGACATGTGATCTGCGATATCGCTATTCAAAAAGTATTTTTATGGTTTTTATCGCTGTATCAATGTATGACTGTCGGGGCGTACTTATAACAAGTTATGATTGGACAGTACCTACACAGCATTTTTTTTTGTTAATCACTTGTCCGTTTCTTTTAAAGAAATGTTGCAACACAGAGTGAATTTACATAAGTGATAGTGCACTTGCAATTTGGCTTACAGAAAACACGTTAGAACATAATGAAAATCTGGTACGGGGTATTGAAAGCGCCAGAACAGCTAATGATAATAAAAAACCTCTTACTGTAAAAAAAAAACATTAGAACGAAACCACGATTGCATAATGTTCATAATTCTCAAATGCACCAAGATGCCTACCCCCCTTACCTTCATTACTGTAACAGAACCCACGGGTATATAAACCAACGTTACCCAATACAGATGGCCAACAAAAGTCAACAACATCTTATCTCTGTCACAACACACGGACCGGTCAATATTCTCCTCAAAAAACTACAATGGCCGCTTTATCTAAGAGTCACAATTCCCATCCTACAAGCTTACGCAATCTAAACAAACGTGACCGTAGAAATACGATACTTACAAGAATTTACGACAAATCGTAAAAATCTTTGGCCATATCGACAGCCAATCTCACGGAATTGTCTATACCAAAAACGAATCGAGCTACAAAAAATCTGACAAACTTAATCGAACCTTATCACATACAAAAGAGAATTCAGTTTCCATTGTACGTTTTGGTGTATAACATTTTTTGTTGTTGTAGGTGTATTTTAACGAGAATGTGTGAAAGGGGGCAGGCAGGAGGGGGCAACATATGTAGGCGGGTTACGTTGAGAAAAATCGTGATATACACATCTTTGCTACTATTGGCGAAGACGAAGTTATGCACACATGCCTATAAAAGGGAGGAAAGTACCGAAAAGAATTCCGTCGTAAGGGAAAGTGAACTTAAATGTAAAATGAATTTAGTTCTTACAGTCAAAGGGAAAAGTTTATGTTACGACAGATTTTTAAGAAACAGTTTAGAAAACATATTCGGAATAACTTAATCCAATATTTGAGTTCGTAGTCATGACAATGTTCCCGAAATATGTTTTTGAGCAAGAGACAAAAATACCTTGAAAAGAAGTTCAATAAATGCTTATAAATTTAGGTCATGTTAGCAATGCTTAGCTTGCATAAAAGTAATAATAAGGATACGTCATTGAATTTTAATTAATTCTTAAGCTAAGGTTACAAAGAAGACAGGAGCGTCTAATTAGATGGGACAGAAATAATTATAAAAAAGAAGAACTTTAAAAAAGAAAAGGCATTTTAAGGCAGTTATTTATATAATTTTTTTTATGACTGAACTTCAATCACTTCACTTACGTTACGTAATATTATTATTATAAAAGCCGATACTAATCCCTTGAGCTACACTTAAAAAACATTTAATCTAACAATATTTTCGTGACTCAACAAAATATTCACCATTCGAATAAAATATAACAAAAAGAACTTTTTATCATCTCCCGAGTGATATTAAAAACCTCTTAGCGAATATCGAAGTGATTCCATTTTCAATACATCTCATATTTTTCATGCAGCCCAGATGACATATCACGGTGGATCATAATTTAGTACCGCTGCTGGGGAAAATGTTACTTTATTATATTTACCTAGGGTTGTTTTTTGAACAGGGGTGGTAACAATCCCTCCTTTGGGATTCCATACGATTTCACCCAGTAATGATTTGGCTCGTAATGAGGGAGACGCGCGTAATATTCTGAGAGTAGAGTCCTGGATTATAATAAACATGGATAAGTAAATTTTGTTTACTTAGCTGTGAAAGAAATCGAGAGCAAGAATTTATATTAATATAACTGTTGCTGAACCGAACCCAAAGGTTTTAAGGCTAAAGGTATGCGTAAACTAAATAACACACTTCTTTATTATTTTACTCATACATATACACCAGGTATCGAGGAAAAACAAACTCGAAAAATCGGTATAACACAAACTAACAATAAATTATTGTTAGTTTGTTATACCGAAATGCTTGTTCTTTTTTTCCTCGATACCTGGTGTATATGTATGAGTAAAATAATAAAGAAGTGTGTTATTTAGTTTACGCATACCTTTAGCCTTAAAACCTTTGGGTTCGGTTCAGCAACAGTTATATTTTTTTTAACAAAATCATGATTTATTACAAGTACTTTCTCTTGTTTATATAATCTTAACTTCTAATCCAAATTATTAAAATCCACGGAGGAAAACATTCGTCCTTCCGGAGTTTATTATTGCTGTTATTGCTTCCATACGTCAACAGAGTTTTATACCCTGTTATATATTTATTTATTAAACAAACATCTTCGATGAAAATGGAAAAAATAATAACAATCTGGAAAGTTCGATTGATATGGTACTTTGTAATACAATTGCACACTTATTACATGGTTCATAAGGCACTCTTCACCTTCGAATACTGAAACGCAAATTATCTTTAAAATGTTCTTAAATGTTTATCTGTCGCTACTCTTCCCCTTAAAGTTACAGAGACAGCATTAGACTTTAAAATAAAATATAGGAGATAGAAGATTTGTAATACTTGTAGAATAGATCTACCTATTCGATTGCCACCTGTCTAAAAGGTGTGTAATCAATTTAAAAAAAAAATACTTTAGAAGCAAAACGAATATAGTCTTATTACAATAAGAGTTTTTACCAAAAACTTCGTTAAAGTAAGGTTTTGGTTTAACCGAATTAATGAGACCTATAATGTTTATTATGTTTGTAGGAACACATAAAAAAGGCAGCACGTTATACAATATTAATAAAAGAAGGTAAGGTCAAAGAACCAGTTAAATTAATTATCATCGTAAACGCTACCGAAAACCACAACAATTACACGTGGAGTGCAACTATGTTTCAAATTTAATACGCAATAAATTATATAAATGTGTTTAAAGTTGACTCGTTATACTAGTCATAAATATTCATAAACATATGCAAACTTATTTACTGCCATGTGTCATCTTAAGCCGGCTACCTTATACCTCACAAGAAATACTTTGCAAAAACAAAATACAGGTATATCTATTGCTCTGAGCGATTCTGAGTAGGCCGTGTACTCAGTTCAAAAGTTTCGCAACCAGTGGTGACTCTCATCTCATTAAAGTTGACAACGGGCGCATTGCTTAAAAAGCTTGAAGCATTGTCACAAAGGCGGTTACATTTTTCATAAAATACTTGTCAAAATGCCTCCCACACGACGTCTCGGGCCCCGGGCCATGACGTAACGAGAGCTCGTGTATGGAGACTCTTAACACGAAAGCCACTCGACTCATCCATATCCCACTCTAACCCCACAGGTTAGAGGAAGATAGAAACACCACTACTCTCCGTCATATTTTTCCCTTTACCACCCTCGCTTTCTGAAGCGTTCTTTTACATAAAAGAGGTTCTTGAGAAAATAATAACGGGACTGCTCAAAGGGCACCCAACTTTTGCTATTTGGGTGCTTTGATTTTCGACTTGGCAAAGAATTTTAGCGACCACAAAGGGAATTTCGATGCGATATTAACCAAGGATTAAAATTCCAAGTTAATGCAGTAGGTAATACTCGTTTCAATCATTTTGTTTGCTTTTGTTACACTAAGTTCCACCTCAGATATCAATCAGGTAATACTTGACATAATTATATCCATTATAAAATACATTATTTTCAAATTATTTTTTTACGAAATGAATTTAGGAATATTTTTTCTAAATAGGAGTTTTATCTGAATGATCTCAATAATCCATAAAACCTGTATCTTTGGATTACTGAACTAAATACTATTTCGGGTCAAACCAGGTTTCTAAGCGAATCAAAAATTGTTATACAATTACTAACATAAAATTAAAACATAGCAACAACTAGTGAAGGGAAATTGGTCACAATTGGCGGTCCGTTAACAAATTACTATGGTACATGCAAACCTATTTTGTAAGTATTTAATAGCGATAATAATAGCCCTCTCGATTCCGTTAACAATGGCGATACAATACTTTATTTAAATAGGGCTGAGTTTAACAATGACATCGATTTTCGGATTTATTAAGTTATAAATTGTATAATCGGAAGTAAACAAATTGATTTAACTATTTGTGGTACAGATTTTATGATATCTGAAGAATGGAGACGTTTTTTAACGTTTCAGGTTTTTAGATGTGACGTAATTGTGTCGTTAGCATATTATTATGACGTATCATAAGTTATTCCTGTTTTCAAATTTGGTAGATAAGGATAAGTTGCTTACAGTACTTGTATAGACGGTTACTTCCAAGACTATGTTTCACACACATTTAAAACTTAACTACAGTTTCCAGAGATCGTTGACCGTAATTCTTGCTGAAGCGTTATTATCAGCAGCATTCTCTCCGACAATATTAAAACTTTCATATGCAGTAACTCCGACATATCTCATAACTTGAGAACGACAAAAACATTTCAACGCGAATTTTTCTTTAGAAGAGAGATTTTATGACGACAAATGACAAAAATACTCAACGTTTCATTGTGGAACTTGGAAACGGCGCTGCGAGCATTTTTGTGCGCCCTCCGAGCCTTCTATACATGTGTACAGAAGGGCGAAGTTATTTGCCTTGCTTCTCTTCCGTCCATTTGCCCCCTCCCCTCCCACCGCGCTTCCGGTAGCCCCCGCCTCCCACCCCATGCGTCCGCACGACACACGACAAACAAATACCTACTCTAACACCTTCGCGAAAGGATTTCATTCTCGGGGCGACGCACTCACTATTTTTCTTTTACATCCAAGAGCAACGTGACATCGGCCGCGCGAAAAAGAAAATAACCTTTGAGTTTGGAGAGACATTTCTGATTTTGGTGTGCTCGGTGCGTGGTCGTTGCGACTTTTCGGTTATGAACGCAGAGGACGGGGTGAGGGGCGCGGGGAGATTGCGACCGTACGAAAAACATATTTTTCAGATAACGACAATGAGAAAGGAAAATATTCAGATGAAAATTCCCCGATACGGCGCGCCGGGTGCGGCCGCGTGGAAGATATTAAGGGGCGGGCGTGTGCTACTTAACGATATTTTTCGACATGCTTTACTTTTATTGCTAACTCACGGCTCCGATATCGGATACGGTTTGTCGTATATCAAAAAAAGAACTCGATTCTTACATAAAAAATATATTACTTATTTAGCGTAGCGAACTGAAATCAGCGAAGATAGCGGTCGACTTCCACATCAACGGATCCTTTGAATCAGTCGAGCTTTTTCGTGGAAACAAAAGAAAAGTTCTTTGACGAATTACGGGAGCAATAATATTCTGAAAATTATTATCCGAGCGGTGTCCCAGTGGGATACTAAGTAACACGATATTAACATCCCCGGGGGTGAAAGGGACGCCGTTATGTATTAAACGGTTAATTAGAGAGGGACGGAGGTAGAGGGGGCGATCTTGTCTAAAGGACGTTGGCCTCCGGGGCACGCGACCGTTGATTCGAACTCCTTTTTAATTCTTTTTTATTAATTATAGTGCGATCCAGTGGTCTTGAGCGTTTAACTTGTAATTAATTCTAACAAACTATTTATGTTATTTTAAAAGCGCATGGATTAACTTAAAAAGTACCTATGCACTTTGTTTGGTAATGCCATTGGAAGTATGTATGTATCAATCAAAGCCATTTTTTTTTTATAAGTTCTCTTTTCGAGAATAAAGTACGGCTTGTCACACTTTATTAACTATATTACAAAAAAATGAAAGGTACTGTAACTGTATTGAAGACTTAAAATGTGGTTCGTTTTTAATTTAAAATTCAGGTAGACAAATAAACGTAGGTTAAAAGGAAATGAAAAATGGATCCTCAAAAATTTTCAAGTGTAAATGCAAATTGTAATGAGCGAGTATCAAGAAGCAGCTTCTTACATCCGCGGTACAAATCTTAAACGGCCCGACTTCCTCCTCATTAAAGAGCTTTTTCTCAACTAAGCGACGCTGGTTTTATTCCCCACTTAATGGTCGTTCGGTTCCTTCAATGTAAACTTGGCAATGAACGGTGGGGGAGGCTCGGCCAAATTGGGTCAGTCTTTGACTTAATTTTTGACACCAAGGTCGCTCATAATCAATAGGGCGATGCTCCAAATTTACGCCTGCTTGTAATTAGATTTTTGGGGCTATCGATTTTGGGGTAGGTCGGGGAGAATCGATTCAACGTTGTGATTTGTTACGCAATTAGGGAGGGAAATTAAGTGGGATTCCCTTTCAATGAAGGAGAATTTATTTATTCTTCAGATTGGTTTTATCAGAAAGCTGGGTGATAATTGTTAATGGGCACTAAAAGTGGAATGAAATGGGGTCTTATTAATTAGCATATTAGGTCAAACATCTATTTTTCTCTACTTACATATGCTATGCGATTTTTGATCCCAGCTTTATTAGATATGGCGAGCGTTGTCTGTGAAACAGGATGTTTCATCCGCTATGAGCTGAACTTCTCATATACAGACGTGATTACATTATATTTACATATTATATACAAATATGGTCTTGTATTGTGCGTTGGTATCGTAAAATATTAATGTGCCAACTTTCTTGGGACTGTATGGAGTGGCCGTTAAAGTTTTATAGCTCAAGGTGAATTGTTTTAAACAAATAGCAATCTCATATTTTAAATGCAAACATGACTTGAAAATTTTCTAAGACATGAGAAAGGAAATAATGTTTTTAGCACCAAACCACATAATATGTTAAAACATACCGTATTTCCTAAAAATAAACGTAGTAAATAAATAAAAATAAATTAAGCATTGATACTGGGAATAAGATAGAACATTTTTTATGCTAACCAATAAAGAAGTAGTCGAATAAATAAAAGAAAAATAAAACAAAAAATTGTGATAATAAAATTACAATTTATTTTATTCTATGACCAAAACCAGTATTAGCTTAGATTTTACTAGATCCGTTCATAAAAAATCAATCTCAAATCTATGGGGACTGAATAATAATGAGAAATCGTCGGAAATGCCGCCTGAGTACCAAGAACAAAGGATAAGGTGGAATTTTAATAAGTCAATCTACTTTTGTATTGATTTCGGATTGAGGACAGAAAAATAGACGTGAAAAGGAATTTTAGAAAAAGATGCTCTGTATTTTTTCGTAGACAGAATTCTGATTGAAGCGTCAGTAAATATAGACGTGGGAAACTAAATATAGGCGCAATACTGTGCTTGTTTTTTTTAACAATTAGATACTTGTGGCTTTTTATAAAATGACTGGTCTGTTGGTCTAGTGGTTAGTGTCTGGGTATTTTATCTATAATATGTATGTATTATGAAATATCTAAATATGTTTATCAGTTGTTTAGTTACCATAATACATACTCTGCCTAGTTTGGGAGCAAATGGCCGTGTGTGAGATGTCCCAAGATATATTATAATAATTAACGTTGATTGTAACTGAATAAATCCATTAATTACAAACTGAATCCTGAACTACACGTTTCTCGTAATTTGGAGCAAATAATTAAGAATTTGGGTTCACTAAAGTTAATTCATAATTTTATCGGCAAACATGCAGATTCAAAAAATAAATGTAATGTACCTACTTAGGCGTAAGATAACATAGTGAGCTTACATACATATGGTCGCAAATAAAGTTTTGAACCAAGATGTCAAGAACATAGTCTATGATAATTTTATTAGCTAGTCTACCGCCTTTCATTCACAGCCGTTCTCATTACACGGCCATAACTTGATATTTACATCATTATACGAAGCCACCCGAACAAAGTAAGTACTCAAGACCACATCTCTATGACATCCATCTATCTAAATATAAAGAACAAACGCAATATAATTCACAAGTGCTGCCTACACCGATCCTAAAGCACAATAGTACTTAACATCTGTCTTAGATCCACTCGTCACCGATGCGTGTACGGTCGGCAAAAAAGCGGGTGTATGATGAAAGGTACAAAGCCTACTTACAATATTTGTTTGGCCGCGGAATGCGGTAGCCAAGAGTGCAAATATAAGTATGTACTGTCAATACACTCACGGATGGTGCGGTTGGTGTAGCGTCAGCAAAAATGTCCTGTGGACATTTCTCCTTATTTCTTATTGATTTTGAATGGACAAGTATTTTGTAGTCGTGTATATAAACTAAAATTAATTGTGAACTATTACAATGCCTTCTAATTTGATTCTTTCTTGGATTCGTACCTACTTGCCTGCTTCATTTTCATATGTTTGTTAAAGTTGTTATTATAACCACATAATTCTTCCTGGACTCTAGCACATGACAACAAGACATGACACACCTCATCATCATTCATCATCACAATAGCACACACACTTTTACACGTACGTAAATTACGTAAATCTACCACTACAACACCTGCTGACCGTACCTGTCACCTTAAATTTCTCCACCGGCAACGAACAAATAGACAAGCATACGCAAATTATTATGTCTAATACGGACTGAATGGGCCGAGTCGAGCATTAATGTGAGCTCACAAATGACTCATGACGTAGCTCTCGTGTTTACATAGAACCGATATCTTAGTCTTAAATCAAGCAAAAACATCGTCCAAATTTACCTGACGATTTCTGGTGTTTGGATAACCTAGTAATTGTATTGAATTGTAAGTGTTTGAAAAGGTAACGTTGAGTGTCAAGCAGCTTATAGTGAAGGAGCACGAAGTGATCGTTATTCACAGTAACATTTTTGTAGTCGGGATGAAACTCTAATGACTTCGACCCACGCTGAGAGCACAGCGTGGGGGTATGTTGGACTTGCATCGACCAAAAACAACGTGGTCCAGTCCTTGCCTTTGCTCAAGCCGCGGGATCATAGCACAGTACTACATAACATGAGAGCTCTTCAGACTGAACAAAGAAAATCTCTAAAACCATTATTTTTTCATTTTAAACGTCACGGGAATTAACGCGGACTCATGCATTTACCTTTTAAGGCTTGACGTTTCGGCCGAGTTACACTGGCCGTAGTCGCAAGACATCGTTTTATTTTACAGACCCAGAAAAAAAAGCTTTTTACACAGAGGAGAATGACCAGAATACCTGGCTACTACGACTCTAGCGGCTTAATTGAATGAAAAAAACTAAATAAAAAAAGGTTTATTGCTGAAACATTTTACAGTAAATCTTACAAGACCTACCCATCCTTTTAAGAAAAAGCAATACCTGCATTATTTGAAAACAGTTATATTTTTTCGAATTACTGTTGATTATTTTTACGACGGTAATTAAACTTCAACTCCATAATTTGTTGACAAACCACTTTATACCATTAACGTATCTATTACTTGTATACTAAGCAAACATGGATCTGAAAGTTAAATTTATGTTTTAAGACAAATAACGATCACATTATTGAATATTGTATTTGAATAATAGGAAATGTTAATGACCGATATTATTCCCGGGAAAGAGATTAAAAAATGAAGATTAATATCCATACCACGAAATCTATGTATTATGGAACAAAAATATTTCTCAATTAAGAGCTAGATCTAGCACTTCTCAATAATCCACTAAAGTCCCTCGCATCAGGTGTATCTGACGATTTCCACATTCACAAGTCAGTAGTTGACTGAAAGAAGAAGAAAGAAAAATGTTTATATCTCTCATTGGTGGAGAATTAATAAACTTACAAACACTCGATGCAACAGTAGTGACGCAAGCGAAATTTCAACTGTCGTTTTTAACATCTCCGTCATCTTATTCGCTCTAATCACCGCTAATGAGACACAATTGATTTTCTATTGTAATGCGGCGACCGGTCGCCGATCGGGGACGAATAGGTTATTTTCAATGAGACGATAAACATGCTTCCAGTAGCAACATTAATAAATCCATTATTAAATATTTTTTTACTTCTGACCAATTTAGCGACTTTTACAACCCTTCTCCCTAAAATTAAAAGAAAAAAAAAAACTATTGTTTAAAAATACACACATCAAAAGTGTCTAGGGATCAACATATATTTTTGCAATAACTTTTCTCCTGATTGATATTAATTAAAATTTTCTTTAAGGATTCATCGAATAAAGTGTTTTCGTTTGTCACAGTAACGATAAACCAAGTCACCTTTGCATTAATAAAGAAATTTGCCATTTTCCTAATAAAGGGATTTTTGACATTTGAACCACTAACACAAAAGTTCGAAAAAAAGACTGAAATAACAGTTTTCTTTAAAATTTTATTGGGTAACTTAAACAATTAATAATCCGTGTTTCTACCGCGAACACTAACAACACAAGAACATCGGTTTGGCATACTCAAAATGAGTTCATCCAAATCACGCTGTGGAATGGCCGCCCATGTTCGTTGCAACAACAAAAAAAGGTCTTCTTGCGACTGGATACCCTCCATATTCGGCAGAGCTCTTCTCTGTAGCATATCCCATGCATGCTCAATCGGGTTCAAGTCTGGCGACTGAGCAGGCCAGGGCAGGACATTGATGTTAGCTGCGGCGAGAGTCTGTCTTACAACTCTTGCGGTGTGCGGTCGTGCATTATCATGCATTAACTGAAATAAGGGACCGATTTGCACTTGTAGAGGAACGATGACGTCTGATACAATCGTCTCAGCATAAATTTGAGCGTTGAGGTTGCTTCTGATCCAAATCAACTCAGTTCTTCCGCCGATCCAAATACCCGCCCATACCATGATGGTTCCACCACTATAAGGATGGACTTCCTGGCAGGATTTTAATCGCTGTTGGCGTCCAGGGGTTCTCCAGTGTCGTATACGTCTTGTATCCGGTCTCATACCAAAACGAGACTCATCAGAAAAGCACACGAAACGCCATTGTTCTTCTGCCCAATTTCTGTGTTCAAGAGCCCATTGATATCGAATCCTACGATTGTGCATTGCTATAGGTGGTACCCGTAGCGGTCTTCGGGAATGAAGGTTCACTTCATGCAAGCGGTTTCTGACTGTTTGGTCGCTAATTAAGTTCCCTGAAGAGTGATGAAGCCTCACGGCTAACATCATGGCGGTTATTGTTGGAGCTCTTCGAGTTAAGATTTGAATGTATCGGTCTTGTCTCCGTGTGGTGCAGCGATACCGTCCTCCATGGCGCTCAGCTACGGTACCAGTGCTTCGGTAACGTGTCCAAAGTCGACTGATAACACTCTGACTTGTATTCAGAGCTAAAGCCACAGTACGTTGCCGGGAACCAGCTTCTATCATTCCCACGGCTCTGAGCATTTCTTCCCTGCTTAAATGACGTCGCCGCTCCATAATAACGTTGGTTTTAATCAGTAGTAGGGAAACAGTAGCACTAATAATGTCTTCAATGCGTTGTATGTTTTTATAGGGAAAATATTGACAGCTGATTTTCATCTTTTACTCGAATTTGATTCACAGTTCCTGATTCGAATTATGAAATGCACCAAAAAGGATCCATATAAATTTATAAAATCATAAATTTATTACAAAGCCACATCTCAATCTCAAGAAATCCGCATAAAAATGCTTGATCCCTAGACACTTTTGATGTGTGTAATTTTAGTACCATGAACTCATCTGACCCGTGGATGGGTATATAAGCAGAGGGAGACCGAAAAAGAGAAGGATGGATTGTGTGGAAGATGATATGAGAAAGAAAGGAGTGGATGCCGCGATGACGAGTAATAGAGAGGCATGGAAGGAAAATACGCATTGCGCCGACCCCATATGAATGGGATAAGGGCAGGAAGAAGAAGAACTCATCTGACCCGTTGACGGCGTCGCTGTAGTTGATTTTAGTGATTCAACTCAATAGAATTTTCGTGGTTTTACGGCGAAAAATGATGACTGTACTACAATCTAGACAGTTCTCATTTCCTAGGTGACAATGTATTAAACCTTCCTATCGCATCGCAACTCATTGAAACAGCTGCCAAACGGATTTTAACTCGAATAAACAAATAGTACCACTGTTTTACAATGCAGAAATCCACGCAAATTATAAGAAGCTTATACAAAGACGTGAACAAAGAAATACCGTACACCCGAACACATTTACATTGTGAATTGTTGTAACTGTGTCTCAGTGTGAGGTCGGCTTACTAGCAAATGAGTAACTGTTGTGCTAATAGGGTAAAAGCTATTTAAGAACTAACTGTCGAGAGAAATTTCGTTCTTTACGACCTAGCTTGACTGAGTTAAGTGCTTTGTTGAGTGATACAGACTGCTTGACTCCAGACGTTTTCTGGTGATTAATTTTCATTAATGTGATGAATGATGTCAAAGGTTAAAATTGAACTATTTTAAATGCTAACTGGGTTTCATATTGTTTTCTGAAGTTTTCGCGAATGTTAGTTTATTTTGTTTAAAAGTAATTTTATTTAAATAATAACTGGTCTTATTTGGCAAAGAGAACATCTGATTTTGATAATAATTATGGTAAATATATTTCATGAAATTATCGAACAAAAATTCTATAGACACGTGTTTAGTTATGAATTGTACAGAGCAAATAATCATAATTACGGACTTAGACATAAATTAACTTAATTGCATTTTGCTACGAAGCTGTATTAGATATATATACTAAAGGTTTCTATTATTTTAACTATTCTCTCTATTACTTTTCCCAAGCTATGTAGGGGTTGGCTTCCAGTCTTACTGGATTTGCTTTACCTACCAATTACTGGATAATAGATTTACAATTATTGTACACCAACGTATAAGTTGAATACTGTTAAGTTACAAGTATCAATAATATAAAAGCCCACGTCACTCACTGACTCACTGACTCACTGACTCACTGACTCACTGACTCACTGATTCTGGAACGCTCGCACACTATGATAATTTTTAAAGAAAGAACACATAACAAAGAGTTTATCATAAAAAAGTTTCAAAAACAATATTTTCGCGAAACGTCAATGACTGAAGAAAAGTATTAAGTTTTGTTATGATTCAATCAATGTATAATACTTTACGCGCGAGCGAAGCCGCGGGCAACAGCTAGTTCTTTAAGAGTTAATTGGTTGAACATACTTAGGAACTGTCGTTTAAGTAACCGACGATCTAATGAGCCGGCTCGAAGTACGAACAATACGGTGCTAACTGTGTTAAGACGTAGACTTGCGAAGGGTTTTTAACGACACTGCATTTATTTACTCAATATTTCCGACTGTTACTTTTACTTTTTTTACTTTAAAAGAAGACCCCTGAGATCGACATTTCTTCTCAGGATAGCCAGTTAGGAAATATCGTCTTCAGCGATTTGAAATAATAGGTAATATTCTTTGTAATAATATGTTAAAGTGATGATATTATCCTACTTACAGAAATAAATTACTTATCTTAATTTCAATAAGTACATAGTACTAGAACTGTTAATTTTATAAGAAGTTTGGTTGTGTCGTAAGAATGATATTAAAATGTATGACGTGCATACATTTATGTTAATTAAGGCCTGCTTCTTGTGTATGTGCACTATTTGAATAAGCCAATTAAAATTCTGTTTCTCCTTAAGCGAGTATATAACGAATCCGATGAAAATTCCCTTACTTTAATGAACGAGGTGAGCTTAATAGGCATTAGTCCCTTTGTACAAGAGGCGACCTAAGTCACCGATACTGACGATTTGATACACCAAGCAGCAACCCCCACATATACTCATAGAGGTTTGTACAGCACGGAACGATGGATATAAAAGTGGTCGACTTGCATCGCCTCGTGTACAAGGGGCGTTAATAGAACGATTGCGATTTGAATGTAGGTTATGCATAGACAAGAAATGTGAGGTGTGTGACTTGACTTACATGCATAAATGCTCACGCTTTTGAACTTAACGTTGACATGCATGGCTTTTTGTGAAACTAAGTCATACTATGCGCCGTTTAAAAGAAAAAAAATGCGGCGTTTGTTTAGAAATATGCTTAAGAATTTATATACGTTATAGAGAGTCATATGCAGAAAAAACACATCACACATCTAGCGTAGTCCGATATAGCAAATAAAAAATACAACACAATTAAGATGGGTATTTGTAACTTTATTTCCTTTTTAAAAGAGGTTAAAATAATATCTTTTTGAAACAGCTTTTTCTCATCAACTTTGATCTTGACAACATATTTGAACCCAAACGTTACCTATTACGCAAATTCTTGACATCTAAAAGTGGAGAAAATTAGCCCTTCAAAAGGTTGAAATATTTTAGAATTTATGAAACAACGCAAAAAGATTTCTGTGTCGTGTTAAAAGGATCAACAGCTATAAAATTCCAATGAACAAAGTAACAAATAATCATGGCGTTTAACAGGCAAAGTTCCTAATTTCTTGAAAACTCTCGTATATTAAATGCCAAATATTTTTGCTTGTAGCTCACATATTAAGTTTCACAGCTAATATCTGCAGACGGTGAGGCTTGGGCCATGAAAAAAGCGATTATGGAAAAAGTTGATGATGAAATTTTTTATTAAAGACGTGTTCTCTTTTGTTTATTAAATTGTTGTTACTAAGGCAATAAGAGTAATGAGGGTGACTTTCTTTAACAATATTAAACGAAAAAAAGATGACTTGGAATTGCACCTAATAGTTTGGTGGAAATCTGAGATGACCGACGAAGCTGCGGCCAAAGGATCAATTATTTTTTCTTCTTTAAGGTGTCGTCAATCTTTACATATGGTATAACATAAATAACAATAGTCATGTTTCCTAATAGGTGCTGGCGAGATGACATCAATCACGTTTTGCCGGATTGGTGGGAAGCGGCTCAAGACCGAGGGGCTTGGAGCAGGTTGGGGGAGACCCTTGCCCAGCAGTTGGACACCTAAAAGGTTAAATAAAAGAAGTAATGTTTGCCGTATAAAATAGCGTTTAGGATTGATTATACACAATCAACAAAATAACTCCCAAAATAACTTAATATTTTACATAATACCACAGACAAAAACCAACTACGTCTATGAGAATACTGACAATAATTGGCCTTATTACAAAAAGAGGTTACTAAAACCCCATTTTAAACCTTAAGTAATTACTGTAACTTTGGTTTAAACCTAGGTTTCAGTAACACAGCTTTTAGTACCAATTAATCATCATCTCACTAACGCATCTTCATCAAAGAACCAATGATGCAACAAAATTGACAACGTATTGCACCATGATTTATATGACATTGTTCTGGCAACGATCTGAGAACGTCTTGTATAAATACTAGAACATTAATTAAGATTAATGACCTGATATTTTGAGATATACAGGTACAGGGGCGACAATCTGGTAGAAAAAAATTAGGGTATAGAATCACTTAAAAAGTTAAGTATATAAGTTTCTTGAATTATATAAAGGTAATATGGCTTAAATAAACATAACGATACTAGCGCAAAGAACATCTTTTATGATAATTATAAAGAGAAAAGCAAAATTGCTTTTGTAGATAAACTTAAAAAATGTATATACTATATTTTTTTCGGACATTTTACGTATGTCAGCTAACATTAAAAAATTATCAACTAACATAAACAGTCTCAAGGTTAACTTCTTTGTTTAATTTTTTAACCAAAAAAGTAAACCTTTGAAATCGCTAAATCAATAAAATCGCTGTAGTTATAGCTGCAACGCAAAGTTCACGCGTCGAAATCAATTTGCGTAGCGGGCGCGTCCGCCGTCAAAGAAAGAATTTCTCATAAGTCGGATAGAGAGGGGGGAAGGGGGGGGGTTAGTGGGCCTACCAAACAAAATGGCATTAAGTTAGAAAGTCGGCCTTATGTAATGTATGAACTGTGTGATATTAGATTTGGTGGAATATAAGTTGGATAAAACGTTATTTTAATATTGTATTTGTTACAAAAAAAATGATAATTGTTGATAGGGTTTATAATAGGTTTTTATTTTAGGTACGAGTATCGAAGGTATTATAATATACCTTTAAAAACGCAATTTTCATTGTACTCAAGTAATTAGTAATAATTAGCATTGATTAAATTATATTAACTTATAGTTTATGTTAAAAAAGATTACCCACCGCTTTTTATCCTGATATATTATATATAGTTGTTCTCTCTCTAACTCATTGCGCACTTCAATACATATACATTCCGAAGTATTTTCTACAAACATTAATCGATACACTCAAAAGACCTAAACGTACGATTAAACACTCAACATTCCTCAATATCTATTATACCTTTCGTAGTATATGTAAAAATATTTCACTCAATCCTCTGAAGCTAATAAAATGTTAGCTACATATCGCAAAAATCTTCACATCTCAAAGAAAGAATTCGCAATAAAGTCCGCATAGCCCCGCCTTCCCCCACACACGTACACACTATTGGCGAATACAGTTATCGGAAAAATGGGGAAAATGGGGTAAAATGGACCGGCGCGCGAAAGAGTTGGGAGGAGCGAGGGTTAAGATATGTGACGATACGTGTAACGCGACGAGGAAATGTTTTACATATTAGAAGGCTTTTATTTTAGACGTTGTCTTCGGAGGTATTTTTAAATTGCCTTCTAGAATGTTCTTTATGTTCAATATTGCAGTTTCAATAGTATCTAATATACGTACTTTAACATTCTTATTTATTTTATCAGATAGATTCAGATCCATTCTTACAGATTAAATTATGACTACAAAATATAGCAATCTACAAAATTAGAAAGGATTTTTTATTTATATATTTGTAACCATATAATTTGATTTGACTCCAACCAACAATATGGACATGCAAACTTCTCAGCACAACAACCCTACATTAAACACCTACACAAAACACTAAAAATTAAAACAAAATGTTAATTACACAAAAAAAATTAAAAACCGTTTTAACTGTATGTACAATAAGCGCAAGAGAAGTAGCGCTAACCAACGAAGGTTTTTTCAATTTCTTCCAAGCGATAAAACTACACTCAGATTAAACACCCACATCCAAATGCAAAGTGCACTGTTTAAAAGTCAAATGCATGCAAAACAAGGCATTACACAGATTCTGTAGTCCAAAGAAAAAAGAAGGAAAAAATTAGAAGTTCCGTGACTTGATATGAATGAAGGTTCCTTCAGACTATCGCAATATTGCTAAAGTTTTCCATGGCGGGAAGTTTTTATTAATGGCAGCCAAGTCAGCTCTGTTCTATACCACTCCTTAACTCTCCCGGCGCACGAAGTTGTAAATTTTACACTTTATAGAGGCATCCTTTAAACAAAATACTACTTATTACTTTACCTTTTCATAAAAGGAGTTTCGTATTAAATACTTTTTTAGTTTTGAAAGTACATTCGTTACATTTGTATATTTAAGAGAATGTGGTGTTAGCACGAAATGCCTACCTACCGCACGGTCATTAGTAACAAAGAAAGTACAATTACTGGTATTTTTCAATAATTAAATGAAACCTATTAAGTGGAGCTAATATAGATAATACAACTACCGTTCATGCTCGCTCATACCATTCTCTGAGTTATGCTGATTGCTAAAAGCACTCTACCTTGATAAATATTTTGGTGCAGGAATTGTTAATGTACTAATTTGCGAATAAACAAAAGATAAAAGAGACAAAGGAGCGCCGATATATGGCACGAATACCAGAAAAAGACCTCCAATTACCTCTAGTAAATGCCACGATATTAACAATACAGCTCATGTTATAACCTTATCGGTCCAATAAGTAAAACAAATGAAATATCAAAATAGGTACCTGAACAAGCGGCATGCTTATTTTTTTTTAAGTCAAAGATTTCTTCTCTAAGATTTTCACAGCGAGATCATAAAAAATGTGTTTTATTGAAATAAAAACGTGGTATATTTTGATTTAGGTTCATGTGTCATGGTCACCAGTAGACTGTGTGTCCATGGACAATATACCCATGACCATGACACCTGCAAAGGCGTTGAAATGTCGGGAACTTAGTTTTATTTCAGCTTAGTGTCTAGCATTCGCGTAAACCTCAGCAAACAAAATGTATTTTGTCAAACCTCACGTTTAGTGCTATCATTGGTTGTTAGGTTTTCAGTCACTCAATCACATTAGTTGACAATAGTTTTGATAACAGATAAAACTAAGCTGAAAGTGGTATGGGGCGTCGGACTTGCGACCATATGGTTGCCGGTTCGAGACCCACTTATGTACTATCGACGTGAACCCACTCGTGACACGAGCATTTAGCTTAGCACGTGGGGTTAACAAGAATACTAGCAACGTGCTTCACATAACTAGTAAGTTTTTTTTATAAACTAGATTATATTTGTCACTGGATTAGTGTAAGATTATAAATATGTCATTCACCTATTTACACCCACCTCTACCTATCTTGTCTGGCTATATACTTCAACCCACCAAAAGTTTTCACATCATTTCGTTGACTACATCAAAGTATTAGTGCATCGTAATCAGATCTTAAAACATGCAACGCTTGGATTCTTGTGTTACTATCACAAATCTTTCCATGAATGTGACTTAAGCAGCTTATCAACCTACGTTCCTATCTAAATAATGGTATTTGAAATACGACGCTGTATTTTAGTTGCACTTGTATTGTGAACTTTATAGTTGAATATGTGAACGACGTGTCGATGTGGCCTAGCGGTTTAATGACCGGATTCGCATGCACATGGTTGCAGGTTCGAACCCTGGCAAGTACCAATGTGACTTTTTCAAAGTGAAATATAATTTCTTAATTATTAACGATGAATTAGATGCCTTCCTGGGGAATTGGCAAGAGGCGGCTAGGGACCGGGATCGCTGGAGGGAATGGAGGGAGGCTTTTGCCCAGCAGTGGGACAGTACAAGCTATCTATAATAATAATAATTATTATTATTAACAAACGGTGAAGGAAAACATCGTGAGGAAACCTGGATTCCAAAAATTGGAATCTGAAATCGCCAACCCGCAATAAGCAAGCGTTCGTAGTCAATGTTCATTCCTTCCCTATATGGGAAGAGGCCTGTGCCCAGCAGTGGGACGTTTATAGGCTTTATATGTGAACGACTGTGTAATTATGTTTTTTCTAAAACAGTTGATATTTTCATCAGATTATATTATTTGCTTTTCTTATCCCATTCGATCGATAAATGCTTTTAGATATTCAGAAAAAGAGTATTTTAATCATTGATATTTTACTATCTTATACTCTATTTCTCCTTTGAATTTATTTAACAACGTATACATGTATGAGAAATGTTGTAATAGTGTTTAATAAACATATCGAAAAGGTCCTTGCTTATGTAATTTGTGCCCGAAAGCTAGTTCCAATCCACTTAAACGAATCTAAATAAACAACATTGAAAGAAAAAGCATTTCTATTCACAGACCAAATTTGCTACAGTACAGTCGCTTACACAAATGTTAAGTTACAACGTAACTGCTGAATAATAATTTGCTAAATTTTCAACAATAGAATTAAGCCCCATTCTATGGTTGCACCGCAGTGATTGCACAAGACACATGAACATTATTTTCAAAAGGTTACTAAAACTAATAAACAAACGATCAGTCAGTCATCTTAAATCTATAAGTTTTCAATTTCCCCTATAAATGTATACTTTACTAAACACTTTGCCAAATCAATCATCTCAAATTTACACGTTTAATATTTTTCGTCATAAATGATTACTTTTACTAAACACTTTGTTAGTGACTGTACATTTTTCCATCGCACTCATCTGTCTCGCTCAAATAGATTCGATATTTAGAGAGGATTGCGTCGGGTGGTTAAATTTAACCCCTCCTCCCCTTTCGCCTTAAGACTACCCTGTCCTACGTAAAAACAATACATATCTATAATACGTGTCTGTACCGATGTTCTTTTTTTTGTTATTCCTTTGTTAACACGATGTTCACTTCAGACGAATCTTTGGTAACCATATTTATTAGCCTCTGATGAAAATACCATAATGATGTTGGACTCGCTGTTCTATTCATTTTACAGTAGTTGTATGAAATTGAGAATGTTAGTCTAGTTTTGTTTATTTATATTATTATAAGTATCTACTTCCTACAGCTAGTGCGTACAAATGTATATACTTAAACCTTTGATTATCAATTATATAACTTTAAATATAGGTTAAAGTTTTATTCAGAATGTTATTTACAATGTAGTTATTTTTCGATAAAGTCTAATGATTATGATCAATTTGGTACGTCCGACTTAGCACTGATTTTTAAGAACATTGGTAAAATAAAAAATCAATTACAGATTGATCTCAAAAGTACTGAATTCAGTGTCCTTAAAATTGACTTTCTAAACAACACTAAAATCTCATGTTATTCCGAATCCGTGCCTGTCGGTTATCCGCTTGCCTCTTTTATTTAATACTCAATCTATGTACTTTATGACTATGTACATGCATTTCATTTACTCTACATCTTGCTTCTCTTACTGGCGCATCTTTTTTCTCTTTTCCGTGGATTTCCAAGCGCCAAATCCTACTTATAGCGTCTCTTGGTTGAGCTGAAATGGATTTTTTTCTGATGTATGTCACTTGATTAGTTTTGATACTTTAATATTTTTTATTAAAAACAAAATAAACCGAACTGAAATAATTGCATATTATTAATAAATATTTTAGAAGTACTTCTAATAATATTATATTTAACAGCAACTAGGTACTTACTTAATTTCTAAGTTCTTGATTTCAATTTTGATATTAAAAGGACTCAGATTTACAAAAGTAGATGATATAACATTAGTAGTACACATACTGTCGTGTGCTATTTAAATATTCATCAATTCATCAATAAGGAACCACCAATATTCCTTTGTTTACGACCCAAATACCAGTCCAAGTTATCCAATCGACACACGAGTCGAAACAAAAGTCAAACGTATTTTCAATTGGAATAAAACAATGGCCGTTCCTAGTAAAATGAAAACGAATAGTGTTTTGTAACACGAGCCCAAAAACTTTCGGCACGTGTAGGCGCAATGCCAGAATATTGTTTATACGGCAACAGAATCATTAGGAGTAACTGAAACAATCGCCATTTTTGTTTGTATTTACAAGTAGCTTTGGGAATGTGTTTGCTGATTTACGGTACAAACGCTATTTCGATACACCGGTTGTAAACGTGTAATTACTTTATTATTAACACTGTTGTAAGTGCAGCGATTTAATAGTGATGGATTGATTACTAAAGATGCGTTGTTTGTGCTATTTTCAGATGTTTACTGTACATTTACTAGTATGAAACACAATTACTTCATCGATGTTATTGATAGTGTGACATTAGAGTGTAATTAAACTATTTTAGTTTCTGTAAACAAGGTTTAAGTTTTTTAAATAATCATCTAAACAGGGAAATGGGGAGGGAACCCTTTCTGACAGGTCCGGTCCGGTCCGGGGACAGAGAGAAAACAATGACAGAAAAAACGATATATAAAACATAATAGATTTAATTTACATAATTGGTTATTTTTACGCGGAATTAATAAAAAATCAAATTATATACCTCAATGTTATTGTAAGATGTTGCAAGTATCAAAACTTTTTCATCGTGGTTCTATTAGCAGCGTCGCGCGACGCACTCAGAGTGATATTTCTTTATAGTCCGGGAGTCGCGACACAGCCACTCTTGGGAAATACACGACTCCCGTATAATGTGAAACGCAGATGAATTTTGTATACGTTTTACGGTTAAATAAGCTTCCGGCCGTTTAACCGTGTTTACGCACTTTTGTGAACAAATTTTGAGATATGTACTTTAAGAAAAAATAGTTTTTACTCTGCCGTTGTTTATTATGTCAATCGAACTTACACGTTCGATTTGGTTGTAGATATTGTTTAAATTTTTTGCCTTATTTTGAAACAAAAATGTTACTTTAACTCATAGTTTATTTTAAAATATAACAACTTGACCAGTTCCATGACCGTCTAGCAGGCTGTAGATACGCAGTCTAAAATTTCAATTTTATAGAGTTCCATAGTTAGAACACAAACCCCCGAATACTGAAAGGCTAATTAAGTTTAAGATGTTCTTAAATGTCTATCTGTCGCTTCTTCACACCTGAAAGTGACAGAGACAGCATAAGACGTAACGGTGACTTCAAACTGATTGACTTTGCAATATTCGGCCATAAGAATTATAATAAACTAGCTTTTGCTCGCGACTTCGTCCGCGTGTACCACCGTTTATTAAATTACCACCCTTTTCTCCCCTTTGGGGGGGGGGGGGGAATTTCCAAAAATCCTCTCTTAGTGGTAGCCTACTCCTCCCAACAAACACACATGCCAAATTTTAGTTCTTTACGATCAGTAGTTTCGGCTGTGCGTTGTCTGTCAGTCAGTCAGTCAGTAACGCAAGAGTTTTATATATATAGATTAAGTTGGTCACAAAAACAATGTGAGTAGTCTGTTTTAAAGTTCAATTAGTCAGACTTTGGACTCTTTTCTAAGTAGAGTCGTGAGTTATTTAACATGATTAAATTTGTTGATCACAATAAATTCGTAGAAATAGGCGCGAAAAGACTATTGTCCCGTCTGAATTCTAAAAGTTACTGCTTGAAAATTATTTGGGTTCCTTTTGATAAAATAAATTCAAAGGTAATTTATTTAAAAAAGCTGTAACTTTCAACACTAATATGTAGGTATTATAAAGAGGAAAGTTTTGTATATTTGTAACAAACTCAAAAGCTAAGGGACCGATTAAAAATATCCTTATTATTAACAGGTTTCATTATCCCTGAGTGACATAGGTTATATTTTTAATACACATCTTTACTTACCTATATCAACACGAGCAAAGCCGCAGGCAATAGCTGGTTTAATATAAATTTAAATCAATTTTAAATCAAGGTGTTTTCCTCATTTTAGATATTTCATTCTCACAAGGTGAAAACGACACCACTCAAGTTAAAATCCACCATTGTATGTTTATGTGTGTATGACAAGGTTCATACATACACTTGTTTCTTTCCCGTCTTGGTACAGTCGTGTAAAAAAACGACTATTTACTACCTAATAGTAATAAAGTACAATCGAACACATTAAGTATAAAATTATGCTCAGCAAATACAGTAGCTTAATTGCATAGAATCAATTAATTGAAAGCAATTAACTTTGATTTTAATTGTTATTTATTTCAAATGAACTGATCTAATCAATTACTCGAAAGAATGTGAATTGAAATCGTGATCTGATTTCAGATCTATCTTTGTTATGGACTAGGTGTAATAAGTTGGACCTTGTTTTAAGTCACACTAAATTGCAAATCGTTCTTTTTTTTAATTACTTAACTATTTAGAAAATAACAATTTAATACTTTTTTTTAGTCGTACATATTCTTTCTCTTTTTTGAAAAACGACGAGTTATAAGGGGCAGTCCCAGATCCATAGCATTTCACTTATAAAAGTCCGATGTAACATATTATTATATTACGTAGCAAATAAAAAAACTGTCATCTTAATTTAGTTCAGCTTAAATACGGAACCATTCACTCACATTAGTACAAGTCAAGCCGCTCATTCAATTATTCACTCTTCGTTTAAACGATTAGCATTCACTATACGAGACAAATTTTAATCGTTCGAAGTACACATTGGTTATGCAGTTTGTATAATCTTGAGCATTTGGTATACCCCTTTGTCTGGTAATAGTATGAACTTAATTCATTTTGAAATAAAACTACTTTAAAACGGATTCTATTATATTATATTGATTTTAGCTCCCGACGTTTTGCGATATTTTGAGAATACTATTTTAGATTATAAGTATAATAAAGTCTAGAGTGTATCTTTGTTATTTTTTTCCGCTTTATAGTATAACTTTGACACCAGCCAAACATCTACTAAAATCTCATCATACACACAACTTGTATATCTTACTTGATAGTTTCATTTATCTTACAAGTATCTTCATTAAAGAATGACAAAAAAAGTGTATTTAAAAATTAAAGACATAAAGCCTAATAATATCTACATATGACTTAAGACACAAAGACAAAAAGATAAATTACGCAGAATCGCGAATAAAAATGATAACCGTAGCGATATTAAAAATTACAAAAAATAATACCGAAAACGTGCAAAATACCGAAGATGTACCGATAATCATAATCCCGTGTCAATTAACAGAAATAAAATGGTGTATTTTAAAGTCGATAAATTGGCACAGTGTTGCCACAACGAAGCCTGTGGTGCCATAATGTATTATACTTAACCACCAAAGCGGTTTTAATACACCTTGAGGAGACAGGATGCTTTCTGGTTAAAATACCAGTTTTTTATTAATATTGTGTTGTTGTTAGTTGTGTGGATGGTAATGTTTCATCGACCCTCTACGTTACTCTATCTGGGACTCATTTTGGGCAGTTGATTTGGTATATTTTCAACACTTGCCTACGCCTAAGATTTTGTCTTTAGATAATATAATAATAATATCTTGGGAAAACTCACACATGACCCTTTGATTCCAACCAAGGTAGGTCATGTATTATGGCAACTAAACATAGTCCTACATTTCTTTAACAGGTAAAGCGTATAGGCTTCTGAATTAGTAGACTAAATTAAGGAAAGTGTAACCAAACAAAACACAGATCAAGGTACTAAATATAATTATATAAAACGTAAAAGAAAAATAAAACAACATTACAATTTTTCCATCCAATTAACATTTTAAAATCAAATAAAAACATTTTTACAAATAAGCTCAAGAGCCACATAAAACAATAGACCAGAAGTGTCGCATTCTTCAGACATCAAAGAGGTTTGGTGCCAGCTAAATTGTTTGCGTAATTTTCAAAGAACTTTCTTCAAGAATAAAAAAGAAAAACAACTTGTGGGGAAGGCGGGCCGTATTGAAGTTGGACTTTTGTTTTATTTTTTATGACGTGAAGTTGTTGTGCTTACGTAAAATGTTATTACGGAATAGGGTTTCCAATTAAAAATATATATATTGTCAGGTTTTAGAATTAGATGGACAATAGCACATTGGAAACGTATGTTTCTTTCATCCCTAAACATAAACAATTACGAAGATTCAGTGACTGGAAAAATCCTAACACTTCGCCAACCTTTTTCTCATACTTAACTACTATCGAAATTAATATTGAGTAAGTTTTTTTTTTTCTAAAAATAGTAAATTTCAGCAAAAATACGAAAAATCATATAGTGATACGCTTAGTTGATGACGCAGTTCTATCTCATTTTCGAAACGACGACTTGTACGGGGCAGCCCCAGATTAGTAGGTACAAAGATTTGAAATATGACACATTTTTGTATAAAAAATTTCTCTCTGTCTAAATTATTATGCTTGTAATTTGCTCATATGAAAGTGATTAGGGTGTCGGTTTTAGAATTCGTTATAGTTTTAAATATATTTTTGATAAAAAATAAGAAACAAAAATACAATGACCCAATTATTTCAATAATACATTACTGAAATATGAAGTTTCATTTTTTTTATATCTCGTAATAAAAGGCAGAACCTATTATATTAACAAACAATATTTTATGTCTATAGACATTTTCCTGTTTGACCCTATTACAGCTTTCTTCAAAAATTATCTAACCCCAAACATACATAGGCACTATTTATTCTTCCTTCTCAACAAGAATAAATAGACGCTGATTAATATATTCGCAGTAAATCTCTAAACAACTCTAACGTCTTGAGTAGATCACGCCATACCCCTTAATGTAGGCAGAGACACGTTCAGATTTCACGGTTCAAAGCCTAGTACAAGAGCCTAGAGATGAGCCTATTTCATTATAGAATTACTATTTTCTAAACAAGACAATATTAAATTGAAAGTCCATTTACAGTTAATATTTTTGTAACTACTTCCTAGTGCAGTAAGCGTCATTTATGTACAATTATCGATATTTTTTTTATTGTTTTAATTTTGTTTTTTTTTGTGCATGCTGTGTCTATCGCATTATATTGTACACACACATACATGCTTGTATATAGCTTTTATTTTAGGATAAATAGTGTAAAAATTGTAGATAGGCCAATAAATAAATAAAAATATGTTTATCTTTACCGATTTTGGAAATAATTATAATAGTATTAGTTATGTGTTTATGTAAAACCCTAACTATCTTACACACGGTTATTTGTTTCCAAACTAGGCAGAGCTGTACTATGGTGACCGGACAACTGATAAACATACTTATATATTTCATATTTCTAAATACATAATATAGATAAATTACACCCAGACACTGAACAAATGATCATGTTCATCACACAAAGGTTTGCCCAGGTTGGGAATCGAACCAACGACCTCTGGTTTTGCAGTCAGGGTCACTAACCACTAGACCAACAGGCCAGTAACGTTAAACCAGGAATAACGATATAAATTCATACAGGTTTCAACTCGGAATAACTTTATTCTGTGTTTATTAGTAGGATGGTTAAAGTTTTAATAAAAATTCGCCGCTAACACAGTTAAATTGAACGAGTAACAATGAAAAATTCTTTCACAAAAATAATTTACCTTAAATTGTAGTGAAAAGGTTAACTTTAGTTTAAATATAAACTAAAATGTCGTACATAGCGATTGTATCATAGTTAAAAGCTGCTTTTGACGTTAATTGCGTATTATGCAGTTAATAGACACCGAAGACCTTTTTAATTTTAGACTTGTGCTATTAAAATGTGTTAACTACTTTTAAAGAGTAATTAAAAAAATGTGATAGTTTTTAGTCTTAAAATATGTTAGTGTAGAAGGTTAAGGTTTCGACTAATTTTATTTGAGTTTTTTTTTACTATAAAAGATTATCGAATATTTCAAAAATAAAATAAGCAAAAAGTATAATAATTATCCGCAGAATATATCTACGGTAAGTCTATTTAATACAAAACTTCAAGTAAACGAAGAACCTCGATTTATTTTATTCGCCGCCATATTGAATTTAATGTCAATACTTTTCCACAGCGGTTCAGGCGCGCTAAACTAATTTTATAAAAGTCAACTATTCGACGCAATTTGTGGAAGCCCCTGTACATAGACTTCGTACCGGACGTTTTCTGTTATTTCATTTAAATTTCATTTAAAACAAGACTTTTGCTGCAGAAGGTGCTTCACGGAGGAAAAATATTTTTGTTTTGTTTTTGTGTACAGTCACGAGCACAAATATGTATACACAAACAGGAACTCACCATCAATTCAACTTTTAATCATTTAACAACATAAAATTATAACAGTTCTCAAATCATGTATATATTTTTGAGTTTCAACAAAAACTTCTCGCTAAATAAGTTTTACAATTTCGCTAAGTATGTGTTTATGCTCGTGACTGTACTGCTACGGATTTTGTTGATATAAGAACGCAAAGTGTTAGTAATTATTTGATTTCATAATGGAAGCAATACGTGGACGAATCGCTAAACCAATTTACATAAATTAATATATAATACATAAAAGATTACAATGATCAAATCGTCTGAAAGAAAACATTGTGGTGAAAATACTCGAACTCTACGGGGTGTGTTCTTAACTAGTGTACACCAGACTTAAATTAACGATGTAAGCCTGCTTCACTTACCTTTAATAGTTGAATTTAGAGTGGAAACAACGTTTTAGTACGTTTTGATGTAGATAACACAGATAAAATGATAACATACATAAAAGTTAGTACACCCTTGTCGCTCGAGGCAGCTTTGTTATTGTGCATGGGTTTCCATGGAAAATAATGATGCTTGTGCAAAGGTTCGTCTGGCCAAAAGGTATTGATTTCTGAACGAACTGGCAGCAGAAAAATATGCTTACATCACACAGCCTTTGTCTCCAACCGCTGAGATGATAATGCTTAGATAGTGTGGAGACAGAATCTTCTGTTAAAACTCAAAGAAAAATGAATAGAGAATATGCAAAGAATACGTATTTAGCTGTGTTTTTTTTTTAATATAAGTATCCGGGCTTTATTTGGCTAGGTATTTTGTTTAGTTTGAGTTTCGGATTTGTGCTCTTAGGAGACTGGCAACCAATTATTTTTGCTTTGAACGTACGAACTTATTCACTGCAAGAAAGCACATTAATTATTATATCGAAATATCAATAAAATAAATCTATGGTCACATCAGAAGAAAATATGTAACGTAGCTTAAGTAACATGGCTTGTCAGTGTCGGTTTATTTTAATTCTAAAAAAAATATATTTATTTTATAACAAACAAACAAATCAAAGGCAATTATTGACCGGTTCTTAGTTTCAAACTTTAGAGAAACTCATTAACTTTCTCAGTCATCAGTGCGACAAACAAAATATTAACTAAACATTGTCCAAGTACTGTGTCCAAGCATTAATGAGAGGTTCCCAGCAACTTACAGTAACATAATGAAACATGTTAATGTTGCACAAATAATAAAATAAATTACGACGCAATAAACAGACAACTTTTATTAGTTATTTCATCCGAGTGTTAGATTAAATTATCGTTAATTAATTTTATTTTAAAAAAAGAACCCCACTGGTTAGCTTTTCATTTAATTCAACTTTATCTTTTTATTTTTGAACTTTATTTTTAATTATTAGTGGCCAGTTAGGTTAGGAAAAGATTATTTTTTTCTTTCAAATATTCTCTTTACGGCCAGCACACGTTATTAAACAATTCAATAGGCACAAAGCATAATATATTAGTGCATTTATTGTAAGATATACCAAAATAATTAACGAGCAACAGTGTGTAATTATTATTTTAATATATAATATATGTAAGTTTAATGCATTTATGGAACCATTACAGACCCATCAATATTAACTAATTACTGCGTAGGTTTTGCCTGTACATAAGATTCTAATCTTCAATATATTAAAACGTAAATTTCTTAGAGGTATGCAAATTAAATTGGTTAAGTTATTACTACATTATTATTAAATACACCCAATGTTTATGTGCCCAAGTACAAAAACATTACAAAACTAAAATGTTTTAATAGTATATTTTGATGCCACAAATAACGATATATGACTCACATACTTGCATATTATATTATTACTAGCTGCGGCAAAAGTGGTACTGCCATGTAAAAAAAAATCCCTATCACTTACAGTTGTGAAAAATAGATGTTGGTTGATTCTCAGACCTATATTTCGGAGGAGTTTGGGAACAAACATCGCGACACGAGCTTTTTTTTATTACAACATTCGTTCGCAAGTCGATTTAGAACATAATACTAACAGCCTATGATGTTCTATTTGGCACAAACCTCTTCTCATATAAAATTATTGACAAGGGACATGTCTTGACCACGCTTGCTCTTTGCTGGTTGGCCATTTCAGATTCCAAGTTTTGGAATCCAGGTTTCCTCACGATCTATTCTTTCACCAATTATCAACAATAATTATCTAACATCAGTAATCACTTTGAATTAGTCACACTAGAAGCTGCTTGATCTAACTTAAACCATTCTCAATCACGGATTTTCAGGCAAAAACCGTTAGGGCTACCACGGCAGATTTTCAGTTAATTTCATTTTAAACTGCATTTAATCATTTGTCTTTCTGAAATAAAGTATGTAATTAATTAATGTTGAGAGAAGACTGAGCTTCTACAATTAAAACATCATTTCAAAAAATCCCTCTCCATGCTACTCCAAGCATCAGGATTCGGCAAAAAAGACAAAGCTATACGAGCGAAAGAGACAAAACACATAATCCACTTATACGTCACGCTCGGGTTGTTCCCATACATTTTTACGTAGAAAATTCGGGAATATTCTTAATGCATATTAAGCCGGGTCCAGAGTTATTTGCAATGAGGTATCGGGATACCTATTGAAATGAAATTTTACGCTGTGTGGGTTTTAGGGATAACGAAGGTTCCGTACACTTTTGTAGGTAAGAATGTGACCCTTCCCGAGTTCGGCCGGCCGGATTATTGTTTCAAGTACTATAATATTTAGGGTACCGCAAAATGATTTGTGGAACGCTGATTATTTTTGGGATGAGAATTATACAAGTCGGGGTCGCGTCTTTGGTCGTAGGATTACTTATTTAATTCCAATATTTTAAAGTTGTGCATTTCGATTTATTTTATTTTACTTCTTACATTTGTGGGACTATCTGTAGCTGTTCCATTTTCTTGCTTTTATCTATGGTGTCAAGGAAGGTGACTTTAAAATAAATAATAATGTTTTCGTGTGTTATTTTTTATTCAATACACATTTTATTCATCTTACCATATCTTTTAAGTTTACTATTTATTCAAACGTACAGATGTTTTCAATTTTATGTAGTTAATACAAGTAGGTCACATTTCTGTTTCAACAATGGTTTGACCACAACATTTTAATGTTTAATAAGGATATTTTAACGTAACGTAACGTAAAGTATCAAATACAATAATTCACGTTTTAAATAATTAGATACTAATATTATGTTGATGATTAAAGAATTTCCCACAATCGTAAGAATGTTCATCAACACAAGTCATATATTCTACAATTACTTCCGAAAGCCATCCTAATGATGCGGTCTTACACTAATTAATAGCCATGAAGCATAATAATATTATATTAAAGTGCAGATACAGTCACCTTCAACATCCAAGAATAAATACATACAAATACTGTCTACAAATTAAAAGTACATTGAGGAATAAAAGCAAATTATAAAAAAAAAATATTACCTGAATGAAAAAACTACAAATTTTTCTCATGCAGCAATTTCAGTATACAATTTTATGGTCTAAATCATATTTTTTAAATGTGCTTAGTAAAGCTTGACTCCACTGCATCTTTGACTAAATCATTGAAAAAAAATACCAGGTCAATCAAATTAAAAACCTCATTTGTGAATTCGGTCAAATAATTAAAAAAATAGGTAACAAAACGAAATGTTCACATATTAAGTGAACTACAATTACTTACATTTTCAAATAAAATTCTGTATCATATAAGAACGATAAATTCCTGTTCTTTCAGACACTTATGAGAGTCACTGTACATATTTAATGGTATCATTATAATGACTGGCTAATCGGATCAAACGCTACTGACACCCATAAGGAAGTGATAATATCTAATTACTTAGCTGCAAATCAACCGTCTCCAATGCTAATTAAAACGGTGTAAGCGTAGATTATTAAGATTTAAGTCATGTGTCCTATGATATCCATTTTTGTTAATATATTTTACAAAAGGAATCAGTACCGATATATCTTTAGAAAAATCCTACTAATATTATAAATGATTGTTACTCAATCACGCATAGATGGCTGAACGGATTTGTATGAAATTTGGCATGCATGTAGCCTTTGACATGGAAAAGAACATAGGCTAGCTTTTATCCCGATTTCTTAAGTAGTTTCCGAGGGAAAATTGAAAATTGTTTTCGAGCTAAGCCGTGGGCAGACAGCTTTGAAATTTGGTATTTTTCTCTATTACAGCTATTGAAAATTTTATTAAATTTTTCATTACTTTCACATTTTTCATTTCTTTTTGTACCCAATTCTGAAATGCACGCAGACGTAGTCGCGGGCAGAAGCTAGTCTTATTAATAATTCTACCACGAATTCGATTGAATTATTGAATTGCTTTGCCGCCATGACACACTTACACGAATACTGTATACATGTGTGTGTTACTAAAGCGTCATAATAGAAAGCTTAAGCGAACGAAAACAAGCCATACAAAATTATCATCAGCTGATCTTTTTTGAGGGAGGCCCAAAAACTTTTTTCGGTGTAAGTAATTATTTTTTTAGAAAAAATGGATCATTTCTATAGAATGAAAAATTTCATATGTAACATAATAATAATATAACATCTTGGAACAACTCACACACGGTCATCTGATCACAAACGAGGCAGCGCCTGTACTATAGTGTCCAGAATACTGATGACCATACTTATATATTTCTAAATAAATGACATATAATAGATAAATAAAACACCCAGATACAGAACAAATAATCGTGCTCATCACACAAAGATATGTCCTGGTTGGGAATCGAACCCACGACCTCCCGTTTAGCAGTCAGGGTCTCTAACCACTAGACCAACAGGCGAGTATAATCGCGGTAATTTCTTTAGCACCTTGTATATGGATTGTACATTTCTTCCATCTCAACTTACGTGGTAGGTACCTTATTAATCGGTGCCTGATTCTCACTTAGGGTCAGGTTATGGCTTCTTTCAATCTCATTGAGAATAACATTACCATTTACTCGGATTATTTGCATTAATAGACGCAAACTTATTAAAAGCTATAATTTTTAGTATACAAGCTATGCCCCATTCACTTCCTTCCCGCGTTTTACCCGCGTTAGTTGTCGCCGTCCCAGTGAGCATATTTATTTAGTAAATTTTCCATTGTTTTTTATTATTTCTGCTATTTGGGACGGACAAGAAGCCAACAAATCATGAAAATCGGTCCACCCGTTCTCGAGATATTATTATATGTAGGTGTTATAACTAACCTGACTTTATTATATATATGACTTGCTGTGCCTCGCGGTTTCATCTGCGTAAGTTTTCCCCGTTCTAGGTCAATTATCAATTGTTTTTATATTTATTCTGCTATTCAGGACGGATTCAAATCCAACAAATCAAGAATCATAAAAATCGTTACATCCGTTCTCCAGTTATGTGTTGCAACAAACCCTACTTTGGATTATAAATAGATATAAAACAATCTGCCTGATAATTAACTATAGATACGAAGGTAAACTTGACTAAATGATTACTAACTTTTATGTTTCCTACGTTTCAGTAGCTTTTGCAAGCTTTTAAGCTATTATACAAACTATTAACTGTAAATAATTAAGTAACGGGTCCATTAAATTTATTGTAATGGACGTAACATTTAGAATTTAACGTCAGATAATAATTAAATGTTGAAACGTAAATTTCATCTAAATAATAAGGTACTTAACAACATCTAAGCTAAGTATTTTCTAGTAAAGTAGCCGTATTGCCGTTCATGTCATTTTGTTACACAAAACTATGGTTTTTGTTAAAAAATGTACGTATATAAGTATATAATTATAATGTATAATGTATATATGTATGACGTCTGACGTCTAATTTTTTTGATGACCTTCGTGGTCGATTGGCGAATACACTGATTTTCAAGGTGTCGTTAGCTTTGAGGTCCGGGGTTCGATCTCCGGACGGGTCAATGTAGAAAAAAAAAACACTTTTCTTCATTGTCTCGGGTCTGGATGTTTGTGGTACCGTTGGTGTGTGTGTCGTTGTCTCTGACTCCATTACACAAGTGCTTTAGCTACTTACTTTGGATTCGGAGCAATGTATGTGATTTTGTCCACATTTATTATAATTATTTAATTGTCCATATCTTTCTAAAGTTGGATTTAAACGTTAATTAGGTACCTACTTTACCCTGAATTAAAAAGCTAAATCCTATAAACTTTCCTCAATAGAAATCGCATATTATTTTCACACTTAAAGGAATTTGACGTGAATGTTACCAACCAGTTCTACTCCAAGACTAAGAAACAGCAAAGAACATTTTACTTTATTATATGATGTTAGCCCATACCGGGTTTCTAAAGATTTATACCGGTAATGAATGGCATAATTAGTGGCCACTTGCTAGATTATACATAAGCACTTTAATAATTCCCAGTGAAGCTCGGTTTAACGACTCCAACGAAGATTTTAATTTTCATTACTGTATCGCTTGACAGCTGGTGTATCTCAAAATGTTAATAAAATTAGAGGACATTTTTTAGAATTTGAAGGATGTTCTTGTATATGAAGGATTAATTTAAAAGGAGTGCGTATATTCAACGAGGTAATCAGGTGCTTAGAACTGAATAACTTTCGCCAAGGAACATAGGTCGAAATCTTAAAATGGAAAATGAACATTTCATACAAAGTGGCAGGTCAAAAGTCTTCTCGTTTGTCGAAAGATGAATTTCAAATTTAAGATTTCGGCCTGTTTCGTGGGAAAAGTTGTTCAGTTTTATACACCCTATTACCTCGTTGAATATACGCACTCCATTTAAATTAATCCTGTATAGACATATATGAACTGAAAATCCATACCTACCAATATAATAAAGCTGAAGAATTTGTTATTTTTTTTTTGTTGTTCGAGCTAATTCAGTAGTTATTGGTCTTATTTGAAATATTCCTTCAGTGTTAAAAAGTTCATTCATCGTGTTATAGGCAAGTTTTTGCCACGTTAACCGACGTTAATTTAATAATTAGCCTTGACTAGACTATGAAATGAGCTGAAATTATTTTTGGGCGTACAATTAAAAAAGAAGGTACAAAAGAGATTTTTTTTTTTAAATCGTCTAAATTCCCACTGAGATCCCTGTATTCTAATTATTTTGTTTATCAAATCATCATACTTACTTTAACAACAAATTCAGGCGTTGGTATATTAAAACGCAATGCCCAGCAGTATTTACTTCCACTGTGTGTAAACGACTGGCAAAAATAATTCTCATTTCCATCCAAACAGCGAGTCATAGTAACTTGCCTGTATCGCCATAAACGGAAAGTGTGGGCCTAATTTATATGTTTCCTTTACCGGAAACCCATTTGGATTGTTGATTGAGTTTAAATAACGCATATTCCTTATTTAGACCTGTCAATAGTTATGCAGATAACTGCATAAGTATTGACGGGAGATAAGTTATCGTCTGAAAGGAAAGCTACAAGACACTTCCTTAGTTTGAAAACAAACACGGGATTTCTTTGTCCCTTTGAATAATCTTATGTTTCCCGTTGCGTCCTTCAGAATGTACACGTAAAGCAACCGATTTCAGAAAAAAAGTCATGGCTGTAATATTGTATAATGAGAGGTTTTTAACTAAGTTATGCAAAAAGAAAAAAAAACTACTTATTATAATTATATGTTCCCACCTTCTGAGGATCTCCAAACAAAAGCGATAATTTTGGAGGTATTGATACATTTTCCATTCAAAACGCGTTGGTCAAACTTTTTCTTTGGAAGATAGAAGACTGACTCTTTTCAGACCGGTTTCCTATTGAGGAAATCGTTCAAATGACTTCAAGCCCTCTCAGTAAACCAATCACTGGAGGAAGACTTGATATTTTGTGTTTCGAACCTTTCCAAACACTGTACAGCACTGACATTGATCACATGGCGTTCTTGTGCACAACACTATTACGTATACACGGATAAACAGATAGGTCGGTCAGAGTAAAGCTAAACGAACCACACACAGGAGCAAGAAGCACAGGCGTTCTCAAGATCACTTCACAAGATTTAGAACAATTTAAACATAATTTAAATAAGTTTAAAACGATTTAAAATCAGGCAGTGTGTTCAGCACGACACCCCGACTTGCACTGGTGAGCTAAATGAGAAAGGTTTCCCTATTTCTTCCCATTCGAGAGAGAATATAAAACTCTTTTTCGCCTTTTTTTTTACTTCCAACTTCGTCTTAATATGCCACCCGCTCGGACCTTGAGGCGGTGGCTTCAGAAGCGTATAGAAGGGACAGACGAAAAAAATAATTTAAGACCGGGGCCGATTTAAATATAATTCAGCATCCAATACGTATTCAATTCATGACTGTTAGAAAAATCTAATTTAAACCGTCAATGGAAATCGAAAATTTGCAGATTTGACTTTGTATAGGAATCATAAAATTATACGAGGATTTCGAGAGAAAACCGGTTGCGCTGGACTTGTGCGCCAATTAATAAGGCTATTCAGTTTTATGACATTTTTATTACGACTTTATGGTTAGTTTAGTCTTATGGCTTGCACAGATTTGAGACGCGGTAACTTCATAGGTGCTGAACGTAGGCTACATTGAAAAATTGTCAAATCAAAGTAGAAATTTTAGAAAAAACTTATTGATTAAGAATACGTAGTTACAATATAAAATGGTAAATGGGTCAATCTCCAAAACGGGCGTATTCGTGTGATCGCTCTGGTGCTTTTCAGATATTGATATTTAATGGTAATTATGTATTTCATTAAAAAGAATGATATTCAAATAGCAAATTTTTACTATTGGCCTTCAATTTACACAAAGAGTTATGGAAAGATTTAAGTTTAAAAAATTTGGCGACCAGAGCAATCATTATTGGTTCCAGAGCGATCATAAATGGTGAAATCAGTGAAACAAAAAAAAATATGTTTATAAATTTTTATTTATTTAGCCGTTTTCAGTCATATTCCGTGTACGTGTAACAAGATTATATGTAACAGATATGTATTTCTTTAAAAAAGGTCAAGGTTATCAGTTATACATATAAAAAATATGGAATATTTTATTTAAAATAATTGCTAAAATAACAAATTAACATAATTATAAAAATCAACTTTTGGCTTAGTTTCTTTTATTTGGACTTAATTAAAATCACTTCTACGTAAATGAGACAAAATTAAAAACCTTTTGAAATCAACCATGAATCTCAAATTATAGTCTTTTATAGTTATAAAATGACTTAGACTCATTAAATATTAGTTTTTAAAAAGTACTTAATTAAAGAAAACTTATCTTTATAAAGAATAACATAAAAATCTTAAAAATAAACAATTTACAAACGTAACTATTTGGAATCATAATGCTTAATAGGATTTAGAATCATTATTTGTAATAATCACATTTTCCCTAACTATCTTTAGTGGAAAGTAAAGAATTATAAAGAACAACACAAAGTAAAATGCAATTCAGATGGTCAGATCAGATTAAAATATTGTTTGCAAATTATAATGATACAAATTTGAACACCAAGTAAAAAAAAAAAATCTATAAACAAACTAAGAAAATAAGGTTTGTAGGAAGTTCAGAAAATTGAATAGTCATCGGAGTCGGAGTCGGGCAAATCTTCTGCTACAGCAACCTTTGTCAAGGTGTTATCGTTTTGCAAAGAAGATAAAACTATCTCGGAAATACTTGGAGTAATAAAATTTTCATAGTCAATAGATGGGACTTCATCCCAAAAACTGTCCGGCAGGTCCGACTTGTGTAATGATTGTTGACTTTGATTTGCAGTTATAGTCTGTCTATTATTTAGCATTTGTGGGAGCTGAATTTGCTTTTCCTGATAGCATTTTTTTGAACGCTTAACCAGCGAAGGTCGGCTTGTCTTCCTTGAGGCCCTTGACATGTTTGTCTTTGAGGTGTTTTGGTTCGAGTCTCTATTGATTTGGTAAAAGCCTAAGTGTTTGCCGTGCGGACATTGTACAGCCTCTTGTGAGCAGTTGTCTAAATCGCAGCTTAGTCGCCTCATAGCCAAAACGTTTTTAGTATTTGCTGACCAAATTACCTGGTGTACCTTCATAGTACCCTGAAATTCTTTTATTTCTTGAGGTATTAACATTTCTTTTTCTAATATGGCAGATTCTGCAACTTCTTCCAGGATAATTCCTGACACATTTGTTTTGAGATAAGATATAAACGTTTTCGTATCAGGTATATCTAATCCATGAGCCACCATTTTATCGGCAGTCCTCTTAAGCGTTCCTCCAACACCATCAGGAGCACCTTTACCGTGACCCTTTTCCGAATAGTTCCATATAACTTTACGTAGACTAGGGTATTGCCAGTGTAGTTTTGATATAATATGAAACAATTTCTTGTTCCGGTATTGACCCGAAGGTGAGTCAGACAAGAAGTGCAAAGACGTTACCCTAGGCAATATGTTTTCTATATAAAGGAGGACTGGCACCAAATGCTCCCAAACAGCTACAGCGTCATGTCTCAAGCTCTCACTAATCGTACAGAAGCACTGTGACTGAAGTAAATCATCTTTTTTGTAATAAATTACTACGGTATGCAAGGTCACTTGTTGGCGCGACCCTCCAAAGTGAAATGATTGAATTTCAGTCGCGTATTTTGTGTTATAATTTTCACTGAAGTCGCAGTGGATTAAACACTCATCGTAATTTAAATTAACTTTAAGTTTTTTAATGTAGCTATTTTGGGCTATAATATTGGCGCAGTGATGCATGTATGAGGTGCATATCCTTTCAAAATAATCAATAACATCCTTGGGATTAGCGTCGACTTTTTGCTTTAAGGTTTGTGTAGTTTTCATTTCTTTTCCATTTTTCATGTAAGTCTTCTTGATTTTGGCCCATTTTAAATATTCAATTTGCTTACTGTTATCAAACTCTTTATATTCCAGGTATTTATCTTTACACATAATGCAACATCTTGTAAGGCAGTCTATACTTCTCGGATTACACGTTAAGGAGGTTAAGATTTCCGATGATGATTTTTCTTTAATAATGCAGTTTTTTTTCAATGATAGGGTCACCAAATCCATGTTTTCATGCTCTACACACAAACATGTATCACGGCATTTTGCATCTGGGAAAACGGCCCAAAAGGCAAACGTAGATCGCAGCTTACAAAAGAAACTGTAACTTATATTATGCTGCGGAAATCTTAATGTAAATTTTTGGTGCAAATTGTGTAAGTTATCATTTAAATAGCGCTTTTGCTTTTTTATTTTATGTCTAGTTATAAACTCCTTTTTACCAGACGTCATGCGGCTAATATCGTCATCTTCAAAAAATAGTTTTATATCTTTTATTAACTGTTGTTTTACTGCATATTTTTTTTCTTGTACGTTATCTTTGTTTGGAGTTAAAACCAACATTTTTCTTTCTAAACTTTTACCTTCTTTACTTTGATTTTTTAACCTGTTCAACTGTCTTCTAATACGTTCATTACTTATTTTCAACTCTTGAATTTTTTTGTCTTTTAGTTTTAATTCCCTATTAGCTCTATATTTCATCTTTCTTAATAAGGCTTTCCATGGAGAGGTTTTTTTTGTAACTGATGATATTTTATGTTTCGGGAATATATCTAGACTTTTTTGAGACGTATGTGATACGTTGCTAATTGAGCTTTGTGGACTACCGGGACAGATACTGGAGGAAGCACTGCCAATGCATGTTAGTTCGTTCGTTTGTTCAGTATCATGCGAAAGCCGCTGTGATCTTGTTATTCTTCTTAGTCTACTAACCGGTGACGCGGGTGAATCAAAATAAGACAAATTTTCAGATTCTTTAAAGGTCTCAGGAAGACAGGAACTTGTCTGAGAATGAACTTTTGCACGATTAATTATGTTTAACTCATTTTCAACATCTTGTGTAACAGTTTGCAGTATCTCTCTATGTTTTGTTACATTGTTGGTGCTTAAAGTTGGAGTTGATTGGGGGACATTTGAAAGAGGATCACGGTTTTCAGATATATAGATAGGTTCTTCATTTATTGGGAGCTCATCAGTTGCTGATAACTTATCCTTTTTTTTCTTTAAATAATATCGTCGAGAACTCTGCCTACTTTTCTTCCTACGAATCTTTTGCTGGCTTTGAGTCAAATCACTCATTGGTAGTACTGTGCCCCGAGCTTTTTTCCTTTGGTAACTCTCTCTTGACTTTACAAGCCATTGTGCGTATAGATCTGGATCATTTTTTATCTTGGTCATTCTACTACGCTCAGCCAATTTCTTCCTAAGACGTTTTTCTTCAATAGATAATTTATTTCGAGGCATGATTTCAATCTGCAACAATAGTCGCCATTAAATTTTAGAGAAGAAAGGGTTACAGTTGTGGTTAGCTAAATGCCAATATAATCTCATCAAAGTAAAATACGTCAAAATCTGTTTATGGGTTTAGGTAACCCAAAGAAACCCAGAAAAGGTTATAAATTAAAGTTTATATGCATAGTTCATCATTTGTCATTGTTACAGTCTGGTACTTCTACTTAAAATAGATTTATAACGTACAATTAATGTAAAATATCATCGCTCTGGTCTTTTTGGACAGAGCAATCACAGCCATAGCGATCAGAAAAAGTCAAAAAATCATAAATATTGCCGAATTTAAAAGCAGTAGAAAGTTGTGATTACTTCTCATAAAAAACATCATAACGATCACTTAATTCACATAACAAACACATTTACAAGCTAACTATTTAATTTAAATAACGTGCCATAGCAATCATAAAATTGGAGAACCAAATCCAGAGCAATCATAAACTTACCTTCGTAATGTTGAAGTGCGGGAACGTGGCACACAGGTATCCTCCTCGGCGGTTAGAACACTACTGGCGTTGCCCCGCGGGAGGGGAATAGAGTGTCTATAACGCGTAACTAGGGATGAGCGCGATGTTTTACCTCAGCGCAGAGCGATGAGATAAAATGCCCGGTCACGAATTTAAATTCAAATTGTGGCAAAAGTATTGTTAATATAACTAAAAATATTTTATTTCCATGAAGAATAAATATTTGTCATGTAATCTAAATAAGTTGTTTCAAATGAACCTTCTGATTAAAAAGTTAAAGAATATTTTTTCCATTCAATCGGGAGTTGGGTCAACCCAGAGCGATCAGAATTTTAGGGTTCAAGATTTTTTTTTAATTATTTAAAATAAACTTATTCTTAATATTAACCTTGTATCACGTAGATTAGACTCCGAAGTACATATAAAAAAATATTTTGAAAACGTTTTTCGATTTTAAAATGGGTTTATCCAGCCCGACACGAAAAAAAATGCCTCTGGAGATCGACCCAAATATAGATGCTTTGTATATTTTGAAGGCAATAGCTTCGAAGCAAAGGATTTGTCATCGACTGAGCAATGACACATAAAATCACACATCCATCTAAACTTTACTGAACCGTCAACAGGCATATAATTTACATATATTTTACGCACCTCACTTGCATATCGTAAATCTTCATACCCAAGCCACACGCATCGTGTAGACATTTTAACATCTAACAGATTATACTGAGGTATTCAACTATCTCGTCTGACCTTTGACCTTGGGTATGTCTATCTGATGTCTAACTAGTCTGCCATATGAGACAACTACCGTTAGATTGCCGCTTGATCGCCAGATGTGCTGTATGATTCTGTGGAAATGTGGACAGCTTTTACATCTGATCAAAAGGTCTTAGGTTCAAAACAATAAGTCATTGAGTTTTTGTGTCCTCTCTCTGATCTCTGTCGTCCATTCGGATTGCTGTCCTCTTGAATTTTGTATGTGAGTGAGGAGTGAAGGGACCTCCTTGCGCACGCGCATTGGATTTCTTCCGTGCTTTCTCTGTTTCGATTGACGTCATCCTGTCTAATGGCCATCCATTTTAAAGATGTGTAATATTATAACGCTTAGGTGTCTCTAAGTAATACTAAGGATGTCTGAAAAACGACGCTCCTAAAACGTGTGCAATAGTAATTGTACAATAAATCAATCGATCCTAGGTAGTAAAATATTTTATTAAACGAGAATTCAATATAAAATGTTTTGATGCCTTTATAGCTTGCAATCAAACTTTGGTTACATTTAAGCATAAGAAGTTCTATTTTACAGCGGTCATAAATGTTAAATTTCAGATTTTAACTGTATTTTACGAAGGTTCTATTGAGAAGAACTTAAGTTTGCGACAGAAAATAATATATGATGCTCTTCTTTAACTTAAGAATTCTGAATTTCTATAGACAATACACCTCTTTGTAGGACATCTCAATATCTCATTCTGTTTTTAGCCATCACTTAGACTTTTTAGATGATATCTGGCCTAACTTTCTTAAGATGAATTCGTTCTGTTCTATCCATTTGTAGGTCTTCGTGAAAGGGGCGGTTGTGTTAATCGCGGCGCCACCCCCGGTCTTCGTTAGTCTAGAATTAATTCGTTGATAAGACGCCGCGCCTCCCAGCGATGTTGTCTTGAGATCACAGGGCTGCCACAAGAGAAAAACTTGAGAAAACTCATCGTTTCGAAATCGGGGTAGGCAAAGCATGACACAAATTTTTGGAAGGCTCTAAGGGTAATAAGTACTTGGTATTGCCGCTGGTCTGTTTAAGTTGTGTGTAAGGTGTTTGGCTTTAGATTACGGTTCTATATAGCAATGATAGAAATTGAGAGTAAACCAAGATATATATACTAATAATTTATAAGACTTATTTTTATAGGTAGCTGCTGCAGCTTTTATAGGTAGCTTAAAGGTACTGCAAAGAAAAAGTAAGAATCTCGGACGGTACCTAAATTATACTTATAAAATGCAGTAATGCCATAATGTTGAATGAGTTTTTAACATTATGAGTACGTACTTGCTTAAAAATTGCTTCCAACAATCAAACTTTCATAAAGCCTGAAGTATAAATTCAAAAATGGAGCCTAAACTCACAACGACAAAAATTCGACAAAGGAAAATCCCAAAAATGACAGACGAATATTTCCTTTTTTTGTCGACCAATTTTCCGAACGTAGCCAACCCTGATATCCAAAAGCAAATTAAAAAGACGACCACAAGATCGCCTCAGGGGGGAAGGGGGAAATTACACCCCCTAGCCAACGTTGACCCTCTTTAATGAACATTGCACCACATGCTGTCTCTCTCACCCCTGCAGTATCTTCGGAAGATTTCTTTATCTGTCCCTCTTCAACGGTGGAGATTTGACTATGACACCAATTGTCTGCGTTGCATTTTATACAAAAATATTTCCGTGCGGCGAAATTGTTACCGACAATATTTGTGGGACATGAAATTCAATCTGAAATGTTTCGTCCGGGAGGTGAACTGTGCATCAAACAAGCTAAATTACTGCCCCTCTTCTATGGGATTAAGAAGGCAATAAAACTGTCTGATAATTTCTATGTGTAGTATTTTGAACACATATAAGGGTTTTCGCGCTCATCTTAAATTTAGGACGCATCCTTTATCGAAGACTTAACATTCGTCTTTGTAGATTTAAAGACGTTATTATTATTATAAAGAGGAGGTACTTGTGTTTTTAATGCTTTTTACGAATAAACTGAAAAACTACTCAACCGATTCCAAACTTTTTTCTGCATTAGAATGATGTACTATCCCTGAGTAAAAAAACTATTTTTTTTTTAATTATTGGATCTCGGGTTGGAACCGCAGACCTTGTCTCTTATATGCCTAAGGTAAAAGAACAACCGTATTTATCCGACTTATGTGATATAGATACCTTTGCTTTCGCATTAAATGTTACAAATGTACGTAATAAGCTATATTCTCATTAAATTACGCATAATCTCAAAGGGTTATCTTTGCTTTCTAATAGCGTTTAGCAGATCGTTTCATTAGCATATCTGTGATTGGTCTGGCCACTCCTTGTATAGGTCACTTACAGATACACGATTCCCACGGCCGGAGGAAATTTTATGCAAGGTACATAAGTCACAGGTGCACCTTAATTTCATACGTTTTTGGTATTATATCGGCACGTTAAAGGTGCGCCTCTTATCGAAAATCTTTTGCTGTAAATCACTACACATAAAATAAAGAAGCTATAGATATTGATATCTAGTAATATTAAAGTTCATCTTTATAGTGTTGTAATTTAAATCTCTTTAGGGTTCCGTACATATAGGGTAAAACGAGACGCGATGATGTATGTCTTTTACCGCTTTGAGTAGAAATACAAAAAAAATAGAACAAAATTATCATTTTAGGTAGAATTATTCATTAGATTGAAAAAAATATTTGTCTATTTGATAACCTGATTCAGAAATAGGTAATTTAAGTTTATGCTATTAATTTATTTTTAGGAAAAATGAATTATTGTTCCGAGCTACATAAACAAAACAGAAGTCGCAGGGAACACCTTGTAAGAAATAAAGTGAAGAGAACATACATAAGAATTACTAGCATTGAGTAAGGTATCCCATGGTATCACATGGTAGTCTATGTCCTGCAGGGACAAAGGGGTCAGGTAAGGAGGAGCTGTGTAAGTGGGGATACATCGACACATCTAACCTTAGATGCAGATGTGGTATCACTCCCCAAACAATGGAACACCTGCTATCTTGTCCTTCTTGCCCTAAAATAACACGCTGGACGATTTAATGAAGGCTATTGATAATGCAGTTCTCGTTGCAAAATTCTGAGCTGACACAATATTATTGCCATCGACACGATAAGAAAAAGTAGTTCCAGATTTGGTGGTTCATATAAATTTGTGGCACTACCTGTACATCTAATTTCACATATAGGTGGGTACTATACTGTAATATATACGAATATGTTTAGTTTCATACGATTAAATGTCTACGGTTGCGTGTCTCAGTTAAAGTAACAGCACTAACTTTAAAAAAAATAACACCAGTAATAAACCCTGTGATACACGCCTAACAATTCCATGAATATATTTACGATGAGAATCAACAGAAAAATTAATATGATACCGCTAGTAGCTCGCTACATACGCTTTTTATTATTCAGCCTTTAAAACTATTTAACTCTTGAAGTTAAATATGTAAGCTTATTACTGCATTTAATAATAAAATGTTAAACAACACTGTTGGGAATGTGTACCTGAAAATGTAATTACGTATAGTTGATCACACATTTGTAGGAATGTTTTTATTGTGGTCTTTATTCTAAGCAGTAAGGTTTAAAATAAAGACCACAATATGATAAATATTTTATAAATATGATCTATAAAATCCCTTTAGTATTATGTATAATTTTACAAGAATTAAGTTTGGTTTCAGGAATTTCCTGATAACGTCACAATCTGTTTAGTATTTGCTTGTTTTTTTGCTTGCTGCTTCTTGTTTTTAGGGTCTGTAAACATACACACATAGATACATACAGACTTTGTATGTATGTTTCAATGGCATTCTTAAGGAGTTGGGTCGTGCCAAAGAAACATATCAAACAGTTTACTGCTTGATCGATTTCAGCTTGTGAGGTGTCGTTAGATTTGTCTAAATTATTTCATTGTAAACTAATTTGTATCGTATATAACCTAAAATGATGACAACCAATCTTCAAAACTTTGTAAACATAACATATGGAAATATACTAGTAGTGTACCGAAACTTTTAACGAGTAACACAAAAAGGCTAGGTAAAAAAACTATATAGGTAGTTAAAGAAACAATATTCAATTATAGTAACCGCGTATAATAGTAAATTTCCTAACATCCTGTGCACTATCTTTATTTACACAGTCGTGTCATGTTAGGGAGTGGCAGAATAGCCGGCTAGCAATTATAATGCCAGTGAAATAAACACACTTGTCTCTATACACCTTATAATTATACTTAATTGCTACAATTCAATTAATAGCTAACGGTTTTAGCTAAGATTAGCTGTAAGTAGGCTTCGTGTACTCTTCGCAAATAAGTTTTAAGTCACCGTTAGGAAACCTGCTGTCTCTATCACTTCAAGGTGTGACGAAGCGACAGACTGATATTCAAACAAAGCAAACACGTCTCAAGTAATAAATAATAAATAATAAATGTGGACAACATCACATACATTGCTCCGAATCCAAAGTAGGTAGCTAAAGCACTTGTGTTATGGAATCAGACACAACGAAGGTACCACAAACACCCAGACCCGAGACAATGAAGAAAAGTGTTTTTCTACATTGACCCGTCCGGGGATCGAACCCGGGACCTCAGAGTTGGCGACTCCTTGAAAACCGGTGTGTACGCCGCTCGACCACGGAGGTCGTCAAGTTAATCTGCGTTTATGTATTCTGGGGTTTTCATACAGAGAAACAAGAAGCAACAACTTCAAATTATCAAACCCAGATTGATCATTTACTTAGTCTGTGTACAGTAGAAACAACTTACTAAATACATTAACTAAGTATGTACCTACAAATAAATTAAAATCACAGATATCACCATATCAGAATATACATAATCTTTTCATAACAAGAACTTAAATTATTATCATCACTTATCATAAAACTTACTCGTTATTCTACACGAGATTGTAATTTTATAGATAGGTATTTAAATATGATGACAATGTTTCATGTAAATTCCGAAAAACAATTTTTACACGACGCTAGGCGAGTCTCCGATACCCGACAACTTACGTCTCCAACGAAGCGTGAATATATACAAAACTCTTTGAGTTTGTATGGCAGTAGTTACTTGGATACTAAATCTTGGAAAATTCGTACATGAGAATCGCATGCGTCGCGGGTGACGAGGTAGTAAGGGCGTTCGCGCAATCATTCGGTCCCGTTCCGCATTCAGTTTGTTTTCGGTTCTGTCCGGTTTGACGTTTGCCCAAACACACGTATTCGTTTCGTATTCGGTCCAGTAATTCCTCTTCCAGTCGTTTTACTACGGATCACGTCACTCGACTTTATTCAAGGAAGAAGTGTGACTGTGACAAAGAGGGGGGATTCCTCGCGAAAGAGCGTGCTCCGCCGCGCGCCTGTGCGCTGTCCCCGGTTCCGTCGACGCTTTAATTCTCGCTTGAAACCGTGTGAGTCCCTGTTTTAAACGTATCAAAAACAAACCGAATACAGAACGGAAACAGCGTGGGTAATAAATAGAGGCCGAGAGTCAGGGGTCAACTGACGTCAGTTACCCGTCATTGGGTAGTAACTTCCCCCGCAACCGGGGAGACTAAAGAAGTGTTACGAACAAATATGGCTGCAAAAAAATCGACGGGTACTTATCGAATACTTGCGTCGCCTCGTGTACGAACGAGCTAAGTATTGAGTCCAAAGGTAAAACAATTTAGCATGCCACGATCGTATCGTACAAAAAAGTACAAGAGAACGAAAATAATTTTCGAAGGCATCAATAATATATGGCTTCATCTCAACGGACCTCATCTCAGTAAATATTACATTTTTATATTAAAATCTTTGTGTAATTAACTCACGTAGTTTATCAATAACCTGTGTTTTAAAGTTAATTTAGTAAGAAATAATTGAATGTTATTTTCGTCTCGTAAGAGTCACGCTTCATTCATTATTTTAATACTTCATAAAATGATCAGCCTTTTGAGATAAAGTGGATATAAAAAAAAAAAATTGGTAGATACGGCTTCTGTGCCTGAGGTCTGGCCGATTTCAGATATTGCAGTACCTAATAGTTATATTAAATAATTTATAACTGTTCTTAGAATGGAAGAGATTACCTATCTGTAGATTTACTTTTCACTATTGAAAAATAAATGGGTTTTACAAGGTTCGCAAACATTTCTTACTCTAAGTACTCTATTCTCTCAACAACTCAAAGTTCACTAAGGCACAATACATACAGACTAAAGGAAATTAATTACAAATATTGAATTAACTAGATACGTTCTATCACTAACACTTCCCCATTCATCTTTCAACTGTTCCACACTTATTATAAGACAAAATCGATTCAGCAAACAAGATCTCGATTCTCGATTCTCGATCCCATAAATCTTTTTTGCGGACGCTCGGGGCGAGCTGTAACCGATTAGTAGGTGCGCCACGGTTATCAGACGCGAGAAACAATTTCCAATGCATTATATAAATTATGACTTCATCGGTGAATCGAGGGTCACGACTAGTCACGACTCACGAATGAGTTGCGGACAAATGGTAGGGAATGATGTTAAAGTGTTATGATTTTGACACGAACTCTCTTCCTATAAGCTGTAGATGAAATTGTGAGAAATTTATATTGTTAGATGTTTAAAAAATTAAGCTCTGTTAAGACATTACTCATTGCACATTCGTATGCATGTGCATTAAATATATGCATAAAATTTTGGTAAACGATATTTAAACCGATAGCCATGCGAGCTGGCGTTGGAGTTGCAATCATATGCAGTTTCAACATCTACACTACCGACGTAAACCTACCAACGTAAACGTACCACAAGCATGTAACTTAGCACTAGGAGTTAACAAGAAAACTTGCAAAGTATGACCTACATCGCTAGTACCTAAGCTTTAGAAAGAAAAAGTTTGTAAGTATACCATTTCGATTTATTATGACACATAAATATCTCAACGCACTGTCAAAATGACTACCAACAGTACCAACACAATTTATTAAAAAAGATCAAAAGTCCTAACCTTCCACTCAAAATTAGAACAAAGAACACAAAACGCATCACCGATTCCACCACTTATCATAATTAACCGCACACGTTGAAAAAACAAGCAAAAGATTCGAAATTCAAACATTCTCACGATCTCTTTCGTTTGAAAAGGACGTCGTTTCCGGTTTGTCGAGACGCCTGCGCCTGCATGCCGCCACATTAAATTTGACGGCCGTGACAATTGACGCAATTACTTCATTACTCTTACTTAGTTTGATAGTCTTACAAATTAAGATCATATGGTACAGCCAGCAAGACTTGTCATTATACTTGTTGTGTTGTTGACTTGTCTTGAAATGAACCACAGACTCTAAATAAAAGTGTTATTTAGAGTCTGTGGTTTCCTTACACGTGCTTCGCTGAAATGCTCAAATTTCTTACTTCTTCTGAATATTATGAATCTAGAATAATATATGGCTTCATCTCAATACCTAACGATATTCTATCTACGCTAATATTGAAGAGGAACGATTTGTATTTTAGTATCCTTGTAACGAATAAACTCAAAAAATATGGAACCAATTCCATAATTTTAATAAAATTACGTCACGGGAATTAACGCGAACTCATGCATTTACCTTTTAAGTTTACGTTTTAAGTGACGTAATTTTATTAAAATCATGCAACGCGATAGTTTTAAAGTCAATTCCATAATATATTTTACCATTAGGATACTACGCTATCTCTGAGTAACATAGGCTACATTTATTAAAATTATTGTGAAGTATAGTAAAGCGGGCAATTATTAGCTAGTTTATGTTAAAATAAATTCCCAATTGTATGTGTTCCTTTTCATTTTTATATTTTTAAAGGCGATCAAAGATTTACTACTAAAACGATTTCACATCATCCAAAATACCGCTTATTCCGTCGTGACGTCAATACTACAAAATAACCGTACCGTATCGTAAACATCAATCAGTTTAATTGTTTTTGTTTGGAGCATATGTTATGACTAAGAAACTTTACCAGAAACAGGAAACTTAGGTATTCCACTGAGTATGCATACCTAACAAAAGAAATAGACATCTTGAAATAATATTTAGTCTAAACCGAGGTTAAAAGAAGGAAAATTTTATATCTAATGGTAATCACGTTTGCTGTTATACCTTCATATTTATCCCATCAAGAAATCGAATTTTCGCGCTGACGATCAAATTTTGCTTTTGCATTTGGTAGCTATGCAGAACATCACCAACTCAGGCTACCACGGTCAACTACAGGAGATGGACATCTCCCAAATTGCGCCACATCACCCAGTCTTCCGCCTTCCGCATCCAGTCCGACTTATGGTAATCTTGAATAGGCTGGGGCCTATTCAAGATTACCATAAGTTGCATCTTCGATATTTTATGTTCGTACAAGCAATAAACCAATGACAGACAGATCTTTATCAAAATACAAGTTCTTCAACCTACCGATACCACACATAATGTTTCTACTGTAATACTTATTGGAGTCGTCTTCATTAAAACCTGTTCTAGTCCCGTGCTATACTGAACATTCCACAGAAAACTATTTTAACAAACCAACATACTTTTTAAAAATACAACGCAATGAAGAGAAAGTCCACAAGTAACGACACATTATAATCATTGATTACTTTCATACTTACGTAATTAGTACCGAACTTCCACTAATGGCGATCGCACAGCAGCATCATGAAAATAAGCACAGGGTGGTATTCAACCGGTGAACGATTAAAACAATAAAAATTAATCATTTCATTTCGTAAAAAGGATAAATGTGTTCTACGTATCTTCGACTAGTCGCGGTTACATTATTGGTGTTTACTTGTCCAGTTGATTCGCAATTAGCAGCTCTCACACCTTTTCTGCCGACGTTGTTGGGCCTCATTCAATTTTATCGTGTAATTAGAGTCCATAAAATCAGTAGATGTTGCCGGCCTGCCCGCTAGTGGCACAGCTCCTGCATTTTTAGGATAGCTACCAACATTCCGTGAACAGGGCTGGACTTGTGTAATAACTTTACTTTTTTAATGAACTTCGTAACGCTCCATGGATTTAAGAAAATATTACTGTATTTTTATGTTGTAGCTATCAACGTGTCACTACTAGCGCATTGTTACATTCTTCAAGCTATTTATTTCAAACTAGAACTACATTTTAGTTGACCAACGAGTAACCGCACTAACTTAGGTTAGAACCACAGGAACGTAGGCTATTAAGCAACATTGTACGCGAAGATATCTTACGTTTATGCCTTCAAACTCCTTTGTCATTAAAACTAACTAACTTAAACTGGGTAGTTTACATTGGTTGTTTCTAGGTGTAAAAAATGTATGAATATGAGAGTAATTGAGCATCACTGCAGGTGCCCGCACCATACTGCGCTTCGATGCATCCCTGCTCGCGCTAGGATGCCAGACGCACCTCAGACGATATTTAAGCGAGTTTAAAACTAAGATTAAAGTTGTCGCCGCAATAGTTTTTGCGCTATTAACAAGCGCACTCATAAAGCACTTTTTCTTTTGTCGACTCTTTAAAAATAACGCTTAACAAGCTTAACCTTTTCAAAACCCGTCTATAAATAACAAATAGAAATCGTTGAGTCGTCGAGATATTTCAGGTTTTGCGTGGGGCGTTATTACGATCAGTTTTTTTTTATTAATTAATTGGTGTGGTTAACCGTTAGAGTGTGGAGTGTGGTTTGATTACAGTTGGGCCCACCTCTTCCCATTCGTTGGCATGAATTATACATGAAGACTTCTAGTTTCCAACGCATCACAACACTTGGCGGTTTAAACCATCGATTTGGCTACATCGGTAATTTAAACTGTAATTTTCCGGTTGAAGCCATATATTATCATAACCTGATGATTTACTACAGAAGTTACTGTTGGATTTGTGATATTAAAAGCTTAGTTTATAATCATGCGTAGGCTAAATTGAGAACATATTTCTTTAGTGAGAAACTTAGAAGATTTTTAAAAGTTTTAGTAGGTCTTCGACATTTATTTAGTCACGAATTATAAATAGCAATTTATTGCGGAATACCATATTTAATATATTTCACCATCTAAACAAATCAGGTATTATTTTGAATAACAAATCCTGATACTAGTGAATACTTTTAACACTTTGGTTCTATTGTTTTCTCTTTTTTTCTGCTGGAACTTAAATATGAGAATATTTATACTACATCAAAGACAAAACTTACATTGTCTAACTGTCTAACTAATAATTTCCATGAAAAAATATATAAATCCATTTTAATAATATTAGAGATTTAAAAACGCTTGTAAATATTATTAAACTTATAAGTTAGACAATATTTTAAACATGAAGGTTTTTACACTTTTTTTTGCTGATCATACGTCATGGGTCCGCCTTATCGCGTATAACAATCAAAAACAATTTCTCTGCTCATTATAAAGTACACCTGACTGTCCATCTGTTTATTTAAATTGCGAAATTGCTTTATTTCTGTGTACTTAGTGTATAGGTTTTTAATGTTTACTTTTCGTTGCTCTATGGTGTCATAGTAGAATAGTTTTGACGTGTTTTTTTACACCTTGAACCTAACAAGCTTATTTAGAACCATGGGCAATAAACGTATTTGGATACTGATAAGTTATTTTTTATGTATATTGCGAGGTCCGTAATGTATGTGCTGTAAGTTCACTATGCGAATTGATTCGAATATGCAGGTGTAAATTGTTTTGACAAGGGTACCTACTTCAAAATTTAAGAAAGTAAAAACATTTATTATGCACATACAATTTTAGTATTATTTATGAATAAAAATTATAATTTATTCGTTACAAACATACAATAAATGCTAAAATACAAACAAAGCTTTCCTGTCTATCTAATATATGCAATTCTTGTATATCGTGTTTGTTACCAAACTCCTCCGAAACGGCTGAACCGATTTGCATGAAATTTTGTGTGCGTATCGGGTAGCATAGTATAGTCTGTGAATCGGCCAACATCAATTTTTCATATCCCTAAATGATAAGGGTGGCACTCTCCAGATTAACGTTTGCCAAATTAGCTAGTAATATTATCTTATTGATAAGCTGGAAGATTTATTTATTTTAAGATAAGCTGGAGGAGAATATCAAAACCTAAACATAAGAACACAGAGAACACTAACGTAGATTTTAAGTCTGGATTAGCAATTTTTTTTTTATTCCAAAACCGTTATATATATACCGTTATATGTTAACTTTAACATTAAGCCGTATTATAATAATAATAATATAGCTTTATTTCAGACATAAAAATCCATTAGTAATAAATAATATTGATCAATAAATACTTTGGAAAATGTTGTACTCTTCAGCATATAATCACGATTCTGGATGATTATAAGGACGATTATAAGTTAGTATAATCAGGTCCTTTCACGAGTCACGCCACGATACGTATGTCGTTTTAAACGAAGGCGTGTAAGCATTAGGTTTAGCGGTCACGACGCAGCTTACCCCACAATACATTGACGAAAGCTCAATAGCCTATTCGTTAACCCCACTAGGAGATCGTGCGAAGTCCAGGTCCCCTACTGTTTGTCGCTCAATAATATCACCTCTTTAAGGGGTTAAATAAACATTTAAATCTTATGAAAATATATAAGAAATTTAACTTTTTAAACAACCTATTCATTGTCCCTCAGACAGACTTCTTCTTTCAGATTCTTTGCAATTGCAAAAGCCCTAGTCGATATACTACAACTATGTATATTCTACGAGGTAATCAGGTGCATAAAACTGAACCACTTTTGCCAAGGAACATAGGTCGAAATCTTAAAATTGAAAATCAACTTTTCATACAAACATAAGTCACGTTACCTGTCACTTTGTAGGATAAACTCATATTCCATTTTAAAATTTCGACCAATGCTCCTTAGTGAAAGTTGATCAGTTTTATGCACCTAATTATCTCGTAGAATATACGCACTCCTTTTAAATTTATCCTGTATACTATCATAACCCACTACTCGCGAATGTAAACTAAATTCGTTTACAAATAAAAGTTTTACAACGTTAATTTAAGTACCTATCCAATTAACAAGTAAAGCTGAAGTAACATAAATAATTAATAAGAAACAAAAATTCACTTAAAGAACAATAATTGTCGCAATAAATTGTGATTAACAGTTCATTATTTTTTACTATCGACAAGCAATTACAAGCACCGAGTAATTATGAAACCACTGCAATTCTTATTATAAATTTAGATTCGTTTCAATCGGTATAACCTTGTTTGGTTTTACTACAATATTATGGAGTAAAAACACTAAATACTACTACTGTTATATGGGAAAGTTTTGATATAATAGAATAAGATAATCTTATGTTTTGGATATTATGTTGTTTCGGTGTTAAATAATCTATATCGAAACTACTCAACAGTCTTTGATTTTTTTTTTTTATTATTGTAGCTTAAAAATCAGGATAGGTTAAAAATAAACAAATAGATGTGGACAAAACATCACATACATTATTCCGAATCCAATGTAATCCAAAGAAGGTACCACAATCACCCAGACCCGAGGCAATGTAGAAAAGTGGTTTTTCTACATTGACCCGCCGGGGATCGAACCCGGGATCTCAGAGCTAGCAACATCTTAAAAACCGGTGTGTACACCACTTGACCAAGGAGGTCGTCAAAAGAGGTTATAAACTATAAAAATCCTAAAAAAATAAGAGAATTATAGTATAATGTAAATAGTCAGTAAGTAATCAAACCTGTTAAGAAATAATTAATTATAATACTGGAAATTCCTTCATTAAATGATTGGTGAACCTGACAAGGTCTAGATTCCTACTTTATCGCCAATTCCATCATATCGGCTCACTCTCATCCGCATCCAATCCAATAGTACTGGTTATTTTGCCATGAGCATGTCCGTCGTGTCAATGATACCATCATGTCGACCCGATTTCAGTGTTAAACCATAAGTAAGGATGGTCTTCACATTGACTACAATATTGGTTAGCCATTACCGTGGTTTTTGAGAGCTATCGTGGCTGGAGACAGTTTGTCTTAAAGGCAATACTAACCTCTTCCTTGTCTCACTACATAAAGGCACAAAAGGCATCACTGCGACACTGTATGTGCATACATGTCCGCTTTTGAGAAAATGAAACATTTTAGACAATTGTTTATTTATGCTTCTTCGAAAAAAAAAAAGTATCTGCTTAGATACGAATGCGCATGAAATTAAGTTAAGGGTTGGGGGCACGTCACATTACTTGTGGCTACTATTTTCGCGTTTTTAAAAATAGTTACAAACCCTCACTCCTAAAGTTGCAAAATTGTATTGTATTGCACGAAGAAAAGTATTTAAATATTTTTATTATTTAACTTACCTACGCACTAAATATACCTGGCATACCAAGTCCGCACCCTTTTGTTTAATGTCACCTGAAGGGAAAGTGCAATAAATACTGAAAACGGCATATTTATCAACTCTTACCATCGGGAACTTTCTCCCTTGGGAACACTCTCCCTGGGAATACTCTCCCTAGGGAACACTCTCCCTCAAGAACTATTAATTTTCCCGATAACTCTCGCCCTCAAATTTTCAGGAAATTTTCGTCCAAATCTTCCCATTCTTCTTTTTCTTGTCTGCTGGTGAATTTGTTGCGCCGATTCCTCTCTACAGCCATAGCACTAAGGCAGCGGTGATGGGTTTCAAAGTGTTGTCTAGTTTGTCGACATTCATAGAGCGACATTCATAGAGCGCATTTAATTGTATGGATCATATTATTTTCTCCACAATAATAAACGTAAGTAAGTTTAACGGGAATAAATAAACAGCTAGAATCCTAATAAAAAGCGTGTTTGTCGTTGGTATTAGCATACAAGCCACGCATTGGGCTCGACATTTTACGCGCCCATCAACGGTTTATGTCCTGGGTAAATTGACAACATTTCGTGGGAACACTATAATATTATTACGATCTTTATGTTACATGGACGAGTTAGTGCTGGGTGTGCCTGTGACTATTCTCAAGTTAATTCTATAAAGTAACCTTATCCCGGTATGAATAGATTTAAAATCACTTTACCAGGAAACTCTACGATTTTTGCATGCTTAGTAGAGTTAAGAAGGGAAGTTAAAAGTAAGTCTGCAAAAGTATACTCGATTAGTTTCCAGCTAAAGAACGTAGAAGCACACCAGTGGTTTACGGAGGACGAAGTTCTTAAGGATTTGATTTCCATTACATCTAGCATCAATATGTAGTCGTTGCAACTGACTAACCGTTTGCTTTTGCTCCAAACAAAGAGTTTTATTTAACCACTAGCTGTTGCCCGCGGCTTCGCTCGCGCGTAAAGTAAGGATATTATGGCGTTAAAATAATAATCAAAGTAAGGCAAGTAGCAAATGTTATGGAATCGGAGGCAACGAAGGTACCATAAACACTCAGACTCAAGACAATGTAGAAAAGTGATTTTCTACATGGACCCATCCGGGGATCGAACCTGGGAACTTAGTTACTTCTCATCATCAAAAACTAAATTGATTAAGTTTTCAACGCCTAATGTAAGGCAAATAAGTACCAATGTACAACTGAATGGAGTAGAGTTGGACCCTGTTGAATCAACTGTTTTTCTTGGTATAACTGTTGATGCCAAACTACAGTGGGGCCCACACATTAACAAATTATCTGGAAGGCTCAGTTCAGCCGCTTATGCTGTAAAGAAAATCAGGCAGATAACTGATGTGGATACAGCCAGAATAGTTTATTTTAGTTATTTTCACAGTATTATGACGTACGGCATTCTCTTATGGGGAAGCTGTGCTGATATTAATACTATTTTCATTTTACAAAAAAGGGCTATCCGCGCTATTTATAATCTAGGCCCAAGAGTTTCTCTCCGAGAGAAATTCAAAGAGATAAACATTCTGACTGTTACTTCGCAATATATTTTTGAAAATTTAATGTATGTTCAAAAGAACGAATCTAATTTTGTAAAAATGTCTGATGTTCACTCTGTTAATACCAGGAACAAACATAATTTAACTGTTCATGCTACTCGTCTTCATAGAGTTAGCAACTCGTTCATGGGTCAATGTATACGCTTTTACAATAAGGTCCCCGTTGATATTCGGAAATTACCTGTTAGAAAATTCAAAACTCATATTAAATCAAAATTATGTAAAAAAGGATATTACAAGATATCCGATTATTTGAATGATAAAGCCGCCTGGGATTGAGCTGCTCGCTTATACATCTGTCGTTTGTTTTGTTTGCATGTTGTAAATATATTTATTTATATACAAATTGTGGACATGTTTTGCGCTTTTGCGTATACATTATTGTATTTCATATTTTTTTTTTTTTTGACATGTTTTGTGCTTTTGCATATAATGTTTACAATTTTATTTAATTCAATTTATTAAATTCATTATTATATAAGTTCATGGGCATTGTAAGTGTAAATATTATGCAGGTCTATTATTAACTCTTAATTTGATTCTAAATTATTGTACATCTTTTAGTCTGCTATAGTTTTTGCAATCTGGCGATTTGAGGAAGTTGTTGCCCCACATATTTTTATGGTGTCACTGGTGGTATTGTTGTGTGTCGGGTTGTGCAGCTCCCTCGAAAATGGTTGAGCTGCATGAGCTATTCGAGGCATGCTTGCCATCTGTTGGCACAGGCTTGCTCAGATCGATCTGGTTCTTTCTTAAAAAGGCCAGTCCAGGAAAGACCCTGCATTTATTTACTCAATATTATTTAAATTGTATCATACTCATAACCATTTTTAAAAGAGTAACCTATGGAGTTTCTTGCCGGTTCTTCTCCATAGGAATGACACCTTGGAACCGCGCAACTAGCGTCATTAACGTTTTGAAAGTGCCTGTAAAGGTCTACTCGAAAAAATAAATATTTCATTTCATTTCATTTCATTTCATTTCATTTCATTTCAGAGCTAGCGACACCTTAAAAACCGGAGTAAACGCCACTCAACCACGGGGTCGTCATTATAGATAATATGTCTTAGATGGTCACTATCTTATCTACTTATCTTTTCATCTGTCTATCTTTGAGAATACCGAACTTCACATACCAACTATTTCTGCCCCTCTTTCGGGTGAAAGAGGGGCAGAAATAGTTGGTCCATAGAGGGTAGATTCCTAAAATCACGGAAATACATCGTATTTATTTTTAACTAATAACCCTTGTATGGAATTTGTGTCTATCTTTGAAAACGACACAATTCATATGCCTTGTAACTTCCAACCCCTATTATACCCTCTTAGGGGGATGATTTTTAAAATCGCTAAAATACTTCTTTATTTATTTCTATCCAGAAACCCGTAGACAAAATTTCATGTGTCTATCATTGAAATTACCGAACTTCCCATACAAACTTTCAACCCCTATTGCACCCCCTTAGAGGGTAGATTTCTAAATTCACGGAAATACATCTTATTTATTTCTAACTAATAACCCTTGTATGAAATTGAATGTGTCTATCTTTGAAAACGACACAATTCACATGCCTTCAAACTTCCAACCCCTATTTCACGCTCTTAGGTGGATGATTTTTAAAATTGCTGGAATACATCTTTATTTATTTCTATCCAGAAACCCGTATACGAAATTTCATGTGTCTATCATTGAAAATACCGAACTTCCCATACAAACTTTCCACCCCTATTGCACCCCCTTAGAGGGTAGATTTCCAAAATCACGGAATTATATCTTCTTTATTTCTAACTAATAACCCTTGTATGAAATTCAATGTGTCTATCTTTGAAAACGACACAATTCATATGCCTTCAAACTTCCAACCCCTATTTCACCCACTTAGGGGGATGATTTTTAAAATCGCTGAAATACGTCTTTATTTATTTCTATCCAGAAACGCTTATACGAAATTTCATGTGTCTATCATTGAAAATACCGAACTTCCCATACAAACTTTCAACCCCATTTCACCCCCTTAGGGGGTAGATTTCCAAAAGAAAAGTAGCCTTCCTCAATAAGTGGACTGTCTAACAGTGAAATAATTTTTCAAATCGGACCAGTACTTCCTGAGATTAGCGCGTTCAAACAAACAAACAAACAAACTCTTTAGCTTTTTATTATTAGTATAGATAATAATATAATAATATACATAAAGTATAGATAAATAATTATAGTATCTTAGCCGTGTCACAGATTAATAAATAGTTACTTGGCCGTGTGCAGCGCCCCTTATTGAACTCCACTGCAGGTGACGTAACCTACGACAAACTTATTATTTGCGGTTGGTACAGTATTCGGGTTTAGGGATCGAACCGCAAAATTAAGTTTGTTTTTTTTTGTATATACTTTTCCGGGATAAAAACTACCCAGTGTGGTGCCCAGGATATTAAAGAACAATTATACCAAGTTTCATCGAAATCGAACCGGTAGTTTTTGCGTGATGCCTGAACAAACAGACAGACAGACAGACAGACAGACAAAAAATTTTTTAATCATATTTTTGGGTTCGGTGTCGGTCTAGTAACACACCCCGCCATTAATTTTTTTGGTATTTTCAATGTACAGAATTTTCACTTCTACAGATTTATTATAAGTATAGATTTGGGAATCCCCATACATGCTATATGATGATTCCCATAAGGGTAGAGCCGTAGGGATGGAGGTATGACCGAATCTACCTTTGAACAAAGATTTGTCCTGGGTGGGAATCGAACCCACGACCTCCGGCGTAGCAGTCACGGTCACTAACCAATAGACCAACAGGCCCGTCAATATACAATTGGCGTGGCAACACCGCCGCCATCAAGTCCGTACCATTCACAACAACCGTCACATCCCACGCAGGTGTCGCAATACAACATAAATCCAGCATCTGACACGCTCCCTAACCTTTCGATATCAATCGTTAAGCTACCTTTACACAGCGATACATACAGCAACACAAATGCCTTCACTGTCTACAACACCACATCTTATTTATTTGAAGAATCTATGTGTTTCGCAAGCAATTTTTAGCGGCGGTCGCTAAGGCATCGGACTTACGATCATGTGCCACATCCATTGCACTACCGATGTAAACCCACTCGTACCGTCGGAGAAAATAATATGATCCATACAATTAAATGCTAATATGCAGCTCTTTGAATGTCGACAAACGAGACAACACTTTGAAACGCACACCCTTCCTGCCTAATTGCTGTGGCTGTAGAGAAGAATCGGCGCAACAAACTCACCAGCAGAAAAGAAAAAGAAGAATGGGATAATCAGGACGAAAATTTCCTGAAAATTTGACGGAGAGAGTTATGTCTTCCTCGGAAAAATGAAAACTCGCATTTAGCTTAACACGAGGGGTTAACAAAAATAGCAATCATGTGCGACCCACACTGCTTGTAAGCTCTGAAAAAACCACTCGTATGATGCACTAAGCTTGTGAAAGGGATACCCAACAACTTTAATAATACTGAGCGAATCTCTAAGATTGGTATGGCGGTAATAACTAAGCAACCTGTGTCGCATGGGAGACTTGCGTCGTCTTGTGTACCAGCGGCTTAGTTTATGGTGTCACAGTGTATACCTAGCATTAGTTTATTACGAAACATGATTTATGTTTAATCCAAAGTTTACAACCACTATTGTCTCTAATTTGACTAGCTCAGTGTGGAATAAACCTTATTTATTAACATAATCTTATGGTGCGGTTTCATAATATTTAAGTTACCCATGTAATGTTTTGTAAGCCGGTTGTTTTATTCCAACCAATGCGTAGGTATTGTTGAGAAGTAAATCAATCTGTACGGTGTTGGTTTGGGATTAGTACTTTCTGTCAGTTTACATAAATTATAGCTTTTGATCTTAATCAAAATGGCCTTTCTACGAAACCAGTAAAATATTGTATAAATATGTTTCTTTATGGGTGATCATTTGTGATTGGAATTGGAATTGTCATTCTATAAACACAGAGACAATTGTACACGTGAAAATCGTATCAACATCTCATGTAAATAACTTCTCCATCATTGATATAGAAATATCCCTTAATATACAGTCTCAAAAATAAGTCACAGGAAAAAATGTCTTCAATGGAGTCTATTGCACCTCAAAAAACCGCTAGGGTCGCTTATGTCGCATTCGGTTGTCTCTTAAGGTCTTCACGTATCAACTCGGAACGGGATCATTAGCGTATCAACCCGTTCAGTATTATTTGTATGAAACTCCCTACTGCAACGCACACTAATTGAAATAGTAACGTAATCGCCTCGCCTCGGGAAAAGCTCACGAACCGCGGTGCGGTGCGTGGTCAACTTGCTGTTCCCGCTCTTACGGTTCTCCGTACCCTAGCTTACGGCTCTCCGTAACCTAGCTATAGATAGCCTAGAAAGAGATATACATCTCTTCGTTCACGCCCCTCCGCGCGGTCTGGGTTGCAACGTAAGCAGCGGTCGGCGAGCCGTCGCCGTCGCCTAGCCGTAGCCGAGTCGATGTATCGTTGCTTCTGATCCGGTTTTGTTACGTGCTTACGTTAGGTTGACGACTAATTGACGGCGACGCGAAGGTCAATACGGTGTCGATCCCTTTCCGAGTTGATAATAGTGATCTTTATTGGAGGAGAAGGACAGATGGACCTAATGCGACTCCAGCGACATCATCGATAACACGATGTGGTGACAGATTGGAATCCAAAATATTTTATCGCAAATTTAACTTTATCCGCATGTCATAATGATGTGAGACTTTTGGAAATTACTGAATTTCTGTGGTTAACATTTTTAGGTCGGATTAGAGACCTTGCATTTTGGGGTTTTCCCTTTATCAATGTTCTTCAACGTTGAATTGTGTTCTGAGCTAAATGATATGGAAAACTATAGCTTATATAAAACCTTCATAATATTCGCTAGGAAGCCCAAAGTATGGCCGTTTCTCAGATATCGTGTCTCTTTTGTTTTAAATCGAAATCACCGACACTAAAACCAACGTCGATTGACTCCGTTCCAGATAGGGACAGCTTCAGACAATTGAACTTTTTAACCGACTTCGAAATGGAGGAGGTTATATTATGTTCGGCGTGTCACTATTTTTTTTTTTTATGTATGTTCACCGATTACTCCGTCAATTATGAACCGATTTTTATAATTCTTTTTGTATTCGAAAGAGTATTCTCCCGAGGTGGTCCCATTGTCACCAAGTCAGGATCTGATGATGAGATCCCAGTTAAATCGAAGGAAACCCTTAAATTTTAAAGAAATGTCAAACGTGTTTCATTATTCTACTGAGCCTATTTAGGTATTTACGTCCAATAGTCATCACCTCAAGGCTTTTGGTAAATACTGAGCTGATGATGGAAGAAACCTTGAGTTTTAGGAGTTAAGGGTTGATTTTTTTTATATAATAAATATGTATTGACCCTCATTTACATTTTTTAACGTTTCTAAGGTGAGCTGTATTGTATTATTATACTGATAATGGAAGAAACCTTGAGTTTTAGGAGTTAAGGGTTGAATTTTTTTATATAATAAATATGTATTGACCCTCATTTACATTTTTTAACGTTTCTAAGGTGAGCTGTATTGTATTATTATAATAAATATTATGAACACAAAAAATGAAAAAATAAATAAACTTTTGAAAAAAAAATTAAACCGACTTCAAAAAACAAAACAAAACCTAAAAGGCACAAAATAGTGTAAAATAAACTTAGAACTATCTAAAATATTAATACAAAACTAGAAGTGATCTGTTTGAAGTCGGTGCCAAACAACAATATACCAACAAAATATAAATACCTACAAATACTAGTACAAATACGAGTATTATAGTTTGGCACCAACTTCAAACAGATCACTTCTAGTTTTGTATTAATATTTTTAGATAGTTCTAAGTTTATTTTACACTATTTTGTGCCTTTTAGGTTTTGTTTTGGTTTTTGAAGTCGGTTTAATTTTTTTTTCAAAAGTTTATTTATTACCTATCACGATTTGAAGGTAATTTACAATACTTAACAGAAATAGCCTTACTATTGCCCTTACTTCATTGTAACAATTTATTTATTTGTAGAAAACTAAGATGTTTACAATTTACATGAGCTGTAGGTTACCACAGACCTCATAAAATAGGCAGAACTGTCATATAATTAATAAAAAAATACAAAGCGCATAATTCATAATTTTCACTAGCTGTTGCCCTCGGTTTCTCCTGCGGACGTCCCGTTCCCGTAAAACACGTGATCCATCACAGTCAACTGTCATACACTCACCCACTCACAATTAAGAAAACCTGATTATGTTCTTAAAAAATACCTTCATCCTGACAATAACGGTCACAAAAATTGCAAATTATCCATTTTGGCTATTCATTTTTATTTTTAAATTGCATAAACATTTCTTTTGGTTCTAAATACGAAAATCAATTGCTTATTTGTTTTTTCTTTTCCGATTTCAAAAATGATTTTGTGAAAATTACTTCACTTTATTTAACGCTTTTATATTTTTTTTCTCTGTCTATTTTTTTACCGGCCTGTGTTAGTAGCCTAATAATAAACACGTAACTATAATGTTTATAGTAATTTGACATGATTACGAAACGATCCGGTTAGAACTAGTTATCCATATAAATAACTGAATAATGATCGCGTGTTGAACGTTTCTCTGACTGTGGCGGTGTTTGTCAAAGTTTGGCCTCTAGGGAGTTAACGTACTTTGTTGATTAGTGGGCTGGCGGTAAAGGGCGAAAGAAAGAACTATAGATATTGTAACTTCATATCGATTCTAAGCTGACAATACTGTTAGTCATACTTAGTTCAAAGATGCAAATAAAATAGCATTAAGTTCCCTTAGCTATCGTCCTAATAACCTAGCACAAAGACCACGTGTAAAACTTACTAAAAGGATTAATTTTTTATTTTTTTCTGACATGTTTATATACATAGCTATTTTTTCTCATAGACATTTTTTCTCAGGGCACCTAGTCAATTTATTGTCAGTCAAGAAATTTAGACTCCACCGAACTCAAAAAGTGACGTATAAAAGTGATTGTAAATACCCTTATTAAATAATAATGCATTTGAATTCCAATTAATAATAATACTGGTTAGTTAGCCTATTTCAAGATACTCTGTTTTGTAGCTATGGGTATCTAAGTCATAAATACAAATGTATTTTAAGTTTAGGAATATCTGTCTGCGTACATTACTAAGAAGCACCGCGCGGGCCGAATGCCGGCGTACCCTACAATAACCTACTCTTAAGAGCCATTTCACGTTTTCACGCGAATATCTAAGATTTTAGTCGCCTAATTTACCATCTTAGTTAATACTCTGGCATTGGTGAATACATGTAAAAAATAGACCAATCTTTCGTATTGATACTTCATGTAAAACATTTACAGAAACTTATTTCTTTACTTTTTAGTGATTAATCTCCCACAACTAGTTTACTGAAGAATCATCGCAGAGTCAACTTCAGACTCCTATATCTATCATTAACAGTTATAATTTTGACGAAAAAAAATACACAATGCATCAGGCATATAGTTTTGTCGACACATAATGTACTAGAATATCGATTATTATAAACATTAATTAGTAAAAAAATAAAGTCTTGGGTCAATTTTTACGATTTATTCGCAATTATATCGCAATTTGTTGGGTTTACTAAGGCGTAATTACATTAAAAAAAAAATGTCAAAATAAACTATGTTCTTTAACAAATCGAATTCTAAAGTTTGATTAAAATCCCTTCATTTAATTAGACATAATATCGATATTAAAATCACTCTAAATTAGAATAAAGTACGATGCATAAGCCGGTACTGTTAAGTCCGGTGCGAGCGCCCATCGAGGAAGGACCTATGCCACTTTTTCCCCCGTCTCAATCTGCGCGTGCTCATGTCGTGAACGCATTATTATACTACGACTACAACATTTTGATTTTTTTCGGTTTTTTTTTTTACAAGAGGAAAGTGTTTATTTTATTATAAAGTGTTATTTTAGTAGATTAAAGATTAATTATATATTATTGTTTAATATTGTTTAGCAATGGGGCGTAACGACGCAACCGTTACGCCCCATTTTGTACCATTGTATCTAATTATGCAGCCATATTATTATAACTTATGTGATAGTCTATATTATTATTTGTTTTCCTGATAATTTTTATTACATACTTTACATAACATATACTTGTGTTTTTTTTTATTATCTAGAAACCTTTATTAGACTGAATTTAATTTTGACAAGTCAGGATAGTTTACATATAACTAATTTAGACGTGAAACAGATAAATAAAATAACTTTTTGCATAAATCTCTAAATTCCGCATTATGATTACAACGGCTCAAGATTATTTAGTCCGTCTCGACACTCGCGTTACACTGCTTGTATTGTGTATGTGTGATAAGCTTTGCACACATACACAGTGCTGCCGTCTTTTACCTAAACTCGAGCGCTTTAATTTTGTGAAATGGCTCTTAAGGTAATTACACACTGAGCCAGATAAGTGCCCCGATAACACTTCACAACGTATGCACTCACTAAAAGTACTGACAACATAAAAATAAAACGCCAAATTATACTCGTAAATAATTAAGTTATTTATACCCGTTTTGTAATAAGAATGCCAAGTTTGTTTTAAATAACGACTTCCTGAGCAAAGGCAAACGTTAAACAGCCTACTTAAAAAATGAGTCGGTATTTTTCAATTAATTTTGTGCACATTGTAACGGGTTTAAAAAGTAAGCTCCTTTTATTTTTTATTTAATTTACATAATTATATACTGACGTCACATCTGATCTGTGAACAAAGAATCTTCAAAACAATATAAGTAACTTATTAGAATAATCGAAGCACCTGTTAAACAATGCGTCGATGATCAGATACGGTGCCAGCCATAAGCCACCCATTCTGACACTACCAGACATAATAAAGCGAAATATTATCCGACGAACCATACGTAGATATTAAAACATGGGCGGGGTTTAATTAGAAATTTAACCTGTTAATAAATTACCGATGGTCTGCCGCCACCCAGGGTGTGGCAACACTCGGCATATTTCCCCAGAGAAATAACGACGGTGTTGCCGACGTAAACTCGAATTCTGGATATTTTCGGAACGCGTTCGTGATGTTTATTGTGTCATTTCCCCCGAAAACGAATTGTTACCCATTAGTGTCCTACTCGTTAGTGTATTTCCATTTTTATTTTCACTAAAAACTAATTTAAATTTTCTTATAAACGACACTATTTTTATAATGTGTACGGTTGTTATATTTATAAATTAATGGACGTTACGATAACGGCACTATAATTCGTTCGAAATAAATAAATCCATCAAGAATGTTCTGAGAATAAACAAAGAATAATGTGTTCCATTTAGTTGGCTATAGTGTTTAATATTATGGTCATAGTTAACTTCAATGTTAGTAGTTAATCGTATAACCAATTAATGTAGTAAAATGGGTAGTAAAACTTTGGTTTCGACACAGTTTAAAAACACTAAAAAGATTTTACGATGATAGTGTATTTTAGACGTTCAAGGGTTTTATTGATATTTCTATTAAAATCTCATGTTAATATATTATTTGTTTTTTAAACAATTTTATTATAAAACTTAAAGAAGAACATATTTTAGTGGCAACTAATAGAGACAACTTTTTTATAGCCTATAACTGTCTCAATAAAAAAAACAATGTATAAAGGCGGCAAAATCAAACTTTAAACAAAGAACGTACACATTCCATTCTTGAATTCGGATTTCAATCGACTGTTATATTATATTCCTAAATTAAAAAATATTCCCGCGGCGTTAATTAAGCTCCGGTATCGATTTATTCGTAAATCGAATAGTTGTTATACGAAGCGCCTCTAGCTTCGTTAAGGACGGTGTAATCGACTTAGACATGCATCACGGCTAATTCATGTGTTATTCGATTTTAGGAAACGATAACTGAACGGTTTAGTGTTCCGCCGTTTAGGGTTAAAACCGTTTTAGTTTTACAATCAGTAAATAGATTGTTCATAGAATAATATGGAATAGGACTCATTTAAATGTAGGAATAGTTTTGATGTTTCAATATTTAAACCCTGAAAAAGATCGTACGGTATTTCCCAAAAAAAAAACTTTGTTGTAAAAATTATAATCTCGCTGACTACCTATGCTTCCCGTGAAGTGTTGCAGGTTCGACTGCCGTTTACTTAAAAATTGGTATAATGAAATATTGGTATAATGAAAATACTACAAAATGAAAGAACTACAGAACCCAATACTTCACATACATAGTTCCGATTACTGACCACGTTCATGTAACTCTGTGTGGCCATATACAGTTAGAAGCAATTAGATTAATTAACGATCAATAACACTAAACTTGACATGTCTATTAGTTTTGATTTAAATATTGTATTTTTTTCGTATTTTGCTAAGAATCCTCAGTTAAACTTTACCTGTATCTAGTTATACAAATCCTACGCTATACAAACCACCAAAAATCTTATCATGTCAAAATTATTTCAATGAGTTGGTAGATATTAAAAACTCATAATACTTATGATACATAATAGGTACATATGATAATTTAAAATCATCACACCTCCTGCCCTTTTCCAAGCATATCCTCGTCTTACATTCTTATCTATATGACGACATCTCACAAGTAACATCCTTCCTTCCTTCGTAGCCATATCATATCATAGTGCGTATATTCAACGAGGTAATCAGGTGCATAAAACTGAACTGCACTTTTCCCAAGAAACTAAGGTCGAAATCTTAAAAAGTATACCTGTCACTTTGTATGAAAAGTTCATTTTCCATTTTAAGATTGTGAGCCATGTTCCTTGGGGAAAGTTATTCAGTTTTATGCACCTGATTACCTCGTTGAATATCCGCACTCCTTTTAAAATAATCCTGTATACCTACATACTTCAAACTATGACATAATAATAATCGAAATAAATTGATAAATTTCATAATAATCTATAAATAATTTAAAAGCTGTTCGACGCCAAAACGAATATAACTGAAGACTAATAAACAAAGCTTTTAGTTTACTAAATAACAACAGTTAAAATCACTATTTAATTATCAATCGAATATTAATAGCGCTTTATTGAAATTGCATTGAACCTATGACATCAGATACTCCGTCATTTTAATTATAATAAATGATTGAGCTTTAATTAATTATGGCGAGCGATATTAACACGTCATCTGTATTTATAAATTAACACTCGTTGTTAGATCTGTCTTGTACTAATACTAAGGTAAAGTCATGAATCGGATTAGATATTGTTAATAGGATTCTATAAGGTTGTACACATTATTAGAAACAAAAATGAACATCTTGAGTGAAATAATTCATAACGGGTGTTTCTTATATCTGGTACCAGGGTCTTGAAAATTAAATATATTTTCACCCGACTACTTTACAGCGAATCCAAAAGGAAAGGTAATGAATTTTTGTTTTTTTTTTATGGAATAGGTTATTTATTCCACAGCATTAAGAATATAAGTTTATATCATAAGGCCATCATATATAAGGATAAAAAACATAATTTACACAATAATTAATTCATTTTCACAATAATTAAATTAATTGCAAATTTGGAAAATTATAAATTTTAATTAGATCTTTATTGGCCACAAAACTTGTGACGTCAAACGCAAGTAAACACTACTTGTGGTTGTATAATTTGTTTACTTGCGTGTGAAATCACGCGCGTCATGGATAAGGCGCCTTTACAAAAACAGCCTTTTTACCTCGGTTTTAGAAATTAAAACGTTATTACTGATTGGCAGAAATAATTTGATCTGATTTCCCGGCAATATTAATGTAGAATGCAATATTTATAATAAAAGTGAATAATTTCAAACTTTTTTTTTTCAAAATCTCATTATATCATTACTTATTATACCTATGTTAGGACTTAGGAACTTCTCGGTTAATTTAGTCATTGTATCTTATCCTTGCTGATGTCCTCTCTGTTTATTTAGACTTCCTGCTGCGATGCTGTCAGTCGTATGCAAATTCTATGCCTTTGTATAAATTTATAAATATTAGTCACACCTACCAGCCTACCAGTGACGGATATATCAATAAAGTTATTTATTAAATTTTACTATTCTGCTTTTCATCTCATTACAATATCCCGTACACTAAATCTGCCGCCAAGTCGAGCTCGAAGCAAAGCACAGCCGTACCATCCTTTACTGAAACCATTTCACCGCATTTCAGGTCCCTATTTAAGAACCTCTGGATACCGTATAATATTTGCTCGTGACCATTCTTCCTTTCGTGTCCATTGACGAATGAATCAATCATTTTATTTGACCAGTTTTGAACTACACGTCTATTATTGACTTCGTTTAAATCTAGGCTGTACATGCGGTTGTGTAGGACGGGCAATGAAGGAGGTGTTGCATGTCTTGTGAAGAGGCTTCGCACTGGCACTGTGACCTCAGAGCTGGTGACTTGAAAACCGGTGTGTACGCCACTCGACAACCGAAGTCGTCGCAAAATCGCATCAAGTGTTTAAAAGCATTATTGTTATTTTTTATAAACTTATTGCTTGTGACGAGGGGGTAAACGTAAGCAAGTTCGTCCTTGCTACATCATCGTTGAGGAGCGGCGGGCGCTGAGCCCCCTTTATGGTTCACGGTCTACAAAGATGTCAAATCCTACTAATATTATAAATATGAAAGTTTGGATGTTTGGATGTTTACATGTTTGGATGTTTGTTACTCAATCACGCAAAAACGGCTGAACTGATTTAGATGAAATTTGGCTTGCATGTAGCCTTTGACATGGGAAAGAAAATAGGCTACCTTTTATCCCGATTCCTCAAGTAGTTCCCGAGGGAAAATTTAAAATTGTTCACGAACTAAGCAGCGGGCAGACTGCTTTGAAATTTGGTATTATTCTCTTTTTTATTATTTTCACATTTTTCATTTCTTTTCTGACCCAATTCGGAAGTCCATGCAGATGAAATCGCGGGCAGAAGCTAGTATTTCATAATACCGTAATTAAGTCGGACGTTCCCACACTGATTTTCTGACGCAATGATGACACATGCGTCTGAAACGTTTCGTTTAGACATCTCGCACTACTTACTAAGATAAATAGGCGAGTTAAATGCTTCTTGTAATGGAACTGTTTCGTAATAAACCGACTACCTACAAACTGGGATAGAATATGTTTTGTTTTATAAATGACTTGCTGAAAAATTTCTCATCGAATAAAACAATGAGCCGTATACTGAAACGTCAATCAGTTTTAAGTCGTCGTTAAGTCTCATGCTGTCTCTGTCACTTTAGGGTGTATGATATTTTACTTAATTAAAATGAAACAATTTGTTAATATATCAACGTAACGATAACCTAATATATGATACCTATTGACGCGCATTATGTTGTCTGATGTATTATTTACATTATAGTAGGTACATTCATGAATTATTGAAGAAATAAATATATTAACTATTATAATGCACATCCACAAATGCTTGTTCCAAGTCTGGGTGTTCTCTGTGCATGTGATTTGAATGTTTGTGAGACCCCCGCGACACAAGGATTAAATTCTTTAGTTCGGGCGTCGTTTTAAAAAAAAAAAAAGAAAAAAGAAAAAAAAAAGAATAGCATTAAAAACACCATCACTGCAATAATTGAAAATTCAGTTTTTTTTTGGTAGGTTGACGATGCCCGTTATTTTTAGCAAATATTATAACATACGAATATTTTTGCATTAAAAAATACTATATGAAAATGTTAACAAAAAACAGAGAAACTGCTCCATTTTTGAAGTCGATAAAAAAATCGATTTAAAAACCTTTTCAAACAAGGAAGTGATATAAGTACCTACTCCCTCTAACGCGTACACTGCATTAGCATAAGAATTAAGAGTGCAATCTGCACTGTATCATTAATTCATTGCGGCTACATTTTGCATAACACAATCTTACATACATGTGCATAACATGAAGTCTGTCACGAACTGATGTGTGATTCACGAATGATTCATACAATACAAGAACAAAGAAAATATATTGTTCGAGGCTTGGAAAAGTCAAACAAAGAACGAATGTAAAAGTAGTAATTATTATGAATGTATTTTAATCTATCTAATTTAAAAGAATTATCGTGTCGCAATTTTGGTTACTCGTTAATCACTGGACCGATTTGTATGAACTTTTGTGTGCATATCGGGTAGGTCTGAGAATCGGCAAACATTAATTTTTCATACCCCTAAATGATAGGGGTGGCCCTCACCAGATTTTTTTAAGGCAATTTTATATGTAGAAGGTTGTTAAAAAAAAGACTTTGATATTTTCAAAATACATTTGCTTTATTAATGCACTTTACAAACACTTACACAAACCTCCGAATACTGACTGAATACGCTAATTAAGTTTAAGATGTACTTAAATATCTTTCTGTCGCTATTTCACACGTTAAAGTGGCGGCCTCAAACTGATATTCGGCCATAAGCCATACAAGTTATACATAAAATTTATACTTCTATACAAGTGTAAAATGATCAATTTTTGTTGCCGAACAAAAAACAAAATTAAGGTCAATTCATACTACAGCAAAGTTAAAGCGTATCAATCTAAAACTTTATTATCAAATTCACTCGCTCATTCATTCAACTTTAACATTTACATTACAAAAAGCAAAAATAAATTGAGATAGTGAAAAATGTAAACCACTCGTTCTCCAAAGGGCTAAAGCCTGCTATGACTACTAAAATATGGATACTTCACTACAGACTCCCACAAAACAATTGAAAAACACTTGTAATTCCTTAAAACGTAATCTAGAGCTATCATTTATCTTAAAACGGACACCTACGTGCGCCGTAACTGCCGTAAGGATTCCATACAATATTCAAGAGATAATATAAATATGTTTTTACGTATATCGATAAAACATAAATATTCTTACGGTATAAGGTAACTTGGTAAGTAGATCTTACCATTGAGAGTGATGTAAAAACAATGGAGATACCGCACGGTTGAAACATCAACAAAAATATAATAAACCTGTAGTAATTTCTGACCATAGTGTGTTTTTCAAGACAGTCATAAATAATATGTCAATAAATTTATACCACTTTATTATCTATTGCCATCATTTCTATGCATAGCTCTAAAATAGCACAAGGAAAAAACCTAGTGTAGCAATAATGAAATCGACACACTTCGATTCTATAATAATTTGATAAACAAATTCAAATGATTACTAATATAAAATTAGAATACATTTTATTAAAAGTTTAATTTAAAATTACTTTTAAACATCTCTTCACTAACTTGAAATTTAAATAGTACCATACTTCAGTATCATATTCATAAAAAAAAGAATTATTGCAAAAGTGAAAATGGCGCGTATCAAACACAAGTGTCAAAAACACGGGCTGTGTTGTCGCCGGAGTGATAATTTTTTTGCGTGATTTTTTTAGAAGTAGGCTATCTAAATAAATATTTGTTTCAACTGATCTAATCTTTGTAGACTAGGTATAATATATACTTGGCAATGAAGCGTTATAACAACAAAGATTGCTATTTCAAGCGTCATCAAACGTCGCTTATTTATAAGTTATGACTAAGCTTATCAATTAGCTGTCGAGATGTCTGCACAATACCAATGATATATATATGACAACTATATAGTAGTACACACGATAGATACCTATTTCATATAGGTAATTCAGTTTTTTAAACGTTAACTTCTGTGAATGAGTTCACAGATAATCTTGTCGTAGGACAATAAATTGACTGGGGTTTAATAAAGTTTGTTTTTTGCACGATAATATTCATTTAGTCTTTATGCAAACAAATAAGGAGCATATTTAATATACCTACGTGTCAACAAGAGAGGGAAACGCACACTGGCTACCTCGCGCGCGCTTCTAAACACATGAAGAGGAGAAGAAAAAAAAATGGCGCTGTCAACGGAAGAAAAGACACACAATTTTGACAAACGAATAATTAAAGCTAGGGACAGGTGAGTTTGGTTTTTTATTACATATCCTCTTGATCGGGTAATTCTTCTTCTTCCTGATTCATATAGGGTCGGCGCAATGCGTATTTTCCTTCCATTCCTCTCTATTACTCATCATCGCGGCATCCACTCCTTACTTTCTCATATCATCTTTCACACAATCCATCCATTTCTTTTTCGGTGTCCCTCTGCTTATATACCCATCCACAGTCATACTCATAACTTGTTTATAATAATAATAATAATAATGTCTTGATTGGGTCATTGTGGTTATTTATGAATACTTGGCATATTATGAATACTTGCAAATTTTATAATATAACTTTTGTGCAGAGCGCACATCAACAGTCTTTCTGAGTAAGAATAAAAAGCTAATACTTAAAAAATATTTTTTCTACGTTTATAAGTAATTGATTTACTTATGCACACTTGAATTGGGAGTAAACTGTTCAATACATGACGAGAGCGGTTACTAAAACTGTGAGTTTCGTACTATGGTTTCGTATTACTGTAGGGGCAAGAAAGAGAGGTGTTGCGCACACATTTTCTTTCAATCATAGCCAGTTACGTTACGTATATCTAAGACACAGTGCAGGCTTACGAGCCAAAGTAGTTGTACTTCAGTCGTGTGGGCTTAAGCACACTCGTTTTTCATTTTTTTTTTTTTCACGAGAATAATATATGTTAAATAATAATATGAGTAGCTGAAAATAAAGCCAACCTTCTTACTGCACAAATCCAAGTCGGCAACTGAACTCATATCGTAGGAATACATTGTAGATCTGTATGATGTTCCAAGAACAACAATTTCATACGTTACATAGATGATTGCTGGTTTCTTGAAACTCGTCTATTACTCGACGCAGTTTACTTTTATGTTGTGTACATTCGGTGTTATTTGAATAGTTAGAAGTAACTACCTCTTCGGACGTGGTCATTATATGAAGTAAGGGAACATTCACATAATTTTTTGATAAGTGATCTGGTGAGGATACTGGTTGTGGAATCATTTAGAACTTCTTTTGTTTTTTGTTGATTAAACCTATTGATTCAGCTTATGCCCATAGAAAACAACGAGTTTGTATGTTATGTGTAGTCACTTCTATCATTTCCAAATGTATAATAACACATCAACAAATCCAAATTCCCTTAGTCTCCATATTTCTTGGACCTGGACTCGGCATCCAGTGTGGCCGCATCTTAAGGCCGCCGAAAGCGTGCGGCGTCTTTGATCGCGATAGCGGCCTCTGTGAAGTCCGTATGCTCCGCCTAACGCGATGTATGGAAACGTATTTTGTTGTCCCAGGGTTGGCAAGAAAAACTTTTTAAAGTTTTAATGAAATGAAAAAAATATAATTGATAGTTTTTCAATGTGGGTTTGTTTGGTTTACAGATTCACATATTAACTAAATTTCTGAGCTCTAAAGATATACCTGTACCTACTTTCCCTGCCTTCAAAGCCAGTCCCCATACCTAAAGGGACATTTCTAAAGCGTTAACGCTGATCGAATCACTCAAATGTATGAAAGTGACATGTCTGAGTCACGTGACTTATCGAAAACATGTCATTTCCATACATCTCATGTAATTTATGCGATTCCTATCATCGTTAACGCTTGTAGAAATGTCACTTGGCTAGGGGGGCAGTGCCGCCGACAACTCGAGTATTATTTCAGGTAAGAGTACTGAATACTTGCTCAAATATAAACAGAACAGCGAGTAATTTCTTTCCAATTCCTCTTTCCAATCTTAACTCTTCAAGAAACAGTAAATTCCTGGAATTAAAAATACAATTAAAACCTTAGAACCGATGAAAATGTTACTTCCCTTTTCATCTTAGTCACTGCTACAACACATTCTTCAAACTACAGTAAAATATTATGCTAAAGCCAAATCATATAAAAGCTGTGACAACTGTGAAAAATATCTTTAAAAAAATCTTCGCAGTATAAAAATTTACCAACCCTATCTCAAGTAACTCTTAAGCGGTCATGTGTGTGTATAAGACGATGGTAGTAGTGCCAAAAACGTAGTAGATGTAGAGAAAATAACGGTGCAAGTCATTGACACGACCACAGAAGCTGTTCACCATCAGACAGTAGGTACGTGGTACGTGCACTACTGGCAATTGTTTTAGTAAGCCCTATTATCCGTGATCTAAGGCACACAAGTATACAGGATTAATTTAAAAGAACTTCATATATTCAACGAGATAATCAGGTGCATAAAACTAAACAACTTTTCCCAAGAGAAATAGGTCGAAATCTTAAAATTGAAAATCATCTTTTCATACAAACTTAAGTGAAAGTGACCTGTCACTTTGTATGAAAGTTAAGTAAAAGTTCATTTTTAATTGTAAGATTTCCACCAATGTCTCTTGGGGAAAGTTGTTCAGTTTTATGCACCTGATTATCTCGTTTTATATACGAACTCCTTTTAAATTAATCCTGTAAGTATAGTGCCACAAACTGATCTGAACCGGTGACGGTGTCGCTATTGTTGAATTTAGTGTTTCAACTCAATATATTATATTATAGAATTTTCGTGGTTTATAGTATAAGAAAAATCCCCTCGCCCAAGTGTACAAGGAGTAAATTACATCATAATTTCCGATTATTTTATATTTAAGCTATAGGTACAAAATGAAATTAGTAAAAGATTTTTAGTTTCAGATTTATCTTTTGATATTAAACCAATTTAAATACAACAAAGGAGATATGAACGTACGAACCTCATAAATTTAGACGTCATCATTAAAATTAAACACAATCCCCTCAACAAAGCGATTCCTTATTAAATATCGATCAAAACAATTCCAAGTGCGCTTTCCAATCACTTAAATTAACCACTTCATTAATCTCTTCACACTGAGGATTTTACGACATGCACATTAACTCGTCCTATAAAACAAGAACGAGAATCGGCAGCACAAACGAGATGGTCAAACCCAGATCGATATCATATCGATAAAAACAAATCGATAAGCTTACTCACAGAATTCACCTTCTGTAAGATTCATGCAATAAATACGAGTAGCCTCAATTTGTCGACCATAAAGTCCTTTTAGATGCAATTTGTCAACGTCAACTCGTAATGCGTATCGATGCATCGGAATGGAGCGGTCGAGATCGATATCGCGTCTTTGTATCGATGCTGACGATTATCCGATTGCCGATTGTGTAGTTGATTCTGCGCATGCAACATGAATGGTAAATCGAGGAAGCTAAATTCAAATGCAAAGAACAGTTTTGTTTATTCAGATTTCGAATAACAATAACTGTTGTCGGTGCGTTTGGAATACAGATGTCTTGATGTTGATAAGTATCGGATAAGTGCCGACTATTATATTAATGAAGTTACGAGGACTTGAACGTAATCCTAATGTCATACTAATTATACAATTATAAATATACATATTATTATTAATGTGCGTAGGTACATGCACATTAATAATAACCTATCTATAAATCATTTTCTACTAGATACTAGACAGAGTTTGACATAATTTTGAAAGGCGCTTTAGGTTAATTTTGATATTGAAAACTAATATAATATAAATATCCCACTGCTGGGCACAGGCACTCATAGAGAAGGAACGAACATTTATCACCACGCTTGATCATTGCGGGTTGACGAATTCAAATTCCAATTTTGGGAATCCAAATTTCCTTCCAATTTACAGGAACAGTTAATTAATCTGCACGAAATTAATAAAAACTATGCTTACAAAAAACTTAAGTTTATCATTATCTTAATATATAAAAATTACGCGTCACTGTGTTTGTCTGGATGGACTAATAAACTACTAAACCGATTTTAATTAAATTTGCACGTCGTGTGCAGTTTGATCCAACTAGAAAGATAGGATAGCTTACAACATAATTAAATAAATAAAAAATTGAGACCGCGGGCGGAGCTGCGGGTAACAGCTAGTATTTCTTATATATCTATCTTAATAAATTACTAGAAGGGTGAAAAAAGACTTTGCAAATATTAAAATATATCGAACTGTTTACGACTGTATTTTTGTGTGCATACTTTGATATGGTCTTGCACATAACCCTTATTTTCAAAATGTTAAGGTTGAATTTCGTATTATTGTTCGTCATTCTCTGCAATTAAAGTTAATATAGTCGATACCGGGTCTGTCTCTCGTAATTATTGGCTTTTCAATAATTATACGTACAGTCACGAGCATAAATATGTACACACATAGCGAAATTGTAAAACAATAATTTAACAGAACTTACCATCAATTCAACTTTTAATCATTTAACAACATAAAATTATAACAGTTCTCAAATCATGTATACAACATGTAACAAAACCCCTGTCAGATCCAATAAAGGCGTATTCGTGGTACAGTTCATGAACCGTCTCGCATAGGCGGCTTCTTTGACACAAAGCTGTAGGTAGTAAGTACTTACGTGAACTTTGAGGAGCGGTCAGTGTTGCTGTTGCCTTGGATCAGTTTTTATTTTGATTAAATGATTTTCACTGGGGAAAAAAAATAATCTCCAATTCATTTAATGGCTACGTATATGTGTTCGCAGTACGATACCGAATAATAGTATTAGGGATCGGACAGGGTTTTCGTTACATATTGTATATTTTTGAGTTCCAGCAAAAACTTCTCGCTAAATAAGTTTTACAATTTCGCTACGTGTATACATATTTATGCTCGTGACTGTACCTACAATGGGCATTAAATTTTTTTCAGTGTAAATATTAATTACTTAGACTTCTGTCTAAATTAATGGATTTTAAATGTTAACTAATACTTCTTCGTTTAGTTTACGTCTTCCATTTTTCTAGGGAACATATGACGTCTTCTGCCTAGCCTTTTCCCAAGCCATGTTGGGGTCAGCTTCCAGTCTTACCGGATTTAGCTGAATACTATATTTTACATGGAGCGACTGCCTATCTGACCTCCACAACCCATTTTACTGGGTAATACAGTATCGCATAGTAAGACTGACTGTCGGAATTGAAATGACTTAACGACTGTCAAAGATCACCGTATGACAGAAGCGAAAAGCTACAAAATTGGACAAACGAATTATATAACAAAACTAGCTTACACGTCAAAAGTTGTTCTTATATATTAAAAATAACTGGAGGGCCAACCCTATCTACTTAGGTATGAAAAATAGATATTGGCCAATTCTCAGACCTAACCGATATGCACACAAAATTTCATACAAATCGGTCCAGCCATTTCGGAAGAGTGTGGTAACAAACATCGTAACACGCGAATTTTATATATTAGAAGATTGATTATAACTATCGTGATAGTCAGCCGAGCAAACAGATTTTTTTTTATTTTTAACTCTTTTTAAAATTTTGGAATTTTGGACACGTTTGGGTGTTCTTTTATTGCCATTCGCTTTCTCTATAATAATTAATATGCCAAAATAACGTTTGCTGGATCAGATAGTTATTTTTAAATCATATATGACTTTGACGACCTCCGTGGTCGAGTGGTGTAAAAACCGAGTGGGTTCGATCCCCAGACGGGTCAATGTAGAAAAAAGGTATTTTTCTACATTGTCTCGGGTCTTTGTGGTACCTTCGTTGTCTCTGATTCCATAACACAAGTGCTTTAACTTCTTACTTTGGATTCGGAGCAATGTATGATGTTGTCCACATTTATTTATATATAGTGCTGGCCACAGTGTACGTATATCGGTCGCTAACGATTCTAACGATGACAAATATAAGTTTTAACGTGGCTGGATGTAACGAAGTATCAACGATATTTATGTGGTACATCAAAGGCCGTAGTCATCGCACGGTGGAGTCCATCGTGATCAAATTATCACAAACTAACTTACAACAGACGCTCTCTTCAAAGGAAGGATGCAAGTTATTAGTATGCATCAAATTATGGCTTAATGGGAATTGGCGGGACTAAAATTGACCATAGATTCTACAAGAGTTTGCCAACAATTTTATATCCTGGTTTGCGGAAATTTTAGGGAAGACATTTTTAATGCAGCTTATGATTTTACATATCCTTATGTCTGAATTTTGGTCACAACTCTGAAGAAGCTCTTCTTTCTTATCAAAATCTAGATTTTATATAGGAAAGGCTACTTGAGAAAAATAACTTTTGTATTTTACTTATTTATTTATGCTTCATGCATATTTGCACACGTAGATTTAATACCATATTGCATTTTCTGCTTGTCAACCTTTGGATAATGCTGAGACGATGAAGATCATAACAAATGACAGAAATCTTGGTTATGTACCTCTAAAATTGGGTTAAGCATAATTAATTATACATCCGGACATTATGCTCAATAGAATTAGTAAACATATCAGCGATTAATTAATTATTTAATTGCCAGAACTACAAAGTACTTCCCTGTAACGGTTTAAAGAATATCTTAATAATATCATCATCAGTTTCCTAAATTTAAATTATCTTCAAAAAGAAACAATAACTTACTTTGTTTTATGAAACAGTTAATCGAATTATCTTTTTAATAGGAAAGGAAATCATTAATTTACAATAAACTGCATGATATTTATCATCTAACTAGCTGTTGCCCGCGGCTTCGCTCGCGCGTAAAGTAAATATTATTATAGAAACGTCTTGCCGGAAACATTGATTGAATCATAACAAAACTTAATACTTTTCTTCAGTCATTGACGTTTCGCGAAAATATTGTTTTTGAAACTTTTTTATGATAAACTCTTTGTTATGTGTTCTTTCTTTAAAAATTATCATAGTGTGCGAGCGTTCCAGAATCAGTGAGTCAGTGAGTCAGTGAGTGACGTGGGCTTTTATATCATCTAATATAATATAATAATGCAACAGTGGGAAACAGTCATAATCCATTTCCTCTGACCAGTATATTAATTATCATCCTAAGGCGATCGGTAAATAACCTCATTGTAAAACTCACACAACAGATTAGATAGAAAATGGAGTGATACATAATAATCACTAATATGAAATTATGAATCACTGCATGATCGTTTATGAACCAATGTCACATATTTTAAAAAACCAGAGGGCGGCTGTAACTTAAATAAATTGTTCTTATAAACAGAGAATGGCAACAATGAGTAGACGATTACATTTATACCAGCATAATAGTTCTTCTGTACCCACAACCAGGTCCTTTACTAGGAACGGTAACAAAAACCAATGAAGAATCAGTTATCAAGTTGCTAAAGAATTTAAAGTCTGTTACGTCCCTAGACAGATTGAAAACAGATTCAAATATGCACCTAGGTAGCCATTTATTTCTCATAAACCATTAATTGCACCATTCAAGTTTTAAAAGGACTTCATGAGCTGTTTACTCTGTGACTTATGTCGTATTATACATATAAACTAAATACAATATGGCGGGTGCCTCTAAGCGGTGATACTTTGCAATGAGCTAATGTACCAGCTGTATGTTCATATGGTACATGATGCTATAAAAATTAACGCCCAAACAAATCTCAGGGCTATTTAAAAATGTTTTTAATGCTATCATTATTTTTGTTTATGTCCTGAGTGAAATTCTAGGCCGTTGGCGGTAGCTTTAATGGTGTACAATGCCATATGAAGGTAAGACCTGTTTTGTAAGCTCTGAAGATCAAGCTCGGAGAATGTGTTGTTAGGATTGAGTGCTTTATGTGATCCTATGGCGTGTTCTTGATTGTATATGAGGGGTCCGATGAAAAGATGAGAATTCGAGTTATGTTACCTTATTTTATGTGTGTCTTTTTTATATGTTTTGACTGACTGCACGGATAGCCGAGTGGTGTAGGTCACCACGATAACTACCACTGTGCGCGACGTGCTGCGGGTTGGATCCCCGCATGAAACAAGAATATAATATGATCCACAAATGCTGGTTCCAAGTCTGGGTGTTCTCTGTGCATGGGATTTGAATGTTTGTAAAACCCCCGCGACACATGGACTAAAGCCCTTAGTGAGGGCATCGTTATTAAAAAAAAAAGATATTATTGTTGTAGACCGAACAAATCTGCTGGCATCATTATTTGTGTCATTGATGCTACTTCAAATTCGTTCTTTTTTATGGATCGAAGACCGAAAACACAAAAGTATTTTCCTGGAATTGGTGATCTTCAGTTGTTTTGATTCAAAGAGTAGAAGTAAATTAATTAAAGATTATATTAATATAGTCTACCTTTTAACAAGCTTATAACCAAATACTGAAACGTCAATCAGTTTGAAGCAGTTTTAAGTCTTAAGTCACTTTTAGGTGTAATATGAAGTAGCGACAGTTAGACATTTAAGAACATCTTAAAGTTAATTTGCGTTTCAGTATTTGGTTAAACGGGTATAGTTTATATCTGATAAAACGTAGACGAAAACACGTAAATAAGTTAATTTGCATTTACAGTCCAATTTGTTTTTGTCTTATGTCTTATCAACTCAAAGACCTCCTTATGACAGTTCGGACTAACAGCGGAGGGATATCGGTATGTTTACAAATGATCACCCATCCACGACTCAAACGCGGCGAGCGCGGCTTATCCTCTATTATCAATCAAAACCTATGGCTTACATCTAGATAGAATAATTTAGTACAAAAAGCCCGATATTTTTTAAGGATCGCATTGATATACGGTACCTATCCTTGACACGAGGGCCCTGATCAAACTCGGTCGTTCATTTAATTATTCAATAATCTAGTTTATTGTTTATTGTTTATTACCAATCAATTATTTATATGAATTAACTAATAAATAATGATACAGACATTGTATGTTGTAACCCGACAGTTGTAGTGTAAATAGGGAAATAATTATCATATATTAATCGAGATTAAGTTATTCATAGTATAAACAATTAACTATGATCAAATAAACTATATGTAGTTATTAAAATAAGTGACCAATTTTGTATGACATGAATTAGTAGACAATCAATTAAATAGAAAATTGTCAATTAGTGGTATAATTTTAAAATCTTAATTATTTCATTAGCTGTAATTGCATCTTTAAATGTTTGTATTATTTGAAAGAGAACTACACGGATAAAAAAATGGATTAAACGGATTCTATCGCGGTTTATTTTGATTTTATTCCCGACGGCGATAAAATTCGTTTAAAAGTAGTTTTATTTCAATGTTCGTGTAAACCTCAGAAATCAATTTGTATTAACTATTTTTATTATACTTTTCAAAATCTCAATACAATGATAAAATATAGTACTATCTAGCATCGCGACTAGTTAATTTCTTGTTACTTTACATCCAATACCTATACTGTTTAACATTTTTATCAATAGACCAATTAAATAAAAAAAAAATTGAGTAGCATATTGTGCCGTAGAGAACCCGCTCATCGCACATAAATTAATTTAATCAGCTTAGTTTTTAAACAACTCCCCCATCTTTCCCAACAAAATATCCATTTATTGCCTTAAAACTTATACAACGACAAAAACTTAAAATTTCGCACTGCTACATGGCCACTGCCATTACTCGAGTAATTCGTATTCTTTCCAAAATGTCATTGACCCGCAATTCAACCCTCACGCGCCACATGCAAATACGAAATAAATTATTCAAAAAGAATTAGCCAGCTTACAGATATGACAAACAATACAAGCATCCAACACCGTTACATCGGACAATAAACTTTAAGTAATTTTAAAACAATGTTCAGTTAAAGTTTGTCATTTGGCAAGCGACCAATAGTAATGCAGAATGATTCAGGGATGCATATTTATAATTAAAACAATACTATGAGTACTATGACGCACTGAGTCTTCCTTGTTTACCATCATGTTTAAATTTATGGCTCAACAAGTGTCGGTCCGTTTACTAACTAAACCAGCTTCGACTTATCTTTGGATAGTAAACACATGTATAAATCTATGTCGATGTCCTTGAGCCAGGGACAGTGCAGTGCAGTCGTTCGACATTTTATTTGAATATATTTAATACTTTTTGCACATTGTAGCACAAAAGTGGACGGAACAAGTAGCAAAAGAGTTATACCGGAAGGCATATTCTGCTAGATCTTACCTGACGACTCTAGGGTGATTCAGTCAGACACAAACCAAGGTAAAAATAGATGCAAAAGTATAAATTTTGAAAAAAGTCTATTCGAAAATGGATATTTGAAGATTTATGTTTTTACCACAATATTTTTACCTAAATGTACTCAAAGTATGTTTAGACTCCTGCATTCTGCAAATCTGCGAACAATGGTCGTTGTTTCTTTAGAATAATGTTATTATTTTTAATTATCAATCAAACTTTATCCCTTTAATTGCGTCTTTTATAGAAAATTCAGAGATATACAACTGCTCGGGTATCGATAAAAGTAACATTTACACAAAATATAATCGAGTGGTGCGTTCACATCACTAGTGGTGCAGTTATAACGCGTGTAATGTATCGGTGACTAACAGAAGTCAGTTTATAGAGCTGCCCCTACTACGGGTACTCGAAAGCACTTACAGATCACTTGACTGATGTTGGAGATCGTGTAATAGCTTTTTAGACTGTTTTCAGATATTCATAGATGTGTGATTCTTGGTTGGATTCTGATGTTTACTAAAATCAGAGCAAATATTAAATTTAAAGACATTGAAATAAAACTACTTTAAAACGGATTCTATCGCGGTTTATTTTTTACTTTAGTTTAAAGACATTGTCATTAATAAGTTTTTCTTTCATTTAGCGAAAATGCAATAATTAAATAAGATAATCCAATTGCAACATATAATAAATGTTTGTTATGTTTGCAAAAATACTTACGAAATAATAATAACTAATGATCTAAAATTGTATATGTTTAATGTATATATTGTATATAAGGCTAGAATCTATGGAAAGTATAATATTTTGTATTTAAATCAATATTTTTATAGCCACAAAGTGGTAGCCATCAAGAAATCTCATGAATATTATGATGCAACTGATGCAGGCAGATGAAACAAGAAACAAGAAATAAGGAACATAAATAATGTACTATTTCAAATTAAACTACACAATATAATCATCACTTCATCAGCTATTATAGTTATAGTTAACTAGAATAGTAAACGTATTTTTAACCAAGTTTAACTATTCAAACCGAAACGAGAATAAAATTTGGACGTAAACCCTTTGAACTACTCAATAAAAAATATAAATAAACTCGGTTTTATGTCTTTGTAATATAGTGTGAATAAAGATGTCTCTCTGAATAATAAAAATGGTAGGTACTTAAAATATATTATAAATAAAAATAGAAAATCTTTTCAAAGAATTATAAGCAGTATTTTTCTGTCTGCCGTTATTGACGATCTAGAAGAAAAGTTGTCAAAAAAAAAATTATTCCTTGGGGGTTATTCTCTAAGTGCGGACATGCATAAACATGGCATAACGCAGATCAAGAACCCCGGTTTGCCAAATATTTTTTGTGTTCTGAGAGTCACCGGGTAGTGAAAGTATATATAATACCTATCTAAGTTTTAAAACATGTAACAGTTTTTTTTTAAGAACAGTAAGTCGATAGAGATAACGCATCTGTTCACCCTACACGTAATAGTACGTAAACTGTTTGAACTTAGAGAATAAGGCCCCTGTTTGTTATGTAACTTGTAATAAATTGTACTTCAGATTCATATACACTTATTGTTAATTAATATACCGTCGTTTGTAAATGTGATCCAATTTTTGTAATTGTATCTACCAATAGGATAAAGTAAAATAAATCAAAATTCGTTTGCAGCTGACATTATTTATGGAAAACCATGGAACGCTTGCCAAACATAAATTCACTATTCCAAAATTTGTACTTACAAAATGCTCCAAATAACAAATGATACACACAAATAAAAGATAATCTAACATGAAAACCATTTTAAACAAATAACGAAAGAACAAACATTTGAAGTTTATTAATATTCATTAATAAAAAGATAAAGATCGTTCCTAACATCGTCTGCATCCTATATAGGATGTCGTCATACAAAAACTGGTCAAGTACAAACGTAAGTTCCGTAAAAGGGTCTCGTATAGGGTGGCCTAGAGATATATTTTTTTGTTAGCGTAGATGAGTAAATTCCCGTATGAAGCACTTGCTTAAAGTAGTAATGTTAGTTGTACATTTTATTTTATTGTACCTACGGATAAATTTACACTAGATAATGGAAAGATACTCGTAAAAAATAACTGTCTTAGAAAAAGTGCTTGTCAAGTATGCATATATAAATACTGGACGAGTCCCGTAAAAGTCTGGTCAGAAAGCTTAAACTGTAACAGCTAAAAGAATACCTCTATTATCGACTTATTTTTTCACCGATATCTCCGTTAATTGTTAATTGATTTTCAAAATTCTTTTATCAAACAAATTAGTGGGTAACTTAACCATTGACCAGATAAGGAAAATTCTGAATTTAGTTCAGTGGAATAAAATTGGCCTCTACAGTTTTTGTTTTCAAATTAAAATTTATAATAATTTATTTCAAATTAGACTAAATATATGTAGCAGTTTTTTAACGTCATCGTATACACAAACAGCACCCTGATTCGGCCACCGCTTCCTAAGTTCTAGCTGGAGAAAACAGCGCTACAAACTCCCTAGAAAAAAGAAAAAAAATTATATTTATCCGAAGCATAAGCCTCATACGACGAATAAAAGTTAGGTAAAATCTGCGGAACCCCGCAAAGACTATGCTATAAGTCTTGGTAAACTGCTTCAGAACAGATCGCAGATGGCCCTGTAATAAAATTAATAGCGCAAAATGTAGTGAGGCTACTTTAATATCAATTTATTTCTAATATTATTCTGTTAGGACTAAATTGATCCTGTGTTGATGGTTTCGTTAGAGCTGTTAGAAATAAAAAGAGAAAAAGCATCTCTTTGCGCCACATATGACGTGTAAAAAAAGAAAAAAAAATAACAAAAGTTTTTCAAAATGTCTGTTACTTAGGTAATGTAAAAGACGTCATTTCTTTTTTGTTTTTTTTTTGTTTTAACTTAGAGAATAACGCCCCTGTTTAGCGGAAGCAAAGTCAGATCACGTCAAACATTACGAGAGCCGCTAACCTAAACGTTCTTCTGCTTAAAAGGCAAGATAACGATATCAACAAATAGCCATATTGTTAAAGTAAATTGGTATTTTACAACGTACTGTCGCGGTACCTTATAAGAACCTTGTCAATTTTACTCTTTCACCTGTACTTAGACAGCTTACCAATTTTGAGTCTTAATGTCTAGAGTACAAGATCACCTTTTGATGGTCTTTTTGAAGAACGTCTTTTGTTTGCGATAAATAATATTTAAGTAAAAGGCTTCTAAAATTAAATGTCATTTTGAATGACAGTTGTTATAGTGACATCTAGTGGCTGCGATAGAAACGAACGTTGATAGACATGATAATCATAATAAAAGCTGTTATTTTAAAACGGTTTTGAAAATTAAACGGAAATGCAATTTTATATTCCAATAAAAATAAACAACGGTTGGAACAGCTTTCATTATTCTAAGTAATTAAAACTAGACAGTTATTTTAATAGTCTTTACTTACCAGTGTTTACATTAATTTATTATGAAGGCTTCAAAAGAAATGCTGCGCAAGATTTAACATTATAGTTTTTGTGATAAATAAGATAAATTATATAATTGCTTGTGAATTTCGTTGTTTGTTATTACCAGGACAATCTTCTGCCTAGCCTTTTCCCAAGCTATGTTGGGGTCGGCTTCCAATCTTACTGGATTTAGCTGAATACCGTATTTTACATGGAGCGACTGCCTATCTGACCTCCACAACCTATTGCTAGGTAATATAGTATTCCATAGTAAGACTGGTTGTCAGAATTGTAATGACTTAACGACTGTCAAAGATCACTGTATGACAATCGGGACCAACGGCTTAACGTGCTTTCCGAGGCAAAGAGGGGTCTTGGTATGTTTATTAATGGTCACCCATCCACGGACCAACCGCGGCGATCGCGGCTTAACCTTTATTATCGGTCAAACCGTACGGCTTACACTTAGCCACGAGCCCCTCTATTTTCAGGACAATATTTAAATAAAAAAGAAAATTAACATGATGAGTATGACAATGAGTTATTGAATTAGACAGTGGACTGTGATTTATCACTATTTTTAACGGGACTTAATTACGCGGGTGTAACCCATATTGGCTACGTCGTGGTGGCCTAGCGGTTTAACGATCGGATTTGCATGCACATGGTTGCAGATCCGAACCCAGACAAGTACTTGTACTTTCTTAATCATTCAAAGACATTATTGGGAAGCGGTGAAGGAAAAGATCGTGATGAAACCTGGATTCCAAAACATTTAAATCTGAAATCGCCAACCCGCAATGAGCAAGCGTGGTGATCAATGCTAATTCCTTTTCTATATGGGAAGAGGTCTTTGCCCAACCGTGGGACGTTTATAACCCGGTATTAATAATGGCTTTTAATTGTAACCAAACCAGCTGATTCCCAGGGCAAGGGCATCCTTATAAGTATAAAAAAAAGGATTTGATTACTACGTTTTTTTTAAGGCGATATGACGATTTCATATTTATTAAACTCAGTTTTCCTTACAATTTTACCTTATTTATTTCTATTAAGTAAATGCATTATTTCGATACTTCATATTTCACGCAATAATATAAGCTAATTACAAGATAAAAAATACTTGCAGTATTTTAATAATAAGCTACGTAACACAGAACTTCAAAATGGTTCCCACTATCTACGAAACAGGAGTGACATTAATAAATACAGAAATTTAAATAATAAACGTATAAACCACTTGTGTTGTATGTGAAATGAGTGGTTTACGATATATTTTTTACGTTACCTGTCATAACTTAGCGAGGCTTCGCTACAAATCGTACCAACTCCCGCGCAACAAAAACATACTTTATTTTGACGCATTATACTAAAAACTTTTGAGTATGAATTAGACAAAGTAAAGCTGTATATATAACAATTATAATAAACAAATAAATAAATAAACGTAGACAACATCACATACATAGCTCCGAAACCAAAGTAAGAAGCTAAAGCTAGCTAATTACATGCTAGTATCACAAACACCCAGACCCGAGAAAATGTAGAAAAGTGTTTTTCTACATTGACCCGTCCGGGAATCGAACCCGGGACCTCAGAGATGGCGCCACCTTAAATACCGGTGTGTACGCCACTCGACCACGGAGTTCATCAATATCGTATAATAATAATGTGTATAAAAGTGACTGTAACCTGTTAATTATTTATCAACGCTGAATTTTTTATTGTTGAACTGAAGCAGAGAATCCTTTTTTTGGGTTTGTGTCAACAATATTACATCAGATTTGCTTAAATATCACGAATCATGTAGAATTAATTATTTAATACCTACATAATAAGTACCATTTAGATATGTATGTACCATTTATATAAGTATGTTTATCAGTTGTCTGGTTGCAATAGTACAGTCTCTGCCTAGTTTGGGATCAGATGGTCTTAGGTGAAGAAAAAAAACTGTCACTGCCAAACTGCCAGCTGCCATTACAACATAACTTTTTTTTTTATTAGGTACCTACTACTGTTGGTCTCATCCATACTCTGGCATACTCGCCCGCTGTGCCGTGTTTAGGCAAAATTTACGACAGTAAACTAACTAGGAAAACATAAATATAATATAATCATAAAATAAAACAACCGTCATAAATAGGACTTAGTTTGTACGTGCCAATTAATGTAAATTTCTCTATGTCCTCATGTAAAACAGTTAGCTCTTCTGATAAACCATAATTTAGTTCCTTCGAACACAAAATAATGGTAGTACGCATTCCTACAAATCTCTAACAGTAGGAAGGTGCTGTTGTATTTTGTTCTTGTAGGGTGACCATGCGATTTTATTTCCAGTGAATTTCTACAGTTGATACGTATATATGAGAGGTGTATTTTGTCGTTTTTGCGTACCTTTTTTAATTTAGTAGTATTAGTAGCGTGTATCATGAACGAATGTGCGCGAATAAATTCTAACTGGGATACAAGTTTAAATAACCTGCTTATTGAATAGAATATAATTTTATTTGCTCGAAATATAGTCTAGCTCGAAAATTAGCCTAGCTAACTTATACTAAATCAACAAATCAGTTCAGCCTATCGTGGTCTTGGACATAGATTTCTCCCAAGATACTTATCAAAGCTCAAAAAAACCTACAAATAAGACAATTCAATTTAGTTAACATTAAGTTGGTTTTAATAATTACAGCGTTTGTTTTGTTACTATTCCTGCATGACATGACAATAACATATATTGTGAATAATAATTGTGACGTGAAAACAATATTAAGTTTATTTTATCCGACCTTACTCCCATCTCTTGGCCACCTTACAACCTCAGATCACGAACACCTGGTGGAACCAATAATTTCGCTCACACCACTATTTCATGTTCCATTTCAGCCGTCATTAGCCCGAGTTCCGTATCTCTACCATTGTCTGTCGTGTGTTGCGCAAACAAATATCTTAAGTACAGCCCTATAATAGGGCATTGTTTAATTTGATATGATAGAGCTGGGCGTTATTAAATAAAGAATAGGCGATAAAGAAAATAAAGACAATAAATTAAGGTGCAGGCAACAGAATAATAATATTTGCGCTTTCGCAAATATTATTATTCTGTTGCCTACCTTTGTGTTGGATAAAGAGGTTCGTAGCACGTGTATTCGTTATACTTTACGTATTATTAGCGCAATATAATAATTGCGAAACACTTATAAATCTATATTAATAATTTCGTTCAGGGCTACGGTAGACTCGATCGAAACCTTATATGAATAACAAAACATAAAAAAATATTGATTTCGAGTCGACAACATATATCCGCAAAATTCGGATTATGGAGAATTTCGTTAAATTCTAATGGCACTGACAAACAAAAAAACCGCAGTCGCCATCTTGGGTAATTAATAAGGCCGCGTTCCGTAACAGATAATTCTGCTTCGAAGTGATTCAAGGAGTTTATTATCATACAACCTCCTTGAAGTGATTACAGTGCTGACAGGGCGTATGACAGTTGCATGATAGTTGGGACCAGAATCGTTTCGGAACGCGATATTTATTTCGCTTTTTTCACGTTCCGTTGCATCATATACGCCTCGCCAATTAACACATCGCGTACGTCGCGCCAAAGAAGTAGCCATCACAAAGAACTATGACTCATTTGACTGTGTAAAACGAAACGTTTATATTAATAACACAAAATGTAGGTACTTATAAAATATATGAGTAGTCTGTAAGGTATATATCTATGGGCCTAAGTAGCCTGAAAATGCCGGCAACATTGAGTTAATCATAACAAAACTTAATACTTTTCTTCAGCCGTTGACGTTTCGCGAAAATATTGTTTTTGAAACTTTTTTCATGATAAACTCCTTTTTTATGATAAACTCTTTGTTATGTGTTCTTTCTTTAAACCTGAGATTGGCCAATACCATAGAAAAAAGAATACTAACCATAACAAAAATCAATGCTGTCAGTCAGCGGTAATTTTATTTCTTAATTACTTATTATTATTACCTATTATAGAAACGTCTTGCCGGAAACATTGATTGAATCATAACAAAACTTAATACTTTTCTTCAGTCATTGACGTTTCGCGAAAATATTGTTTTTGAAACTTTTTTATGATAAACTCTTTGTTATGTGTTCTTTCTTTAAACCTGAGATTGGCCAATTGAACCGATATTATAGAACCTCTGACTACAGAATATTTACCTACATTGTGTATCATGAGTCACATTTAAACCGAGCGGAGCCGGGTTTTCATCTAGTAAAAATATAATTGCTAAAACATCAAATGATTCTTTTTTGAAAATTGGAACTATTTTGGACTCTCTGGAAACATGGCTGTGGATCTTTTCCTCCGCCTTGATAACAATATACTATGACAACGAAGTAACAGTGAACGAGAACTACGAGTAGAATAAAGCAATTAAGAAATCTATTGATCAAAGTAATCGTCAGTCAATTTCCTTCACCAAAGAACTTCGAATTCTTTATCTTGCAATTAGAAATTACTATACTTATAAAATCACTTTTATGGCCCATCCAGACTCTCACGAAGGAGCCTCCTGGCTCCTACTACGCATACTGTGGCTCTTGGCACAAGTCTCGGCAAATGGCAGTGCTAGCCCTCTACACTCTCGCTTTATTCGCGCTTTACATGTCTACTACACTGCGTCCTTTGACTCGCGTTTCAGACGCAAAACGGAGCTGCTGCGAGGCAATGCGAAAGAAGACGAGGGAACACGAGCGCACCGTTCTCGCTCTCGTACTCGTGCTCTCTCGTATAATCTCGTGGAGAGTCTGGATGGGGCAATACAACTCCTTTTTTTGAGCTCGATGAAGTCAACGTTCCAAACTGACCACCCTGAAAAGAAATAACAAAACGAACTTAAGATATTTTATTTAAAAAGGATATTGTTTCCCGCAACTAATTCTCTTTAGCTAAACGTAACGTTTATAGAGACTTATTAAGACCCTCTTTACATAACAGATACTTGTATAACTTATAAACAAATACCCATATATGTCTGTACCAACATTATACTCCTTACTCACAGCCTCTAATAAGTTAATCAATCCTCTTTATGTTAATTATACCTCCGCTAATGGAACACGTGTTAATGTACCAGAGGATGTTAAGTCAATACACTAAAACAAGGTAATTTGAACCTTATTGGATTGGAATAAAGGTGACGTCAGGTTTAAAGGATTAGCCTGAATTATCAACAGTACAGTATCATGTTAAGTATGTCTGGTTGATAGGTATACTTATTTGAAATTAACTGAGCCAACTGTGGTACCTACTGTGTGAAATCTACCTTAAATTTTTCGGGATAAATAATAGCTGATGTCCAGGTGTCAGCTTGGTACCTTTATACTTCTTTAACAATATTGGTTAAGTCATTTGAACGTGAAGGGGTTACCAACACAAACACATGCTCACAAACTTTCGCCTTCATAATATTAGAATTATAACTAGATCTCTTTATCGTCCTATATTTGAGTGATTCCCCATTTAATTACTAAGCCCCAAATACTGAAATGCAAATTAACTTTAAGATGTTCTTAATATCCATCTGTCACTACTTCACACCTTATAGTGATAGAGACAGCAGTGAGACTTAAAACTGATTGACGTTTCTCTATTCGACAATAATTCATAAAAATCCTACAAGTTAAGCTTATCACAACAAAATTATTACCACAACAAAAAGTTTCAATATCAAGTCAATAAAATAATGATAATAGTCCAGTCAAGGTACGCAATATCTTTACTGTCGTATAACAAAAGAATATCGACGGATATTCTGTCAGTATTCTTTTTTTTCCTATATTAAAGTAACAAGGATATCATAGCGCTAACTGTGGTAAGGCTATTTTTATCAATTTCTCAACATCAAATTACAAACTTTAAATGTTTTGTAAATCTGATGTTAAAAAACTGTTGTTGTTGACTGTACAAGGGCATATAGAAATACCCTATCATATCCAAATAATTCTTCACCAGCTTAATCGAACCTTAGACCATTCGCTTTGCCTCAATTGCTACTGACTGCAGCTCGTTACCAATACTTATGTAAATTATCATATCTGTTACAGCTAATACATTACGGGATTTTGATCATACAATAGTAAATTAGATTTCGTGGTCTGCTGTGCAGCTTATAAAATCAATCGGCATTATACCGATAATGCGAGAAACCGTTGGGTTATTTATTGTTATAGTATTTTAGCACTTAGGTATTTCTAGGCAGCCTATAAAGAAAGAACATTATTCTGTTACTGACTTATTTCAGGATTAAGATTAAATTCTCAATTATCCTCATTTTTTATATTAATAGAATAGAATTCTTAAAAAAAGCCGTGTAGTGATAGTATGTTTAAAAGCACGGTCGCGCGATCATTTTATTCATTGGTCTACCAACAGTTGATTCAGACATGCATCGGTTAACAAATTCAACAATGGGGACTTGATTAGTTCTGTACAACCAACTACAGGCAAACACAGCCTGCTTAAAAATCTATCTATTAAATATAATTCCAGTGTCACGATGTTTGTCCGGGATGAACTCATACTCAAAAATCCATTACTATTCCAGTAATCAGTCAACAGTCTCGATTTCACCTTACACGCTTACCAACGTCCAACAAAATTAATTCCATAAAATATGACATGCAACTGCATTAGAATTTCTCCAATCCACCACGAGGATAAGAAACAGCTGCGTATAATTCCTAGTGTCAATTGAGGGTAACTGATTTAATGGCGGTCATGGCAGATGGCACACAAATTCCAACGCTTGTTACTATTTTAATCTTACATTTCTATTCGACAATGGTGCTGATTCCTCTGTACGCAAACTAGACTAAATTTAAACCATTGCTGTCTTTTACTAACATAAAGCGTGAGAAAAGGACGGCAACACATAACAAGTAACTTAGAAATGTCAAAATAGTTTTCGCCTTGAACATCACTGTGTTTTTAGAACATACGTTTTTTTTTGTCGATTTTTGTATGAGAATTTTAGTCGGAACTAAATTTGACAGTTCTAATTATCGGCTGTCCTTTTCTAAATATGTACAAGTGAAAAATATACCGATGGACTTAAATTAGTTTAGTACGTGTTTAACAAATCAATTTGTGAAAACCAATGCATGAATTTCGTTTATCGCGAACAAACAGACAGACAGACGCGGTGGAGGACTTTGTTTTATAAAATCTAGTGATTTAATATTTTGTAGACACACAAATCATAAGGAGGCAACTTAATAGAACAAATTAACAAAGGTATTGCTTATTCCGTAAGAAATTTCTACCATCACACCCGCAAGAAAATAATGGCAGTCAATGCAACTTATTAAAATTAAATAATGTAATTATTAGTTTATGACACACTAGCTGCTCCCCGCGACTCCGCCCACGGTACCTAATTTTTTGGTAAAAAACATAGCCTCTGTTAGGGTGTATATATGGTACCTCAGGGTGAATGTAGCTTTTTTTTACACACCTACTGTGCCGATTTAAATAAAACTTTTACCAATTTTGAGTTTATTAATAAAGATTTGTATACTTGTAGTATACAAATCTTTCCTCTGTATAATATTAGTGTAGATATTTTTTTTTGTTTGAGTATGCACCTTTTTGGCCTACCACGCATTTTTTTATAACATATGTTAAACTTTCGTCAAAATATACTTGCTTTAGAGTCACCTTTGACACACACCTAAAAATAACTTTGAAACTAGAAGAATCCTATTTTTTTTAAACGAATGCTGATTTTATTCAATATACCTAAAGTACCAACCCTACGGTTCTTAGGAATACAGTATTTATGTAAACAACAATTCGCTAAGCAACAGCCGACCCCTGGTCAATGATAGGTTGAGATAAGCGCTCATAATCCCATGTCGCTGTGCTGCCACACCTCATAGCTTTCTCTTTGCACACTTATTGTTTAGTTTTCCATGGTGTATGGTTGGTGTTCGTAGAAACCGTGTTAAATTGATTTATAGAGAATTAAGTGAAATATATGACGTTATGTCAATAGAAAAATGTATTAAATTTTTTATTTGAGTAGCTCTGTACCAATAAACTGCAATTGCAATGCGCAAAAAAGACTTTTAATTTACTTATACTTTATCTCTATTAAATCCTAAAATTCTAAAACTAAAGTAAGTTTATCATATAATTCACACACGGCCATCTGATCTAAAACTAAGCAGAGCCATGGCAACCAGGCAAATGATAAATATACTTACCTTATATTATTTTTTCTAAATATATACATACATATTATGGATTTTTTTATATGGATTAATTTGCATTTAAATTTGCATGGCGTGAGCCTGATTATGGCGATTTATAAATTCATTAAAGAACATCTTGTTAATTTACCCATATTCCGCAAATAAAGAATTTGAATTTGAAATTTGGATAAATTACCTCCGACACAGAACGAATGACCATGCTCATCACATAAAGGTTTGTCCTGGGTGGGAATCGAACCCACATAGCTAACAACAATTAAGTATATTGAAATATTGTATTGTATAAGTAATTTTACAAACACAAATAAAATTCTTGATATATTTATTTACAGATAGCACGAACATGCCTAGTGCAGACATCGAACTCGCAATCCCTAAGGCATGAATTCACTTAGCCATTACGCCAATTGAGTCGTCAAGTCACCAGTCATCTATGCCCTCAGAAAATGTCAAGTCAAACGAAATTATTTCATTACAGAGGCCGATAATAATAGTCTAGTCATTACACAGCTTATCAAAAGCCTATATTATCACTGCCTGCAAATAGCTATTAAGGTGTGCTTATACCGGCAATTTTTCTAGCAATATTTTCTCGGATCATTTTGAAAAATCTGGAGCACTGATAATAAATTTAACATATCTTGCCCTGGGGCAAACCCAGGCTTAGAATACACCCAGCGTCCTCCTAAAGATCGAACTCAAAACTTCAGTCAGCAACCCGTTTGCCCAGCGTGGTGACTATGGTATCAAACACCCATGATTGCGCACCATAACATAAGGTCCCCGTAGACGTAGTAGAGGACGTCGTCCAGCCAGATTGACCGCTGACCTATGTAAGGTAGCTAAGTCGGACTGGATGCGGAAGGCGAAGGAACTGGTGGTTGGGCGCAACTTGGGAGAGGCCTATGTCCAGCAGTGGATCGCGATAGGCTGAATTGAAACACTGCTTGCCAGTATTGCTTTCATTGCTGTAAGTTGCAATATTAACTACCCAATAGTAAATCGGGTAAACGAATACGGTATGTATACGTATTTTTTTAATAAAGACCAAATGTATACATACATAAACTACACTTTAATGCAGATTCGTAATTTGCCACGTCATCGATGACAAAAATTGCTGAATTGAACAATTGTACTCGCTCGTGTAAACGCCTTTACTATATTAAATAACTGCCCACAATGATATTCGCAACCTACCTCTTTGGTATTTACTGAAGGTGTTTGCGTATCAACATGATTGAAGGATTCACGCCCCGTGACAGGAGTCTGACAGGCGTCGAGACTCACTCATTAAGCTACACCATGTATAATAAAGATGGAGGTACACCGAGCACCAACGAATTTAAAAAATGGCAAATTTTCTTAAGCATCTTTGAGCTTCATCTTAGATATAGACAATTTCGTACCTATGAGTCTATATGTATGTAACTGCAACGTTAGCGCAGAATGTTATCTACGAAATAAAGATTTGGCATTTTTAAATGGGTCTACAGTATCAATTTCGGAAAAATTACTGTATTGTGTGATGAATAAAAAGAAACGAAGTTTGTCGAAACAAAAGTGAGTGCTGGACGTATATCTCCATCTCTTTTTGACTATAACACTATGTCGGCTTCAGAATAAGGGCCGCAATCAAGCCGTGCCAGGGGCGATGTTCACAGAACGATTGTTATCTGTCATTTTCATAGAATCGAAGCGGTAATGGAATGCGTCAACTTCGACATAATTATGGTACAGAACCGCCAATTATCTTATTTATATTATTTAGTTCTGTGAACTATATGAAGTATTTATTCCTGTTTGATTGGTCACGTTTTGTTTGAAGGGTATGTTGCAAGAGGAAACGAAAATACGGTCGAACCATATACGAAATAATAACTAGAGTACCCGCCCGGCTTTGCTCGTGTAGAACAGTAATAATGCCTATATTTATACACAAAAACCAGCATCGACAACCATTCGGTCTCTACGTTTAGCGTTGAGGCTGTTCGTTGATCCGTCAGCCAGTCATTAAGGACCAAAGTATTTTATATTTATAGATGACGACGGAAAAATAATCTGGAAGATTTTTAGTTACATAAACACATAAGTTGTGCTCATTTCTTTCTCTCATTCTACTATTTTTTTTTAGAAATATTATTCATTCATTTAAATAAAATTGATATTTTAATATTTTAATCATAATATACAATCCTTTCACAAAACCATTTATTACTATTCAATAATAAACATTTAATACGAACAATCATGAACTTTCACCTGAAGTCAGAGTTCAAGTCTTAATATCATTTTCACTGCAACATACAGCTTAAATATGACCCATTAAACTGCGATCAAACGCCGATAAGACTATAACTGGCACCTGAAGCTGTATTACGAGGTTTTAAAACGATAATTGTTCGAGTGACAGAGAGGGACAAAGCTATATGAAAATGTAGCGCTATCTCTTTTTACTCGGAAAGGTTTTAACACTTGATAATAGGGCCTGGTGTGTCTTTAGGGTTAATAGACAACTAACCTATGACTTTGAGTAGGGAGGGCGATTATTATCGCGTCGGCAACGCCCCAAGACCTATGAGTACACGTAATAATCCAAGTACCACAGCCAATGCTACATCATCAAGCAGAACATCGACAGACGTTCCACATAATAACAAAGTTTTTCAATCAGTACCGTTTATGGCAACAACTTGTTGAATATCCAACAATTATTTTCGAATTACATCTTTATCTAAGTGTGCTCCACGACGCATCTTCAAAAGTAATTTGGGTTTTAATTAAATTCGACCCAGTTGTGAATAAATTGTATGGGAACCTCGATTCGTAATTACAAAGAAACAAACAGCTATCACGAATACACAAAGGAGATTTGATTTCGTCTCCACTAAATTAACATTTGATGGAAGTATAATCGAGTATATTATCTATATATATAAAAATGAAACCCGTTTTCCGTTGTCACGACATAGCATGAAAACGGCTTGACCGATATGGCTGATTTTGATCTTGAAATGTTTGTGGAAGTCCTTAAAAGGTGTAAAACATAAATAATTAGTAAAAAAAAAACTGTTCCTAAACTCGGGAATTACCTTAATTAATTTACTTTTGACAGAACGAAGTCTGTCCGGGCAGCTAGTTGCCTAATAAAATGGTAAAACAAAAGGAATGAAACACAACAGAAATTGTTTGTAAATCGCCAAAAAGGTACAAAAAAATAAAACAATTGTTTGCCTGGCTACCTAGAACGTCATTATATCTCGTCATAAATCTTCACGGAGTCAAATTGTTCTCATTTCACACCAAATAAGTTAAGGGGAAGAGGAGCTGGTCAGGCGCACCCGGCTTGCAATTACGCATGGTAATAACGCCCGGGGCTAACGTTGAAATGTAATAATTCATTGTTGCACCGCCGACCGGTGTTTACCGGCGATTGGTTGGAACCTAACAATAATAATAATTGGGCTGGCTTCTGTGCTCGCTGCAAAATGACGGAGTTTTTTAAGTTTTGGACGAGTTGTTAGGTACCGCCATTTCTTTGGTGCTTATTTGTCTTGTGATGATAGTGTGTTTTAATTTATAATGATAAAAAACAAAGTCAAAATGTTACTGCCTAGCCCGTCTTTTAGTAAGTTGTGAAATCTCAATGGAATATTGTGGAAATCCAGGATCTAATATATTTCAATTCATAAGTTTTGAACTATAGTTTCAGGCAGTCAGTGTTAATCCGTTTGTCTATGAACATTTCGTATTTTATATCATAATTATTCAGATAAACATTACCTTCATCAACAATTTTTCGGGAACTTTGCAGTCACGAACAGCAGCTAACCAGGAGTATAGTCACGAGCATAAATATTTATACACATAGCGAAATTATCTATATATATAAAACTCTTCCGTTACTGACTGACTGACTGACTGACTGACAGACAACGCACAGCCGAAACTACTGATCGTAAAGAGCTGAAATTTGGCATGTGTGTTTGTTGGGAGGAGTAGGCTACCACTAAGAGAGGATTTTTGGAAATTCCCCCCCAAAGGGGAGAAAAGGGTGGTAAATGACAGACAACGCACAGCCGAAATTACTGATCGTAAAGAGCTAAAATTTGGCATGTGTGTTTGTTGGGAGGAGTAGGCTACCACTAAGAGAGAATTTTTGGAAATTCCCCCCCAAAGGGGAGAAAAGGGTGGTAAATTGAAAATACTACTCCACGCGGACGAAGTCGCGAGCAATTTGGCATGTGTGTTTGTTGGGAGGAGTAGGCTACCACTAAGAGAGGATTTTTGGAAATTCCCCCTAAAGGGGAGAAAAGGGTGGTAAATTGAAAATGTTTATTTCTCAATGGATTCCACGCGGACGAAGTCGCGAGCAAAAGCTAGTAAACAATAATTTAACAGGAACTCACCATCAATTCAACTTTTAATCATTTAACAACATAAAATTATAACAGTTCTCAAATCATGTATATTTTTGAGTTCCAATAAAAACTTCTAACTAAATAAGTTTTACAATTTCGCTATGTGTATACATATTTATGCTCGTGACTGTACTGCATTCATAAATGATATTTTATTTTTATATCTACATATTTTTATTTTTACAATACTGATATTGTTTTTTGATTTGGACGCGGACAACGGGCGATGTCACGACACCCACAAGTTAATGTAAGATACTATAAAATAAAAGGAAGTACCACGTCACTGTTTTTGCTACGGTAATTTCAAGATAATTGTGAAGTGGCAAACTCTTATTAAATTGTAAGTTTTAACTGTGGATAAGACTCATAAATAAAGTTTCCTGGGAATGTGAAGAAGTAATTTCTTTGTCCAGTTTACACCTCCGGTAGACGCAAGGTGCAAAACGACCTACATTCTTAACACTTATGTAATTTTGACCAGCCCAGTGGGATTGGGTAACCATGCCGCAACATGATGCGTTTTGATCCATAGACACTAAAAAATAAAAATTTGAGCGATGTTGCAATATTCGTTTCAATTCTGCTGTGTTCTTTATGTTTGTGACTTCAATACGAGTATTTGTGAAACCGATAGGTACAAAGATATTATTTAACCCATTCAGAAGTAATTCGTAAAATGTCGTGGAGGCCTAGCGGTTCAATCGGATTCGCATTCACATGGTTGCAGTTTCGAACCCAGGCAAGTACCAATGTGACTTTTTCAAAGTTATATATACTTTCTTAATCATTCGAAAGACATCATTGACAAACGATGAAGGAAAACATCGTGAGGAAACCTCGATTCCAAAATATTGGAATGCGAAATCGCCAACCCGCAATGAGCAAGCTTGGTGATCAATGCTCATCCCTTCTCTATAGGGGAAGAGGCCAGTGCCCAGCAGTGGGACATTTATAGGCCGGTACTTATTATATTATAAAAGTAATTCAGATTAAATTATCATTTAAGGAACTACATAACATGATCACTGTTTTACTCTATACGTTCGTAATAATAATCCATTAAAAACTTTTGGTGTATACCTGTGTTCTTATTATTCAACAAAATAAATTTACGGCCATTGTAGCCGATTAAATTGAAACTCATCATATTTCAAGGGTCATGTTTCAGCTGCCCATTACCAATTTAAAACCCGCATTTGTCCGGAATATGAAACAAATATGTCCTCGAAATAATATATCAAAGAGTAATAAATAAGCTAAAATACAGCACGATTTTAAATTCAGTGGTCAATAATAAGGATGGAATAGGATTATTTCATCGTCCTATAAGTTACAGCACGTAGCATGATCAGTCAGCCACGGCAGGTGCGGAGGACCGATCAAAACACATCTTTAATACATAACATCTTACACACAACCAACCCACAACGAAACCCCAACCTTAACACCTTAAAATACAGTTGAAATCTATTTGAGAGCGGTCCAGTGGTGGGTTAATTTAAATTGCGAATTATATATTTTATCGACGTACGCGCACCAAGCAATTGCGGTAGCGACTACCGTCGGTAAATGCGTGAGGAATGACAAACTAGTACTGTCAACAGTATCTATACAGTAACAATTAGTCACAAATATCAGCCTTATGGCTTAGAATATAAGGGTTATGTTTATATGAAAAGAAGTCTAGTGATGTGATGTCGACTACAGTTTTATACATTACACACCCCGCGGTTTCGCTGTACATCGATAGCAGCTTTATTTCATTTGTAAGTAAACAATGAGAACAACTTCCTTTTTCAACGTTGGCTAATTGACGTGTTGACATATGACTTGTTTTGAAAGTGAAAAAAAAACTACTCGGTTTATGAAATCCGTATACGAACTAACACTAATAATGTAGCTCTTGTGTTTTTAAGAAGGTTTTTTTAGTAGAATATACAGATTAATTTAAAAGGAGTGCACATATTGTACGGTGCATAAAACTAAACAACTTTTTCCAAAGAAAATAGGTCGAGATCTTATAAAATTAAAAAAAAAAAATTAAAAGCGACTTTTTTCTTGGGTTTTCAATTTCATGCATCTGATTATCCCATAAAATATACGCACACCTTTTAAATTTAATATTATTTACTTATTTCATTCTATATAGGTAGCTTAAATATAAAATAATCCGAAATTTAGATTTGATTTTCTCCTTGTACACTTGAAGAATTTTCCTGGTTAATAGGGTAAAAATAGCTCCCCGACAATTATTTTTACCCTAAAAAAAGGGAAAATTCTATTAAGTTGAAACTTTAAATTCAGCAACAGTCACGTCGTCACAAGTTCAGATAAGTTTGTGGCACTTTATATATTCAGAATAGTTAACCTACAACATCCTCAAAGCATATAGGTACTATAGGGACATCAAAACAATACCTTATGATACACAAATTGTATTACCCAAAATCCCTTAAAACAGCAAAACCAAAGAAAGTTTTTTTTTCAAATTTTGCTGATAAAAACAATTTTGTTTGACAAAAATATCTTTAGAGCAACATAACAACGAAATAAAGAAAAATACCAGCCTATAAACGTCCAACGTCTGAGCATAGGCCTCGTCCCATACAGAGGAGGTTACAAATAATCTTTATTAAATAAATAAATTAATAAATGCTATCTCATTACAATAAAGACCTACCAAACAGCTGTACAATAATTTAATAGTAGCAAATTAATTTAACATGAACAAACAAACATCGCTATTGCATCGGCATCGTAGCGATAATTAATCGATGGTAGCAACAGTGTGCTTCCATCCTGTACTCATTGTATATTTTATTGAAACATGACTCATACGGGCTGTATTCTTATGTTAAATAATACTTTTAATACTTACGAAATAGACTGCATGCATTCACAAAGGCTTTTAAAGTTGTTTAATTGTTTACTGATAAAGTATAGCACCTATCCATATAGATTGCTTAACGAGTTTTTTTACGTGTTCCACTGCTGGGCAAATGTCTCCCCCAATTTGCCCCAGGCTCTTCGGTCTTGGGCTACTTCGCACCAATCCGGAATATTGTGATAGATGTTACCTCGTCAGCACCTTTTCGGCCAACGCCGTGTTTAAAAAAAGGCGTATACTTGATTGAAACTCTTCCATAGGTACATGTAAGGGATGGCTATAGAAAAAATATTAAAAAGAATGTCTATTACACCCTAAATCTATACTAATATGTTTGTTTGTTTAAAGGCGCTACTCTCAGGGAACGCTGGTCCAATTTGACAAATTCTTTCACTGTAAGGTAGCCTTCTTATTGAGGAAGGCTATTGGCTATAATTTGCCGTGATAACCGACGCCCACGCGGGTGGAGCCGCGAGCAAAAGTAAGTAATAAATATCGATCAATCATTTAACCAACCAGTTTTAGAAATTAGAAAGTATCGTTGTTCGTCCGTTTGTTGGTTTCGAACGCATAAAGAGCTGAACAGATCTTGATGAAAGTTGACTGATTGCCTGGAAACTGGATAATCGAGCTAGTTGGCTCGAGTGGAGACATGTGCTACAACTTGTGAATATTTAAATATATTATATATGAAATTAATAGTAGAGCTAGCTTAGTTATTATAATAAAATAAGCATATATAACCAGCTTGCGTAATAAAGCAATATTTTATGGAAGACGTGTAAAGAGATAGGTACATTGATTAATTATATTGCTTAAAAATATTCTTATTTTATAGTAATTATGAATAATGTTCATAATTTATTTATAATAACTATACCAAAAATAAATTATGATACATGGAAGCATTTATTTATCAAGAAATGGTGAAAACGAATGTATACGAAATTAAAAAAGAAAAATCAATCAATTAATCAATTTCATCTTTAATATGAATTACTTGTTGCATTATTTTTATTAAAATTTATATTATCAAGAAAAATATATCAATGTAATTTTACAGATGGGAATTTAACATTTCCTTTTAACTCACCGAATTCAATAAAAACAATTTAATTAACCTACTAAACTATTGACAGATGCTAGAAACTACTTACAGGGCGAAAAACTTATCTGTTCAAGAAAGTCCAAGAATGAAAACTATGCGATATTATGCAATCTGAATCAGAATTAAAAGTAGGTACCCAATAGTTAAGGTCTATTTAATTTTATTATTTTTTTAACACGCAATAAATTCTATTTTAAAACCGCTTCACCACAGCGACGCACGGACGCACACGAGTGTCAAACATCGCTTTTTACACGGACACGCTAAGCATGAGACACGTAGCAACGTGGGCGTAGAATTCGTGCACCGCGTGTGCCACCAGCGCACATATAAAACCTAACAGCAATCTAGCGAAATTCTTCTTAGCTTGTAAGGCTTACAATAATCCTTTATGTAAATAAATAACCAAGATAAATCTCAAAAGTATACGTTTATTATTTTAGTTTTAAATAATACAATACTAGCTTCGTTAGCGGCGGGTCAAAGGCCAGTGTTACAAGCAACATTGTACCTTCGCCTAATATTCCCCCTTACCGCAAGATTTATTAGGTGTTGCCACGTATTAAACTAATTTAAGTAGATAGGAACTTTGAGGTATAGTGTGTCCCACGGCCTATATTGTTAGATTCTCGTGATCCTATTAGTATTGTTTTTAAAATTATGTTTGTTAGTTGCTACACGTATTTATCTAAACTAGAGTTTACGTCGATCGCGTACTCTTAAATATAGGCGTACTAATTTGCAAATAACTCATGTTACACATGAATATTCATATATTTAGTGAAGTGTGACAGACAATCATGAAAATTAACTTTATTTCAATAGAAATATAAATAAAATGTTATCACTACAGTGACCTATTAACAGTAAAATCTAATGGTAAGGTCACTGCCATTTAATTTTATAGATACGTCTCTGCATGTTCATCATGAACCATTTTATTTTATTCTAATTAATACTTATTAGAAAATAAATTTATTAAGTTATTATTATTTTATTTTATACTAGCTGTTGCCCGCGGCTTCGCTCGCGCGTAAAGTAAAGAGTAGTATTTAATTAAAGGGTAGGTATTCTGTGATTTTCAAAGTAAGGAGAATGTATAAAATTTTTCATCTAATATTATGGCGTTAAAAATTTAAAATAATAATAAAAGTAAAGTAAGTAGCAAAAGCATTTGTGTTATGGAATCGGAGACAAAAAAGGTACCATAAACACCCAGACTCCAGACTATGTATAAAAGTGATTTTCTACATGGACCCGTCCGGGGATCGAACCTGGAACCTTAGAGCTGGCGACACCTTAAAAACCGGAGTGAACGCCACTCGACCACGGGAGTCGTCATTATAGATATGTCTTAGATGGTCATTATCTTATCTATTTATCATTTCATCTGTCTATCTTTGAGAATACTGAACTTCACATACCAACTATTTCAGCCCTTATTTCACCCCCTTAGAGGGTAGATTTCTAAAATCTCGGAAATACATGTTATTTATTTCTAACTAATAACCCTTGTATGAAATTGAATGTGTCTATCTTTGAAAACGACACAATTCATATGCCTAAAAACTTCCAATCCCTTTTTCGCCCTCTTAGGGGGATGATTTTTAAAATCGGTGAAATCGTGTTTATTTATTTCTATCCAGAAACCCGTATACGAAATTTCATGTGTCTATCATTGAAAATACCGAACTTCCCATAAAAACTTTCAACCCCTATTTCACCCCCTTAGGGGGTAGATTTCTAAAATCTCGGAAATACATCTTATTTATTTCAAACTAATAACCCTTGTATGAATTGAAATTGAATGTGTCTATCTTTGAAAACGACACAATTCATATGCCTACAAACTTCCAACCCCTTTTTCACCCTCTTAGGGGGATGATTTTTAAAATCGCTGAAATACATCTTTATTTATTTCTATTCAGAAACCCGTATACGATATTTCATGTGTCTATCATTGAAAATACCGAACTTCCCATACAAACTCTCAACCCCTATTTCACCCCCTTAGGGGATAGATTTCCAAAAGAAAAGTAGCCTATAATAGCCTTCCTCAATAAGTGGACTATCTAACAGTGAAAGAATTTTTCAAATCGGACCCGTACTTCCTGAGTTTAGCGCGTTCAAACAAACAAACTCTTCAGCTTTATAATACATAATATATATATATATATATATAAAGTATAGATAAATAATTATAGTATCTTAGCCGTGTCACAGATTAATAAATAGTTACTTGGCCGTGTGCAGCGCCCCTTATTGAACTCCACTGCGGGTGACGTAACCTACGACAAACTTATTATTTGCGGTTGGTACAGTATTCGGGTCTAGGGATCGAACCGCAAAATTAAGTTTGTTTTTTTTTGTATATACTTTTCCGGGATAAAAACTACCCAGTGTGGTGCCCAGGATATTAATGAACAATTATACCAAGTTTCATCGAAATCGAACCGGTAGTTTTTGCGTGATGCCTGAACAAACAGACAGACAGACAGACAGACAGACAGACAAAAATTTTTTTTATCACATTTTTGGGTTCGGTGTCGGTCTAGTAGCACACCCCGCCATTAATTTTTTTGATATTTTCAATGTACAGAATTTTCACTTCTACAGATTTATTATAAGTATAGATTAAGTATATTTTATTATTTTATTTTGAGATTTGACTAAATCGAGATATTTGTTTTCCTGTCAATGGGTATTGACATTGACTGTTTATCTTACATTCTAACAAAATATTTACATCTGAAAATAATTATTATTATACTATTTAAAAAATAAGCAATTATTACCTACTTAATACCTAAAAATGGCGCCTTAACAATTTCAAGTATCGTAAAATCGACAACCCTAAGTGTAGTGCACACTATCGCACTTATCTATTTTCATTGCAACTTATCAATTCGTAACGGTAAGTGCACGGACCTAGAAATTAACTCCATCTAAGGCAATAAATAATAATTGTTCAAATTATCACCGTTTTCACTTCGGTGTGTACCGTACAAAGTGGGCCTTATGAATGTGATAAGAAAATTAGCCTATTACAGTTTCCACGATCGTTGTTCTATCTAACAACAATAATATAATTTAATGATTAGGACTAAATAATATTATATTTAGTTTCTGTTTTCAGGTAATTCTGTTGTTGGTTGATAGTAATGTTCGCTTATTTTGAAGTTTTAACAATATGCGTTTGATATCAATTAAGTGTATTGATATGACACCAAAATAATGAGTATTTTTTATAATTGAATTTTAACTTTATGGGACAAAAGCATACATCTAAACTTACAACTCCAATCGGATAAAACAAACAGATGTTTATATTTTAAAATTATTTTTTAAATATATGTATATCTTTCTGATAAGTTAAGGTGAAAATCTACATTGAAACTTTAGCACTAAACTCCATCTATATATTAAGTAATTAAATAGTAATTCTCATATGAAAACTATGATACCGACGTCCAGGAGACAGCTCAATAAATACAGCATTTTATCTTAATCTAAACCTGTTCAAGTAACTGTAAAAACTTACCTAACAGCTATGACTATTTCACACTTAATTGGGATAGAAGTCTCCATAGCCAGCCTGTCAATATCTTAAGTATTATCTTCAGATACAATCATAGCTGTAGCCGTAGATGTATAACTCACGAACGCGGTAGAAGCCAATTAATTAAATGTCAACAGAATTTATGTAAAATTTCATACAAGCTATAAAAATATACAGCTAAAGCAATCTAGTAACTAATAACAAAACCAGCCGCAGTATACTACAATAGGCATAAAACTGCAATTTCCAACCTAACGATCCACGGGCTCATTTGTAGAACGATGGTTTATGTGACGGGGAACGGAACCCGCAACCTCGCGGTCAGAGGTCGAATCTTTATGAGTCGCGGCTAGTGGGATGAATTATGTTCTTCAATGGATGTAAGCGAGGTTCGCTTCATAGATATTTATTGTTACCAGTTTATAATACTTCATTAGTTTCTTAATTAAACTTCGCAAGCAGCAGATAGAATTATAGACATTGAAGATAGCCGTCGTGGTGGCCTAGTGGTTCAATGAACGGAATTGTGTGGTGGGACACCTTGATTCCAAAAACTGGAATACGTTTTCGCCAACCCGTACCGTGTACCTACCTGAGCTTGGTAACCAATGCTCGTTCCTTCGTCTATATGAGAAGATGCTTGTGCCCAACCTTTTTAGACCGGTATTATTACCAACGAGGTAATCAGGTGCACAAAACTGAACAACATAGGTCGAAATCTAAAAATGGATAATTAACTTTTCATTCAAAGATACAGGTCACGAGACTTATGTTTGTATGAAAAGATGATTTTCATATTCAGATTTTAAGGTTTCGACCTGTTTCTTGGGAAAAGTTGTTAAGTTTATGCATCTGATAACCTCGTTGAGTCCTTTTTAAATAATCCTGTAGATTATTATTATGCATAGACTGGCTTTAAAACTGAGAAAGTGTGAAGTTAAAATATAAGTAGTGATAGCAGCTATTGCTTGGAACTTAAAAGCAACAATAACTAAGATCCTTCCCTTAATAGTGTTAGGTATTACCATAAAACTGTGTTTTATCAAAAACTTATGACTATTACTGTTAAGCTTAGGTTACACTGTGTACCTAACGGGCACATTTACAGTCCGTTGTAAAATCATAACCGTCGGGACTTTCTAATCTCCACACTTGCTGTATCCATTTAATAATAGGTTATATTGATCTTACTGATAGAGAAGAGTACGGCTATAAAAAAGTTAAGTTTTTAGCAAGAACAAGAGTCTTGCTTCATGGCAAAAAGTTTCAAAGATTCGAACAATCATAAAATTAAAGTTCGTATCCTATGTTGATTTAAGACTTCTGATGATTGTGAAGGAAATTTTTTGAACTTAACAAGTGTATAGGACAGAAAGTAAAGTCGAAGATATAGAAGCGGCAGTGGCCTAATGGCTAGAGCGTCGGACTTGCGGTCATGCGGTTGCCGGTTCGACACCAACCCATTCCACTACAGAAGTGAAACAACGCGTAACTTAGCACGAGGGGTTTACAAGAATACGTCTAGTTATATTCGACCCACATTGCAAGTAAGTTAAATTTTTCACTACACAATATCGAATCATTCAATCCTAATACGCAGTTTGTTTGCGACTCGCTCAAGTAATCCGTTCTTTAAAATATATTCTTAAATCAATGGGAACCAAATTAAACACTACAATTACGTATTTGTACCATAAACAACAAGGAAGGCTGCCAGTAGGAGTTTTATGTAATCGGCGATAAATCGAACTGTGAGACCGTGGTATGAATACCAAAAGCTCATATAGATAAACAACTACGTATATTATGTACTATATACAATGTTGATGATTGAATCGGCGGTAGCCTAATGGCTAAGGCATCAGACTTGCGATCATGTGGTCGCGGGCTCGAATCCCACCCATCGATTGATTGATTCTGTCTGGACATGTAGTATGTCCAGAGAGAATCAATTTTAATTTCTGTTAAGAAATATGGATAACTAAAATAAGCTAAGTCTATTAGACACAGTCATACGAACGAAAGCCACATGCATAATATTCTGTCACTTCACCAAAGGGCAGGTGAACACTACATCAGCTTTCAAAGCGAAACGGTCGCTGGGACCTTTGTAAAAGCTATAACCGTTATAGAGAATAGACTCAAACAAGTGCTAGAAACATTAATAACACTGACCATGTAATTGCATTAGCTTCTAATCTGTAATTTATTGTGGATCCGGATGAGCATAGAACAGACCTGTTCGCTATAAGGCTGGCCTCACACACTAGCATCACACACGCTCAGGCTTGCTCAAGTCGATTTGGTTCTTTCAAGAAAACCAGTACGTATTTTTTTACTCATTACTATACAATCAATTGTCTGAACTTAAAAAGCGCTATGAGTTTGTTTCGACATTTCTTCTCAGGGTAGCCAGTTAGGAAATATCGACTGCAGCGAGCTTAACAAATCGACGTGTCAAATTGTTTGTAAAAATACTAATTGCAAAAAAAGATTCAAGATTGCAACATTCGAACTTAACAATTTTCAACCGAAATTTTCGTTCTATTCCAATTTTGAAAAGATAAGTATGTTTACTTTTCAATAAAGGAATCTTTGAATGATGATTCTTATTTTAAAAATAAGGAATTGGTAGGCATTTGTTTGTAGTTAAAAATAAGTCGGTTTTTTTTAATCAGTCGCATATTCGCAAGCCTTTCATTTAAAGTGTGCGCCCATCATTAAAACATGACTAGTTGTTGCCGGTGACTTCTCTCGCATTAAATCAGTTCCAGCACTTAATTTAGCTGTGCACCGATTTGTAATCGGTTGCCTTAATTATTCATAGGATAATTGCTTCATTGACCGAGATAAATAAACTTAGCTTTCATGCAAATAAGGGAATTGTAGATCGTATTATAATTATTCTTGTAGTGTTTAAGTTATTAAAAGCGCTTTAATCTATATTAAAAAATTAACATTTAAAATTTAAATATTGTTTTTACATTTCCTATATGTAATCGAGTCAAATTGTGTAGACGAGATTACCTTGTTGTTTTATTTGATACCAAAAACAAAACTTTTTTTAATGTATGGATTTATTTAAACGTGAACACATTTTATACTATTTTTTCTTTGGAATGCAAGTATTCCCAGTAAACACGGGAATTGGCCCGTCTATGCAAATAATAAAATCATACCAACTCTTACTGAAACACGGCTTTACAAGACACGGGAACAATCGTCTAGGTTCTCTCCATGATCTCCCATTCCCCGATCACGATTGCAGACAGTTGTATTACACCATTAATGCAAGTCTAATAAACTTCAGCCAAGCATTACGATAACACTGCTTAGTATTAGGCCCGATTGAAGCTAACGCAACTGGGCATCACCGCACCTCTTACAGATAACCACTAATAAGAAAATTCAGAAAGACAAGTCTACGTAACCCTTGGGGTTGTGAACAGTAGTTAGAAACTACTTCAGGGAGAAACTTGTGGAACAAGGAAGAAAACGCACATATGGTATAAGCAATGGATAACAGAAGTTGATGTTCTGCATTGATTATCTGCTTGCTAGAATCTAATTTTAAATGTTTGACTTTATACGCATATTTATGTGCGAAAACTATTTGTTTAAATATGTATTAAATAGTAATATATTATTTGGAATCGCACTGGTATAACTGTTATAAATTCCTACAATAATAAACAAAAACCATCGGAACCTTAAATCAAAGTGAACCGTAATAGAATCCGTTTAGAAATTATCTTTTATTTGAATTACATTTGCGTCAAGCTCAAAATACAAACACATTCCTCTTGAATTACACTATGTATTACTGAAAACTGCATTAAAATCTGTTGCGGTGTTTCTAAGATCTAAGCGGGACCGACTTTGTTTTAAACTATGTAAAGATTAAATAGAACCTTTACTTTTGGATCACTTACGAACGTATTTTATGTATTTTCTACAACTCTTCCTTGTGTTGTTTAAGATTATTAACACCAGCTTGATTAAATTTACACATTTCTGTTCTAACCATCTGCCTGATGTTAGCTATCAATGTTTACTTGACTATTGATTCTGTAGAACTAAGAATGTATTGTACTTTGTCAAATAGATAGTGTGAATCAATTGTGAGTACACGGATATATTAACTGCAAGCTGGAGGATAGCACAGATGTAAAGAGTCTGTAAGTAGCACGTCCTGAGGGGTTTTTAAAATGATAATCCGCAAGGAAGCAAGCATGGTAATCAATGCTCATTTTTTCTCTATATGAGAAGAGGGCTTTGCTCAGAAGTGGCAGAATAAAAGGCTGATTCTATTATTATATAGTGAATTGTTTTAATGTCCTGAAAGTCTCCGATGTTAAAGGTCTTGGATCTCTCTTTAGGCCAAGGTACATAATGTGCTATTTATTGGCAAACAAAGTTTGAGCTTCCAACTTTCCTACGAACTCTATGCAACGGTTTTTATTATTTAGCACTACACCACGATGCATCTGTGAAAAACCTCACTTAACCTATCAATTCTCGCGGTCCACTACTGGACCATATCCGTTAGTCGCCTTCTACTACACCCACGTGTAGAGCTTTATTCTAAGCCGCAACCATACCTAACAAAATAACATTAGAAAAATTACGAACAATTTTAAAGAAAAAACAATGGTGAACTTTCCGCAATCAACTGTATAGTGGCAGCACTATGCAATAAGATGTTCTAGATAAACATGGGCGTAAACGCATACCGTTAATTTAAACATAACTGTGTGCAGTAAAACAATACGTGTGACGTGGAAATATGCGAGATGAGTGATACCGAGCCTGTGTCCCGGTGGTCATTAAGGCCTGGGTTGCTGTGAAATTGTTGAAAACTACCGACGTTATTCGAATAAAGCTCTTATTTAAACACAATTAAGATATTATTACGAATGCCACATCCACATCTAACGATTTTATTGAAAAGCGAAATTTTCGTTCTTTTCCAATTTTGAAAACTTAAGTAGGTATGTTCGCTTTTTTTCGCTGGATTTCTCAATTTAATGAGGACTTTTTATTTGAAATGTTAGCTAAATAATAATAAAAAGAAAAATAATAATAATCATTTATTTCAGGCAACTAGGCCCATAGCAATAAAATACATAAATAAAATTTTAAATATAAAAGTAAAAGACTAGTAATTAAATGGTTTTAGTTTCAGAATCAATATTTTATGTGTTATTTTTGTGCATTTTATACATCTGCTCAGCCTTTTCTCAAGCTATGTTGGGGTCGGCGTCCTATCTTACTGGGTGCAGGTGAATACTGTATTTTACGCGGAGTGGCTGACTATGTGACCACCATAACTCTTTTACCGTCACTTGTGCAACATATTAATAACATGTGAAAATCATTTTATTTTGATGACTATCACGAAAATTAGAGCTTTGGTAATTTTCGGCCAGAGTACGTATCGCTCCGAAAGCCACGTATTAAAATAAATGAAAAGAAAAATTTAGAACAGGAAAAATACACTTTTATATAATTACCCAGTGCTGGTTACACAGCTAGAACGAATCGCAACAAATAAACATTACTTCTTCCTGCCCTTATCCCAATCATATGGGGTCGGCGCAATGCGTATTTTCCTTCCATTCCACTCTATTACTCGTCATCGCGGCATCCACTCCTTTCTTTCTCATATCATCTTTCACACAATCCATCCATCTCTTTTTCGGTCTCCCTCTGCTTATATACCCATCCACAGTCATACTTATAACTTGTTTAGTTATGTGACTTTCATCCCTCCTCATAACATGTCCATACCACGACAAACGCTTACCTCTCAACTTTTCATTCACAGGCGCTACTTTCAAGCTTCCTCTAATATACTCATTCCTTATCCTATCTAATCTCGTCACTCCAGTCATCCATCGAAGCATTCTCATTTCCGCTGCATGCAATCGTCTTTCATCAGTCCCTTTCACTGCCCAGCATTCTGAACCATACATCAATACAGGTCTTATAGCCGATTTATACATTTTACCTTTCAGCTTTACGGGCATCTTCGGATCACATATCATCCCTGTCATCTGTCGCCATTTAAGCCAACCTGAGCTGATTCTGTGCTTAATATCTCGGTCAATCTCTCCATCATTTTGAATGACGGAACCGAGATAGCGAAAATCAGAGCAAACTGGCAGTGGTTCTCCATCAATGGAAATTGGAGCAAAAGTGGAGGGACCGCCGAAATCACAGAACATGTGCTCCGTTTTGGTTTTGCTGATTTTCAAGCCAACACCCTCCAGCTTCTGCTGCCACACAACCAGTCTGCTCTGAACCTGCCCTGGATCCTCGCCAACAAGAACAATGTCATCAGCAAATAGCATACACCAGGGAGCCTCCTCCTGCAGGTTTGACGTTAAAGCGTCTACTACCAACAGGAAGAGGTAAGGGCTTAGCGCCGAACCCTGGTGCAAACCTACCGTGACACTGAACTTGTCAGTAGAACCCACCACAGATCGGACGTATGTAGCAGATCTATTGTACATAGCTTGAATCAGCTGCAGGTATTTCCCAGGCACACCTTTCTCTTTCAATGCCCACCACAAAACCTCACGGGGTACCCGGTCGTAAGCCTTTTCCAAATCGACAAACACCATGTGCAAGTTTTTATGTGCACGTCTGTATTTTTCACACACTTGTCTTAGTGAAAATATGGCGTCTGTCGTTCCGCGACCGGGCATAAATCCGAATTGGTTTTGGGTAATTTCAGTCTCTTCTCTCAGTCGTCTTTCTATTACCTTCTCCCATACTTTCATACTATGTGACATGAGCTTTATTCCCCTATAGTTGCTGCAGTCTAGCACATCACCCTTATTTTTATAGATGGGTACCAGTGAACTGTAACACCATTCGTCAGGGATCGTCTCCTCATGCAGCAACTTATTAAAGAATAAAGTCAGCCATTTACATCCATCCTCACTCAAAAGCTTCCATACCTCTGCTGGTATACCATCCGGACCTACCGCCCTTCCATTCTTCATACTGCTTACTGCCCTTCTTACTTCATCACTACTTATCTGTCTTACTAGACCTGTATTCACTGCCACACTATCTATTACCCCACTCCAAAGATTTTCCTCATTCATCAATCTTTCAAAATATATTTTCCATCTGTTTAAAATATCTTCATCTTTTCACAGTACTTGACCGCGATCATCTTTCATACATCTAACTTTCATAACATCTTTCGCTTGCCTTTCTCTCGCCTTCGCTATTTTGTAGAGCTCTTTTTGGCCAGCTGGAGTATCTAACTGTTTATATAAATCGTGCTGTACAGTGGTTCGAGCAATAGCTACGGCTTTCTTGGCTCTCCTTTTATGATCCCTATATATTTCCTTTTTCTCCTCTTTCAAACTATCATTTCCAGCATCCACTCTCTGCCATTCTTTAAACGCAACTTTTTTTTCTTTTAGGACTCTTTGAACCTCTTCATTCCCCCACCATCTGTCTCTATCAATCTTTCCTTTCCCTTTCGACTCTCCTAGTACATTCTTCGCTATCATTCTAATATTACCTGCTATGTCATTCCAGCATTCATTTACAGATTGTTCTTCCATTTTTGCACATAAATCTATCATTATATCAGCCACTCTGTCTTTCATCTCTTTCGCACAGTCACTCTTCCTTAGCATATTCCATCTTATTTGGGAGGGTGGCTTTTCTTTGTGTTTTGTAACCTGTATTTTAATGTTTACATCTAAAACTAGAAGCCTGTGTTGGGTCGTTAGGTCTTCACCTGGTATAATTTTGCAGTTTTTGACGCAGAATAGATTTCTTTTCCTAATTAGGAAATAATCTATCTGCGTCTTATGTAAGCCACTCATATAGGAGATAAGATGTTGGTCTTTTTTTGTAAACCAGGTGTTGGCTATAGCCAGGTCAAAAGCAGAAGCAGCTTGCAACAGCGATTCTCCTTCTAGGTTTCGGATGCCATATCCCCATCCCCCGTGAACTCGGTCATAACTCACATTCGTTCTTCCTACATGCCCATTAAAGTCACCTCCTACATACATCTCCTCGTGTGTTGGCACATTCATTAATATTCCATCAAAATCTTCCCAAAACTTCTCTTTCATACTTTCGTCACATCCAGATTGAGGAGCGTACGCACTAACAATATTCAAAACCACATTTTCATACATAACCTTCACTAATATTAATCTATCATTCACTCTCTGAACATCCGTCACACATTCTTTTAACTCAGCATCAAGTACTATTCCCACACCATTTCGCTTTCCATCACTTCCAGAATAGTAAAACTTATATCCTTCACCAATCTCCCTGGCCCTCGCACCCTTCCACTTTGTTTCTTGTAAGCACGCTACATTCACTCTTCTCCTTTTTAATACATCCGCAAGCTCTCTTCCTCTTCCATTCATCGTTCCTACGTTCCAACTCGCAAACCTCATTCTTACATTCCGGGCTAGCTTCTTACGTTGCCCCCGCCCGGAATGGTGCAACAACCCTTGTCCACTTCTCTCAAGAGCCGGGTGCTGCCCTTGCGCGTCGCCTCGGGGGTACGCCCTAGCACTATCATCATTCACAATATTCGTACTCATTACTCATTGCAAATGGATTTGGCAAAATGTTTTCTAGCCGGCCGCCTGCCTGACGCTAACCCTCCTTGGGAATGCTTTCGTGGTAGTCTACCGCATATTTCGGGTTGGACCCTACTTGCGCCTAACGTTAACACCTTACCGGGTTTGATTTTGGAGTTTTCCGTCAACAAATAAACATTACGTAAGTATAAAATAATAATATAATTAAATTTGCTTTCAAACGACATACTAAACGCATTTGAGTGCTCCATAAACCCATGGCATGCCGATTACGAATAATATCTAGTTTATTAAACAAACACTCAATGAAAGGTTGACAGTGATTGCATTTAATGCCATGATTTCCGTCGCCACTTGCAATTAACGGATGACATTGAATCTAAATTCCAACGGAACCCCATTTATTCCAATTAGTGTAACTATTAAGGTGCACTTGGTGGCATACTTCGACATAGATCAAATAGTTCCATTTAAATTATTATCTATTCAATAAACATCGCCTTTTATACGCCTACCAGCTATGAAAACAGCCCGATAATATAATTGAATATCGCTAAAACTTTCTCCTACAATATTTCAAGTAGAAAAGTTCTTGTTTGTCATTCTAGTTTCATAGCCCAGTTTATTATGAAACATTTACAAAATTAATTATAGCAGGATTCAGAGAGAATTTAATATACAAGGGACTGTGTAGCTAAATGTCGTAGTAGTTACGACGTCACATCAATTTAAGTGCTCCAAACGTACTGAATAAATGTTTCTACATGTACCCTTTTGTAGTGTTTTGTTTCTTGTATTTTAGTATTAAGCTTCGTTTTAAATTGTAGGTTTTCTTTAAAAAGTTTTGTCAGTATAATTTGAAATCCAACAAACCCCTGGTTGGATGGTTAATCACGTCTCATACTGAGAAGAACTTATTCTATTCAAAATCTTTGTTTGTAAATGGGATTATTTTTACAATAACTTTACAACTTTACAGTAACATCCAAAATGAATCCTGAAACAGTAGAAATGCAAAAAAAATTTAAAGAATGATTATAATATTTATTTTATTCTCAGTTTCCCTGTAACATTGGATAGTGGGTAACCCTGGGCACACCTAGCGATGCCTCGTCGCTAGATACGCGAATATTTCAATGAATACATTACATGTTCGGGCCTTATACGTGCATTATTCACTAACGGCGTATAATAAAGGCTTATCTATAATCTTTGCACTTCAGACAATGGTCCCTTGCGTTCCTTAGCGGAAAAACTTGATGGCCAGCACTGGGAGTACGTTCCTATGCCCATTTTGAGATAATGATGATGAACTGAGGATTATTAGGAATGACTTGGCCAATGGTCATTGTTTGATGGTCATTTTACAGCAAACTAAAAGGCTATATTACGTTGTGGGAAAGCTTTATTGTGATTGTGAAGAATTGAAGATGAATGAGTTTGATAATGAATTGTGCGGAACTTTTGTAATATTATTAAAGCACGTAAGTTAATTTTAGACGACAGAAGAACCAGAATTAAGTTTTAATTACAGGACTATAAATATCCCACAGCTGGGCACAGACGTCTTCCCTAATATTATAGATAAGGAATGAGCTTTCATCACCACTTTTTTCATCATCCCTGTGGGTTGTAAATTTCAGATTTCAATGTTAGGAATCTAGGTTTCATCACGATTTTTTCCTTCACCGTTTGTTAATGGTGTCTTAGAATAATTAAGAAATTACAAACAACTTTGAAAAGGTCGCATTGGTACTTTGCTGAATTCAAAACTGCAGCCATGTGCATATGAATCTGATCGTTGAACCGCTAAGGCACCACGACACCACAATTCAATTTCATAAGGTTAAATAGTGTGACAAAAACTATCCAATACTAAAAGTGAACTAAAAGCAAATTTTACTAAGAACTTAATCGTTGTAAATGTATTGATTGGCTTTTAATGCGATGTTGTATGAAAACTTAATTTATTTTAAAACCGCATTTTTAATTAGCCAGATTTTCAAAGACAATTTAGGATAGATTGTCTGTCGATTATATGATAGTAGTTAGTTAAGAATGTGTGTTAAGAGTACACAATAGCCATTGTGTGTTACAAGAATTTGAGGGTAATTTGTACTTGACTGTGTTGCGGCCATCGCAGGTAACATCAGAATACCTCACTAATAACCTAAGGTTTGTGTTGAATGGCTTATTTTGTTACTAACTGAGAAAGGAGATTTTACACTGTCTCAACAGTTTTTGTTGTATATAACATACCTGTTTATGAAATGTAAGATTCTGAGCCCGGATACTACAGAGATTTACTTGTTACTGGATAATAATATTTTAAAGTGGTGCTTCTGTCCAATAAAAATTTTGACGACCTCCGTGGTCGATAGGTCGAACATTGGTTTTCAAGGTGTAGCCAGCTTCGAGTCCCGGGTTAATCCCCGTCCGGGTATCGGGTATGTAGAAAAAAAAAACACTTTTGTACATTGTCTCGGGCCTGGGTGTTTATGGTACCTTTGTTGTATCTGATTCCATAACACAAGTGCTTTAGCTACTTACTTTGAATTCGGAGAAATTTATGTGATGTTGTCCACATTCATCATTTAATCAGGTATTTACAGTACGCAAAGATACCACGAACTTAAAACACCTACTTCAAAACCCAATTAAACTTACTAGAGTAAATAAAAGAACTACCACCCACAGCTGTAGGGCTCATTATCGTAGCAACACGGCTATCACGTCCGAGACACGTCCGTCGTCCAAGCCCTGATGAGATCTCCACGTGACTTCCTGGCTAGGAGCCACCTGCAGCCAGGTAACTGTGAGATGCCTCCGATACACCCACTACATCAGATCGGCCTTATTACATGTGCTATTGTGGTATGACTTCTGAGTACATTGTCTTTTTAATGAGTTGACCATTTTAGTGGTTTATGGGTTGTAAGCAAAGGTAAATACGTTCTGATCTAGGTAAATATACAACATGTAACAAAACCCCTGTCAGATCCGATAAACGCGTATACGTGGTAGTTCATGAGCTGTCTCGCATAGGCGGTTCCTTTGACACAAAACTGTAGGTATTAAGTACGTGAACTTTGAGGAGCGTTCAGCTGTTCAGCTGTTGCCTTGGATCAGTTTTTATTTGTGTTTAATTATTTTGACTGGTGAGAAATTATAATCTCCAATCCATTTAATTGTTACGTATATGTGTTCGCAGTACGATACCGAATAATACTCTCAGGGATCGGACAGGGTTTTTGTTACACGCTGTATAGCTAATCTATACTTAAATTATAAAGCGGAAGTTTTTTGTTTGGTTGAACTCGCTAATCTCGTTAACTATTGGTCCAATTTAAAAATTTTGAATTATTTCAGTGTTAGTTAAAATAGCCTATTTTTTGGGAAAAGATATAGCCTACTTTTTGACTCGATAACCGATATCAACGCGGGCGAAGCCGCGCACGAAGGCTAGTTAGTATTTTGCAATCTCGCTTGTAAGTTTCACTTTTGAAATGTATTATGAAATAGCAATTTAAGTACTAATGCAAAGTAAGCTATTGCTAACCTATCGCCAAGATTGATGTTCTTTTTTTTTCTGAAAATAAATATATAGTTTATCAAACTCTTAAAGATAGTATTTTTTAAATATATAATTATATTTTTTAAATTATGTCAAATTCCTATCTTAAGTACGAAAATCCGTTTATGGTTATGTAAGTAAAAAATGGCGGCTAGACGCCTTACCTATATACATCAATGGAGAAAGTTAGTTCTAAACCATTATTGTGAAGGAAATTAACGGAATACCGGATAGGTAGATAATTATGCAGTAAAAACTACAGTTAAATGTGATTGTTTTAACTGTTCTTGCATATTGAAATCCCGTAAAGTTAACATCAAGTTATATTTTCTAGAATAAACTTTCATAGACAGGACTGTCTATAAAAACAGTGTTTATTAAATTATCATACAATAATGTATGAAACATTAAGGTAGGTACAGGATTTTATAAACATAAAATTCTCGTGTCGCAATGTTTGTTGTGAATCTCCTCCGAAACGGCTGGACCGATTTGTCTGACATTTTGTGTGCATAAATACAAATAATACACACACATGTACTTCTTCCTAAATAAAAACAATAAACGAGCTTGCTACACACTTTAACAAAAAATTTAGAACAAAGTGTCATCACGCGAATTTTCCATTCACTGCATCTTCGTAATTATTCGATCACGAGACGAAAGAAAAACACAGTACAAGCAATGTTTAATATTTTTTCGTTAAGTAATAACTATACATTTATTTTTAAGATTATTATTAAATTATTATAATTACTCCCGTGAGATGAATTCATAATTATTTCAATCATATAATTTTATAATACGGTTTACTCACGCGCATTCTCGGGATCGCCCGACTATTTTCAGACTCAATAGGAGTCCTTAAAATGATTGATGATCCTTGAATAGTCTGAAACTAGTCGGGCGATCCCGAGAATGCGCGTGAGTAAACCGTTGAATCCTTAAATAATAATTATTATTATTTTCAGTTTAAAACCCTATTTTGAAAACTCATACAATACCAATGGCCGCCAATTGCTGCCGCCGTTATCACTTATGCTATCTCGGTCATTTAAGGTGTGAAGTAGCGACAGATAAATATAAGAATGTGTTAAAGCTAACTGACGTTTCAGTATACGGAGGAAAGTTCGTCATACAAAAAAGAATCGCCTGACAAAAAAACCAATTGCATTACCAACCCTACGTCTGCCACACACAGACTACCAAGCACGCCAATCTAAATAAATATTTAAACAAAGTTCCAAACAACCTATCAGACGTAACTACATTACCTTCAGAGAGAGTATAATTAGTGGAATGAACAAACAACGACGATTGAACAAAAAGAGTGGCCATCGCAATCAACCCCCAAACGCTGTTATGTCGGACCTTCGTCAACTGAACAATTACGACGACCCCCGCATTGTGACCTTAAAATAACTTTGAGCATTGTTTAATTGTTGATGCTCAATTTTATTTTGATTTGCGAAAAATATTTACAAAATTATATTATTTCGTTTAATTTTATGCGACTGTAAATAGCTGTGGCAATTGAGGGGTTCGTTTTATTTTTGTGACGGCGACCTGAGTTTTATACCAATTCTAAAATAAAAATAAATTATAGTAAAAATATTTGAGGAGTTGTTTTTAAAATACTGTTATGATATAATTATTAAAGTAGGTGTATTGGCTCTCAGCTTCTTCCTGATTCTCCAATCATGAAAGTATCTAAATAGCGTGAGAACAAGCTCAAAAGGTGCTATGGTCAGGAAATCGAGCACTTCGAATAATTACACGGACACACACCACAGTTACTCTTAATAACACTAATCAAAAAGTTTCATTATAGTTCTTGTTTGGTACAGGCGAAGATTGAGTAAAGATAAAATCAAAACAATTTATTTGCTAAAATGCTATTACAAATTGGTGTTATATATATTTAATACTTTTTGTATATTGTTGCACAAATTACACATAATGCCAGAAGGCATTCTCTGCCACCTACAGTCAACCTTAGGGTGATCCAGAGAAAAACATGGTAGATGCATAAAAAAACAGTATGTTTAAATATTTATAAACATGTTTAATAGGATACAGGAGTAAATTAGATAAAAAAAAATTTGGCATGTAAATTAAAAAAAATTACCTTACATGACTTTTTTAAACGCGTAAAAATAAAACGCGTCCTTGATAAATATACCCTCATCTCACTGAAAAAAAAAACAAGCTGTTGTCCACGATCCAAATTATTTCTACTAAAAATATAGCCGATGTTACTCAGGAATATTCAAATAATATATAAAATAATAGCATTTTATGGTGAAAGTTTTTGAGATCCAGTAGTTTTTAGTTTATTCCTTACAAACATACAAAAATACAAATCTTTCTTCTTTATTATATCAGTATAGGTCTTCGATCTCGGTTTTAAGACAACTTTTCCAATTTAGAATATTGAGTTATACCATACAATCCCGAGATGAATTTCATTTTCAAGAAAATGTATATAATAGAAGATTTTTTTATTATTATTTTTGTTACATAACATTAGTTAACAAACACTTAAACGAAAAAGGGTATATAATAGGCTGTTCTCTTCCATTACGTGCAAACACCGTCTATGAGTGGTTCAAGCCACAAAAAATCAACAAAGCAATAAATCACAAAAGAAAACACGTCTTTGGCTAACTTTTTCTCTAAACAGCCGCTGCGCAAACAATTTTATGTGCAAACACCGTCCGTAGCAAACAATGACTTAAAGAAACTCAGTATAAATATTGGCGAAATGTTTTATTACAAACGAATATTTTCTTAACTCTAACGGATGAAATTAAGGCTCTAAAGGCCGAATCTTCTTCTTCTTTTCGAGTCGATGGTACACTTTTTTCAAAAATTATTTAAATTTGATGCGCCCAGTAGTTGGCCACATTAACTGCGGCGACATTGGCCAGATTCAAATCTTCCAAAGTGAAGGTGTCCGGACACTTTGGGCACTCCAGTAAGTGCGGCATTGTCTGTTCGGGAAGGCCGCACTCGCACTGGGTATCCGAAGGGTCTATTATCCCCCAGTTTGCCAAATTGTGTCTGCAGCGACCTACCTGACTTCGCAATCGGTTGCGAGCTTTCCATATAGGCCACTGCAGATTCCCTCCGGGCGGCAGATGTTCCTGAGGTTGAATGTAGTTAGCTGGTGGTGGGTGCTGTTCTTCCCAGATCTTGCACCGTGCTTTAGGTGGCGAATATTTGGTTGATTGCGTTTGAAGGCCGAATACTGAAATGTCAATCATTTTGAAGCCGCCGTCAAATCTCATGCTGTCTCTTCATGTAAGAATGAGTCAAAGTTAATTAGCGTTTAAGTATTAGGAGTTAGGGCCGATAGCTGAAAGGTCAATTAGGTTAAAGCCGCCGTCAAATCTCATGTTGTCTCTGTCACTTTAAGGTGTAAAATAGCGACAGATACAGAGTTAAGAACGAGTTAAAGTTAATTTGCGTTTTAGTATTCTGGGTTTAGGGCCGATAGCTGAAAGGTCAATTAGGTTAAAGCCACCGTCAAATCTCATGCTGTCTCTGTCACTTTAAGGTGTAAAATAGTGAAGAACGTGTAAAAGTTAATAAGCGTGCCTGCATTCGGGGGTTAGCTTATTTAGGCTGTAAGTTCTCTCTCTTTCTCATTTGTCTTTCTCGTTGTCTGGAATATATTGCTATTAGCGATAGGTCTTACGTATTAACGTATGTGTAAATGATTACCTTTAATTTTTCGTACTAAAGTTACAAATTATAAGGTTAAAATGTTACCTGTATGAAAAAATATTTTGAGATAGAACCTAATAAAATGATAATTTAAAAAATGTGTTCTGGTATTACACATATTTTTATCCAGATTAGGCCAGAAATTTTTGTCTTTACAATTTTAGTCAGCGTCAATCCGATTTCCATAATACGCTTTTTATTTATTAAAGCCAAATTACTGAAAAAATTTTGATGAAATACACAGACGAAATTCAATGTTATAGTGATGACCGTCAATTTCCGGATAAATCGCATAAAAAAAACAAACAAAATACTCGTAAAACACAGTTGAATTAAAACCTCCTTTTAAAATCCGAACATTACAACTGTCAAACAAAATAATTGAAATTTTATATTTTGTTCGGGAACAATGGTTTTATGCTTCAAAAGTAATAAGTACCTATTACGATAGTGGCAGTCAGTTCTCACTCCCAGAGACTTTAATTACCATCCCCGTTACCACGTAAACTAAAATCATTACCGTTTAGACCCGCATTGTAGGTAATAATACCTATTATTATTTACAGCTAGCGTTGAGCTCTTACTGGTAATAAATATCTATCTAGCAAACATTAAGACAGCGCACTTATCAGCGTAATTGTAAGAACTTAGTGGAATTAGAAATTGTAATGATTATGTACTGCAACTGTGTCTTCAATTAGCTTTTATTGACTTTTAAAAGATATTTGTTGTGTTTTTACTTTAGAAATAAAAAAAATGCTAGAATCTTTATCAATAGAGCGCTTGCCTCGTGTGTCACAACGTAAGCAAAAGTTGTAGGACAAAGTGACGTCACGCATTCACTGTATATTCGTAATTTTTGTTTACAAGTGAAAAGAAAGTGTCTCTGACTGTTTTTTAGTATTTAAAAACCGTATTTTTTTTGTATTAACTTAAGTAGGTACCCAATTATGTCAACTTTTGAGAAAGAAAATTTATGTCTCTTCCGAGTATTAAACATATTCTGGTACCTACATATGTACAATATGAGATACTTACTCAAAATATTGATTAGGTGGGTATTAGAACTAAAGTCACTCAAAACAATGTTATATGCCTCGATTCGGTAAAGATTCAAAGATGGCTGGCTGATCGCCATAAAACCAAGTCGTGCTATAAACAAATTGATAAATCCAAACAGATTGAAATATCGCGTACAATAACCTTTGTACAAATATGGTCAAAAAGCCATACAATGCATCGATCACTAAACCCGCAGATAATATTCATTTTACAGTCGTTCTGTCAATGCTTAACCTTTTGAACGGCGGAGTCATGTCTTTACGACAAAACGTAATCACGACACCAACTCCGCTGTCTACGTCAAAAACATCACGACTGAGGTCTGGCCGCCATGTTACTAGCTGTAATATCATAACTACATAAGCTGATGATCGATTGTAGGACGCACAAAACGAGCTGAGATTTCACAACATCGCGCACTCGAAGGGCTCCAAATCATAAGCCGTAAAGGTCACGCCCACAGCCGTAACCTTTCTATTTAATCAGTCTATCGACTCAGAACTCGAACTGCAAACAATTCATAATACACGCACACAACACTATTCTCACCTCTCAGCATTAGAAACTTAAAGTGAACACAATAAAAACTAAGTTTGTAAATGAAAAGTTAATGTCCGTGACACGAACCGGCCTGTTCATTAAACTTACAAACGAACAAACACAGACACACGCAACAACGCTGCGTGTGTCTCTGTATCCCACTTTTATTCCGTTAGCTTTAGAAAGCTCCATTGTCTGGTTGAAAGGGAAATGCAAACTTAGAAGTTTGAGCAAATATAAAATGTAACTGCCCAAAGTGTGACGTCGCCCTCTGCTTTAAGAAGAGTTGCATCAGCCGAGAGGCAACGACCGTCGCAAGAATGCATACGATCACACTAAATGGAGAGGTAATCATTAACGTGTAGTAATTTGGGAACCGGTTGGCTTGGGTGACCGCGCTGCACGTGTTAACGCGACAATGTCCGAGGGTTATTATCGCGTTCCGCGGACGAAAAGGAAGTGTGGGGAATCCGTTATTGAGTCAACGGTACGTGCAGAATTTCCGCTAAATAAATCACGTTAAAAAAGCGCTTGATTCGCATCGATTCTGCACGTGACGGTCGCCGTGTGATGCGTCCGACGCAATTACGGGAAAATCTACGGCTACCGGCCTAATGGATCTAAACTAACTTCTTTTTCTTTAGAAAATTGTCAGCTATGTATGTCGATTAAAGACGTGACCCAACATGGATGAGTAGAACTGGATCCATCGACACGTGAGAACACAGAAACTCCTTGCATTCCATTACAAACGTATTTTTAAATTTCACACTAGTTTTCTCGTAAATTGCTTTCCCGAGTAGAAGCAATAAAAGCACTTTCTTTGGCGATAGAATCCAATTAGTGAAAACGAGTATCTTATGACCGTGTGAAAATGTTTGAATGAGGAGGTGTGGGTAGTATGGCAGTGGAGAGTGATCGCCTGGTTCCTACGCCGGCGTCGCCATTGCTACATCATGCATCTACCTCAACAACCGCCTTAAAACTTCCTTTAGCCACAAATAACGTGTCCCACGCTAGGACTTAACCTGTATCGTGGGTGTGTACATACACTAATCTAAGATGCATGCAAACACTTCGAACTGTTACTAATGTCAACAGTAACATATTTTGCTGTATTGTATGTCCAAATTCTTTTCGAAATCACTGATATTGACAAACTAAAACGTTCAGTTTTAGAAATTGTTATTACCTACACTTACGAAATTAATAGATAACTATGAAATTTAATAATTTAACTCAATCAAAATCAAATAGAATAACTGACTTCACAATACATTCCACAGGCTTAATAGCAAATTCAAGCGAAACGAATCGCAACAAATCTTAGACACAAGTCAGAATTGACAAATAACAGTGCCAGCGGCTATCCGTTCCTAATCGCTGGCTTTAAGGAAGCTGTCGTGGCCATTTAAAACAGTCTTGAACATTTAGGTTACAGTAACGATCAATTTGCACCGCCCTTTGATTATATATTCCACACTTCTTAATGGATACATGCATGGAGATATAGAACCAGCAATAAAAGATTTCTTTATAGAAAGGTTCGTCATCGCGCTCTCAAGAGCTATCTTTTGCAAAGCTATCGGGCTTGTAATCCAAATGAATATGATTTATGTCTGTGTTAACTTGAGTCATTTTTACCCTTCCTGTGATTCCCATGACAAATGGCCGATTACTGAAATATCAATCAGTTTAAAGCCGTAAGTCTCAGGCTGTCCCTCTCACTTTATTATGTAAAGTAGTGACAGTTACATTTAAGAATGTGTTAAAGTTAGTAATTAGCGTTTCAGTATTCGGGAGTGACTACCAATTGAACTAATATTAATAAATAAAAAAAATAAAAAAATGGAAACAATTATTTAGATACCTACTTCAAGGTTGTTGCCGCGGTGGAAGCGAGACAGCGCTATACAATGCACGTAGCAGGCAACAACCTTGCTTTATAAGCTCATGGTATGCACCCTGAATTCTTAGACAAATGACAGTTCGAGCATATTAGCTCGAGCTACATTCGTGTTGGTTGAAAAGAACGGACTAGAGATATTATGGGAATCAGTCATAACATTCATAATGGAAAAAGTGTAAGTCACTGAAGTTCAAGGCGTACAATCATCATCTACCCACCTTTTTTTCAATCTATTTTAGGGTCGGCTGCCAATCTTACCGGATTTAGCTGAATACCGTATTTTACATGGAGTGACTGCCTCCATACATAGCCCATTGCTGGGTAATACAGTATCCCATAGTAAGATAGCTCAAAATGAGACTCAATTTTTTCAGATCATCTTCTTCAGCTCAATACTATTAGCGATACATTCGAACACATGTAAACGTCATTCTCACAAGACTAGATATTATTATAAAAATAATAAATAGCCTGCCGAAATAAATGCACTTCCTATAAAGAGAGAGAGACATTGTTATGTAATATTATAAAACCAGTGAGCACTCAGTTCCTTCATCGCTGCAACAATTTAAGCACAAACTGTCAGAGGTTCGACAAATAACCGCGCCGTCGGCTACTCGTACTTAATCGCAGCCTGTAAGGAAGCTGTCTTGGCCATTTAGAAACGTTTTCCGATGATTACGAAAGTTCCTCGCTAATTATTCCTTGGACCAGTGATGGATGGGCCCTGTCCGTACACTCTTATGCAAATAAATGTTGCATTACATTGATGTATGCGTTCAAAGTAACTGTTGCCTATATTTATTAGCTTGCTTTTAACTGAAGATTTATGAGCAATTAGTCATATTGTGATTTCGATCTAATGGCTTCTGCACTTCGTGAACTTTACAGGAGCTTACATTATTGTGTATCTTAAACGTCACTTTTATATCTATGAATTATTTATTGGCGTTTGTTTATGGAACTTGCAAGAGTCAGGCGTAGGTTTAATGATGAACTGGACACTTAAGTTATGTGTGGAAGGAGTGGTATCGATGTAGTATTTATGACGGGCCTGTTGATCTAGTGGTTAGTGACCCTGACTGCTGAGCCGGAGGTCGTGGGTTCGATTCCCACCCAGGACAAATCTTTGTGTGATGAGCACGATCATTTGTTCTGTCTGGGTGTTATTTATCTATAATATGTATGTATTTAGAAATACATAAGTATGTTTATCAGTTGTCTGGTTGCCATAGTACAGGCTCTGCCTAGTTTGGGATCAGATGGCCGTGTGTGAGATTGTCCCAAGATATTATTATTATTATTTATTTAACTTAACATGTCGGCAGCTGAATTAAAAGATTTAGAAGCTGAAGTAAAACTTGGTGTTTAAAAAAGTTTTATTGCTCAGATGTCACATGCTCCAAGACGTGCAACATGATAGAGAGAAGAAATTTGAAGATTCAGGCAGTGACCTCTGTATCTTAGTTGGCATAGCACCACCACCAGTTGGTGCGTTGAACCAGCAGCCGCGGGTTCGAATCCTAGCGGCGGTCAACATTTTTCCTTTCTATTTGTAATTAATTTATGAGTAATTCTTCTTATTATTTACAATCATTAACGCTGATCGAATCGCTGAAATGTATGATAGTGACAAGTCTAAATCACGTGACTTATCGAAGAGAAATGTCATTGCCATACATTTAATTCCATTTAAACGATTTCTATCATCGTCAACGCTTGTAGCAATCTACTTTATCTAAGAGGACTGGTACGTCAAATCACTCTAAGCACATCGAAATGACAAATCACAGCATCTCATTACAAATTGGAATTTAGAAATGTTTATAGCTTTAACCCTAAAGACAAAAGGGCAATGGGCAAGTAATAACATGTTCTTTCCTAAATAACGATAATTATTTCCGCGGACAAAGTCACGGGACGGTACTAGTTAACAATAAATCTCCAATAATAAATAGTTACATCCCTTCAAAGACGTCACGCACCTTTTATTTATTACTCAATTAAGTTTAAATACAACAACACTATGTTAATAAACGGGTTTCGCTCATCGCGTTCGATCGCCAACGTAACCTATTTTAGAAAGACAAATAGCTGATGCAATCATCCAATCAATATGACTATTATCGTAAACATCGCATTTGGTACGCCTTTCAAGGTATAAAAAATAACAATGAATATTCGTTATCATTATATATTATTTTTTAAACTTTGTACAGTGACACTGTAGTTTTTATTGCGTTAAACTTTTAAGCTAATGGAACATGTAGATCAATGTAGTTTTTATGTTAAGTAATTCTGTCAAGTTGTTGCTTATATTATGGATTTGAGTGTGATTTGACAAAACCGAATACCTTAAATCCAAAAAACTTATGAATCAACTTTCGTACTACAAATACTAATGGTATCAGTTAAATTCTCATTGTTAACTATTTCCTTTTTTAACGACTTACGCACTAAGGTATTTAGTCTTTATGCCACAAAGAACACCCTTAGTTGTCCCTTGCGGGGATCGAACCTGTATCACGTCTCGGACTGTGGTAATAATAATTGTCGTGGTTAGCACTCGACTATCCGTGCGGTCATTAATATTTAATTTAATTATCCATTAGTTAATCATGGGTTCGTTGACCAATAATAACGGTTAAGCTGCTCTCGCCGCGTTTGGTCCGTGGATGGGTGACAATTTGTACACATACCAAGACTCCTCCGTGCCTCGGATAGCACGTTAAGCTGTTGGTCCCGACTGTCATACAGTGATCTTTGACAGTCGTTAAGTCATTAAAATTCTGACAACCAGTCTTACTTTGGGATACTGTGTTACCCAGAAATATGGGACGTGGCGGAGGCAGTCGCTCCATTTAAAATATAGTATTTAGCTGAATCTGGTAAGACTAGAAGCCGACCCCAGCATTGCTTGGGAAAAGGCTGGGCAGATGATTAGTTGATCATGAATGATGCTAAATTATTTCATTAAATCAAAACTTAATTTTTCACATAAATACATCCAAAGAGCAAAGAGTTACTCACACATATTTTGTTTCCGTCAGGTGGTATAACCAACTCTTTACAACACATAGACAACCTCATTTCTCAGTTTCACACACTGGCTAAGCAACAGTATTCCGCGGATATAAACAAGAAATGTCCAGCGCAGTGATTATGTTGTAGATACTATCACAAAATATTACTATTGCGATGTCTGACGTGACTAATGGAATGGTCTTCTGCTTGCTTCATCTTGAAAGTAGAAACCGATAAGGATATAGACATTCATCATTAGTTTCATAGAGTTAGTGTTGGTAAAAGACAGGCATAACTAAGGACATTATATTTATACAGGCTGATTGGAAATACGATACATTCCTTGCAAGGGGTTAAAGTAGAACATATTTGGAGTAAATTCAGCCCCGGGATACTATGTCCGATACCTGGTTATTTCAGAGTTATTGAATATTTAAAAATTTTAATGAAAAACCCCAGTTTTCAAGATAAAATCAATCCTTGCAGTGAATTATAGGGGCTTTTGTTTATAATTTAGTACTTTTGTTTATGTTTTTGTTTATAATAATAATGTAAACTACAAGAACTCATTTCACAGAACCTATTTTCTTGTTCTCATGGCGCAGCGTATCGTATCCGTAACATATTATTAATGAGTTTTTCTTTTAAACACCTTTCAACACTGGTAGTCATATAATAATAATAATAATTAAGTAATCTACTTACATCGAGAATGCACAAACACGTATTATTTCTACAATTAACTTTTACCCCAGTTATTTGCACTAAGAATTTTAATAGTTTGAAAGGTGGCCATTGAATAGGTATCCAGTAAAAAATATTGAGAACACGAAAAGGCTGTTTGTATTGTTAAAAGTTTTGTCCAGATAACCTGTTGTTTTATATTTGTTTAAAATAAGTGTTTCCTAACTATTCTGGGCTCACAGCAGAAAAAATAACTTGTGTGGGATCCACAGCTTAACACACTGAAAAAGATAATAATGTTAATATACGTTAAAATATCCTTCAATTCCATATTATTTTTATTGATTTTTTATCCCAAAATGATTTTATAAGCGTTTATTATATCATAATCATTGCCTAGACGATACATGAGTTAAGACCACAATAATTATAATAATAATGGATTTTCATCTTAGAAAACCATAATGTAGCGCTTGTACAAGTCACATTCTGTATATACAAAAAGAGAAAGTAAAGAAAATTACTCATACAAATCGTACAGTCAACAGCAAAAGTAGATTATCAAAATCAGAAATTCAATACTACTGAACGGAGTTCGCGTTAGAAAGGTTTGGAGTCGAAGTGATTCAACGTATGTTATTGTAAATTTTACCAAACATTTATAACTACTAGTACAGTTGCCATATATTCGTGATCAGTTTTGCCTCCAAAAGTTATAAACTCAATTCATCATCTACTTTTGCTGTTGACTGTACTTACATACTTGGGTATTACTGTGGTATCATTCATACTATACAACCTTCATCGCCTAACCGCTGTTCTATGACACATCTGCTTATCCCCATCTTGTTTATTACTATACCTGCGCAAGCACAGCCGTTTCCAGTATTTTAAATGATCTAAGTTATTATAGAAGCAAACTTGTCGCCGGTACAATCTTAGAACATATAATATTTTCTTCTGCAATGACATGTTATTCATTTGCGTACGTCCAACTTACAAAAAACCAGATAATGTTTACCTCTCTGAAGTTTGCGTTCAACTATCGCCGTCTCTATCTAACTTCACCACTCGCGGATATGTGCAACTCGTTCTTTAGAGATTGTAGCTAGCTTTAGGGGTTTCAATTTATGCTGGTTGTGTTTCGAGTGGATAGTTTTCGTTACCCTGCAGTCATGAAGTATAAAACATAGTGATTTGCAGAGTCTCCAGGGGACACTGATTTCTAGCGAGTTATCACTTACCGTAGTTTATGTGTAGACGGTAGCTGTGAGCTATTTACTAACATGTACTTTATAGCTTAGCAATAGGAGTAGCTGAGTTTGACTTCTTTATAGGTAAGCCTTTAGTAACATATCACAATAAATTATTTTACACACAAGGTTTCGGTACCCAAAGGGTAAAACGGGACCCTATTACTAAGACTCCGTTGTCCGTCCGTCTGTCCGTCCGTCCGTCCGTCTAACACCAGGCAGTATCACATGAACTATGAACAGTTTGTGTGGGTATTCGGGAACAGGTACCTACTTAAAATATCTTCCTGTCTAATGACCGAATACTAAATCGTCAATCAGTTTTAAGTCACCGTTAATGCTGTCTCTGTCACTTCGTCAGGTAGACTTAATTTTCATTCCAGTATTCGGAGGTTAATATTAGTTCTCGTAAACAGCATGAGCTTCTAGAGCTAGTTGTCTCATAAATTCATAATACAAACAGGAAATTATTTTATTTACACGTCATAGTCATAAGATTACAGAATAAAGTGAACGACTACCAAGTCACATTAAATCATTCCTATTAACTGGTTTGTAAAAGTAAATACAGGTAAATTGCTGCATTACACTTTAATTGCACTACCCGGTTACTCTGAGACCAAAAAAAGATTTGGCGACATGGGGTATTTGAACTATAATCTGCGTTTTGCTACGTTATGTTTTGTTTAACTTAGAGAATAACCCCCTTTATACAGGATAACCACTTTCCCCAAGGAACATGGGTCGAAATCTTAAAATAGAAAATGAAATTTTCATACAAAGTGACAGGAAACGTGACTTAATATTATGTTTGTATGAAAAGTTGATTTTCAATTTTAAGATTTCGACCTGTTTCTTGGGAAAAATTGTTCAGTTTGATGCACCTGATTTCCTCGTTGAATAAACGCACCCCATAAAAAATAATCCTGTATAGAAATGCCGCAAAGCTCTACAGTGGTTTGAATGCACAGGAGATGGTTAAATCAACGCACATCGTACGCGAACTCAGTTACTTCAATATCCCGACTTCAGTAAACCTGAGAATGTCAAAACTCACAGATCACCGAGAAAGTCTCTTTATGAAAACTCAAGGGACGGTACCTTGCGATCGAGTAGTTGCCAGTTCGCAACCTACATATTGCACTATCGACGTGAACCCACTCGTAACACAAGCTTAGCACGAGGGGTTCACAAGAATACTGTTATAATATAGTCGATCGACATTGCTAGTAACATTAAAAACAAACAAGTCCCTGACGTCACTTATAGTGCCTCTAACTAACCTATGATCTGTACAGTCACTAGCATAAATATGTATACACATAGGGAAATTTATTGTAAAACTTATTTAGCGAGAAGTTTTTGTTGAAACTCAAAAATATATACATGATTTGAGAACTGTTATAATTTTATGTTGTTAAATGATTAAAAGTTGAATTGATGGTGAGTTCCTGTTAAATTATTGTTTCACAGTTTCGCTACGTGTATACATATTTATGCTCGTGACTGTACAGGTGGCCAAATCGAGTACTAATATTATTTTACTCATTTAATTGTAAGTGGAATGAATTAATATTTAAAAACTCCTTGTACATTTGGGCGTGGACATTATTTTTACCCCTAACACCACGAAAATTCTATTGAGTTGAAATACTAAAATCAATGACAGCGACACTGTCACCGGGTCCGATAAGATGTGGTACTATACTACGTTATAGCAGACATATGTTCACGTGACCACAGCTAAGTAAATCCGTAAATTAATTTAATATTATCACTTCATAGTAAAGCTCACGTTCCATTGCACCACCATAAATTCTAACCTGACCTTTCAACAAACGTATTTATAGCACAACTCTAATCGCATTAAAATATTGATATTGGACTGTAAATTTCATGCTAATGATCATGGCAACACTGACTAGAGGTGCGACCGGTAACTAGGGGTAATAACAAGATGGTTTGCTCAAAATAATGGCACAGATTATATTTATTAGGGCATAGATTATAAACTGTATGACGGCTCTAACATTTAATTCATGCATTGGATCAGTACTGTAGACTGTAGGTAATTTGTTGAAACTAGAATTTGAGCAAACATATTTGTGCTTACAATATTTCTATAATTAAATTTAATTTTAAGTAATGATATATATATTTTTAGAGAGGTACTCGTAGGCAACTAAAAACCTATTAATATCCTTTTATTATTACAATTAATTAAATAATGACAGTACTTTTAAATGCTTATACAATTTTGTGTTGTGCTTACAAGAACTGCCTACTCCATTAAGATACTAATCCATGTTTTGCAGATAGGTAGCTATGTCACACGCCCTTATTCTACGACCCTACGGCTACAAGACAAGATAGGACCTATTGCCATTTATATGACACAAACGCAGGCCATCTATATTACTTGACCTGGTAATCAAACCCGGGACCCCGGGACATAGGCTTGCTAATAAGACTAATGATTTAAACGAATGTAAATAACATTTAGCTACCTATATCTTTCCCACAAGTACCTCAATGAGCTTTAACTTCTGATTTATATACATTTGCACAATAATATTGACAGGCCCAATTTTTTTATCCCAAGTTAACCAATGGTTAAATAAGCTAACTACGTTTTTTCATCAATTGTTAGTCTATCAAATGGTGAAATAAGTTGGAGAGTTAATAAATTAATCATTTGTTTGAATAAATATTGATAAATAAATGCGTTCAACCGAAGTTTGAAACCATTAGTTAGCATATTTAATCAATGGCGATTTAACTTGGGATCAAAAACTGGGCGTAAAGTATCCTAATTATACGTCAGATCGTCAAGATTACAGTTTTAAGTTTAATATACTTAGTTGTAGAGAACTTAGACTTAATGGTACAATATAATTATTGAAATTAACAAAAATTACGAAAGAATTTATGGGATATAGAAAGCCACAAATAACAAAATTTCATACGTGATCAGTAGGTACATACCTACCTAATTCTTAACTCACTGATGACTGAAATTACAAACTTTCCATTGATTTCTTTTAGGGCTCAGAATGCAGTATAGCACGGTTTCCGACAACTCATGATCCACCCTTACTTATATAGTACTATTAGTTAATCTGTGCCTTATCTAGAGGCTCATCAGCCCAGACAGACACACTGAGACCCCTTGGTCTGTGACCGTTATGAAGAGAATTTAAAAACGATACTGAAGACAGGGTGTCTTCAGGCTACCATAAGAGGAATTTCGCGAAACTTTTCGACTAATTTATACAACGTGTTACAAAATACCCCGTAAAAATATAATAAATTATCAAAACCAAAAATTTTGTCAACCCTAGTATGCTGTCATGTCAGGGAACCAGATTATTTAACAGGAAGGCCTACGTACCTATTATACCTAATAATTGTCTACTTTAATTGGTTTTTTATTTTGCATTCATAAATTAATGTTCGGCTTTAAAGGCAGTTTTGTAACACTCTGTATGTGTGTATTACAAGAAAAAACATAAGGAATTCGGATTACAGCCATTTACACAGGGCAAAGGTCTTCTAGCTACTGCCTATTTCTATTTTCATAAACCATGGAAATGTTTGTCATTTCAACCGTAAAATTGCAATTTCTGTTTTATTTCATCTGGCAATAACGATAATATATTCAAACAAACAGACTTGAATATGAAATAATGATTTACGTTGGGACCGAACCCGCGACCTTTATTGCAATAACTGTGTACTGCTAATCGAGCCATTGATTAAACATTGGTAGAACTTGTCATTAGTGCATATTTAGTAGTAAAACGTGTATCTTATGCGGAGTTCATGCTACTAAACATGGAAAACGCTAGATAACTGTATGTTACCTGACTTGTTATCACAAATACTCTACAAAACATATTTATTTAAATACCTGCTGTTTGTTAAGAATATTATCGTTATGAAATGTATAGGTTACCAAGCTACATCAATGATCATTTTTAAGATAATCAGCTGACTAAAAACATACTTTTTAGGCCCAGTTTTTTGATCCCGAGTTAACTCAACCAATGGTTAAATATGCTAACTATTGGGAAAACGCGTTTTTTTTTGTCTATCAAAGTGTCAAAATAGTCGGAGAGTTCGTTTTATAACCATTTGTTAGCATAAAACTTTTTCGATTAAACATGTTCTGCCGAAGTTTGAAACCATTAGTTAGGATATTAAAATTTAACCATTAGTTGAGTTAACTAGGGATAAAAAAACTAGGCCTTAGAGCCCTATACAGGGTTATTTAAAAAACACCTGCAACCTCACAAGAGTAGATAACTAACTAACATCATAAGCAAGACTTTTGATAATTCGTTAGTTTTTCTTTCATACTTCATAATTACATAAATACCTATCAAATTTAGCACTCCGTTTGAGTTGCCATTCCGAAAATGCAAGCCTATAATATAACCTATTACAACAATTATTGTACATTGAATAACACATCTATCGAAACCCTTACTGGCGCACAAATTATAACCGACCCAGTTCTCAAGCCCATCCCACGGTCACATTCTACAAGCTAGATATTATACTTAAGCACTATAATATTGCATTAACAGCATCGTTTATGTATGATTGATATTGTAATGCAAACCTAAATACCGGTTGCCAATGTCTAAAGTACATGGGTATAGATTATACTTAGATTCAATTTTGACGTTTTTTTGTTCGGACAGGAAGTTAACATTCTTTATTTTAGTTGTAACACATGATGAAAAAAATTTATACTTACCTAGTAAATATTTACAAATTTAATAATACACTACATAGGTTTATACAAAAAAAAACTATAGGTACCTAATTATAATCCAAAAAATGGCGTCAAAATATTTGTCCGTATCGCTGTCGACCGGAGGTGTGCCTAAAATGCTGGCAAAATTGCCACATTGTATGGCAATGCTTATTCGGACTGTAAGTATAATCTGTCTAATAATAGGTCTGAAATTTAAATGGTAATTAAGAATAATAGCCGTCTTATCAGAAGTTGCTTTTCACTAATTTTATTAATCATAACTTATTAAGTATTTTTATTGTTCGTTTTGTTTTATTTTCTTTAAAAATCCCACCTAAATATCGCACATGTTTCGCAATTTTAAGGCTTATTTAATGGCTCTACCTTAATTAATAACTTACCAAAATTAATAACTATATGTAAATATGTATACCTATAAAATTTATTGTAGTCCTAAGGTACTTTTTTTGTCGTGGTAAATCGCTAATGAATTCAACCCACACTGAGAGCACAGCGAAGGGATATGTCGGACTTGCACTGATAAAACCCAGGTTGCATCTTTACCTTTGCTGGAGCCGCGGGATCACTTACACAAACTCAGGTACTTCTTAGGTACTTACTCTACACTCAATCCGTTCTCAACAAACAACATAGAATTGTTATTTTCATTAACATTGGAACTTAGTTTACATCATATTCAGAAAATTCTAGTATCAGATAGGATTTCAAACTCTTCTGCAAATCAACACTAGGTTTATCTTCCTAAATCAATGCTTAAACCAATGAAATATTAATGACGATCCATTCCTAATTCCGTTCTCCGTATCTTAAATGTTAAATAATTCCAATTATCATCGAAATAACATGATTAGAATGTGAATTATTGGCACAGACATTTAATAGTTAACTTTGTGTATTTGCTATTTACTTACTAAATACACATTAAGGTGCTACTACAACCTACTTAGCTATAAAATAGTTTGTAACGTTTTGAAATGTCGAAACCGACGTCGGGAACATTTTTCATTATCGTGTTGTTTGGTTGGAATCATAGTACCTTCGTAATTTTTCTTTAGGGTCATTTTAATACTGAAAGGCCACAAATATAGATTTAGTGGTACTGAAATACTGCAGCTTTTGTAATACTTCAACTTTTTGAAAACATTACTAGCAATGTGGGTCGCACATTACGAGTAATCTCGTTAACCCCTCGTGCTAAGCTAATATGCTTGTGTTGCGAGTGGGTTCACGTCGGTAGTGTAATGGGTGGGATTCGAACCCGCAACCACATGATCGCAAATCCGATGCCCTAGCCATTAGGCTACCACCTTCTTACCGTTAGTTGTGAATTGTGTTTTTATGCGTAGATTGTCCGTGAGTGCAGCAGAAGTTATCACTACCATTATAGACGAAGCAAAGCTTGACAAATATGCGTAGATTCTCCGTGCGCCGCAGTAGAGCATGGCCATAATAGTTTAAAAAAAAACATGTTTCTAGGAGGCCAGTTAACAGTGCGACAAGTTTTAATTACTTATGCAACTGTTGTTCAACTCATTTTGATCTTTTGGTAGGTCTTGATCCAAAGTATCAACAGGATCAAACCAGTATCTATCTTCTAAAAACTATAGGACATGGAGGTCTTATGTTATGATAGAACTCAAAAACCTACTCTACTTTATGATTCAGGAGTTAACCATTATAAAGAAAATCACACCCAGCCAAGCCAATGCTCTTTTGCAGAGATTGGCCAAAAAATAGAGATGGTAGTAACTATTTCTAGACTGTCCAAATCAGTACATCGATCACTTTTTCTACATTTGCAAAATGTTTTGTCCAGCACGTGAAGAACATAATCTCTTTAAAAAGAAGAGTTAAGAATCCGATGGGACCAGCCTTATCCGAGAATGGCGGTCAACTGATACATTTACCAACACACTTACGTAGGTATTTGCTATTTGGTACATAAATATTGTTCCATTGAATAGACTCTAACATCAATGCAAATGCCTCTCATGTATTCTTAGAAAGTGCTCACGGCTGCACGCATAGATTGTAAAATCAATATGTTAAACCTTCAAGGTGAAATAAGTACCAAATCCGCCTAGTTTTCGAAATAATCTCATGCATACAAACGTACCCAGCGCTCGGCAACTTTGTTTACATATTATTAAGAAAGGTGCTTGTTAATTTACGTAATTGATAATTGTATTTATGTTTAATCGATAATATTGACAGTTTAATGTCGCAGGAGTTTTTAATCGATAAGTCAAACGCCTCTACGCGTCAATACGTAAATGCTAAAGTTTAATTACGTTCATATAGACAGTATCAATTATAATTTAATTATTACAAAAGCAATAAATATTCACCGGTTTTATTAAAGAATTTATTTTCTTTTATTTGCTTACTACTAATTAAGAAATGTTTGTTTAAAGTTTATAGACCCGTGTCGCGTCGGTTATCGATCCTCGCATTTTATTTTCATTCGATAAAATCGGTAATGCGGAATATTTAAATTGCGAGCCGATTTATCGGTCCTGATTATATGTCACGATTTAAATGAAATAAGTATTTAAAGCTGGTTGTGTATGCGACCTCACTTAATATTGCACGCCGTAAATAAAATCATGAATAAATCGTGAATTTCGTTTCTATTTCTTATTCGATTACCATATTTGCATCAAAGATTATGACAAACCTTTTCGAAAAGACTTAATTTGGTAAACATTATCATTTGGCCGACATATCGGTATAATGATTCAGGTGGAACTGTCACGACTCGTGCATAAGTTGAGTACTTAATAGCGTATTACCAGGGTATTACAAAATCATGGCGATATTTAACGGTGATACAACACATGGTACCGTGGGCAAGGCAGATATTCAATTTATAATCTCATAAATGGAATAAGGTCGATGCGCCCGCGGCGGCGGCAAAGGTTAATAGTAACATGGTTGAACACGTCACATGGTATTGTCGAGCCACTCGTGGCGCCCTACTATTGAGAAACTGAAATCTGAACACGATTAGATTTATTGCGATATTTCTCGAGGATTGATTGCGATCGGTTTCTGTGTTGCACTCTGTGACTGATTGTTTTGAACGGCCCCCGTGTTATTGTTAAGCTTTAACTTATTTTACGCAAGCTGGGTCCGCGCCTTGCCTTATAATATCTGATACTTTGGGTCTCCTATAACAATATTTTATTTGTTTAATAAATTGTGATTTTCACATTTCAACATCAAATAGGAAAAAAAACATGATTTATTCACACCCTCAGCCAACAAGAAATATGAATTAGATGACAGCAAATGAGACGTAAAATATAGTCGAACGCACTTACGCCGAACAATTTTTTAACATCCGCCGTACGCAATACAGACTCCCCGCCGCGCTACGATCGATCATCCGTGGAAGCAACGCGGTTTTACAAGAAAAAGACAATTGAATAAGCACTTTCCCATTGTGCGGAGACAGCATTAAGACTCCACTAAATATATAGTTCTCGTTAAGAGTGTGTCGGGTGCGCGTGGAGCGGACGTATTGTATGCGCAGCTCGTCGCCGCATCGCTATGCTGGCTGTGATCACGCACGGCTGCATTATTCAGCACGACTCACGCGCCGCTGTCGCATTATACCGTACGATCCTTAACGCCTCGCCTCCGACTCAACCCGCATATGTAGTACCGGAAAAACTAACAATGTCGTACCTATTACATGACAAATTGCGACTATTAGCGTCTCAACGTGGACGCCGCGTTTGGTCGCTTGTTCTAACTCCCCGATGATTATGGAAACGTTGTTATTCAGTTCTCGGAAACCTTTTTATGTTGGTTGGATGCCGTTTGTCGAAGATGTGAGCTTAAGGGCTGACACAAACGAGGCCGGACACATACTTACGAACGCCATTTCTCGTCGTTTATTGTCGCAACAGGAGCCGTATGCCTAATGATCAAGCCATTTAGGTGTTAGATCTTGTCCACCCACTGACGTCAAATTTGCTTCATTGTGCGCCCCAACAATACCAGCATTATGGCACGAATATCGGAATGTTAGGCGAATCACATTTAACATTACAGACAGACCCTTGTTAATACGACAAGCTATAATATTATAAACATTACATGACATTTAACAATTATTGTAGTTATAAATTTTATGTAGTTTATTAATAGGTTAACAATAAAGTAAATTATGCTGCCATGTTGTCTCGACTGCGAACTAATCACCCTGTGGCTTCTCGTTAATATTGGATGGGGGTCAACAGTTTACCATTAAACGTTGCATTAAGGAAGTACTGTCCAGTAGATAATGTTTCTACTAGTTTATGGAAGGTAAGGGGTGTCATTCATTTATTCATATCAAACAAAAATGGTAGTAGCTAAAGTAATGAGTAAATAATAAATTAAGTATACATTTTTGTCGCTCTTTAGAGGTTTTAAGTAGGGATTTTTATGAGTTTCTGGTATGGATTGATAGATGATTATTTTATTGTATGCTATTAACTACCACTGCCCTTAGCGCCGAGAGTTAAAAGCTTACCAATTACTATGCTAAACACGTAAGTGTTCTTACTAGCCGATTTCCTAGAACACATAAGATACGGAACTCATAATCCTTAAAAGTAATAAAGGAACCCAGTACTTCTATAAACAGTGACAAAAACATGACTCTATCTGTCCATACAGATGTTCGCAGAATGTTCGGCGGCACAAACGTACATACATTTTCATCAAAACCAACAATGGGCCGCTAAGTCCCCTAATAGACCATTACGTGTAGATTTATGTTACAAACAACGTCTTAAGATTGAAGCATGGTTGACTGGCATTACCATAAAGGAGGACGAATAAACTACTGCGATATCTGTGGAGAATTATTCGTTTCATGTTTATTGGGTAATCACGAGTAGGCTTGGAGTGTTGTGCTTGAATTTAGATAGTTCATTAGTGATGTAGTACGGTTTGTTTGAATGTGGTCGTGTTGATTATGTTGAGACGTGTAATGGAATGATTTAACATTAATGGGTTCGCTTTACTACAATCTGGGATCGTGATCTGTTATTATAATTATGTGAAATTCTTTTGTTTTCTCTTGCTAGTTTTATCACTGAACACCTCGCTAAGGTTCTCTTATAATTTTTAAAGTGACATGATTGGAGCCAAACAAAATGATTGCAACAAGTCTTTAGAAGAATGGAACTTCTTAATAAGGCTGGCTCGAACAAGCTATTACGTAATAAATCTTGGTGTGTAAATGAAACATTTCTGAGATTCCACATTTAAATAAATATATATTAAACTTTCATACCAGCCAGACTAAGCTTTCCAAAACAGTACATCTAACCTAGATTGACGAGGAAATAACCTAAGCAATAACATTTACCTCGAATTAATTCAATCAAACCATACAAAGCCACACGTATCGACAGGACCAAAAAGAAATTCAACCAAACTAAATGTAGTCACTTAACGTACCCAGTTCCATAACTCAACACGGAATTTTAAACAAAAACTATCGTAAGTTATCGACTCAAAAAACAGTTGAATTTTAAATTTTACAACTGGCAAGGAAACGTCAAGTTTGGTTTGTAAAGATACTGATCTCGGGAGAAACAGTAAGCTTGGACAAACTCGTAGCTGATTTTCTAATAAGCCATTAATATTTAATTAATCGTTGGAGTACATTGACGACTGTGTAATGAGCTTTGAGTGGTACAGTACAAAAAGTGCAGCTGCTACGTACATAACGGAATAGTAGCCAATAAAAAACTGTTTTAGTTACATAGAAGTAGATCTATATATCTATCTATTGTTCAACGAAATTTTACCTAAGAAGATCTTATTTAATCTATTACTGTAGGTATTTTGAAGGCTTAGGATATGGAACAACCGGTTGTTCTAAGGTTAGGGATAAGTTTCAGTTGGTTTTACGTAGGTAGACACCATATTTGGATTTTAACGAACATTTAAGAGACTGATTAAATTGATTAAAACTATGTTTGTTACAACATCGTATCGCTATCATCTAACATAGGTACCTACATTTGTTTTTTTTTTCTTTTTTTACTACTTAATGATTCGCAACATACGTATAGCACTTTAGAAATGGTCCTTTCTAACGTAGGCATACCTACCTAGCCGTATAAAACAAGACACCTCCGAACAATAAATCAAGCAGTACTGAATAAGAATCTTAACAGCGAGTAAATAACTTGAACAATTTATTTTGCATTCGTTAAATAAGTCTTTTAAGCATTCAGTAAAATAAGATACAGTGCTAGTCCTAACAAAATCGATCGATTAATATAATACACAGAATTTATCTACCAGTCACATCCAATTCTGAAAACATAGACAAGCAATTTGTCATCCATTCAATTAACATTACGGTCGTAAGTTGCAAGTTTAATCAAAAGCTCAGGTACTTTAATTCACCCTGTCATAGTAAGTATTAAATTTCATCCATGCTTGCCCCACGCCACGGTAATACCACGCGGTGCAAGTAAATGAAACATAAATCACTCCTACACTGCGTAGGTACGATGATATACACCTATGTACCACAATAATTACAAAACATTTTACATTTTTGTGTAGGTAATTATTATTTGGCAGTTATACAGGATTAATTTAAAAGGAGTGCTTATATTCAACGAGGTAATCAGGTGTATAAAACTGAACAACTTTTTCCAGGAAAGTTGTCCAGTTTTAGGCTCGTTGAATATACGAACTCCTTTTGTATTAATCCTATATGTATATCTACTTGAGCTTCAGGATAGAAGTGCACCTCCGTATAGAAATGACACTTCTCGTGTCGTATAAAAAAAAACAATAAAATTAATAGGGCCATTTAAAAACATTTTTTCCTGTGAATGCATTACAAGTGGAGTGTGGGGAAGCCCCGTTACGCCTTAGGAGACAGTTTCTCTCTGATAAATATGTTTTCAGAATTCTTCAGTTCTCTGCTCATCCTCTTATTGCTAAACTGGAACTGTTAAAGTCTCAAATAGAATCATGTAGTTATTGGTCTAGTAAAACTACTCCCTGTCTAGTTGTTAGTTATCAGAAATTCCTTTCCCTTAATTCCCCTACACATCGCTCAAATAAACTCCCTTTATTTAGCGTCAGTTATGACAGTTTACACTTTTCTCCTATAATAAAAGAAAATTTCATTAGAAAATCTGATACCAATGCCAAATCAAAATTTTATAATTTAGTTTCTGAACATTTTAACGATTTTCATCACATTTACTCAGATGCCTCTAAACCTTCTCCTACTGACTGTGTTGGCATAGGAGTATATCACTCACAATACGATATTGTTCAGAAAATCAAGCTTCCTCCGGAAACTTCGGTTTTTACTGGTGAATGTTTAGGGATTCTCAAAGCTGTAGAATATGTTCGGATTTTTAAACTCAAAAAAGCTATAATTTTTACAGATGCTTTAAGTGCTCTTCAAGCAATTCAGAAATTTGCATTTAAACAAAAAATGCAGTTACAAGTTATTTTTGATATAAAGGAATTAGCATACAGTCTTTACTCAGAGGGTTTCGATTTACAATTTGCATGGATACCTGCTCACATTGGAATACATGGCAATGAGGTTGCTGACAAACTGGCAAATGATGCAGTGCAATGTGGTGACTTGTTTCCATATAAGAACTTTTGTCGAGACCTTATATCTTTACCAAGGTCTTTCCTCCAAAACGCATGGAAGGACGAGTGGATTTTTAGTAGTAAATCTAAAGGCCGTACCTATGCAACCATTCAACCAGAAATTCCCGCTAAACCTTGGCTTTTGAGAGCAAAGTTCAGCAAGATGGAGACATCGGTTTTGGTAAGGATGAGACTGGGACATGTTTGTTCCCCAGCCCACCTTGCCAAAATTAAAATAGTTAAAGACCCCGCTTGTGAGTGTGGTGCGGATGTTGGCGATCTCAACCATATCATGTTTTCCTGTCCTCTTTATGATCGTAGTTCGTTTATAAGTAATCTTGTATCCCTCGATATTCCTCTTCCTACTTCCATTATTTCTTTACTTCATACCAATAGCATTAATGTGTATAAATGTTTAGTTTCATTCATTTCATTTAATAAAATAAAATTGTAAGTATATAATTATGTAAATAATAGTTTCATAATTTCATATATTTAGCTTATATAACTACTGATCCTTTTCCTTTTTGTTAAAATTTTTCGTTCCAAAAAATCCGTTTCCCTACCTTTTACCTACTGTCATTGGCTATCATAAACAATGAAGAGCCATAAATAAGAAAAAAAAAAAAAAAAAACATTTTTTTTTTGTGTTGGCTGCTTTTTATATTTATTTGATTATCGCCCAAATACTGAAATGAAACTTAAATTTAAAACACTCTTAACACTATTGCGCCGATATCCATGCTGTTGTCATTAATGGATAAAGTGGCTCTCGAGGATGGTTTTAGTTTATAATTTGTCAAGTTCGACATCCACGCGGGCGAAATAATAATGGCAATAACATAAAATAATAATTAGGTCTTATATCTATTAAAGAAAACAAAGTCATGTTTGTTACAACACTTATTAAACTCGAGAATGGATGGACCGATTTTCATGATTAATTAATTTGATTTTGATTTTGATATAATTAAGTTTTGTTAAACTACGGGAAGCTGAATTGCGTACTCTTTTTCGTATAGCAGACCCAAATCTCCCTGCCCTGAACCTTAGATCAGAAACCTCCCATCCGGTTGCACAACGATAAAAGGCGGTAAACATGGGACTATCCATTACCATAATATGAGATTAGACCAACTGAGCTAGTCGGACTGAGGCCTTATTCTCTAAGTCCAAGCAGTTAACGTGCTGTTACGTGTTGGGTTACGTACTATAGCTTTAAGTAAAAAATAAAAAAATGGCCTAAAACGTATCTACTAACACTACCCGGTGACTTTCAAAACACTAAAAAGATTTGTAGACCCGGGATCTTTGAAGTCGAATCTTCGTTCTGCCACGTTACATTTTGTTTGCACTGAGAATAACCACCCAAACACAAAAAGATTTGGCCGCCCGGGATTCTTGAACATTTCTTACTCATTTTTTATTTTTTTTATTACTAGCAATGTGGGTCGCACATTACTAGTAATCTCGTTAACCCCTCGTGCTAAGCTAAGATGCTTGTGTTACGAGTCGGTTCACGTCGGTAGTGAAATGGCTGGGATTCGAACCCGCAACCACACGTTCGCAAGTCCGACGCCCTAGCCATTAGGCTAGCGCCGCTTTCGGGTTCTAGCAAGTTATGTTTCGTATGGACTTGAATAATAACCCTCTTGTTCTTTAACACCGAGTTTGCGAGTATACCTAGTCTTTGTTGATACACTCAAATATCTCGTGAATCTTGAATACAACAATCTAGCCATCATGCAAGAATGATTGACACCAATATCCTTAAGATATCTACTCTTCTACACAATATCTTCATTGAATCACTAAACGTCAATCAGTCAATAGAAATATGATTGTACAGTCCTGCAGATCAGTTGACATTGACACACATTAACATCGGCTGGACCATAACACAAAAGCAATAAGGTCGAATTTCGAAATTATTTGCTACCACTGATATACAGAACTTTTGTCATTGGCCGACAGTTTTGCAGCAACATTAATCAATTTTATTGCTATCAATCAATTAATTTTAATGCGTTAATGGAATAAATTAAATATGATTATTCAATTTATAATCAAAACTTGAAAAAATATACAAAAACTAATACATCAGGTAGACATTGAAGATTATAACAAAAGTTATTTCATGATATTCCGACCAAAAACAAAACAAATATGATGATTCAAAGATTAGAATTCAACTTTAGAGAAAAATGTTAATACCCAGATACCTCAGGACACTTGGAACATTAAAATTACATTATTTAAATTACATAGCGTTATTATTGGGTTACTATAGAAACAATTATCATTAGAACAAATATTGTCGACCATAATGATTGTATTACACAGGCATCAAACTTACAACAGAAAGTGAACTCTATTATATTACCTCTTCTGAAGTCCCTTCTATTATATATTTTTTTTGACAGTAATCCTACCAAACACTGTATATAAGTTAAATCTTATGTTTTGATTATTGGCCAATTCTATTGAATAAGATTACAGGCATGTTTTAGACACAGCAACAAATGAATGGCTTTGTACGGTCAAGAGAGCTTTACCAAGCTCTTTACTATCTTCGAAAGACAACTGATGATATCTGTGTTCCAACTACTTGTCATGCTTTCTGAGGCAAGGGACACTCACACTCAGCCAACTAATTTTATGAAGGGCTTATAAGGATTTTACTTAATGGCCATAAAACAACTTCCCATTCGTTAATAATTAAATTCGTTTACGTCACTAATAACAATCTCCACACAACCACATTCCGAAACACAAAAAAGGTTAGGAAATAAAACAACCAGTACTGACAGCTGTATAATATATATTTAATAAATACGTGTAACTTGCGTTATTCCAGCACTAAGTCTATGTCAACATTGAATTGTCCCTTATCGAGGTCACATACCGCCTGGTAACGCCACTTGAACAAATCGCTCACATCGAATGGCTTTTTCTGTAAAGTAAATAATTGTATTATTATGCGAACAGGAAACTGGAGATAAATCTATTCTGTACATAATAATGAATCAATTTTATTACCTGGCAACAGGGAAGTGGGTTGCCAATGTTGCCATATTATGCAGAACTAGATTGCTAGTCTAATTAATGTTTATTATTATGTTAAGGCTTGGTACCGTGTGGTCTATAAATAAAGGAAAACACTACCTAGTTTTTTGTTTAAAATATGCGTAATTAAATGGCAAACTTCAGGAAGCACTTTTAGGATTAATAAATTAGTGATAGGATATCTTTTAATTAAAAATATAGTTAGACTTTATTTTTTCGGGCTTATTTTTGAACCATTTGAACAACCTTTTGAACATTACTTATTCGAGTGTGGGTAAACACCATGGGTAATTTGATAAAAAGTAAACAAGAGGATTAATAAGGATAATCCCGTGCCACTAAATAAGTTAACAAGAAGCCTAATGGATAATTACTGAATGTGGGACATTCACAGGATAAACTGTGGGGTGTAGTTACATCCCTGTAATCCCTTTGTTTAAGGAAGAATTAACGTGTAAAACCAACTGACAATTATTTATATATTATATATACTTTTTCTTTTTTCTTGTATGCTTTGAGTGTTCCTTAGTAATAATAAATTATTACAAATAACTAACTAATAGAGGTTGTCCACAATCAAGGGCGGATCCAGGGGGGGGGTCATGGGGGTCATGACCCCCCCCTGGGCTGGGTCCAGGTCCTAAGTGAACCACTAAGTAAAATTGTTAAACATACTGATTTTATAAATTTCTATAGATTTTATTTAAGTACCTTCAATATTTAATTAATTTAATATTCCTAATACTTTGTTTGACGGCAAACGCATGACTCGGGATCAAAAGCATCGAAAATTTGAATTTTACTGCGCAACCGCCACGGCCGCCACCTTTCATATGTCACATTTCGTGTGACACTTGCGCGCGCTTTGTTTCAGCGGAGTCAGAACATACCGCAGTCAATTTCTGACCTTATTTTAAATTGCAATATTGAGATGTATCCTAATATAAGAAATTTTTTATGTATTATGGCTACACTATATACCTGTTAGTGTAGCGACAGCGGAAAGATCTTTCTCTACGTTACGAAAAATCAAATCGTGGCTAGACCTTCCATGGTTGAAGAACGTCTAACCGGACTGGCACTTCTCCACGTCCATAAAAACGTACCCATTGAAGTAGATGAAGTGATAACGCGTTTCGGGAGAAGACGTAAAAGAAAAAAATTGAGCCGTCACGGGACGCCTGGCAGATGTGAAACATCGACATTATTTTGTAAAAGTAATATGCAGAAAAGAACAGATTGTGATAGGAACTAAATATGTCATAATGATAATTTTTTTTTTCTTGATAATGATGACTATTTATTGAATAAACTTTTATTTTCATTAAATACAACAATTTTACGAGTTTATTTCAAATCGTGACTACTTAATTCGTTTTTAGCGACCTCAGGAACCATGAAAATGACACCCATGACGAAAAATTTGCAAATTTTCTTCAGCGCCATCTTGGGTTTTAATTTCGACCCCATAATCGTTTTCAGCGACCTCAGGAACCATGAAAATGACACCCATGACGAAAAATTAGCAAATTTTCCTCGGCGCCATCTTGGGTTTTAATTTCGACCCCATAATCGTTTTCAGCGACCTCAGGAACCATGAAAATGACACCCATGACGAAAAATTAGCAAATTTTCCTCGCCGCCATCTTGGGTTCTAATTTCGACCCCATAATCGTTTTTAGCGACCTCAGGAACCACCAAAATTACACCCATGACGAAAATTAGCAAATTTTCCTGCCATCTTGGGTTCTAATTTCGACCCCATAATCGTTTTCAGCGACCTCAGGAACCATGAAAATGACACCCATCAAGAAAAATTAGCATATTTTCCTTGGCGCCATCTTGGGTTCTAATTTCGACCCCATAATCGGCGACGCGTCGCCACACCGTACACACTAGGTACTGTATATAATATATACCATCATATAGCGTGGCGACGCGTTGCCACGGCAAGCGTCGCCACGCCAGAAATCGGTTTTACGTGCGGCTATAGATGTTTTATAACAAAATTGATTTTGTTATTTAAATATACTTGTATCTATTATAATCAAAATAAAATTATAAGTTCTTGTGTCTTGACCACGACTATGTGACCCCCCCCTGGCGCCAAAGCTGGATCCGCCCTTGTACAGAATTCATGTAATTATATTATTTTATATTTACAACGTTTCGAACTAGATGGCGGTAGACGTCAAATTAGATGTCACTATGGTTTGATTACATGAAAAAGTATAAGTCATGTCGCGACTATCAAATAAATGTCTCGCTCTGAGGTACTGCGTATTATTCGGGTATCCCTGGCTCCAAGGCATCTTGTACCGATATTGTACATGGTCCTTCGAGCCGGATGGCGTTTTTGGAAGAACACAAGTCTAATTTAATTATTATTGTTACGTTTATTGATACGAGGTGGCAGTAGTAGTCGGTGATCAAAATTAAAGTTGCGAATTGATAGTGCGGTGCAGTGAACAACATCTTGGAAGTATTGAAGCCAATGGACGTGAAACTAGACTGGATCACGTGAGTAGAGGAGTGAATAAGTGGACAATAAACTGTGAGTACATTTAAAGTGTTTATGAATTAGTACAAAGCTAGTGATTGCATGAACTTAGTAAAATAAAGCGTGCGGTCAGGGACTTAGAATAGTTTCGAGAAAAACGACGAGACGTCGAACCTATGCCCGATTTTGAAGCGATTTGAAAGGTTTAAAAACACTTAGAAAAATTACTCTTGGCGGCACTTATAAAAACTACTCTTCACTGGACTTAGAAAATTTCGACCGTTTTGGAACTTAGAAAAATTATTCTTTCTCTTTATTGACATAAGAAACTGTTGAAATACAAAATGGAAAAGGAAATGAGAAAGTTGAAGGATATCAAAGGACAGATTGAGAAGGGTTTGATAAACTTCAAAAAGTCTCCGAAAGAAAGAATAAATGATAATTATTTGGATACACGTCTGGAGACGTTGGAGACTCAATTTCGAAATTTTTCTGCTAAGTATGAAGAGATTGTTGGCGAATGTGAAAGCGAAGAACTGCTTGACTACTTCTTTCAGGAAGACATTTATGACAAAGTTCACGAAACATGTAACATACAAGGTTGAATTAAAGAATGCTCTATCGCAATTAAAAGCTAATCGGTCCATTAAAGAAGTTTGTGATGGTTCATCTGACAGTGTAGTAAGATTGCCTAAAATAGTTTTACCAAATTTTAGTGGAAAATATACAGAGTGGTCGTCGTTTCGAGACTTGTTCGTATCATTAGTCCACAATAATAAGAAACTTGACGACGTACAACGCCTCCATTATTTAAAAACTCAGCTGTCAGGTGAAGCAGAACAGCTTATAAGACATGTTCCCATAACTGATGTCAATTATAAAAAATGTTGGGAAATGTTAGAGCATAGGTTCAATAATAAGAAATTTATGTCAACTTGTATATTAAACCGACTATTTGGCCAACGCAATATTGTAACCGAATCATCGAAAGCACTTAAAGATTTGCTTGATGTAACAAGCGATTGTTTGCACGAATTGACCAATATTGGGATCGATGTGGGTTCGTGGGACGTTATTATCATTTATGTTATTAGTTTGAAGTTGGACGTAGAATCTAGGAAGCAGTGGGAACTGCATGTTAGTAAATCATCCAATGATCTACCTTCCTTTAAACAGTTTTGCGAGTTTATTGAGACGCGTTTCCGAGCCCTCGAATGTATTGAACCTAAACATAAATCAAAGGTCGATATTAATGTTACATCTCGCGCTAGAGTAATGCATGGTGCTATCAATGTTTCATGTCCACATTGCTCTGAGAGCCATAAGCTTGGCAATTGTAAGAAGTTTTGCCAGCTAGATATCGACGAACGTCGTGCCATTTCACAGTCTTTGGGTGTCTGTTTTAATTGTCTGGGCAGTCAGCACACTTCTAAGTTTTGCCGTGTTCTTTCAAAATGCCGTATATGTCAGAGGAAGCATCATACGTTGTTGCATCCTAAGAACCATAGTGGAGCCAGTGGGGCTACTACGCAACCAGTGCCTGTAGTCCCACATGAACCTACTTCAGAGCCAGTACATGATGTCAGCGCAAATATAGCAACTCATTTTGTGAATGGACATGCACAAGGTCAAGTCTTGTTAGCCACGGCTCTAGTAAAGGCCGTATCACAAAATGGGTCCTCTCAAATATTGAGAGCCTTGTTGGATCAAGGATCCCAAGCATCTTTTATAACTGAGTCAGCAGCGCAATTGCTTCGTTTAAAGAGAGTAGTCTCAAAGACTACTATAGCAGGTATAGGAGGTGGTCATGGCGATATAGTCTCTAGACATGTGGTTAATATTAATATACAATCGTTGCATGACCCTTCTTTTACTCTTATAGTGACTGCGCATGTTTTAAGCTCACTGACCTCAGTTATGCCAGATACGAAATTTGATCTCGAGAATTGGCCAGATATTCACAGTATACGTCTGGCTGATCCAAAGTTCAATTGTCCTAATAAAATCGACATTTTGTTAGGAGCAGAAACATATTGCCGTATTTTAAAGGAAGGTCTAATCAAGAGCCCCGCGGGCTCTCCGGTTGCACAAGACACGCATTTAGGTTGGATTGTGTCAGGCCATGTTGGTAAGGCAGCGAGGTCTTTAGATTCCCATAATACAGTAATCGCGATGTACACTCAAATTGAAGAGAACGAAATGTTAAAACGTTTATGGGAATTAGATTCTGAGCCTGTTTTATCGAAAAAGCGTCTTACGCCTGAAGAACAGGCTTGCCAAGAATTTTACGCTAAGACAACCGAAAGGGATGAAGATGGGCGCTATGTTGTCAAATTACCTTTTCGATCAGAAGATCCACCTTGTAAATACGGTCATTCTAAAAATATAGCTGTAAAAAGATTGCTAGGTTTAGAAAAGAGGTTGGCTAGGGATCATGAATTAAAACAACAGTATGCTGAGGTGATAAAGGAGTATTTATTGCTTGGCCATATGGAGAAAATTGTCGACAAATCTGAAAAGGATAAAATTGATGCGGTTTATTTGTCCCATCACGCAGTGGTTAGACCAGATAAACTGACCACCAAAGTAAGAGTGGTTTATGACGCGTCATGTAAGGGAACAAACGGGGTTTCCTTAAATGACACTTTGATGGTGGGACCCACTCTTCAGGCAGATTTGAGACATATTGTCATGAGATGGCGACAGCATCCGATCTGTCTAGTAGCAGATATAGTAAAAATGTATCGCCAAATAAAAGTAGCGAAGTTGGATACGGATTTCCAAAGGATTGTTTGGCGAGAAGATCCCAACAAAGAGATAGACGAATTTCGGCTTCTAACTGTCACTTTTGGCACGTCATGCGCCCCTTATTTGGCTGTCAAGTCATTGCAACAAGTTGCATTCGATGAAGGTGATAGATATCCATTGGCTGCTGCGAGAGTGACGTCAGACTTCTATATGGATGATCTGATGACTGGCGGTCAATCTGAAAGAGAAGTAGAAAGAATTTATAGTGAAATGAACAGTTTATTAGAAAAGGGAGGATTTCAGTTGCAAAAATGGACTAGTAATAATATGTGTTTACTAGAAAACTTGAAAGAAAGTTCAGCTAGAGATTTAGAAATAAAAACGGATGGACTTACCAAGATTTTGGGACTTACCTGGAACCGGAACACTGACGAATTTGATTACTCTGTGAAGATGGCTCCTCCTGCTGCAACTGAAACAAAAAGAACTGTCATATCAGAAATATCTCGACTTTATGATCCGTTAGGGTGGATAGCGCCGTGCGTTATTACTTCGAAGGTCTTCATACAAAAGCTATGGATTAGTGGTATAGGCTGGGATGATGAACTGCCTCCAGAGCTTTCAAAAGAGTGGAGATGTTACAGAGAAGAATTGAAGAAATTGGTTCATTTTCATATTCCCAGATGGATAGGCAAGGGAGATGAAAACATGGAGATAGAGCTACATGGTTTTAGCGATGCGTCAAATATAGCTTATGCGGCTGTGGTGTACTGTCGCATTGTTGATACCTCTGCGCAAATACACTCACACCTCATAACTGCAAAAACTAAAGTGGCTCCTATAAAGCAAATATCCATTCCACGACTGGAATTGTGTGGTTCTGTTTTAGTAGCAAAACTTTTGACAGAAGTTGCTGAAGTTATGAACGTTCCAAAGGCTAATATTCATGCCTGGACTGATTCATCGGTTGTTTTAGCTTGGTTGCATGATCATCCAAGTCGCTGGAAAACTTATGTCGCCAACCGCACTTCAGAGATTCTTAGTTTGCTAGACAGTACACAATGGGCTTAGGTTAAATCTAAGGAGAATCCAGCAGATATCGCTTCTCGTGGCGTTTCTTCAGCATTTCTACTCAATGATGATTTATGGAAGCGAGGACCAGGTTGGCTAAGAAATGAGTTTATAGAATATACGAAGCCTATCGCAATAAGCACTAATGAAGAGAAGAAACTTGTCAAGGTTCACATTGCTAACCTTGTGACTGAGTTTGAATCCATTTGGGGATGTAGGTATTCTTCACTTACACGTCTAGTGAGGGTTGTGGCATACTGCAAAAGGTTTTTGCATTTATCAAGAGCTCGTAAAGCAAGCATTAAGATTACATCATACCTGTCAGCTCTAGAGTTACGTGAAGCCTTAAATATATGCATCAAGCAGAGTCAACAGCAATGGTTTCATGCAGAATTTCAAGCCCTGAAAAATAAAGTTCCATTGGAAAAAACGAGTTCATTATATACATTAAATGTGTTTATTGATAAATGTGAGATATTGCGCGTCGGGGGGCGGCTGCGCTATTCTCAACTACTTGATGATACCAAACACCCAGTAGTTATTCCTCATGATTCAAGTTTGGCTAAGTTAATTGTAGCCGACGCTCATGAAAGGACTTTTCATGGAGGACAACAACTGGTACTCAACTTTATACGTACCAAGTACTGGATCAGTCGGGTAAAAAATATTGTACGAGCTCACATACGTCGTTGTGTACCCTGTATTCGATACGCCGCGACCACAAAACAACAGTTGATGGGAGAGCTTCCGGCTTGCAGAGTGACCCCAAGTAAACCGTTTCTCAATTCCGGTGTGGATTATGCAGGTCCTATTAATATAAGGATCTCTAAGGGTCACGGGCAGCGGTCGTATAAGGGATACATCTGTTTATTTGTGTGTATGGCCACTCGCGCAGTACACATTGAGGCTGTTTCGGATTTAACAACGGAGGGTTTCCTGGCAGCGTTCAAACGGTTTGTTTCCAGGCGTGGTCATTGTCGTGATATTTGGAGCGATAATGGCACCAATTTTGTGGGCGCTGCCAAGGAGTTAAAGGCACTTTTTCACGAAGAGAGTTCAAGGTTTAAAGACATTGCAACTGCCCTTGCAACCACTCAAACAGAATGGCACTTTATTCCTCCCCACGCTCCAAATTTTGGTGGATTGTGGGAAGCAGGGGTCAAAGGCGTAAAACATCATTTGAAGCGCGTTGTAGGTGACTCTACTTTGACGTTTGAAGAGCTGTCCACCGTTCTATCTCAAATTGAGGCCTGCCTAAATTCTAGGCCCATGTCTCAAGGTAGCAGCGATCCAGAGGATCCTGTACCTTTAACTCCTGGTCATTTTTTAGTTGGTCATCCATTGGTAGTAGCACCCGATTACAATTACGAGTATGCTACAGTCAGTACTTTACGCAGATGGCAATTGGTACAACGTATGGTGCAGCATTTCTGGCGTAGATGGAAACAGGAATATTTGACACAGTTTTTCCAGAGACATAAATGGAATGTTCGTTTCTCGGATTTTAAAGTAGGTGATGTAGTATTAATAAAGGAAGATAACTTACCTCCAGCTAAATGGTTGTACGGTAGAATTATCCAACTGCATCCGGGCAAAGATAAGTTGACGCGCGTTGTCACTATTCGTTGTAAAGGCACTATGATTAAACGTCCAATTTCAAAACTATGTTTTCTTCCTGTTGCCGTATAAGTTGCAAGGTATTGAATTGTAAGCATATACTTTGCAGAAAGATTTGCTTGTTTTCTGTATTGCAGCATTGTTCTTAATACTAATGACCGTGTTTTTGATTTGTTATTAAAGTTATTATCCTGCTTTAATTCAAATGAACTCAATAATGCTGAGAAAATGTTTTACTTGTGTGTTGTTATGTTACCTCGTTCGGTAAATAAAATGATTATAATATGTTGTTAATATTTTAAGTTTGTATTGCAATTGTCGTTACAAAAGGAATGTTTTTAATAAATTGCAAATATACAGTCCACTGCTATGATTAAATGAAGCTTCATAAGACTGCTCATGGTGGGCAGTACTTAAAAGGAAAAATATTCCTTTTGGTGGGCGGCATGTACAGAATTCATGTAATTATATTATTTTATATTTACAACGTTTCGAACTAGATGGCGGTAGACGTCAAATTAGATGTCACTATGGTTTGATTACATGAAAAAGTATAAGTCATGTCGCGACTATCAAATAAATGTCTCGCTCTGAGGTACTGCGTATTATTCGGGTATCCCTGGCTCCAAGGCATCTTGTACCGATATTGTACAGCCCTTGTCCACAATTCAAATAGAATGTAGGTATCGGTAACCGGTGTATAATAATATTTATCAAGTTAAATATACAGGATTAATTTAAAAGGAGTGCGTATATTCAACGAGGTAATCAGGTGCATACAATAGAACCACTTTCCCCAAGGAACATGGTTCGAAATCTTCAAATTAAAAATTATATTTTCATACAAACGTTAGTCACGTGACCTGTCTATTTGTATGTTTATAAGTATGTGGAAATAATATACATTTGTTTTTTGTTATGTAGTGTGTGTGACAGTGACAGCCGCTTTACATTATTTATTTTCTCTTTTCAAGCTACATTCGATTATCAGATTCAGCGGAATACCATATTTTATTGGGAGCAACCTACTACCTGACATCAACCCCTTTTTTTACGTAATTCAGTATCCATTGGTAAGACTTGCTGTCAGAAGTGTATATAACTTACGACTGTCAATGATCACGCAAGCCACTGTCTAGTGTCGCATGTGGTGCGGATAAATGCATTTTCTTTCTTCATCTTATATATTTTACCATAATCTGCCTTTATCAGGGTGAAAAACTTCGACCCACGCCGACGGCGGATATGACGGACATTCACCGACTAAAAACACCCCAGGATAGTCATTACCTTAGCTAGAGCCGCGGTATGACTTGTGCATCCCCAGCACAGCTCAAGGAAGATTTGTCTGACTGTATATTACAAGAATAAAAAACTAATTCAGTAAGACATACTTACAAGTATTTTAACTGCCTGTCTAGTGTGAGGGTCCCATTCCACTCTCTGTCCGACGACAGGGGTCTGCGTTGGACCCGAGCTCTGCTTACATCCGACATCCCACACCATCCACAGCGCGAAGCCGTTCACTAGTTCTTGTGCCGCTGATTCTATTTTACTGGAAAATTTAATATCTATTATATATAATTCCATGGTCACGATGTTTGTTCGAGATGAACTCCGAAACTACTGAACCGATTTTAATCAAATTTGCACACCGTATGCAGTTTGATACAACTTGAAAGATACGATAGCTTACATCTCAAATATTAAAAAAAATTGAGACCTCGGGCGGAGCAGCGGAAAACAGCTAGTATTTAATATAGAGAATCCGTTTAAAAAGTAGTTTTATTAGAATTTCAATTCGCGTAAACCTCAGAAAACCTAACTCCTTTATATAAAGCTCTTGTTAGGCCTTTACTTGAATATGCGTCGGCTGTGTGGAACCCTCAGTATAATGTCTATATTGATCAAATTGAACGAATGCAATCAAAATTTTTAAGATCTGTAATATGGCGTTATAATTTGATAAATGATTATGATTTTAACCTTCAGCCGTTGGAGGAACGTCGTGCTGAACGTGATTTAATTTTTCTATTTAAAATTGTTAGAAATCAGGTGGACTCGCCTTTTCTCTTAAACAAGATAAGTTTTGTGTGCCCACGTACGAACCCGCGTAGGAAGTTCCTTTTTCATATTTACATGACTCGAACTAATCATGGTAAAAACACCTTCATCAAAAGAACATGCAAATCCTATAATAAACTTATATCTTTAGATTCTGACAACTATCTAGATGTCTTTCACCTTTCTCTACCTCAATTTAAAAAATATATAAAAACTTTGCTACCTAACCTATTTAAGTGAGTATTCCATTGTTACCAATTAAGTATTTTTTTTGTATCTGTGGAAACTGTTTTTGGATATTGTTTTTTTATTGTTAGTTATGTAACATTGATTATAAAATCTGTTTGTTTCCCATAATAAATAAATAAATAAAAAAAAACATGCGTGCGTACAAAGTACACATGTCAGAAGTGAAACTTCTTTGGCGAACTAATTTATAAATCTTGTTTATATTTATACAAATCTAAAACTTTAAATTTCCAAGATTAAGAGGAAGGGAAAAAGGAAGATAGGTTAGGAATTTAATTGTCATTAAAATAAAAAAAGGTTTGAAAATTAATGTAAATTATAAATTTAATTTTTTCAATTTATTTCTTCAATATTTACATTGTTTGACATAACGTTTATCTAAAATAAATAAAAATAAGTATTGTTACAATAATTAACAATAGCGAGATACACAATTTGTAAAACAGTAACTATTATGCAAATGCGCTTCGTCTATGGTCTCACATGCAAAAATTCTAGATTGAGATTGAGACGAATACATGTAATTTCATATGAGAAATGTCCTCCATCTTGGATCAGGAACTTTTGCGCGATAGACATTTCCGCGAAAGCTTGACCTCATTTTTATTTTTAGTGACCTCGCAAATCTTAAAAATGACTTATCACAAAAAAATGCATATTTTTCTCGGTGCCATCTTGGATTCTAATTTCGACCCCATAATCGTTTTTAGCGACCTCGGGTACCATGAAAATGACACCCATGATGAAAAAAATGCATATTTTTCTCGGCGCCATCTTGGATTCTAATTTCGACCCCATAATCGTTTTTAGCGACCTCGGGTACCATGAAAATGACACCCATGATGAAAAAAATGCATATTTTTCTCGGCGCCATCTTGGATTCTAATTTCGACCCCATAATCGTTTTTAGCGACCTCGGGTACCATGAAAATGACACCCATGATGAAAAAAATGCATATTTTTCTCGGCGCCATCTTGGATTCTAATTTCGACCCCATAATCGTTTTTAGCGACCTCGGGTACCATGAAAATGACACCCATGATGAAAAAAATGCATATTTTTCTCGGCGCCATCTTGGATTCTAATTTCGACCCCATAATCGTTTTTAGCGACCTCGGGTACCATGAAAATGACACCCATGATGAAAAAAATGCATATTTTTCTCGGCGCCATCTTGGATTCTAATTTCGACCCCATAATCGTTTTTAACGACTTCGGGTACCATGAAAATGACACACATGATGAAAAATTTACAAATTGTCGTCGGCGCCATCTTGGGTTTTAATTTCGAACCCATAATCGTTTTTAGCGACCTTGGGAACCATGAAAATGACACCGATGACGAAAAATTTGCAAAATTTCCTCGGCGCCATCTTGGGTTTTAATTTCGACCCCATAATCGTTTAAGCGACCTCGGGAATCATGAAAATGACACCCATGACGAAAAATTTGCAAATTGTCGTCGACGCCATCTTGGTTTCTTGGCACCCATTTTAATAAAATTATTATATGGGCGTATTTTTTTTTCTTTGTACCTTGCATTTTTTCACCTGTCACGTCACTTGTGCTATTAATTAGTTGATGAAAATTATTAATATTTATTATGCGTATAGAAAATAAAGATTAAAGTGTTTATACTTGTATCGAAATATGATTTTTATTGTGAGATTTTCCTTATATTATATTTTTTATGATATTCTGTAAGTAGACGAAAGTAGGAAAATGTTATGTAACTCATTGTATACAGTGGTTTAATCCTTAATTTTACGGCATTTTTTCCGCCAAAAACTTTAAATTTTTACTGAATCCAATGACAGTTGTATATTTGCTAACGTTCATAACGCTTAACACGGAAATATCAACCGTAAATAATGCGAAATACGACTTTATTTCTTGTAACCCAAATTCGATTAAGTGGAAAATTCCTACTGAGTTACGCAATTTTTTACTATATTTAATTTATTTCTACCGAATCTAGGTATATTTTTCAATGCAGCAATACTAACTTCAAACGTCAAAACTATCAGTCATTTTTCATACCGTGACGAGAAGCCGAAAAGTGCGAAAGTAAGTTTGGTGCAGTCGAAATCTTCCACTGATTAACGGTTTATATTCAAGAAAAATTCAAAGTAATACGATTTCTATAGAGAATTTGTTCAGTTTTTAAGGAAGATTAAAGTAAATACCTTTAATTTAAATTAAAATTTACGAAAAGGGATAATGAATAACCGATAAATTCATGTTTGTATTATTATCTCACATAGAAGCGTTACGTCCACTGAGAAACATTTCACTCATTGTTTTTGTTGTAAACAAAGCTTTACTCGTTCTATTTAGTTATTTTGTGATAAGAAAGTAAAGATATTTCCATATGTTCCTTATTTAACGTTTAATTAATACCAAATAAATAAATATGTATGTTTATTCTTTTAAATTTTCTTTGATTTTACTGGCTAATTTGTCTTAAAATACGTTTTTAAGCAAACAAAAATGTAGGTCTATGACCAAACTGTAACTCAAAGGAGAGTATTTATAGATTATTATAGATTTAGCTGTGTTTAAAGGTTAAAATTTTAATAGATAAGTGTAGTACTAACTGAATATAATTATATGAAATAAATATTTTTTTATATCTAAGTGGCCCATTTAATTTATGAAAAATGTATTGATATTTCGTAACTCAATGGAGCAGTTTATCAGTTCTAGCACATTAAAAATCGTTTTATTTTAAAACATATGGTTTTTACCTAAAAAATATATTAATATTCAGATAATAGATATATATAAGATAATACAAAAAAAATCAAAACGTATTTTATTGAAGTTTCATATTAATGAAAAATATGGTACAAGAAAATAAAAATACGCCCATATTTATTAAAACTAATAGAACTATTCGCTCTGTCTCACTTTTTCTCTCAATCTTTCTCACTCGCTTGCTCCCTACTCTCACTCCACGGCTAGTTGCTCATGCTACGTTCGCCCTGTCTTACTCTCTCTCAATCGGTCTCGATCATGAAGGTATAGATGAAAACCTTCATGGTCTCGATCACTATCTCTCTCTTTTCTGACACTTCCGTTCAAAGATATTGTAATGTATTCTACTACTTCCGTTGCATACCGGCGTGACGTTTCATCTGTAAAAAATTTACCCTCATGCGCCAAAAGAAGTTTCACTTCAAAAAAAAAAAAAAAACAATAATAAGGTTGTAAAGCTACGACAAAGATTGTCAAATTATTATTTGGCTTTAGTATACTCACGGCACATCAATCACGCCATCTTGTGCGTACGTTTGTTGCAAGTCCATTAAGTTCATAGTCATCAGGCGGACTGGCTCGCCGCGGCTTTTACAAGGATACTCCCAGAGCGGTTGAGCTTCGATCTCGTCATCACTTATTGATCGAGAGTTCTGCAATATAATATTAAAATTGTACATATTTACACACGAATAGTTAATTTTTATTTTTTGTATTATATAATTATATTGTTTGTATACAGCTATATAGCTATAGTGATATATAATATTTATTGTTTGTAAAGAGCCTATGGAGTTTCTTGCCGGTTCTTCTCCATAGGAATGACATTTTGGAACCGCGCAACTAGCGTCATTTTACGTTTAGAAAGTGCCTGGAAAGGCCTACTTGATTTTTATAGTATTTTTTAAATAAATGTGGACATCATCACATACATTGCTCCGAATCCAATGTAAGTAGCTAAAGTTCTTGTCTTATGAAATCAGAGACAACGAAGGCAACACAAACACCTAGACCCGAGACAATGTAGAAAAGTATTTTTTTTTTCTGCATTGACCGTCCTGGGATCGAGCCCGGTACCTCAGAGCTAGCGACACTATGAAAACCGGTGTGTACGCCACTCAACCACGGAGGTCGTCAAAGTATTGTACACTTCCTTGATAGATTTCCTCTTTGTTATTTTAAGAAACCAACTTCCTACACACTTTTTTTATGTCTACCGCAGTTAGCCTGTGCAGGCTGCGATCTCTACACCTGAAATTTGGCGAAACCATATGGGCCCCCCGAAATTTAGAAAAACTTACTACATTAGCTACGTCTACTAAGGGCTTCCTTGCGAGGTTCGGACCTCACTTAGTGCTAGTTTGGCCCGTATGGGATAGTTTGAGTTAGGGACGGTGGGGTAAATTTTACACACTTCAAACACCTCCCACGTTTCACAATTTGAAATTTCCATTATCTTAAAATAAGCTTAAGCAAATGTTACTGATACTATTTATAAATAAATTAGTTGTATTGATTATTTATATTTTCTTCAAAAAAGTTGCAAAGGACATTTTTGATATGCTTTGAAAATTTCGGCAAGAAACCTTTGCAGAGTGAGTCATAAATGTGGGTTAAAAAATACATAAACTCACCTCAACCAGTACATCGAATGCAGTCATATCAATACCCTCACACTTTCCTAAAGGTATCCTGATCTTATGCAAGTCTTGGAACTCCACCGGCATGGCCCACACCTCGCATCCCCGAGGTATCACCGACCGACAGTTTATCAAATCATTCTTATGTTTATACAAGAGGTACGCCAACTTCAGATTATCCCAAGGCAATATTGCACTCGCAAAATTAGGCTCACTAACCACATTCGTAACCTCATTCAAAATTTCTGTAGTTAATTCTGATATTAAATGAACATTTGGTATATTGTTAAATTCCATATAATCGTTTAATATATTCCGATTTATCTTCATTTTCTCTTGTATGTAAACCTTTGCACCAAGTTTCGCAGCCGCCAATCCCATTAGACTATTTCCGTTGAAATCAAGAACCACAGAATTGGTATCGATATCATTATTTAGCTGTTCTAGAAACTTCTTGCTTCGTTTCCCATCGTTTAGGTACGAGATCTGTGTTCTTGATAATGAAATATGGATGCCACACTGGCAGTTGGGTCTTCCGTTATTGGGTCTTTCTTTTAACTCGTCTTCTATTAAGAACCAATAAGAATATTCGTCTTGGTATGTTACGAGGGTGACTTCTGTGCCTTTTTTTATAGTCCCACCTTCGGGAAGGTAGTAGACGGCTTGCATCCAGTGGTCTCGCCAGGGTATCGTGTCCTGTGGTCTTTCGGCAGCCACGTCTGCATCAGGGTGACACCACCAGGGTGCGCAACTCAAGCAGATTTTACCTGAAAACATTATTTTGTCATATTAACAAAGTTCAAATTCATATATTGTAGGTTTTAAGAGTAAGTTTAATTTGTTCTAAATATTATTTTCTCATATTCATTTGATCATCTAATAGCTGCGCCTCGCGGTTTCACCCGCGTAAATTGTCACCATTCCTCAAAACTTTTTTCTTTCGACAATTTTCCTTGTTTTTTTTTAATTTATTGAATCAAAATTAATCCAAGAAATCAAGGATCATGAAAATCGGTCCACCCGTTCTCGAGTAATAAATCCTACTTTTGTTATTATCATAGAAGAGAAGGATACAAAAACTTTCCCCCTACCTTCTGTGTCCATATTAAGCTCCCACCACATGAAGACAACCTGAGCCCTTCCTGTAGTACACACAGTGAAGACTTGTTTCACAGCCCGGTTTTTGATAATGGGTGTTTTGCCCGACCAATCATAGTAGAACACCGGGATCTGGTCAGACAGCTCATTGAAGGAACTTCGCGGTAATTGTGACAGCTGTAGGTCGTGAACTGCTGCAGAGCCGGGACAGTAAAACATCTAAAAAATTAAAAAGGAAAAAAACTAATTTAGAGCATAAAAATATACAATGCTGGTGACAGAGTTGTTGGATCTTCTACTTAGGTGTGTATTTGAGATTCTGGGTTTACATTGGGTTTATGAAAGTTAACATGGCTGAGAACATCCCATGCACCACTGAGTTAGGGGGCGTCCATAAATTACGTGAGGTGTTTTTTTTAATTTTCTATCCCTCCCTCCCCCCCTGGTGAGATGTGGTGAGATTTTATTCAACCCCCTCCCCCATCCCCCAATCTCACGTGAGATTTTTCAAAATGTGGGTTTCTTACGTAAACGCATTGGATGGTCATTGTAACAAAAAATAAATTGCTTCGTGCTTTTATTTACGACTAGTTATGACAAGTAATCAATATTGCTGAGAGTTAAATTATAAGTGTAATTAAAATTTAACTTAAGCATGTACAATCTGGATTAAATGGACCAAAATAGTATAATTTTTTTTTGTTTCTATCAGAAAAAAATTGCGTGATATTTGCCGAGACCCCCCCTCTCTCCAACGTAAGATTAGATGAGATTTGTCTCTACCCCCTCCCCCCCTTAAACACCTCACGTAATTTATGGACGCCCCCTTAATAAAGCAAAAGAACGCAAAAAAAAAAGTGAATTTTCCTAATTGGCAAAATGAAACATATTTCTATTAGCTATGATAGAAGATGTATGCCCATCCCAAAACTTGTCTTGACTTGGCGCAACTCCTGTCCTTCCCGTTCGGCACTCTTCAAGACCAACAACCCCTACAGATAGCTATTATTTGTTCACAAAGAGTTTATACTCTTCGGCCGCTGTATCTTGGCGGGCCTGAAAAGCGATACAAGATATTGTCGTCTCTTTCTCACTCACCGATTATGTGAACTTGCATCTCACACAAACAATCTTGTATCTCGTTTCAGACTATCCAAGAATCGTCGGAGTTTGTGTACGTGTCATTGACACCAAAAAAAGTACAAGTGATTGAAACTGTACCTTGTCTGGAGTTCGTACCATAACGTCTAAGTCAGAATCAGCAAGATCATTAATTTTGTTCCATTTCCATAGTGTTGGACATTCTACTACTTGTGCGTAAATGACAGCGGAGTCAGGTACAACAATGCAGTCTTCTTCTAACAAACACTTGTGTGCATGTGAGAATGTTGATAGCGCCCCTGTAATAGCAAAACAATGCAATTGAATAGATGTTTTACCACCATTATTGAGAGGCGGTAACCTAATGGGGGCTATCGCGTATCAAAAATCCGCTAGGGTCACTAGTGTTGCATCATATACATCATCATCTATCTGTCATTATCTACCAATGAGAGATAAGCTACTGGCCGGCAATTGGTCTAAATTGTCAGACAGACCTTAAGCGACAGTAGCGACCCTAGCGGATTCTTGACACGTGATAGCCCATTGCTAGGGCATCGGACTTGCGATCATGTGGTCGCGGGTTCGGATCCCACCTATTGCTCCCGACGTGAACCAACTCGTAACACGAGTGTTTAGCTTAGCACGAAGGGTTAACAAGAACACTAGTAAAATGCAACCCACACCGCTAGTAAGCTTTTCAACAAAAAAAAAACACAAAGTTTTTTGTTTGTTTGAACCCGGGAACGGGCTATAAGAAAAAATAAAAATAAGAAATCTATTGTACATAGAAAGTTACCATGCTTGTCTTTAGGGTTAACTTTAAGGCAGATTATCATATAGGTATTTAACGTTTTTTATTATTTCTGTTTAATAATTATGTGGCATTGTATAAAGCATTTCAATATTGTTAACCCTTGAACTGGTTACGTCGGAATACGATTTATCCGACAAATATTTTCGGGTCCCTTTCGCCAGGGATTTTCTTTAATATTTTTTTCAGGGTTTTTAATTTCAAAGACTGTGCCGGGCACTGGGGGCACGACAATTGACATAAAGTCGGGATAATAAATAAATAACGGGAGGTAAGAGGGTTGATTAGACAGAGAGGTTTGAGTTAATAATGAATAATGTTTGCATGCCCTATAAAGGTAGAATATTATGTACTGTTCAACCTAACAATTTAACATCTTATGTATTCACTATATTCTTGCAAATAAAATGAATTTGAATTTGAATTTGAGGTATTTAAAGTAAATTTACAAATATCATTCTTTTCTAATTTTGCGCAAGTGAAGATATGCGTCATTTACTAACTTGAAAAAGCTTGTAACATTTATGAGTATAAATAATGGTTTATTGCTCAATAGCAAAAAATAAGTATGTAATTTACTTTTTGACAGATTCTTGCTAAATCAAATTTAAACTGTAATATTGTGAAAATTTAATAATTAATTTTACAATTATTATATTCAATGGTATTATATGTATAAATGACCCCAGATAAATGGGAAAAGGGCAGGAAGATGATGAATGGTATTAAAAATATACTAATAATTAAAATGAAACCAACCTTCTCCTATCAACTCAGTATCAAAGACCTCTGTGACTAGAATATTAGCTTTTTCCTTCATATCACCATCCTCTCCCACTGTTAGCTCCGTGGACTTCTTGGGAATTAACTTTATTTTATCAGCAACACCGTTCATTTGTAAGATCTTAGCACAGCACTCTGCCATTGGTTTGAATGCTTCACAAGCGACTATGGAGTCTGCACCAGAACGGGCAGCCATGATAGATAAGAGACCAGTTCCTGTTCCTGAAAAAAAACATGATGTTAATATAATAATAACAATTAATGTTTTATTCACAAAAATCATTACAAATTTCCCTATGAAGTCCCTGACTTCTGAGCTAGGTGATACCTGTGTTACAGAAGTCAGTGCCCTCTCCCAATTTTATTTTGCACAAAGGATGTGAATATAATAATGCAGTTATGCTAGTGTGATTGTGATGTGTATGAGGCAGTGTCGTGAGTTTAATGTGTGTATTGTGTTCAGTGTGTTTTATGTGTGTTTGCAGTGTGTTATGCATAAATATTATGTGATGATGATAACATGAAGGGTTTCGTAACATGGACTAGGTAAGCAACAATATAGTTTATTCATCCTTACATGGCAAAATAGTAAACAAACCGAACTTGATTACAAATCGCGACATTTCTTAAAAATCACACAATGTATGTTTCCACAATTTGTTGTATATACTAGCCCAAACATTAAAATATTGATTTCCACTTTCAACTACTTTGCATTTAGTTTATAAGTGACAATAAATGACAAATATCGTAATTCCGATAAAGCTCTGGACCACGGAATAAGTGAAAACTACAAAATGATTTTAGATGAAACAACACAGAGATAACTCTGTGTTGTTTTTAACATCAGAATACCATTTAGGCTATAATTAATATAATTAAGTGGTGTCCTATAATTTACAAAAAAAGAATAAGACAAATTTGCACATACCAATATCCAAGACATTAGCTTTCTTTCCCTTGTTGTGCATTTTATCTATAGCAAGTTGAAGAGCTCTATAATACTTCTTATTTCGCTCTGTGTCGTGCAGCATATCTGCAAACCCAGAGCGAGCAATTTCTTGATGAAAATCATAATCCTCATCCTGAACATCCCACTCCGTCGACCCTGTTAGAGGGTTCTTCTTCTGCGTAAACACTTTCATCTTCGTAACACAGCTCTTTAACCTGTATCAAACACGATCGTTGATAATAATTTACAAACAAGCTGCCAAAAAAGCCGGATTAATCACACGAAAATATAACTATTATCGGGAGTACCTTTTGGGTACAAAAATACTAATGAGCTTGGGTGATTGTAGGATTCTCATTGAGTGAATATTTATATCATAATTGAATTTATTTTTTGTTAAATTTTATACCAGAAGTAAAGTAGCCCGTGATTTCATAACCTCAACGGTTGTTTGACATTGACAGTTATTTATTTGTTTGACGTTACCTGTTTTTTTTTTTTAAATTAGTTCCTGACGGAACAGGCTAAGGTCTGAGACCATGCTGCCTAGTCATCAGTTAGCATTTTTCTTGAGTAGGGTAGATCCAGTTCAATTCATCAGTTTCTAAATCCATAATATAGGGAAATCCAATAAAATTCATTAGTTTTATATTTATCCTTGTAAGTAATTCCAGTTTAAGTCTTTGGTATTTTTTTCTTGAGTAGGGTAGATCCAGTCCAATTCATCAATTTCTAAATCCATAATATAGGGGTATCCAATAAAATTCATTCATTTTATATTTATCCTTTTATGTAATTCCAGTTGTCATTGGTATTTATCCATAAGTAATCAAATCCAGGTAAATTCATCAGTTTCTTGAAACGAACAAGGCGCCAAATCCCATCCAACCCAAATCAATTTGTTATACATTGCACTTCCCCCCACCGTTCACTGCACCATTCACAAATACATACAACCACTATTTCATAATTACAACCAATTTTGAGGCACTTCAACAATATATAACAAATTAATTCAAATTAAATAAGATTTGGCGCCCTGCTCGTTTCAAGGTTCCCGCGTTTTTTTTCTTGACGTTACCTGTTACATCCACTTAAAAGGTAGCGTCCAATAATCATTAATCAATATCCCTCTGAAAATGATTACGCTTTGTATTAGAATGATATTCTACGTAGGATGACGAACATAAAATATTTGTGCGTTAAAAATTGCTTTGTGTGAAATAATATAATTATTTTGTTGGATTTAGTTCATAAATACTAAATAGCAGTATTTTGAAGTAGGAAATAATGAAAGAGGTCATATTAATTCTTCTTTTGTCTTTTGTGGCCAGTTTTATTTGATGACTGATCACCATTCATGTCATGTCTCATTGATGTTGATGTGTATTGTCATACAAGTGTAATCAACAAACATTTATTATAATCAAGTAACAAACTAGATCAATAATAAATATTTAAAGACTGAGATATATTACTTCGTTATTGTGCTCAAGTAGAAAACATAGGTTGACATTATTTTTTTAAATGGCAGTTGTCTCGTCGTAGTTGTCAGTCGTTACATCTTTCATTACGACGTTTTTCTATCATGGCGGCCGCCGTCGGTAGGATTTGTGGTGCACGTCTTTTGAAAAACTATGGGATAGTTGCACCCCAGGTACTGAAAAACGTTCTAAACAATTTGTCGTGTAGTCTAAATTATTAGTAGGTATCGCTAGCGTGTTCAGTATGTTACCAATGACAGAAGTTCAAGTTCGAAGTGTCACGGAAAATTGCTGTATTTTACCAATTTGTGCCATACTACGAGATTAATACGTGTTACATGTAATGATGTGGGTGTCCGCGACTCTCTGGACTAAAATTCGTATGAGTGTATAAAATAAATTTTCATGGGCAAGTGATAACCTATTCTGCATTATGTAACAAGTACATATGAAATCTAATGGAGGCCGTCCCTTGCAGGTTTGTCAGCTGTCCACTGGCGCTCAAGGATGGACAAGAAATAGGAAAGTAGTAAGTATATAACTGCTATACATTTATTACTAACTTTCAGTTGTAATGTTGTGACATAATTTTAAAACGCCATAATTGGGGCTTTCCCTTCAACTTACCCTAATCTTGAATCAAAATCACACAACAATGAAAATATATAAATACCTTGAGAGTATTCACATATTTATGTTTCAATTAAAAAATGTTGTGTAACAAATAGTAGCCTAGTTTTATTACTATGATAACCTAGTTATTGTATCTAGCAATCGTTTATTGAGCATTTCATTGATGGTACAGAATGCGAACTTGATGGTAAAATACAAAAAGAAAATTACATTGTAATTAAATACCATAATAAAACCACCATAGAAGCCCAGTTACCTTGAGGTAAAAAAGCATACCTAAATAACTATCTCCAAATAACTTCATTAATTTACTAATATCTATGTTTTCTCTTAACCCATAAACATGTTTCAAATATCTACTTATCTTAACCTCATACTAATTAATAAATTCCATGTTCTTTTTTGTTTCACAGTGGCTCTCAACATTGGGAGCCGTCACTGGTGGTGTGGGGGCACTGCTGTTCGCTCTAGAACAGTCTGTACAAGCCTCAGAAATGGAGGCCCACCCTCGACACCAGCCCTGGAATCATGATGGCTGGTTTAAGTCACTTGATCATGCAAGGTAAGTTTCTTTAACGAAAAGGCAGTTTTGTCTAATGTCAATTTTAGGACTATTCTCGTAGAAGCACTCTAAAATACTTTGTTTCTTACACAAGTACATTAGTGTACAGAGTTGGTATAGAATGTAAAAATATGCTTTGAAGTCTCGTAGACTTGCTTCCTCTTTAAGTATCTAAAAAAGGAACATAATATTAAATGAAATAAGCAGTGCCTTTACATTTGTTGTCTGATGTATTATTTTACTATTAAATATAATGAAAAATAAAAAAATCTTTATCAGCATTTGTAGCATTGTGAAGGCATTCAATGATGAACTGCCCATCATGCCACTTCCAGACAAGGACCTCATAGTCATACATAATAGTTGTTCAGTTAACCTTAATCTATAAACCATCTAACTTAAACAAACATAAATTTGGAAGGCTATGAAAAGTATTACTTATATCTGACTAAGTAACTGCAACATTATGCAACATCCTTCAAAAGGGCGTATGTATACCTAAGCACATAAGTCGCGACCACGTGGATTAGTGCCAACCTAAGCAATATTAATGAAAGCCTGAAATATAAAGTAAAATACGGTAACATGGTGTAATTATTGCAGTTTCTAATAGTTTATTTGATAACTGGCTTGTAAGGTTTACATCAAATTAACTAACTACTTTTAATGACTTAACTATTTCAAAGCATAATTGATTGTATTTGGTTATTGAAATCTATCATGTCATTAACATTTCTTATCATTTCCTAGATATATATTGTTAGAAATAAATACCAACTCATGGTATTTTTAAATGTAAATATAAATAAATGCAGCACTTATCATAAGTCAATATTTATGTTATCAGAAGATAAGGAATCCCAAAAAAATGCAGTTTTTAACTGATACACATTTTTGGTCCAAAAAGTTTTAGCTCTAGTAAATAAATATTCATTATTACTTTTTTATAATTGTTTAAAGATAAGAGTAAATATATTTGCTATTTTTGATGATGTGGAAATATGTTCTCACTATAACTTAACAAGCAGTACATAAAACGAAGTTATTTTCTGAATTAGAATTACGTAATTTATGTGCAGAGCTGATCAAAATAAGCATGTTAATTTGATTTATTATGAATAAGTATACTATCTGAAATCCTTTTGTTTGTTTAATAATCTTCAAGGTCATTACCATAACCATGCTACAACTTACTATTTCTATTACATAGATAATTTGTACTAATTTTTTATTTTTTTAGATTTTTTATATTTTACTGTGCTGGTCCATATTTGGTACTTTATTAAACCTTATGTTATAACATTGTGGAATGAAATTACATGACATACAAGTTAAAACAAGAAGGAAGTTTTTATGATTTTACCGTTTTTTTTTTGTTTTATAAATTTGTATTATTTCGTACGACAGTGTTCGACGTGGCTACGAAGTTTACAAACAGGTGTGCAAGGCGTGCCACTCTCTGCAGTACATCGCCTTCCGAAACCTCGTCAATGTGACTCACACTGAAGATGAGGCGAAGGCTGAGGCTGCTGAGGTTAGTACAAAAACATATTCAAGGAATCAATGTTATACAATGCGATTCAAACTTAATGGCAGCTGTAAAGTACGTTACACACTGCGCAGTACCTCGCCCCGCACCCCGCACGTTCACAGCCGCTATTAAGTTTGCACTATACTATACTTGTGTATTATGCAGGTCTGGATGTTTAGTATAAAAGTATTAGTATCCACAAACCGTACCAAACTGAAAGGCAAAACTGTCGATAATCTAGGAGGCTTTCTTGTTGTTTTACATATAAAAATATGTTAGAAATTCCCTTTGAAAGTACAGGTTTAGTTTGTTGTATTTATCATTTCTTATTGCCAATAAAGTTAGATATCAAAGAAATTCATAATAATGTGTGTATATTTGGATAGAAAGTAGTTACGTAATTAAAGCATTTCTAATCGTTATAAATCTTAGTGTACCAAATGACTTGTCAAAAAAAAACTTGAAATTATGTAAAATCTATGATGTAACTGATAAGGTAATGACTTTCGCGTGCTAATAATCTGCCTGAATGGAAAATCCTCTGAACCAAATATATACTGGCAGGAGGCCAGGACAACACATACTTACGACTTACATAAATGCATGTGACTCAAAATTTTATAGTAGAATAACTGTGGGATGATTCAGCGTGAGCTGCTGCAATGCAGATACAATGCAGCGGTTTAATGACCTAAATAAGCTATAAGTCTTACTTGTAGTCTTGTTAGGCAGCATCAATATGCTTGTCTACTAGGTATCTTATGAATTGTAGATTATAAATAATAGATGGAATAGAGAAAGTAAAAAAACAGACAATATACAAATAGTTTCTTGTCGGTTCTTCTCCATAGAAATGCTATTTTGTAACCGCGCAACTGAAGTCATTATACGTTTCGAATGTGTTTGAAAAGGCCTACTTGAAATAAAAATATTTTGATTTTCTGAAATAACACGTTGATATAAAAGTTATTTCGATCGTTGTAGTTGACTCATGTATGCACAAATTTATAAATATTTTAGTTCGCGATAATGTTCTATTCCGTTTGCTTACAATCTATACTTCGATAATAATAAAGCAGAATATCTGGAACTACCGATAGCATTAAACCTTTGAAAAACATAGAAAATCATGAAACTTAGAAACGCGGACAAAGTCGCAGCAGACTGGTATAAGATAGAATTACTTCTTTCACTCACTGCTCTTGTTTAAAAATTGTACTTAATATTAATTCCTATTTTTTCCCAATTTTGATGCATATTGTATATTCGCTGCAGGTCATGATTAAAGACGGTCCAGATGAGGAGGGCAACTTCTTCGAGAGACCGGGCAAGCTTTCCGACTACTTGCCGTCGCCCTACCCCAACGAGAATGCTGCCAGGGCCGCCAACAACGGTAAATTATTCACATTTATTTAAGTAACTTTCACCACACCATCTCCTAGTGAGATGGTATGTAATGTATTAAATCCACATTCACATACATAAAGTCGCTGAGCAGATCATATGACATTTTGTAAAATGCTGAACGGTTTTAACGATAATATATGTCAAGCCGCGTGCGCCACGAATTGGATGGGTGACCAGTTGGAAACATATCGAGACTTAGTAACAAAATTGTAATGACGAAGATTACGATTCTGTCATCAAGTCTTACTATGGGGTACCGTATTATACTAGTTCAATTCTACACTAATATGTTCAAGTCGTAGATAATGTATGATAATGAATGTATGTATGAGATAAGAATACAAATGTTTCAGATGTTCTATACTATACATACCAATTAAATTATGAATCACACGAACATTACCGTTTTCGATAACTGCGTTATAACAGATAAGTCAATATTTTACACCAGTTGGACCCGGGGTTTTACCCGCGTATTTTCACTTCATTGCCTTTCTAAATTATATTTAAACTACGTTCAAGATTCTAGTGTCAGTGACAGTATGGCACAGTTAACAAAAATATCTGACATAGTGCCAGAAAAAAAAGCACTAAATCGTGGGCGAGAGTGAACGGTGTTAATGAAATCTAGGTGTCTAGATTTCTTTTAATGAACTGAGTATTGGCGTGACAATGTTTACTACATGTTATACAATTTATTTTGATACTCTAAAAACAATCAACAATAACCAAGTTAAAGATACGACTGCGAAAGTTCTTCTTAAATAGCTTGTATTAAACATAACTCAATGCCTGCAATACCTTTTGCTGATTTAAGTGGTATACCTGCATACCTTATATTGTAAAAGAAATCAACGTATTTAAGTAGCTGCAAAATAAATGACGATCAAGTATAGTTTTGTGATGACAGAAAGATGCAATACTTATGCGCTTTATTTTAATAGTTTTAAAGTTTATTTGCGAGTTTTATAAAAAAATTGTTTCCACTGGGCCCAGGTTGTAGGATACCTTGTAGGTAAATAAAAAATGTTCACACTATTTTCCAAGTTCATTATAATTAAACTAGGTAATGATAAAATATTGCTAGAATCTATGAAATATGAGTTACTTTTTTTCATAAAGTGAAGTAACTCAGATACCGTGAAGTATTTTTTTTATACCTGTTCATTAACTCAACGCGTCAGCTATGACTAATATGAGGAAAAAGTGAATATTTTAATTTTGTTCATAGTGCACACAAGTATAGATTCCAATCGTAATCCATTTTTATAGAACAACTTTTTTTATACTTAATGGTTTTAACTCAGAGAAGAAGAATTTAGCACATACTGCTTTGACAACTTCTCTATCGCCAGTAGACAATAGCTCAACATTGGAATCGTTCTTTGTGACTTATGGGACAGGGAAACAATTAAAATTAGGCACACATGTTGGTAATGTATAAAATGTACAGTTATAATATTCAAACAGACAAGATGTCATTTTTATATCATTTTGATTTGATTTTTTTTTTCTTAAGTTTCATACATATAAATTCAAATCTAATAACCCAGTAATGTCATACTACTGCTCTTTTCTTCACTAGAATGGTCCAGCATAGGAATTTTAATAATACTGGCCTGTCACTGGGACATATACAACCCAGGCACAGGAGACCACTGCTGCTCATATAGAGAAGGAACGGGCATTGATTACCGCCCTTGATCAAATTGGGCAGGTTATTTCAGATGAAAATTTTTAGAATCCATGTTTCCTCTCATCCTCTTCCTTTGATCTCGCATTTTCAAAAGGATTGTGAATAAGTCATTGAGGCAGTCTTAGGTCAACTAGATGAAGCTGATCGGCGACGGTGTTGAACCCAATAGATCAGGCGGGGTGATGTAGTCTTGTTCAAGCAAAATCTAAAAAATAACCTGTCATCTCTCTGATTGTCAATATACTTTAAAATGTTTTTGGAACTTTCAACCTTATAACTAATATGTATTTGTACCGGCAGGTGCGTACCCCCCCGACCTGTCGCTGATCTGCTCGGGTCGCAAGGGCGGCGAGGACTACATATTCGCGTTGCTGACGGGCTACATGGACGCGCCCGCCGGCGTCGTGCTGCGCGAGGGACAGAACTACAACCCGTACTTCCCTGGTGGCGCCATCTCTATGGCACAAGTACTTTACGACGAGGTATGTGCACACCAACGTTTTATTAAATTTGTACCTAAAAACATTGAAGCGGTGATAGCCTAATGGCTAGGGCGTCGGACTTCCGGTTGATTGCCGGTTCGAAACCCGCCCATTGTGCTACTGACGCGAGCCCAACAGGCATTTAGCTTAGCACGAGGGGTTAACAAAAATACAAATAATCTGCGACCCACATTGCTAGTACAAACAGACCAAAAATATTGTTGGTAAGTTAATTTACATCTGACATTAGATTCTACATGCCTAATATATGTCACTGTGTGAACAGCGAATACATTTGAAAGTTTGTAAAACCCTTTTCGATAGAACGATTGAAGGCCTTAGTGCGGGAGTTGCAAACATTTTTTTTATATTTCACCAACAAAAAAGAATAAACTAATTCATCATGTCTGCTAGAATTTATGTCATAAAAGTGTTTTTAATTTTTTATTTATCTTGGCTTATAAATTCTTTGTACAAGGGCAGCTACGTGCATAAGCTGCACACCTACTATCTATTTTATAACGTCTGATACATTTCTGTATAAGGTCAAATCATCCATACTGTGCATGATTATTGGTGTGGACTTCTGAAAAAAAAAACAAGGTTTAAATGTAACATGACATAAATTTCCAGGCGGCTGAATACAGCGACGGCACATTGGCGACGGCATCGCAGATGGCCAAGGACGTGGCCACGTTCCTGCGGTGGTGCTCCGAGCCCGAGCTGGACGATCGCCGACTTATGACCATCAAGGCCATCGGCATGTTCACCATGCTCGCCGTAATCAGCTACTACTTCAAGCGACACAAGTGGACCTCCATGAAGTCTAGAAAACTAGCCTACAAACCCGTCTCTAAGAAATAACCGCCACACACCAACAGTAGTATAAACAAACATTTTAGACAATTTTTTCGATAGGCACAGTAACATGTTATTTGTTTATAATATTAAATTAATTTATTTTATATTTCATCGCGTTTATTTCTTTCCTCAAGTTTCATAATCATGTTGCTTCGCTGTGACCGCCGTTACCACACGTCAGTATAAGTGTTCCGCATCGTAGGGCGAGAGAGGTAGCCGGGTGCGATACTAATGTAATAATATTATTATAGAGCATTTCTTCATCTTGTATGTTGGATGTTGTAGCACAGTCAAATTACTTAATCTTAGGTAATCATATTATAACTGTGCTTGTGATTTTCCATTAAAGTTATAACTGTGAATCAGTGTACAGTTGAATAAATGAGTTATTGAAAATCAGAATTATTGGCTTTTTAATACTGTTACATATTTTCCACTATACCTGTATTCCGATCTAACATCCCTGCTTCCCAATTCCAAACACAATAATTATCATAAGACAATCTAAGCAACTGAAATTTATAAGTGCTGTAGTGAAATTATAATTTTTTTTTAATTCTTAGTAGGTTTTCCTGCGATCTTGTATTATGAAACTAACAATTTACCGTCCGTCTTAACAAATATGAACATCATCTACGGGATAGGCAGGAAGTCATATAAAATATTACTAGGTGCCCGTGCTATTACATGCGTAGCATCTTTATGTTAATCTAGTTCATGCACTATCTTTTCCACCAAATTTTTTTCATTTTGATACAGCAGTTTATGCGCGATAAAGAATTCAAATAAGGTTTTTGTGAGGGCGATCTTTACAAACTCTTAAGCTTCAAAGTAGGATTTTGCAGCTGGTGAAATGAAATATTTGGCCACAAAATAAAATGCCTGCCACTTATTAGTGAAGTTAATTATTTATTCATCTGATTTATTATGGAGGTAGATGACACCCTAGATTAATGGTAGACTAATTAATTTTGGTCCCGGCAAGATAAGATACGCAAATGGTGCTCAAAATTATGGACTAAGGACATAAACCTTGCCTAGTATAATCAGTTTTTACGTAAGCGTGCAGATGTTACCAATATCCAAGTAATAAAGTGATTGGTGCAGTTAATAAGTTAATCAATACTACCTCTATGTACCCTCCATAATCAATACAAATGAGAGTGGTTTCGTTCGTATGATGCAGCGTCAACGTAATGTTGGCAGTTGGTCTGCTATTCAAACCACGCTTTACAAGTAGATTTACTATTTCAATTAAATCGAAATAACCTTTGAAACTATACTTACTACTAAAATAAAAAGATTTGAGCTGTTTCAGGATTCAATGATTTTGGGTAAAAGTATCAGAAAATAACTCAATGATACATTATTTAATTACATGGCAGCCCTGATGACAAACTTCAGTCAGCTGTGAGCTGTCATTTATGAAGTATCATCACCTGTTTTACGTCAACAAGTGAACAAGTCTAATATATTTTATTCTATTCATAATATTGGTCATTTTATTTTTCTTGTATCCTTGTCCGTCTCATGACTCTCAGTACTCTCACGATAGCAGGCAAGACCTAAAAAGAAGACAGCAGGCTAAAGTGCAGCTGGGTTAAATATTTTTGTGATGACATTGAAAATTCAGATTTTTTAATAGCCAATTAAGTTAGATTACTAATCTTTTAAAGAATTAAGAAGTAAATAACGATGAAATGAACGCGATAGTTGGTTTGTGTCATTTCTGCGAGGCTCACGGACCGCGGCCTTTGTTCTGCACCTTCACGACTGATCATGAGAACCATACAACTGAGTCTTCAAAATCTGGTGTTCTGTGCAGTGGATGTACTTCATTAGGCCCCGAAACGGTTTATGTATCTCGAGAGGCAGATGGCACGATATATTGTAGTAGGGAAACAGTTCCCAATCCTGATGTCACGTCGTTTCTAAGACAGGCAGCTATACGGAGCATAACTTGTGAGGTGAGACTCAATTCCGACCTAAGACTTTTTACCTGTGTTTGGTTAATATTCCACAGATTTATTCTTATTTTACACGGAATTTAATAAATAACTATAAAACTGGTATTATTAGTGCTTTTAATTATTATTGTTGTAAATTTTTTCTATAATTATTTTTTTCAGGTAAACTGGAGTAAAGAAGGTGGAGTTGTATATTTTAATGACACACACGGCCATGTTTTGAGTCTCACATTCCAGCTCAAAGACACCTGGGCCAGAGGTCTAAAGAGGTGGTTCTCTATAGTGGTACTCATGAAGGATAAGATGCTGTTGTTAAATCTTACTCCATTGCTATCTGAACACATGCAGGTAATAATTTTATAATATTAAAAATTATATTCCAGAAGTGTATACTTCATAGGTAAATTACTTGTTATTCTTTGGTTTTCATAATTTGTGTTGCTGAGCTGTAATCTTTTATTATTCTCAGAAAATATCAAAAGAACTACAAGAGTTGGCAGAACTAGTGTTTGATGCGGAACAAAAGGTTTGCTCTCAAAGGGCTCTTAGGTTAAAGACAGGCAGGAATGACTTTGTGCAATCTAGGTCTCTGATGCACTTGACAGGTTAGTAATTGGTATTAATACTACCTACTTGCAATAAGCTCACAGCATATTATGTTTCACCGGTTGGAAAAATTTGCTATTAATATTACTAATTAATTTGGTGATCAATATTACATTTATGTACTACCTACTGTTTATACAAGAACTATTTCAATTATAGGAGATGACAATGTATTTAAAAGGCTGCATTCACATTTTACTTGGATGTTGAAAGCTGGTGCTCACACATACTCCGAGACATTATACACCAGTCAAGACTTGCTAAAGAAATTGCAACCGCAGGGAATTAAGAACTCAATCTTTGAACCTGGAGCTTGCTCAGTATCTGATGATAAAGAATGTGTATCTCTGAGACTACTAGAAAAGCTATTATCACCAGCAGTTTTCAGAGCTCTTATGTATTGTACTTTGACTGGAATTTATGTAAGTGTAAATAGCCTTACTTATTGGTATACCTAAGTCTGCACATACACAGCCTGCTGTCGAGCGCTCTCACCTGCTTAAGCAGTCAAACACATTCAAGCATTCTATTGGTCAACCTAGCTTAATATTTTTTTGAAATTTCCTGCTCAGTACATAAATATTCTACCTGTTTTATTATTAGATAGTAATCAAGACTAGTAATGTGGAAACTGGAACCATAATAAAGGGTCTCTCCAGATTACTACCAATAAATATCAAGGATAATCCAAGATTAAGACATAGTGAAAGTGAAGAACATTTACCACCTATTGTATGCTTTTTGGAAGAAACTGAAAATGGTAATTTTAGTATCAAGTGGGTGGGTACATTGCCAGCTAAATGTAAGTAACTTTCTTTCTTGTTTAATTGTTTATGATGGCAACTGATGAGAAGATATGAAAAACATTTGATATCTTTTATCCGAACAAAAATTTACTTGAGTGTTCATATTTATGGAATTCAGGAGGGTCTTGCAACATTACAACATTCAAAATCATAATAGGACAGAGTGATGTCATGCGAACTTTCCATTAATCTTCGTAATATTTGGTATAAGAGATGGAAGAAAACATTGTGTCAAATATTTCTCAATTATCAAAAATGTTTAAGCTATAATCATTATTATAGCAAATTGTTCTCGTTTAGGCGCGATTGGTCCAATGTTCAAAAAAAGGTCCAATTTGCGATTGGTCCAATTCGCAGTTGGCTCAATTCGCGATTGGTCAAATTCGCAATTGGTCCAATTCGCGATTGGTCCAATTCGCAATTGGTCCAATTCGCGGTTGGTCCAAAATGGCAATTTCCAATGTTTCTAAAAACTACTAATTGGTAGGAGCTTGAAACACGAGATATGACTTAAAATACAATTATGAATAAATATAGTACAATATTTGTACATAAAAATGTAATTTTGTTTAATTTTGGAAATACCTTTATACTGGACCAATCGCGAATTGGACCAATCGCGAATTGGACCCACCGCAAATTGGACCAATCGCGAATTGGACTAATCGCGAATTGGACCAATCGCGAATATGGTGGATTGGTCCAATCGCGAATTGGACCAATTGCGCCTAAACGATTGTTCTGTTTCAGGCCCTACATTGATGAATAGGATAGAATGCTCCATGAAAAATGATAAGTTTAGTGATGATGTTCTACATCAACATATTAAATCATTGCAACTGGAATGGCTTGGGTAAGATTACTAACATAGGAACCAGCACAGTACACAGGTGCCAGTACTGGGCAATCACTGGCGACAGACAGGGGGTTAAATCCCTGCAAATGTTCTTGAAATTTATTTTTTTGTGTTATTTAGATTCTTGTAACATGGAATATGCTTGAGAGAAATAAATCGGATTTGGTTTGTTACAGAATCGCAAAAGCCGTAAAATATGCTATAGATTCATCTGGAAGTAAATCAGATGCTGTGACCAAACTGAAGCAGATATTTGGTGTAGCACAGCATGATGAGCCCTTGTTGAATTACTGGATGAACATATTTTGTAAATGATATCCAATAGTATTTTTGATGTAGGAATAAATCTGTGATATTTCAATATGAGTTTAATTCTATAGTAACTAAAGGAGTGCACATGAATGCAACTAATTTAGAGGAGCTGATGAAATTTAAGAAAATGTTAAAGGTAAAACTAAGATCTAGAAATAATACCACCAAATTATTTGTAGTCCTTATATTTAAAGGTTACACGTTAGAACGACGACTGGGTCGTGCGTGTTCGTGTCCCTTAGAGCGCACGTAAGGCTTGGTGTGTGAGCGTGGAGCTCCAGGCGCGGGCCCGAAGTGACGGACAGCCTCGCGGGCGTTGCGGCGACCCTGCAGCAGCACGGTCTTAGCGCCGGTTGGGGCGCGCAGAGCTAACTGATCGAAAGTCAGGATTTCTCCTGGAAATACAAAAACATTTGTTAGTTTATAGTAAATTTTACATATTGATTTGTATATACAAAGACCGGGATTAAACAGCAAAATACTACTTTTAAGTTCAAAGAAACACGAAAAGGAATACTCAATAACCAAGGGTGTGGCCCTTGGTTATTGAGTATTCCTTTCGTCTTCACAAATCCTGTTTAAAAAAGGAAGAAAAACAAATCCTAGGTATTTTTTTATCTTGTGATTACAAAAATATAACACAAAAAATATTTATCCAGTCACTTTTCAATAATAAACAGAGCACACTGATCTTACATATAGATAGGACCTCAAATCAACTGAAATCTTTTGGTTTACATGTATTATTTAGTAGTTAAATAACACTGACAGTTAAAAATTACTTTTACAATACCAAGATATAACAACAAATAATTAGTGAACATTACATTTATAACTTCGTTGACAATGGAAGTCTTGAATAGTAAAATTTGCTTATTGTAATAACAGTTGATCACAGTGGATATAAGTGCCATTTAACAACACGCTTTCTAACCTTACTAAGTAAATAAACATGAGTAAGTACCTCCAGCAGCCAAGATGCGGGCACGAGCCTTCTCGGTGACGTGCAGGGCAGCGACGGACATCTTAGGCACGGTATATAGCCTGACATCGTTGGTGATGCTTCCGACTACCACAGCAATCATGCCTTCGCGAGTGGGCTTCTTCATGTGGCGAGCCAACCGCGACAACGATAGTGGGGGCCGGTTGATGCGGCTCATGAACAGCCTGCGTAGGATGATCGTGTTGAACTTGGCATTTGTACGTCTAGCCAAGTATCTGTACAGCTAGAAACGAAAACAAATTAGGTTAGAAACAGAGTAGTAGCAACAAACTATGATTTGTTCATGAATATTGGATAATATGGAAACAAATAGGGGCAACACGGCTGTCTACGTAATTTATTAACACTTACTTTTACAAGCAACCTCAGGTAGATATCCTGAGATTTGACTTCAGTACGCCTAACTTTCCTGTCGTGTTTATGGTTGATGTCGATACCCTGAAATATGTAAAGAAACACATGTTGATATCACTGTGTTATATAAAAACCACCATGAACTCTCACAACACTTTGTAATTGTCACGATTTTCGAGGATTTAATTTAATTTCACAGTAACGAAACTCACCATCTTGACAACCGGATGAAAAAGAGACTATAGACAAAACGGTCGTTGACAGGTTAACGCAAAGCTGCCAGATGAAAAATCTGTTGTCAAATAAAACGATCATAGACAATATTAGCAAGGCAAAAATATTAGTTACAAAATAATTATGATTATTGAAAAAATTAAATAAAAAATGTATTAATAAATAAAATATAAATAATTCTTCTTGCTATACACCTAATATGTAAAATATTATGAGTCGAGGCTTGCATCCAAGGTTTAGATTATGATCTCAGAGCAACGTGACTTTTTATCGTGAATCTTTCGATTACTTATGGTAGCCACACACCAAGCGATTTACTTGCACAAGTTTAAACTTGCACAACTACAAGTTATTTCGAAGTGAACACAGACTGCTCCAGTACGCTTGTACAAAGTTACAAACATCATTTCTGTCAAAGTGAGCGCCAAGGTGTGTTGTTTTGTGCGATGGATGATGCTTTGGCATTAGTTGGATTTATTTATGCGACAAAAAATTTGAAACGTCACAAAAGAAACCGGACCATTTGGATTAAAGATTGGTTAAGAAAAAGAGAGCATTATTCGCACACGAATTTATTAACTGAATTAAAATTTGACCCAAAGACTGGCATAACTATCTGCGGCTAGTACGCTACTGAAACTTGACCGAACGCTGCCATACACGTTCCAGTAAACTTGCACAAACGCAAGTTTGCACAAGTTGGGAATCGAAAATTGAAACTTTTTTTAGAACTTGTACAAGTCATAAATTTGCACAAGTATTTTCCCACACACGTTACAGTATACTTGTGCAAGTCCGAACTTGTGCAAGTAAATCGCTTGGTGTGTGGCTACCATTAGTAACAAGATCGGGGTTAGTAACAAAAATACAGTTTAGTATTGCAGCTACATATCTATCACCCCCTTCCAAGATTCACTTAAACCACTGGATAACTAATAAATTTATTACGCTAAGTAAGGACTGTAACACATCGCGCGCAGAAAAGGGGGAAGTCCATTCTGCTGCGTATCGAGAATTCCATTTAGATTTTAGTATAACTTTTAACTCGGTGAAGCTACGACGTTTATTCATGTTTGATTATATCGATTTTATATTTAAATCATTAGCGTAAAATTGTGACTGTGAATAAAATATAAAAAAAAAATCGCGTTGAAAGACAAATCCAAATAATTCGGTTGGAAAAGGCATCTGGCATTGAATTAGTAACGTATTTAGTATTTAAAATTATAGTAGATTGATATAAAATTACAGTTAATAATACAAGAAGTCTTGCCATTATAAAGTGAATAAAAAAAATACTTACGAATGTTATTGGAAACTCGGAAACCCAATGTTCTTAATAAATATGAAACCAGTAATAACTATCTACTATTTAATAGCATTTCAGAAAAAGAGACGGATGGATTGTGTGAAAGATAACAGGTAATAGAGAGGTATGAAAGGAAAATACGCATTTTGCCGACCCCATATGAATGGGATAAGGGCAGAAAGAAGATGAATAGTATTTCTTAGAAATATTATTTTTTTCTATAAAATTGATAGTTGGTTCATAATTTATTCAATAGGTTTATCACATGGCAGAGTCTTTAGTATCAATGATACCAAAAACTTATTGATTCCAAAACAGTTTTGTCACTTTCATCTCTCGTGCGCGCACTCCTCTTGGGTGACGTGAGTCGCCGCAGACAGAAACTTTTTTGTCATGCATACAGAAGTCCCTCGTGCGCATTGCATACGAATATTTTTGATCATACCTACGCTTGTACGGCAATCGAACGGGCTAAAATGCGAAAATATGTGTCGATACTCTTGCTCCATCCAATCTGCTTAGCTCATCGTGTTGCGCTGGTGTTGCTGCTAAACATTTGTCGGGTTAAGATTTTTGATTGCAAATAATTATATTCTCACATATAATTTTATTGTACCTAGATACTTTTTACTGAAACCTCTTGACTGCTGCTGGGTGGGCTGGATCGGCCCGAGCAAACGCATTGTATTCAGCGCACACCTGGAACGTGCATGTGCGGCTACTTCCTTAACCAATGTACCTACCTAATGCTCGCTTTGATCTTGGAGCGTTTGCCTATGCTGGCTCGCCCCTACATACGTACCGCATGCCTCGCCACGAACATAAAGATACATGACGAGGCATGTGTTGTGCGTTGTTCGCGGCGCTTGTCTACCAATGTCTAGCTCCGACCTTAGATGCTCTAGTGTCTGTGAGTCAGCATATCATAAATAATATGAGAAATAAGTCAGGCAGTAACAGCTATTCTATAATAGCAGCTAAATTTGAATTGATATGCCATAGGGAATTAAAACAAATGAATCAACTGTCGCTAAGTCTGTCATCGCGACAGATAACAAGTTTCGACCGCCGTTTTTTCGAAAGGAATGGAATTTAATTCGAAACATCGAAAATTATCAAAAAATAAAAATTCTGTTCGTACTCCTTCATCCTCGAAACCCAGATTAACCAAAAAGAAGATAGTTACGCGAAAACGAAAATGCGTGTGCCTCCCTGAAAATTATTCAGTTGTAGAGTTCCCTACGATATGGAATGAATTGAGACAGAACGGCCAGCTGTGCGATGGCACAATCGTCTGCAGGGATATGAAATCTATCCGAGTGCATCGAGCGATCCTCTCAGCCGTTAGTCCGTACTTCAAAGCTATATTTATTAATTCGTTGAAGAAAGGAGAGCCAGAGGAAACGGAGATTTTTGTCGATGTCCCCAGCTATTACATGACCTTGATTCTCGATTATGCATACACAGGGACCTGCACAGTAACTGCAGAAAACGTTGAATATTTATTACCATATGCAGATCAATTTGATGTTGTTGGTGTTATTCAGCTATGCTGTCAGTTCCTTTTACGCGAGTTGAGGCCGCATAACTGTCTTGGAATATTTAAATTCGCAAGATATTATTTCTGTAGTGAGCTAGAAAAAAAAGGAAAGTTGTATATAAGACAGAATTTTAGCAGAATACTTAAGGAATGTATTGAATTTAAATCGCTTTCATATGATGAATTAGAAGATATTTTGAGAGATGACGAACTAAACGTTCGTAACGAAGAAATAGTATTCCAAGCAGTTAAAACATGGGTGGAGCACGATATAGAAATCAGAAGAAAATATATTCCACCCTTATTATTATGCGTACGCTTCGGTCACATCAGCTATAAATATTTTAAATCGAAAATATTACAATGGCAGCCTGTTGCGGACGACGAGGTAAGAAATCCAGACATTTTGTAAGAACCTTCTAAGTTTCTAGATGAACTCAGAATTCTTTTTCATTACACAGAAATGTCAAGAAGCTTTATATCCAGCCGTGGTATTTCTCACGTTGTTGGATTCGAGGCCCGGTACTGAAGCAGACCTCAATGATCCGTTAGCAAGGCCTCGAATACCTTTTGAGATACTTTTTGCAGTTGGTGGCTGGAGCGCTGGCAGTCCAACCAGTTTTGTTGAAACATATGATACAAGGTAGCCAAGAATTAAATACAAATAATTACAAATACCGAAGGTATACGAAAGTATACCTTCGGTATTTGTTGTGGTATAGAATAGATGTAGTCATTGCAAAGTGTTGGTATTATCTTAACGTAGCTGCGTAGCACGAACCTATACCATCTCTTCTGTCCTAGTTCTTGTATATGAATATATTTCTCCGTAACAGGGCGGATCGATGGTTTCTCTCAATCCACATGGACCTGACGCCTCGCGCTTACCACGGTTTATGCACGTTAAACAACTTGATCTACATGATCGGCGGATTCGATGGCAGCGACCATTTCAACACAGTGCGGTGCTACGATCCCGTGGCAAATACGTGGCATGAACGCGCGTGTATGTACCAGGCGCGGTGCTACGTCAGCGTAGTGGCTCATGGTTAGCTTATTTGAAGTACCCTAAAGTATAAAAAAACACAAAAGCTATAAGTACTTACATTGGATTTGGAGCAATGTATATACTTCTGCCTTCTTCCTCGATGACTGCTGCAATAGACAAGCTTTGAGTATAGATATTATACAGTGATTTTTGACGCAGATGGTCTGATCTACGCTTTGGGAGGCTACAACGGTCGCACGCGCATGTCGTCCGTGGAGCGCTACTACCCCGACAAGAACCAGTGGGAGATGACCACGCCCATGAACAAACAACGGTCTGATGCTAGTGCCGCATCACTTGCAGGAAAGGTAATGAGCGGAATGATAAAGAAAATGATAAATGCTGTTCTGTAAAAGAGCCTAAAGAATTTTCCAAATGCGCTATTAGTATCCCTCAACTGTACAAAAACGCGTGTACTTTGAGGAGCGGTCAATGTTGCTGTTGCCTTGGATCAGTTTTTATTTTTATATAATTATTTTCACTGGGGAAAAATAAAAATCTCCAGTCCATTTAATGGCTACGTATATATTGTGTTCGCAATACGATACCCAATAATACTCTCAGGGACTCATTATTCCCGGATCTTAAAACGCAAGCATTTGTGCACAATACATCACGCAATGCAAGGCATATCAAATATCAGTCGAAGAATATATTGTTTGATAATTTAATATAACTTCGATTCTCGCCATTTGTGTAGATATACATCGTAGGTGGATTCAACGGGCAGGAAGTGTTAAGTTCTGCGGAGGTTTTCGATCCGGACACGAAACAGTGGAGCTTCATCAGGTCGATGCTGAGCCCACGCTCCGGCGTCAGTCTTATCGCTTACAGAGACTGCTTATACGCACTTGGCGGATTCAACGGATACAGTCGATTAAATACCGGTAAGATTTTAAACAATCACTAATGCAAGAAAGTGGTTAGGTACAAGAAGGTAAACTAATCAGACGGATCAGCTTCCTGAACCAGTTGCTTTGCTTTGAAAGATCCTAGAGCCCGAGTTTTAAAATGGTGGTACAGAGGTGGCACTTTCTGAAAATGTTAAAATAAGTATAAACATGCATGCAGGATAGTCCGATTAGTTTCGACCTATTGCAGTACTTAATTGAGACCTACAATAATGGGTTTCCAAGGATTAGGTTGACGTTGAAATTGATATGTGTTCTGATAGTTTTTAAATTTGACTATTTGTGTAAAGGCGAAAGGTTCAACCCGCAACGCGGCGGCGATTGGCAAGAGGTGACGGAGATGTTCAGTGCTCGAAGCAACTTCGCCACAGTGTTGCTCGATGACATGATATTTGTGATTGGAGGATTCAACGGTAATCATTTCTAGCAGTTATAGAAGGACCACTTTGTATTTCTTACAAAGGGATGTGGGGTGTCTTAGTAATTTAATTATAATGTTGCATTTTTGGGCTCCTTGTAGAATAAACTTTCTCAACTGCGAACTCCTTCTATACATTAAATTCACAAACAGCTGCTGAAATCGTTGCTTAGTTAATTATAATTCCAGGGTCAACGACTATCCCCCACGTGGAGTGTTACGATGGCGACACGATGGAGTGGTACGATGCTGCACCGATGAACCTGAACCGTTCGGCGCTGAGTGCCTGTGTTCTAGCGGGCCTGCCCAACGCGCGCTCCTTCTCATACCTCGCCAAGGCGGTGCCCGCCGCTGGCGCAGACCAAGCTCACCACTCCTGACCAACCCCCCAACAGAAACCAAAAGCAACCATTGAAATACACTCCACATATGATGCAGCTGCTCCCTTCAATCCTTCGCTTCGCCCAAAACAACTAAAACACCAACGACCATTAAGATATTTTCTGAAACATTTTCTAGTCCCCAAATTGGCCAATTTTTGCACCTTTACGGCGGCCATTGCGTGCTTTTGTGATTGATACGTATATATCTCTGTGATATTTTCATTGTACATAGGGTTTTGTGATTCTATTTTATGTATCGTAAATCATGGTGGTATGGCCTTATTTTATTGTACAGATCATGTCCGAACATATTTTGTATTTTATTGTTTTATGTAAGTACGTAGGCTTATGTGCTACGTGATTAAAGAGATTATGAGCCCCTTAAATAATATGGGTATTTTAGATATTGTTTTAAAGCGAGGGATTTGTTGTAAATTTTCAAGTTTTTTATAGTGTAGTTTGTGAAAAATTTTATTTTCGTATATTTGTGTACAGTTCGCGTCCGTGGGAAATCAGAGTGGTCGCGTTTTGGATGTGTGTACGATATTGCGGTGGGCGGAACCTTCGTGATATTGTTGTATCTGTGATATTATTTTCACTAAGAACTTGAAAAAATTCAAAAAAACGTAAAATTTATATTTTTTTAATTTACTGAAAAATTTACTGTACCTGATTGAAAGATAGAGAAATTGACAAATAAAGAAAAAACTATGACTATTCTACGTTTTATTTTACTTCTTTACCTAATAGAAATATAATTTTAAAAATTTATCACTCTCCACAAATGTGGCTCATAACGGAATTAAGCAAACAAATCATTAAACATCCGTCAAGTGCCTCCTAGTTCCGCAAAACATTATCCACCCACACGATTTGTAGGCATCGGAGTAGCCCTTCCCCATACTCGTATAACAAGCCTGAATCAACGTGCAGACCAGCGAGAGTAGTGCAATCGTGTGTATATTTACTACCGAAGGGGGAATTGGGGAGAAAACGGGAGACCGCCCCCTCCCCGCTCGGGGTTCCCGGCGCGATCGAACCACAACGGAGGCGGTAGTGAACGCGTTCAGTCAGGGGCGCGGTGCAATATTCGTAAAGAAATTAAAATGGAACTCAAAGGCAAGGTAGCTCTCATCACCGGCGCCGCCGCTGGCATCGGGCTCGCTTACAGCCAGGAGCTACTCAAGCAAGGAGCAAAGGTAAGTTAAAAATAACATTTACAGTCAGTCATCCTAGATTCGTCACATCCTTCGCGCATGGCGTAGTCGCTAAAGTAATATTAAGTTCAAGGTAAATAACTGTTGCATGAAGTGTACTGGATATTCGCCAAAAAAATCCAAATCGTTTGTTAAGCTAAGCTAATTGATAGTAAGGTGGATCAGTTGCGAGCCGGCACTCATTTGTATTGATTTTCGCCGGCGCGGCGCAGTCATTGGCGCGATTGTTTTTCTTTTAATTTTCTTTGTGCCACAGATCCTATAGATTTCAATGTACTAAATTATGCATCTAATTACGTTGTTTGTACTACGACGTGGACATATGGTCAAAAAGATCTACACATAGGTTTAAATAAGTAGGAAAGTATATATATCTACCTACTTACAACTGCGGGGCTTAGAAATATAAACATATTTATAAACGGGATAACACCTTTCGGAAAATGATTTTGTGGACACTGATTCAATATAATTATAGATCTCTCGTAAATATCGCTAATTGGATACAAATTAATTATTTGCAAACAGCAATACGGAAGTAATAAATAAGAAATAATAAATCATTATTACAATAAATCGCATATTTTTAATTTGAATTCGATTTGATGCAATCATGAAAGATACCTAGGACTAAAAGCTTTTTATTTGTTTCTTATTAATTATATTATTGCTAGGTATTTATAAAAATAATTATGAAGATAACTAGAAAATAATAATTAATTATAGGTTTTCCTGAAGTTATTGAATATAACGAACCGTCCTTGTAATTGGAAATAATTACATTTATTACTATTATCCTTATTGTGCAGCGTGATTTTTTATTTATTTATTTAGAAGCTTCATGTACAATATTGATTGAAAGCACTTTATACACTCGTATAAAGTGCTTTCTTTTCTTGACCCATTGATTTTTTAAGTTAAGATTTTACTGTTTTCCTTTCATATAATTAAACCATCTTTGTTAGACAAATTTGATCCGATGTTTGTCTCTACCCATTGATGCCATAAAAGTACAGGATGTAATTTTTCTGCATTGTAGCCCGGATCGATTCCCGGGTGTACAGTCAACAGCAAAAGATGATCAAAATCAGAAATTCAATACTAATTAACGGAGTTCGCGTTAGAACTTACCTACTGTTACTGTGTGGCGTCGAAGTGATTCAAAAGCATGTGATTGTAAATGGGAAATAATAATGGTTCCGAAAAATAAAATTAATCTCCAGCGATCTGTGGCCGACTATTATTCTAATTAACTAGCGTTATAATGAATTACCGACAAAAAAACCCAAACCATACCGAAAATAAAAATTATATTTAACAAACAAATAAGAACACGTTAAAATTACATATCTCCTAAAATAAAATTGAACTTCGAACTACAAAACTAAACTTCTGAATAAAATACTGAACCTCCGACAAAATTACTAAGTTACCGACAACAGAGCTTTAGTCAAAATATTCACATTTTTACGACTTGCATGAACTATTTTAATTTCTATTGTTGGTTATAAAATATATTTTTTACCTCTCAGTATTTATGAAAATACCTAAACTGTTCGGCTCGTGCGATCGATTCGATCGATTTCGATGCTCTCAATTTCCTGAATTATTACTAAACTACTCTTGTAAGTAAAATTTTTTATAATTGGAATATCGGAAACGGTTGAAACGATTTTTATGAAATTTGGTATACCCACAGGGGTTTTCGGGTCGATATAATTATTTGTCCTACTTGCCCATTGCAGATAGGTTTAAGTGCCAAATTCGACTCAGTAGGTTAGGTTAGGTTAGAACTGCGACCCCCCCGCACGAGCCGAGCGAGCGAAGCGAGCGTGCCGCGGCAGCGGCCGGCGAGTGCCAGAAGCGACTCGCTATGTTTTTACTTTTCCATTACAGATAGGTTAGGGGGTTTACAATCATTCATCTTTACTTCAACTATTTGGTTTTATACCATAAAAATGTATTATTACAAGTACATTTTAATATTTTTTATTAGTTTCTGTATAACCACTCCGAATAGTATTTTCATTATAACGTTGTAGTTAAATTAGCACCAAGTCTATGAAATGTGAAAGGTAATTTATGAATTAATAGTAGGCAAGTAAAGATAAAAATGTCAAAACATAATTTTCAGTAGAACGTAATTTAAGTTGGTAGAAAAGTTTTATAGCAATAAACAGTTATGTTTATTTTTCGAAGATTTTAGTATCTGATTCGGTCGTTTCGTCATTTTTATTCGGATGAAAGTAGTCGGAAAGTAAGTATTTTAGGCAGTAAGATTTCTGATTTTTTTGTCGGAGTTTTTATTACTACCCATTGTAAATTATACCAAACATTTACTACAAGTTGCCTTAAATTCGTGATCAGTTTTGACTCCAAAAGTTATATATTATGTAAACTTTTGAAGTCAAAACTGATCTACTTTTGCTGTTGACTGTACAAAGTGTAATTATAAATCTGAAAGCGTAGGTATTCCTCTTTAGAATATACATACATAAAAAAGTATAGGAATATAAATTTATGACTTCGAACATATTTTTTCTACCTCCAGTAAGTATTTAAAGTAAGTACCTAAGTACTTTTCTTCCCGGTGGCATTAAAAAAATCATCATTAATACACTCAGCCTCAAATTGTATTATTATAACCTCAAAATCGTAGTCTTTCACATTGCTCTCACTCAGGCTACCTTTGCGTGAAACAGTGAAACGAATGTAGCCAGTAGCCTGTAGTACATAACTACCTACATGAAGGCTACATTATCACAGAGAGCCAAGTTTAAGAATTTGCAACAATAATGTTATCATCATTTTGGTAATTTTTATGCAAATGCATAAGTATATCTGTTTATAATTACAAGCAATTGGTACCTATCGTCAAATGAAATCCATACATTAATATCAGAAGTACACGAAAATGTAAAGTTATGGATATGGGCACGCTTGGATCGCAGAAGGGACAGATACGAGCTTATATGGAGTTTGATTGTAATTGACATCACATTTTTCGTTTTCGCGATTTAGTTCTATGTAGTTCGCGCCCTTTGCGTCGTGCGTCATACCAATTTCGATAATTGTGTGTATCGTGAAGGATTGTAATCAATCATTAATCATTACACTCTTTCACTTTCACTTTTTCAGGTTTCGATATGCGATATCGACGCGGAAATAGGCGAGCAAGTGGTTGACGAGCTCGGCTCCAAGTATGGCCGGAAGAATGTGTTGTTTTGCCGGTGTGACGTCACCGACTACCCCCAGTATGAGGGTAAGTTCTGCGAATTGCGTGCTAACTTGGATAAGAACCCGTGAAGGGTTGGATGACGGTAAATATTAAACGATACCTTCAACTTTTGAATGATTGCAGGTTTATAGTTAAAATTTCAAATGTAAGGAGATGTAAGGTTACCACAACACGTTAAATCGACATTAGACCGTTACACAAGGAACTATGATTCATATCTTTCCGAGTTTCCGTTAGGTACTGTCATGATATAGAAGTACTAGTGTATGATTTATAAGTTACGTACCTACTATATAATCTTCTTGATGACTATCTGCTCAATTCACAGTAGTATTGCCAAAAATCTGTAGTTTGAGCTGCATGATATTGGTAAACGGTAATTAATTGATCAAATAAAAAACAAAGTCATGTTTTAATGTTTACCGCGGGAAATCTTTTTCATAAATTAAAATATTTTTTATTACAACCGATTGAGGCCAAGGTATTCATATTCTGCCTATCAAGTTTTTTTTTTAATTTTCAGAGGCTTTCGAGATGACTATGGAAGTGTTCAATAGATTGGACATAGTGATTAACAACGCGGGTGTAATGAACGACAGATTCTGGGAATTGGAGGTCGACGTTAATTTGGTAAGTTTTCTATTCATAGAGAAGCACTTTATGGCTCTCAGCAAGCGGAAGTCGGACGTCCTCTTCCGTACAGCTATTAAATTTGGAAATATTGTTTTATTTGTTTATCATATTACTATTTATATATACACACGATGAGCCGCTTTTAGTTCAAAGTTAGAATTTGGTATATTTATTTTACTGTAATTTTGATTAACGAATATTCTACATAATCACTATCAAGAAATAAAGTAAACACTATCGGTTTTAGGTTTATGGCCTACAAGCACGTAATGTGTTTGTCAATAAACTAAGTGCATATTTTTGTAGGTACTCCTTAGGCCCAGTTTTTGTTCCCGAGTTAACTCAACCAATGGTTAAATATCCTCACTAATGGTTGCAAAACGCGTTTTTTCATCAATTGTTAGTTTATCAAATGGTCATATAAGTTGGGGAGTTAATTAATTAACCATTTGTTATAATAAAAACATATGAATTAACATGTTTTGGCGAAGTTTGAAACCATTACTTAGTTAGAATATTTAACCATTGGTTGAGTTAACTCGAGATCAAAAAACTGGGCCAAAGGAGAACAAATATGTACTTACTTAGTTTATTGACTAACACATTGCGTGCTGTGTAGGACATAAATCTAAAAGCAATGGCGTCTACTTTATTTCTTGAAAGTGATTATGTAGAATATTCGTTATTCAAAATTACAGTAAAATAAATATACCTAATTCTAACTTTGAACTAAAAGCGGCTCATCGCGTGTATTACATATTATTATATAAATAGTAGATAATAAGATAAACAAATAAAACAATATTTTCAAATTTAATAGCTGTACGGAAGAGGACGTCTGACTTCCGCTTGCTGAGAGCTAGGGATCCAAAAACAGGGCCTTAGTGAACCTACGCGTAGTACCTTAAAGAGTTTGGCAATACTCTATGTTTTCTGAATTGAAACAAAAGCTATATTATGTTGTGGGTCTTTTATTCATCATCATCATCAATCTATATTCGTCCGGGGCTGGACGTAGGCTTCTCCTATGGTCTTTTATTGGCTGGTATAAAAAGTAACAATAATTTTATAAATTGTAATTTTGGTTTTTAGAACGGCGTAATACGCGGCACTCTACTAGCGTATCGGTTCATGAGTAAGGACCGCGGAGGACAAGGGGGTATTATCGTTAATACTGCTTCCACTTCGTTTACTAGACCTCAGGTGTCGACGCCCATCTACACGGCGACTAACTATGCTATTGTGGGACTCACCCGGGCTTATGGGGTAAGTTAATTAGGACCGGTATTACAACTGAACACATTATTTTCAACAGTAGCGCATACGCAAACACATCACTATTGTTTCCCGTGCCTTAGATACGAAATCATTTAACATGAACATTGTGAACAAAACACCTATTCAAAACACCGTTCATAGCTGTTCTATTCCCAAGACTGCCTCGATGGTCTATTGCTCGCATGGCGTCCTGCTTACGAAGTCTCGGGTTCGAATCCTGGGTCAAGCCAAAAATAGTTACTGGGTTTTCTGTTTAGAAATACTTAGTACTCTCGGAGTCAGTAAGTGTGACGGTGTTTACACCCCGTGCCTCGGAGAGCATGTAAAACCGTTGGTTCTGCGCCCGATCTTTCTCCAGCGGTGTCGGTCTGTCGTCCCATCGGACTATCAGAGTGACCCTGTGTTTGCGCACACACTTGTGCGCTATAATATCTTCTGCGTACATGGCTGATCCCACTTGAGATTGGCCGCTGAGTTCGAAATTCTGTCCGGAGATTATTATTATGTTAAATGTATGGTCCTATTAAATTTATTGTATAAAAACCGTGCTATCCTAGGACCAGTATCACGTAAACCTGACTGGAGTGCGCAGTATGGTGATCTGCCCTGGCCTGACCGACACAGGTCTCGTCAAGGAGATACGCAAGCAGCTTATGTCGTCAGACTATGAAGCAGCATGGCAGAGGGACAACGCTAGCTGCAAAATGCAAAGGTACACACTACACAGTTATTGTGCGATTCAAACTTAATGTCGTCTATGAACAAGAGGAGAGTCGCTGCGCAGTAACAAATTCACGCACCAGCGGGGGTGTGGGGTACTGCGCAGTGTATAAATAATTTCACAGCCGCCATAACGTTATCGAACTACGAGTATAAAGGTACAATTACACAAGCTAGTCAACTAGCATGCTTATTGGCAATTTCATTCAAAATAAGCAAGCTATTTTCTTACATGCTTCTAATCCAATTCATTACTAGCATGCTTCCGTGATAGTTTCGAGCGTGTGTATGTGTACCTTTAGTACACCAGTTACGCATCTAGCACTCACATTTGCTGAGGTGTCAATGACCTTTCTCGACACAACACATACAGCGTTATTGTGAAATTGTAATTGCATGAGTCTTGAAACAGCCGAAAATAACTACTTTTTTACTATAATCCCTCCTTTAAGTGGATAGGAATAAAGGCAACTTTTAAAAAAAATCTCTTTTGAGATGACAGTCAAGAGAGTATAGCGCAGGAACTATTATGAATAACTATGTACGTCCCGCGGTTTACTGTATCGTATCATTTAATTTCGGGTTAAAAAGCCTATGTACTTCCGTAAAAATGCTTTTTTTTTTAATTAATTTAATTACTTATTTTACTAAGAAATAAACGGTCATTTTCAAACAAAGAAAGAATTAAAAATACAAAATGAACACAAAAAGACCAAGTTTCCTTAATTAATCACAATGGTATTTTTTTTTATAACGTTATCGAATTGGTCCAGCCGTTTGAGCGTGAAGACATACATAACAAACATACACACTAATTCACACGCCTTACGCCTTTATTATATTTATATTTGTGTGATTAGTTTGTTTACATTTACAGTTCGGAGCATGTGGGCCGAGCATTAGTTGAAGTCCTGACAAAGGCTCAAAGTGGATCTGTGTGGATCGTGGAAAACGGAACACCGGCAAGGGAGTGGCGCGGTTAATTTTAAGTTCTTTTAACCCTTACATATGAGCCACTATATCCACGCACTTTCCATTGTGATTCGAGACTATTTTTGAAGGAATCTGCGAATTTATCATTATTAACTTACCCGCCTTTTGTCGTATGGTCTGACGTATTTAAAAGACACTAAACTTGTTCTTTAGTACGTACTATCATTTTTATACCTATTTACACTCTATTGCCCATTATTCAATCACAATGGAAAACAAATTTACTGAGGGCGCATTTAAATTTGTGGTAACAAAATACAAACGATTTGTAATGGAAATGTGCCCGATATTATTTTTAAAGTACCTATGTAAAGTCTTTGGGGCATTGTATTGTAAGCTCAAGGAATACGATAGACTAGTCTGTAATACGCTTTGAATCTACTTATGAATAATTCCTAATAATCCTTTTCTGGATATTTATTGAATTTAATACATAACACGTAATTGTGGAGTCGTGGTTGTGTAAATATTTCGTTCTCGTAGTCGTAAAGCCCGCATAAGGCACTATATTTTTTAAGAAAATACTTTTAAAATAACGAAAAATATGTAGTAGATATGGCGTATGTCGTAACATAATATCGTGTACTTAACGTAAGTTGATCAATGTAATGAATACTTAAACTGTATACAAATATGTATGTATTTTAATAAGCAAATAAACATTGAGTTATAATGTACTACGTACTAGAGAAGCTATTTCAAACAAAATATAGCGCGCACATTTGAAGTCAGCGCAGGACAGCGCATGCGCGGAACCCGCGCATGCGCGGGGCAAGCTTGTTATTTTCTCATAGATAACAATCAATGCGCGCAGATGCGACAATTTTTTTATATTCTGCCTACGTGTGTAAAAAAGTATTTCTATTGTTAAAATACTTTAATTTTCTTCAAATAAAATAAGTTTAGTTAATTTCTGCCGTTTGGTATTAGTAATCCACAGTTGGGTCAGTTTTTGTAAATATGTATCTAGCGTTACAGTATTAAAAAAAACCGCCATTTACCTACTGGTTCTGCCTCTCATAAGTAAGTATACTGAACATCAAAAAAGTTAGTTTTTCTAATAACAAAGTAAAACAAAAATTCCAGCAAAGTTATATTTACAAATATAATATCATTTACGTTATCGCATGGTAATTCAGATTTCTTTAAGTATACTCTTAGTGTTTTCGTGGTGTATTTGTCGTTTTCTTGGAAATGCACGGAACATAATATGCGTGAATAATCTGAAGGTAACCAAGTTTCTTCGCTGCGATTTATCTGAACTTTGATTGATGATTCTCTTGTTTCATGACATAGCCGTGGAAACCTTTAAACCCAAACAAAAATGTGAAATATTATTACAACATTACTATCGTGATTAAATATTAATATTTTATTGCTCATAGTTTTAAAAAGTATACCTACATCGATAGTGTCAAGTCTGCGAATAAAAATGTTTTACTCTTTGACATTCACGTAAACAACCGCCGCCACGGTGACAGTTGCAATAGAAAAATTATAATTAAATAACGCGTGGTTTAAAGATAATAGTTGAACTTACTGGTGAAAAGTCACTCCTTGACTTTTATTTATGTTTTTGGAGTTGTTGGAACAGTACCTCAATGCACACGAAGGCATACTTTAATTATCAAAACTTCACTCAATGCGTCACGTTGCAGCCAGCGCTTGGCACAGACTAAGTGAGTTTAGGTCCGTGGACCTAAACTCGTGTTACAAACAATTGGATTGAGGTGTCTCCTCTAGTACGTAGTACATTATAACTCAATGCAAATAAACCCTGTTTTTATTAATTGTAAGTTACGAGTGTCAAACATTTTGTTTGCGTGTTACTCCCAAAGATTAAGACTAAGTATGAATGTTTGATTTTTATGTTTTATTGTAACAATTATTATTGTTAATAAGTTATTTGAGTGACACCGAAAAGCTATAGCTATTTTGCCAAGTAAATGATGTACAAGCTTAAATTTATTTGCAATAAAATTGGAAATTTTGATATGGATGTTTTAAATAAAATTACCCTTTGGAAGATTTATAGTAAAGTTATATTTTTATATAGATACAATCACCAGGTACAGCTTTTGAGTTACAGATTTTTTACAAATATCAGTTGTCTGTATATCCAAGATTTTGAATGAAAAGGACTCGCCAATGAACACATTCAGGTAATTTATGATTCCAAAATTCTACAAGAAAATACAATAGTCCTTTTCTAGAACTGAATGATACAAAAATTTTATTGAATTTAATAAACATACACTTTACTAGTCTTGACCTAGTGTTATCAATCAGTTGGTGGCACTGGCTGACCGCGTCTGATCCTAGTCTAGTGCCCCTCAACACATCTCCAACAATACAACGTGGCAGCAGTCCCTATCACATTTATTTAGTACTAACTACATGAATGACAGTCAATAACACTTTACATTTAATAACTTGCTGAGGCAGCCTCTAACCCACAATGATTTATATAATTACACATGAAAACATCTGGCCAGCAGGTATAAGAAACTAATTTATCCTCATATTAATTTACTAACACTTTAAGTAGGACTGCTGCATAGACTGTCACATGTCATTGCAAGTAAATAAATAAAAATGGAGGCGCAATGACCTTACGAGTGATAGCAGACCATTTTAGTACTTTAAATATATGGTTTAAAACTAAATAGGCACAAATAATCATATAACTGGTGAGGAGACCAAGCTTTATGAAAATATTTATAATTCATTGCATAAATAAATTGTCTCCTATGCAATTTACATTACATAGCCTCCCTGAAATTTACAAGTGGCTTATTTCTCACTCACTGATAACATTGGCATCTTTGAATTACATAAATGAGCCTAACATCATCCAGCTAATGGTCGACTTGTGACATTATACAATTCAATTTAGTTGATGCCAACTTACTGCCCAATTGCGTTATCGCTCACGACACTCCTATACTTACATTATACTAACTGTGAGCCTTCTCAATGTACCGACATTTTGTTCTGTCGCGCTCTTACGGGAAATTCCATCTTAACCCTTCCATTATATTGGATACAACACTATCACACCAAAACATTGTCCTTCGACTTTAATCTGCACCACTATTAAACTTCCCGCAAAGACATTACTTTTCAAATCAATACAAGACACTTCATCACAAAACTAACACTTTTCCGTCACATATCCTTTTTGAATAGTCCCTGCTGCGATAAAAAAATCTTTCAGTGTAGCGGACGCTCTTCAACTTTTCCTACTTGGCTGAAAAAGAAAAACAATATTAAGATTAGAACCAGTAGACTTGACGAGGGACTTCATCTGATTTGAAAGGAAACTGTTTGTACTTCAGTTTTTTTTTCAAGTTTTTTAGTGGTCAGGTGTTTGCAGAGGGTCATACCTGCAGTGGGTGCGGGTTGCGGCTGCGGCTGCGGCGCGGGCGGCGCGGGCAGCGGCGCGGTGGGCCGCGGCCCGCGCGGCGCGCCCCGCCCGCCGCCGCCGCGCCCGCCGCGCATCGCGCGCCATCGCCCGTCGTCCGAGAAGCTGTGCACGTAATTCCTGCACAAACACGTTACATTACTTCAACAAACTTACACAACTTTAACAATCATGCTGATTTCAAATGCGGGCAGAATAGTCGACACTGCAGTACTGCTACTGCGTGAACGCACACGAGACAAAATACTGACAAGGACTGTAATTAATTTTTTTCATTTCTAGCTAACCTAAAATAGGCGCTTTAGAAACGTTAAATTTAAAACTTAATGACCCCAACATTAAATCTGCACACAAGGTTGGGGTAGTCATGTTCTGCCCTCGCGGGAAATCAGAATAAGATAACAGTTTTACCGTCTGGACAACAATGATAACTGTATCTTTCAAGTATCTACAACAACAAATGCAATATATTACTGGGGGAATTAACATTTTCTGGGTTATACTAAATTATGCTCTTTTTAAATTGATCATGGGTTCATCTACAACCAAATATTTAATCGGTAATTCATGATTTATATTTTGATAGTAATATAGTAAATACTGACTGCTGGTGCTGTGGATTGTGATGGCGCCAGCCGCCGCGTCCGCGCCACGCTCCACGACGCGCCGAGGCGACACCAAACGTCTCAGAGTTCAACTTGCGCTCTGTTCGCCAATCCGTCCGCTGGCTTCGACCCTTTGACCTGAAAAACATAATACAATTAGAAACACGTTATTACACACAATATTAAACTTCAAAGGCTCATTTTAATACATTGTTTAGCAAATATATTGAATAGTTCCAGTACCTCTCCACAGCTTCACATGAGATGTTGTCAAAGAAACTCTTGGTCTTGTCATATCCAGTATATCCATTCTGGTCTTCGTCTACTTCTGGTTCACCAGCACCAGTTTCATTACCAGAGTCATCTTTCTTGTCAACCTCACCCTGCGTCATAATAATCACTTCAGATTCCTGTGATATCCAGAAATCAAAGAGAAAAAAAAAGATTAAAATTTTGCCATAAATAATCATAATAATAAAAAAATAGCTTGGTAAAAAAAGCATGCTCTTTTAATAAATTGAAAATAATTAAGATTTCCACATCTATACCATGACATATTATAGCATAAATAATTAAACAGTGGGTTTAAATCAAAGGCCATAGAAATAAAAGATTTATTTTGGAGCTAGCAGTTTCTAGGTTGATTTTGTGTTAAGTACACAAAATCATACAGATATTGTTTCATACAAATGTATTGTGAGATCATCAAAACAGCCATCAAACCCAGCTGGAAGTGAATTATTGAGCGCGACAAACTACGCCAAATATTGTAACAAAACAGGAAAACTGACTTATACCACTGACTTCATAGTTTAAATCTTAAACATTGTTGTTATTTTACTTTAAAACTTATCATAATCAATTATAATATAACAGTATGGCCAAGATGAGGTGTGATACGCGTCAACGCGGCCAGGCGTTAGGCCCAGCTAAAATAAAAAAAGAACGTCAACACATTGAACAATTACTTGTTTTTCTTTTTTTTTTAGCAAGTTGTAATTGCGTAATGAGTATCGACGAGTAATTTCCTATTGAACGGCCCCAAACGATTGTGCAAGTGGTTTGATTTACGCGCAAACGTAAACTCAAAGCGGTAACATATCGCGGGATGTGATGACAATTAGATTGGATTCAAATTGAGGTGGCACGGGACAAGGTTCAATCTTAGATCAGAAATGCGAGCTGCAATAACTTACGACTAACTACCCTTCAAACTATCCCCCCTACACCCTGGGCTATCAGATAATGTAGCTTGTTTATAAAATGTAAACATTTGCTTCATTATACCTACTGAAACCAAAAGTAAATAAAGTTATGAAGGCGGTTACAGATGTGGAAACCTTTCCAAAACACCTTAGCTGAATGATCCGAATTTTTTTAACACATCCAGAATTTACGATGTTTCAGTCCTATCAAGCACTGTGTTTATTGAAAAAAGACAAGTAAAATCGATGTAGCAAGGTATCAATGGCAGCAAAGGTGTTTTATGAAAAAGTATATTTTTAGTTATGTAGCAAAATATTAAGCCAACTTGAGCTTAATAAAAAAATTAGAAGCAAAAAAGATACAGACGAACATAGACCCTTCTCCTTTTGGAATTCGGTTAAAAAGTAACCATTATGTTAGATTAAACCTTATTCTTCCAATAAAACATGTATAACTCACCTCAACCTTCACCTCCCCATCAGATATCTTGGCCTTGGCAAGTTGGCTGCGCAGCTCCTCAAACTCAGTATTGGCTTGTTCAAAATCGTAGTCCTTGTCGAACTTAAGAGTGTTCTTGTTGCGGGGAACGAAGCCGCGGCCGCGACCGCGTGGCCGTCCTCTCCAGCCGCCACGCCCATAGCCCTGGCCTAAAAAGGCAACTTATTTACTCAAAGTAATGGGAACTGAAAATATACTCTAGTAAATATTTATAGAACTTAATTTCTATTCCTAATCATCATAAGCCTAACCTTTTCCCCCGGAAAAGAAAGAGTTTTTTTATCGACTTTAAAACGCTTGTTTTACGTCGAGTGTATGGCATAGGGATATGACAGATTTCACCGACTATAGAGTCGCTGCTCCCCTCCAACCCACCGAGAGGCTACACACGTGTCAAGCTTCACTTTCATTAAAAATTGTAGTGATAACATCCATACATCCACGAAACACAATAAACGCTACTACGCATGTAGCCAACGTGGCGTGACCATCGGTCCAGTCCTGCTGATACTAAAATATATCTCTACCTAAGCCTAGCAGTGCGTGCGCCCTACACTTAGTTATGAATACCTTAACGTATAAACGTACGAATCGTCTTATCTAAAAAGTTAAATACATTACAGCATGTGAATAGGTAAAATGAGTAAAATCTCAGTGAATGGGTAGCATGGATTAAGATTATGTATATCAGCTGCATGATAAAGCAATTATCTGGCTTTAACATAATTATGTGCTAAATGTAACATAAACAATTGAGTGTATACAAGAGATACAAAAACACGCTTTTTGACTTACTGCCGAATTTAAGACGCACTTCATTTATTTTCATCGCAGCAGTACATAATGTTCTGAGATTTGTTATTTCTTGCATGCAATAGAAATATGAAAATTCGAGTGAAGTGAGATTCGCTAATTAACATGGAATATCATATTATTACGATGACACTATTAATTATATTAGTTCTTGTGTTAAATAACTTTGAACATGCATAATTTATTTCTATAATAATTAAGGTAATCTGCTGATATTCAAAAAATATCATTACCTACTAAATCAATTAAAACATAAAAAACAGAAACACCCACCGTCCTCTGACCTGAAAGACAAAGAAAGAAAGAAAGAAAGAAAAATTATTTATTTGCGTCAACCATGCGACGCGTACACATAAAAAAAAAAACAAAAAAGAACAAAACAAACATAAAATAGTCTTAACTTTGCTTACCAGACTGGTGGTGATGATGAGGCTGCTGGTTTGAGAGCTGCTGGTTGTGTTGATTATGTTGGTTGTGCTGGTTATGTTGCTGCTGCTGCGGCTGTTGATGGTGCTGCTGCTGATGATGCTGCTGCTGCTGTTGTTGTTGATGATGCTGCTGTTGATGATGTTGTTGCTGATGGTGTTGTTGTTGATGCGGCACCGGCGCGCCCCCGCTCGGGTAACGCTGGCGGTTGCGCGAGTTCGTACGGTTACGGTTCGCTGGACCCTTCGCCGCTTGCCCATTGCTGCCACGTCGGCTGTCGCGTTGCTGGCTAGATCCACTAGCCACAGAGCCGACCTACAATTATTTATGATTTAGAATCAAGAGTTCTAACAAGCATATCTATACTACTATTATAAAGCTGAAGAGCTAATCTAGCTTAGCTCAGGAACCACTGGTCCGATTTGAAAAATTCTGTTACTATTAGATAGCCCACTTGTTGAGGAAGGCTGTACGCTATGACTTGCCGCGGTAGTCGACACCCACGCAGGCGGAGTCGCAAGCAAAAGAAAGTTATGGTTCCTGTAGTTGATCATGTATCAAATGAAAGCTATGGGTAATCATAATATTGTTACAATAAATCAAGAACCAATAATTATTTTATAGAAGAAGAATATATAGCAAGCTGACATAATTATTTATTTACCAGATTCATGGGACTGGGAAGTGACTTAGACCTTTTTGATGTCCCACAAATCTAAAAGAGCCTAGTACAAGTTTTTAAGTGGACCTCATTTTCTGTAATAAACACTTGAATTACCTGAGTGCCTTGATCAGCGGTTGGGCTTTTCCTGTGCGCGCCAACAGCGGGCGTTCCCGACCGTGATGCGCTTTGTTGAGATCCTCCTCCAATGAGGTCAAGCATAGAGCCTACAACACAATTTTCTCGTACACACAAAATTTATAAAAAAATTTTTTAATTTAAACATCACTAAATGCTAAGCATAAGCTTTCATGATACACATTTGCTGCTTCAGTGCTTTTTTAATTGATATACAAGCAACAGACCAAGGAGGAATGATAATGCATGTTGCGATTTTTTTGTTGTTATTGTTTTGAAATTAGATGCATGCTGTAATGTTATGTTATTGTTTTTTTCTTGCATGCTTTGTGTGGAGGAACCACCATGAAATTAATTTTATTAAGCTATATATTATTAGGTAATACTGGAATAGTTATTTTGGTTATTTAGTTAAACTTGTGGCTGTTTCATGCATTTTATGAAGTCTATTAATCTACTGATCTAATCTAAATAAATAAATATATAAAATTTAATTATATAGGGTAGTAATTAAATAAAAAAAATGTTAGGTGTTACTGGTAAATTTTGTGTTAAATGTATAGAAATAATCAATAAAGATATTAAATAAATACCTCAAGACAAATTGTGAAAACATGTTAATTAGTAAGGATGTGGGTAAGCAATTAGTATTCTTGTTAATGATTAGTGTAGAGTACTTTCTGTAAAACTGTATGCAAAGTTTAAGTGGAAGCAGAAGAGTTTAATCATAACCAGATACTTTATTACTTCCTCATTCAAACTAAAGTTGTTAAAACCAATAAATTAGTATTATTAGTTAAAAAAGTTATTAAAAGTATCTTTTTATGATACTGCAAAAATCGCAAAGTAGCATGTATTGAAGCGAAAGCTAGAATTATCCAAGAGCAAAAACCTTGGTCTTTCACTTGATTGGCGTGATGCGCCACTCCTGAGCCAATCGGAGCTGTGGCAGGTGGGGGCTGGGGTGCCAGCTCCACGGAGGTTTGCGGAGACAACTCACTGGTCTTGTTAAGCTGGGCATGGACATTTCCTGGGAAGCCAGCCATCGGGTGATACTGGGGATAAGGAGTCTGGCCGACCACGGGGTGGTTGTATTGTGCCGTGAACTGGCCCGGCGCGCTGCCAGCGCCGAGCGTCGGTGGCACAGACATCTGCATGATGGCCGGGTCATTGGGTAGAGAGGGAACATTGTTCAGCACGCGAATATCCTTGATATCAGAACCACGGAATAAGATGTAGTCATACACCTGGCTCTGAGGTGCCACAGGGTATTGCGTCTCCCGATCCTCTGTACCAAACGAGCGCACTGTAAAAAAGAACAAGACATTAATGTCAATAACCTCACAAAATGTAGGTACTTTAAAAAAAATATAGTTCAATGACTCCCAATTTTATAAATTTTTAATTGCTACATAATGATTCCATTTATTTTCTAACAAGAATATTTCATTAGAAGAATTCAATGGGTATTTTGAATAAATTATGATTATTTTCAATATGGGAACTACAAAATGTTAGAAAGACTACACACTAAAATTGGGCAGGTGGAATCACCTACACAGCTGGAAAAACAAAAATTCTTGTAATTTTACAATACAAAGGCGGAGATTACCTGGCGAAGAAATCAAAATAGTAGCATACATACAGACGATATCAACGTCATCAATGTGAAACCGCGGTCATAGGCGGGATAATGAATTTCACTTTGAGGGTAGATGAAAAAGACTACGTTACATTAAATGTAAAGTCATGGAAATCTACTAGGAAAATGTCTAACAATAAACATATAAGACGCTTTCCCAAACAATAAACAAAGATGGGCATAAAACAGGAGGGAAAAAGAGAACAGCTTTCTAGAGAAGTCGATCAATGTTCCTACAAGAAAAAAAAACATATCACCAAGAAATATGAGAATAAATTATCGAATTACAAGCGATTAATGCAAAATAGGACCTTGTAATAAGATAACAGTATCCATTTGTCAACTTACCGCTAGCTAAAGCGATGGTACATTCCTGAGGATCGACGGTGAAAAGCCGGCCTTCGTAGCGAATATCAGCTTTAGATATTAGGCTTATTTTGGAGCCCAATTCGGGCATTCCAGAACTCATAATGTCACTTTGGAAATAACTCGCCGATGTTAAAGATTTTTAACGATGTCGTCGACCATAGAAATACAGCCACCGAACAAAATGACTGACGGGAAGTTGGCAACAAGCGATGCGTTTACAAACAGCTGTAATGAGTGGGGAGGGAACTTTGAAACCATACTATTTGGCTATAAAAAATAAACTAATTTAATAAAAATAATTACTAATTTTTCAAAACCAAATTAATATAATTATTATAGATAAACTAATAGAAATTAAAATGATGAAAATATATAATTGGAATTATAATATTTTTATATCGTTTTTTATATCAAATAGCAAAAAAATGAGGACTACTAATTTGTCCACTAACTTTCCAAATTGTCAACCCAACACAATAATATAGTAAAAGTAGTAATCTAATGAAACAAACTTTGATTATTTTTTAGAAAAGATGGGTAAATTTTTATTAAATTGTTCCTTAGATTTTAGTTGTGTCGAAGATAGATAAGGTTTAGCGGATTATGTATCCACGATTTAATTATTTAGTTTACACCCAAACCAGTTTTATTAAAACCAACAATCATTTTTATTATCAAGCAATAATACACAAATAAATGCGACTAAAAATAAATGAACTTCTACAAGCAAATGAAAAATAATACGATTTACTTAGTCGATTAAATCAGTATTTTTACCAAGTTCCCGCACCCAGCACTAGTTATGAAGTGAGTGTCCGTCTGACCGATAACCGTTGCGTTCGTTTTCGATTAGAGTTTGATTTGACGGAAATATTTTGGTTTATGTAAAACTGTTTGTATACATAAATAAAGTGGTGTTTAAACTGATAAATGCTTTTATTATATTTCGTACATATTAGTGTATAAAATTATCCATAAAAATGATAGAAACTCCAATATTATCCACGCCTGGTCTGACCAGGATAAGTATTGGCGGGAGCAGTAATAGTTCTATCAGAAGAAGAACTCTTATACCGCAAACAAGACCACCAGGATCTAAAAATGAGGTTTGTATTTAACGAGATTATAGAAACAGACTACTTTTGCCATTAAATGTTGAGGCCTTTTGCTGTTTACTTACTTTTTAAGTGCAGCTCCCCATTTCTTCATTTTTAAGGGGTTGTTCCGTTTCCTTAACTTGTCTAAGTCAACAAATGAAATATTGTCTACGCCCACCACTGATAATAAATAAAAAGTAAACAATAAACTTATTATTTGGTTTGCCAAACGTAATAAAACACCCAATACCCTATTTTAAGCTGTGTTTATAATAATAATACTAGCCTATTGAATGTCCCATTAGTCCCATACTGAGAAGGAACAAGCATTAATCACCACACTTGCTCATTGCGGGTTGGCAATTTCAGATTCCAATTTAAAAATTTTTATATCCATGGTTTCTCATGATGTTTTCCCACACTGTTTTTCAATGGAGTCTTAGAATAATAATTTAGAAAATAATATAAGTTTAAAAATGTCTTATTGGTACTTGCCTGGCATCGAATCTGCAACCATCTGCGAACAAAATCTGGTCATTGAACTGCTAGGCCACCAATTTTTTTGTGATATTTATTATCTACCACAAAAATAACTTTATCTACATATTTATGTTATAAATTAATAACATATTGATATTCTAGGAGCGCAATGATGACGATGCAGAGAGATCGTCGTTGGTCGCGTCGGAGCGCGCGATGGCGACGTCCACGCCACACACAGCATCACCCAGACGCGGACGAGACACCATGTCATCATCACCACAGAAAGAACACTTTCAAGGCTGTCTTAAGCTTTACGCTGAGAATGTGAGTAACCCAAATAATTATATTGATAAACACATTTCCATAACTCTTCAGCCAACTATTTATATTGGTGTGGATGAAAATTTTCCAGTTTGTATTAATGATCTAATAAAAAGCTCATCATGTATCACTTGCTTTTCTTATAACCAGTCATATAGATGTTTTTAAGTCTATAATTTGTTACAAACACATAAAACAGCCTTACCTTCACTCGGTAAATATATGGTTGAAATACAGATAATTAGTTTAATCCAGTAAGGCTGTTTTGTTTGGGTATACTGACAGCTGATGCTGCCTGGCCTCAACATCAGGATAAGGCTGTTTCAAATATTTCAATGTACAAATGTACCACCCATTGTACCTTTAAGGTATTTTGTTTTTTTATGTAAACTTGTTTCGGTGTACAATAAAGAGTTATTATTATTATTATTAAATGTGTTCTATTATGTTTTTTATAACATTATGTGTTCGTAAAAAAATAAGTAAATAAATATATATTTTTTTATATTTGTCAGAAAATAACAAAAGACAACGCTTGGAATCTCCAGCTGATAGATTTTATGACGTCAATGTTGCGGCGCCATGACTCCCGGATGGAGAACCTTCAGACTGCCTCCACTGTGGTGGATGCTTCTGCCAGGATCTATTCCTTTAGAGTTGATGCTGTCCACTATGATGTGCTCAAGATGGCTGGCGGACTTGTCAAAGCTGCACAAGTATGTATAAGTTATTTGTATGTTTGATAGTAATATTGCCTGCATTCGAGTAGGAATTCCCACAAGGCCAACTAAAATTATCTTTGGGATACAGTCCTCCAGAATCAAAGCTATTGTAATAAAATACTTTTGTGTAACAGACAACCTTTTTTAGTATAATATACTAAAACTGATACACATCAAATATTTTTATTTATGGAGAAAGCTAAACTGTATGATTCATGCTTGTCGTGTTCCCGAAAAAACATTTTCTCAGCACATGCAGCACATTTCTTGAACTAAACAATTTCAGCTTCATATTATTATGTAAAGTAATTTTTAAAAATATATTTCCTCAAATATCGTTCTTGATATTTAAGAGGGCGGTCGGCACTTGGTTGTGGTAAGGACGTATCTGTATATGAACGTGTCCATGTGTGCGTGCACGCGGTTGCGTTTACGGTTGACTGACGCACCAGGCCACACTGTGACACTGCAGGTACATGTTGAAACGCATGTAGAGTATACAATAAAATAGTACTTAGTTAGATTTTCAATGAAATAAACTTCATATGGAAACTAATAACTTCTTCTTAGGGTGCCTCGCCAGTACTGGAGGTCGGCCGTTAACTGCACTAATCAGACTCAACTGAATAATAACTTACATCATTAAACTATTTTTTACTATACAGACAAAAAGAGGCAAGAAAGATGACGACAACATACAAGACGAAGGGGCGGTAGATGGTGACGGAGCCGCTGTCACGCAGAAAAAGAAAAAAAAGAGGTCAAAAGGCGCTATCGCAGCCAATCCCGAAGTCTTTAACGGAGATTTTGATACCAATGATTGTATAGGTAAGCAATTTTACCAGTTTTTTTATAGACCTGATTCTTTCTGAAGACGTTTTTTTCTTGTTTTTTTATTCTTCGTGATATTGAATTCATAAAACAGCAGGTACAACAAATTACTAAAAAAAGAACTGAAACTGTTAAGTCTTAGTTTAAACACTTGGATTGAATTGGAAATGGAAAAAAATAAAAATAAAAAAATTTACATTTGTTATTTTTTATTTCTTATATTTAACTCACTCACAAAACTTCAAACCTTGAGAAAAAAGTAATCCTCTGCTACTCGCAAAAACGAATCTAATGGGAGCCATTCCTCAATCATAAATACATAATACATATTTGTATTAGCCTTTTAAAACAGTTATATATATATCGTCTTAAAAACATTAGTACAAACTACTCAAAAACTTCGAATATTTATATCTCATTAAGAAATTTAAATGGCAACAGATCCCTTCTTTGAGAGGCTTGCGGCGACAACGGGTGATGTGACATCCTCAAACCGAGCCTTCAATGCGACGCTGCCTATCCACGACAAAACTCTTTCCTTGATATTAAGGTACACTATACTGCAGATAACTCATAACAATTTACTTTGATTATAACAATAAATTAAATAAATGTATTGATTATGATTTGGTTTATATTTATTTATTTAACCATACAAATTCAATGTGAATATGTGATGTCTATCTATTATAGCCTGGCTAATTCGTTTGTAACGCTTCTTTGGTCTGCGGGCGGCGGGGGACGAAAGGTAGGGGGGTGGTATTATGTCAACGTCATTCGTCATTTGGTAGTATCGTCCCCCGCCACCCGCGCGGACCATGGGAGTATCACGAGAAACAATTACAGGCTGTGTAGTTATGACTGATGATTACAACCCCATGTTTCATCTAATGTAACAATATCCTTCTAGAACGGATGACCCATTCCTAGAAGAAATAAAAGAGAATATTCCAGAAGAGAAGTTGATAGATCTATCCGAGTGTATTACTATATCCTCGAAGTTATTGCCAGCGTTTACGGAGAGTGACCACATCTGTGAGCCATTCACTGGCTTCTCTATCAGCAACTGGGATCCGTCCACTGAAGACACGTGAGTATAAAATATAATGCTAATCTAAACATTTTGATATTAGATAATGGATGCGAAAAATTGTGTACTACTTAAAAGGTGCAGGTGAGCTTTTTAAAAAAAAAACCCTTTGAGACCCCCACTTTCAACCCTTATTTCACCCTCTCAGGAGTAAGATTGTTAAAATCACTAAATAATGTTCATTTTTATCTATACAAAAGCTTGTATATAAATTGTCACAGGTGTCACTTGAAAATGATGAACTTACCATATACATTTCCAACCCCTATTTCACCCTCTTAGCAATTTTGGAAATCCACCCCCATTTACAAATCTGCTAAAAAAGTGTTTATTTATATCTTACCAGAAACCCGTATATGGAATATTATGTGTCTTTGAAAATGAAAAACTTCCCATACAAACAAACTTTCAACCCCTATTTATTCATCTTAAGGGGCAAATTTCCAAAAATGTTGTATCACGTGTTTATTTGTATTAAACCAAAAGCCTGTGTATACAACTTTATGCTTCTAACTATTGAATATGACAAATTCCGTATACAATATTTCAACCCCTATTTCATCCTCTTAGGGGTATATTTCTAAAATCGCTGAAACGTAAATATTTTTTTTAGTTACTGATACTGAACGAACTATTTTCAGGTTTCTTATAAAGTAAAAATAAGGTATATTTATTAAATTTTCTATGAACAGTGACAACCGAGTCACCAACTGGGTGGAGGAGAACAGACTAAACTTGTCACAGCAAGCTCTCGCATTTGATGTCAATGCTGAAGTCGAGCCGATACCCCAAGATGAGCAGCATAATGACTTGTTTGGTATGTTATTATTATTTTTTACATTCTACTGGTAGATAAATGCGTTTTCTTTCTTTTTCCAAACCTTTTTTCTTTTGTTCTTGAATCGACTGCCGACGTTTACTATAGCAACATGTGGAGTGGTGACTTTTTGTTGATTAAAATACCTGTTCCATACTGAGAGTAAATGTACGTACGTTCGGTTGCAGACGATGAGCCTCTGGGCGGCATCGAGAGCGAGGAGGAGGCGGACGTGGCCGTGGCCGCGTGCGTGGCGCGCGCCGGGCAGCCCGCCGCCGCGCGCCTCGCCGACATGCGGCCCGCCGCCGCCGCCGACTCGCGCCTGGAGTACTCCTACTGCGGCGCCATCGTCGCCGCCTGGGCCGGGCCCGCGCACTGGCGCCTCAAGAACAACAGGAGTACGTATACACACTGCACTCACCTAGCCTGGCCGACATGCGGCCCGCCGCCGCCGCCGACTCGCGCCTGGAGTACTCCTACTGCGGCGCCATCGTCGCCGCCTGGGCCGGGCCCGCGCACTGGCGCCTCAAGAACAACAGGAGTACGTATACACACTGCACTCACCTAGCCTGGCCGACATGCGGCCCGCCGCCGCCGCCGACTCGCGCCTGGAGTACTCCTACTGCGGCGCCATCGTCGCCGCCTGGGCCGGGCCCGCGCACTGGCGCCTCAAGAACAACAGGAGTACGTATACACACTGCACTCACCTAGCCTGGCCGACATGCGGCCCGCCGCCGCCGCCGACTCGCGCCTGGAGTACTCCTACTGCGGCGCCATCGTCGCCGCCTGGGCCGGGCCCGCGCACTGGCGCCTCAAGAACAACAGGAGTACGTATACACACTGCACTCACCTAGCCTGGCCGACATGCGGCCCGCCGCCGCCGCCGACTCGCGCCTGGAGTACTCCTACTGCGGCGCCATCGTCGCCGCCTGGGCCGGGCCCGCGCACTGGCGCCTCAAGAACAACAGGAGTACGTATACACACTGCACTCACCTAGCCTGGCCGACATGCGGCCCGCCGCCGCCGCCGACTCGCGCCTGGAGTACTCCTACTGCGGCGCCATCGTCGCCGCCTGGGCCGGGCCCGCGCACTGGCGCCTCAAGAACAACAGGAGTACGTATACACACTGCACTCACCTAGCCTGGCCGACATGCGGCCCGCCGCCGCCGCCGACTCGCGCCTGGAGTACTCCTACTGCGGCGCCATCGTCGCCGCCTGGGCCGGGCCCGCGCACTGGCGCCTCAAGAACAACAGGAGTACGTATACACACTGCACTCACCTAGCCTGGCCGACATGCGGCCCGCCGCCGCCGCCGACTCGCGCCTGGAGTACTCCTACTGCGGCGCCATCGTCGCCGCCTGGGCCGGGCCCGCGCACTGGCGCCTCAAGAACAACAGGAGTACGTATACACACTGCACTCACCTAGCCTGGCCGACATGCGGCCCGCCGCCGCCGCCGACTCGCGCCTGGAGTACTCCTACTGCGGCGCCATCGTCGCCGCCTGGGCCGGGCCCGCGCACTGGCGCCTCAAGAACAACAGGAGTACGTATACACACTGCACTCACCTAGCCTGGCCGACATGCGGCCCGCCGCCGCCGCCGACTCGCGCCTGGAGTACTCCTACTGCGGCGCCATCGTCGCCGCCTGGGCCGGGCCCGCGCACTGGCGCCTCAAGAACAACAGGAGTACGTATACACACTGCACTCACCTAGCCTGGCCGACATGCGGCCCGCCGCCGCCGCCGACTCGCGCCTGGAGTACTCCTACTGCGGCGCCATCGTCGCCGCCTGGGCCGGGCCCGCGCACTGGCGCCTCAAGAACAACAGGAGTACGTATACACACTGCACTCACCTGGTGTACTCCTAATGTGGTGCCATCAGCCATGTTTAGCTGCCAACTACCCTCAGTCTTATTAATATTCTCAGCAAATATTTACTTTCCTAATCTGTTATTCCCAGCATCAAAAATGACGGAACGCACACAATCAACCGCCGGCCGCTTGACTGTTGAGGGCAAGAAGCCAACGCGAACTAAACGCCAGCTAGACTTCCTCGGAGCTGGCCTGGCCTTTGACTGCCGCTCCGAACCCGTCGGCGAGTACGAACCGACGCAGCCAGCGAAGATCATGATCAGCAGGAAGACGTTAGCTACTGGGCATACGTGGAATGAGGCGAACTTTAAGACTCCTATTGATAGGTGGGTAAACAAAAGACGGCTGAGAGCTGATTTGACCAAAGTCAGATAACTTTTAATCTATACTAATATTATAAATCTGACGAGTGTATTTATTTGTTTGGTTAAATGTGCTAATTTCAGGAGCTACTGATCCGATTTGAATTATTTTACTGTTGGATAGCCCAATTATTGAGTAAGGTTATAGGCTATTTATAATTTGCCGCGATAACTGACTCCTACGCGGGCGGAGCCGCGAGCAAAAGCTAGTCGTGAAATAAAAATGACATCTGAATGGTTTTCAAAAATGTCAAAAATCATCAGTCAACTGAAGTTTTATTATTCAAACACATGTTTCTATTTGTATTTAACAAACATAATATTATATTATACTTCAGCTGCAATCCTCCCATTCCTTCGGCAGTTGAAAATATGAGCATTGTTACTGTAGTAGGTACTTAGTATCACTGATTCCCCTCTTTTTTTCACCAGAGGTCTAGACGAGTCTCACTTCCGCAAACTGTTTCTCCGACAAAACGTGATGATGATGCGCAAACGCGACCTGGAACAGAGCAAGCAGCCGGACCCCGAGCCAGTCACAGTGGAAGAAGCTAGAGATTATGACTACAATAACGAAAATGATGCGTCCTACTGCCCTAATAATATACCGGTAAGTAGTGATGGGTTAATTAGCATTCATAATTCAATGCATGTGAATAGTCATTTAGCATTAAAATTTAGCAAATGAAATTTAGTTGCGAAATTCTGCGAATTGTGAATTTAATGCTTCGTACTTCGCATATTAGCGTCGTGTCAGCGACACTCAGTGACAACGTCCGCTCTCTGTCACACTTAGGGGAATACTAAATGTATCTATTTCACTTCACGTATATTGGAATGCGAGTGATAGTTGTTTAAACGCGATACTCTTTAGTTCGCATGCTAACAAAATTCACATACATAATTATTTATTCAATTTTCCTCATATTAGCATTATAGCATAGCAATTATAATTAGCATGCGAAAGCTAAAAAAATCGCATGTTAATGAAATTTATACGAATTAGCATTAATTGCCATCACTACTGGTAAGTGACTTCTAGAACTGAATTCGACTGACCTGGGTTCGATTCCCACCCAGCGCAAATCTTTGTGTGAAATTGGTATAAAGTGTGTTATTTATGATAGTTATTCCAACGTTTAATTCTAGGATGGCGACGATTGGGGCAATGAGGACGCGACTGCGGCCGGTGAACTGCACGATCAAGTGAAAGCGGCTGAGCCCGAGGAAATAACCGACATGTTGGAGCCGCCTACAAAGGTACAATATTAACAAGTAGAAAGACTACATCTTCAAATAGTATTAAAGTCGCTCCCGATGTCACGCTTAGATCTTTCAAAATACGCAATGGATTCTTATGCAACTTTCAGCAAAAGAGAATGATTGGAGGAAGGTTTTTGAGTATTTTGCTTTTATCGGGTCTGCTAGTAAAAGTACAGGTTGTAAGGAAAAAAAAACGAAGACAGTAGATAGTAATCATGATACGTATAACGATAGGGCAAAAAAAAACTTTTTTTTTTTTAATTTACTCTTCAGTAGAATAAAGTTGCAGCAAAAATTGGAAAAATAAACGACTTTTAAACTTACCGGATTCTATCGCGGTGTATTTCGATTTCCCGGCAGTCACGGTTTATGAAAACTTCAGCAGTCGTTGAATCATCAGAAACTGCGATAGAATCCGTTTAAGAAGTTATTTTATTTATAACATCAGAAAACGATAATACAATCTGTCTATTTCCACAGGTCGCCAAAATCTTCATACCCTACGCGATGCGAGCAAAGAAGGTTGACATGAAGCAACTGAAACACTGCACATGGAAAATGCTTTCAGAGAAAACTCCAGAAGGCGAAAAGGAAGATGTAGCTCCAACAACATTCTTCTCAGTATACACTCGATTACCTAGCAGGCTGTCGACTAACATGCGCGAGTCGCTAAGTGTGCCCCTAGCCTTATTGTCTATGCTCCACATAGCCAACGAGAAGGGACTGATATTGGAGAAGCGAAACGATCTCAAAGATATCGGAGTGTTGGGCCTTATTAAATAATTTAGCACAATTTCGTTACAAATATAATTTTAAGTTTTGCCATATTACAATGAATTCTTATTATTTGTATTGTTCAGCTTTAAGGTAAGATTTTTATGAACAATCCGGTTTTCTTATCAAAGCATGTTTGTGTAAATATTGCTTTTTATATGAATACTGTTGTAAAAGTGTTTTGTTATTTTCAGCGCAGGTCATTGTAAATATCAAATCACTTCTCATAAATTTTTTAGGTGTTTTTTTTTTCTACAAGGAATGAGTTAACTGCCATAGAAACATTGTTTAGATGTTTTGTAATAATCTGTATTTTTCTACGTAATTTTGTAAGTGTAGAATATAAATAAATAAAATGTTTAAAATAAACCCGTTTTTCATTGTTTTGTAATATATGAACTAGACAGTGGAACATGTGCTTAACTTATAATCTAATATATGAAATAAGGTCGAGCACCTTGTGTAGTACAGTCAACAGCAAAAGTAGATGATGATGAATGTAGTTCGCGTTAGAACTGAACTGGCGTCGAAGTGATTCAAAAGTAGGTGATTGTAAATTATACCAAACATGTACTACTACTACAGTTGCCATATATTCGTCATCAGTTTTGTTTGACTCCAAGTTATAAACTCAATTCATCATATATAGACTTTTGCTGTTGATTGTACCACCACATCTGAGCCCTCTATGTAGGGTCGAACGTGAAGGAAAGCCGATCAAATTAGTAAGTCTCAGCAACTGTTATTATTTTACACTTTTGAAAACCTGTCCTTCCCCCCACAGGGGGAGGGGGGACACATCATTTAAACTTTTGTAGCATATTCACTATCGAATAGATCCGCACGACGCTCGAGTGAATCCTTTTTAAGCCTTCTCGCCTCCCTTACTATAATAACGGCGAAAGTAAAACAATCTGACGCATACCTGGTAAGGGGGCGTCCATAAATTACGTGAGGTGTTTTTTTTAATTTTCTGTCCCTTCCTCCCCCCCTGGTGAGATTTTTCAAAATGTGGGTTTCTTACGTAAACGCTATGGATGGTCATTGTAACAAAAAAAAATTGCTTCGTGCTTTTACGACTTGTTAAGACTAGTAATCAATATTGCTGAGAGTTTAATTATAAGTGTAATAAAAATTTAACTTAAGCATGTACATTGTACAGTCTGGATTAAATGGACCAAAATAGTATATTTCTTTTTGTTTCTATCAAAAAAATATTGCGTGATATTTGCCGAGACCCCCCCTCTCTCCAACGTAAGATTAGATGAGATTTGACTCGACCCCCTCCCCCCTTAAACATCTCACGTAATTTATGGACGCCCCCTAAGCTATTTCAAATATATTTTTATGAGAACTTCCGTGAGACGAATTCGACGAGAACCCACTCGTAACACAAGCATCTTAGTTTAGCACGAGGGGTTATGAGTCTGACACTAGTCGGGCGACCCCAAGAATGCGCGTGAGTAAGCCGTTGAATCTTGAAATAATTATGCCAAACACTGGATTACACTGCTTCCTACGTTTTCAAGACTAAACAAAATGGGGGACTAAGCGAAATGGGGATTTCTTCTGCCTAGCCTTTTTCCCAAGGTATGTTGGGGTCGGCTTCCAGTGTTACCGGATTCAGCTGAATACCGTATTTTACATGGAGCGACTGCCTATATATCTGACGACCACAACCAATTGCTAGGTAATACAGTAAGACTGGTTGTCAGAATTGTAATGACTTAACGACTATCAAAGATCACTCGATAGTCGGGACCAACGGCTTAACGTGCTTTCCGAGGCACAGAGGCACTCGATATGTTTACAAATGGTCACCCATCCACGGACCAAGCGCGGCTTAACCTTTATCATCGGTCAAACCGTGGTATCAAAAATGTGTTATGGACTCGAAAATACAACTTTCCGCCGATATGCTTACCGACGCGATCTCATCAAGCTCATGGTTCGCAATATGGTATTGGAATCATAATTCATGGTGGCTGAATTAACTTTACTTTGGAATCAACAAATTATGACTTACCCACACTATCTTTTGCGTTCTTCAATATTTACGGAGCGAAGTTATATGAAAATAACTAATTAAATGGACTTATGTCAACTCTATTTATGGATGGTAAAATAATAAAATCGTTTAGCTCTTTACAAAGCTTTATTAAAAAAAACAAAACATTCTTATAACAGGTCATAAGATCAGCATCTTAAAAGACGATTAAAAAACAAAAACAAAATTGACAATCTACCTTCGGTATCAGAGGTTCAGTGAAAGGCGACTATAAAACTTAACGTTGTTCAATGCTGGGAATGTGTTATAAATTATGTATGTACAAGGGCCTCGTACTGTAAGTAATGAACTGGTACTTGTCATGTGTTTAACTAACTGATGTGATACCGATTACATACAAAACACTTATGAATATAATAATGAGTATTAATAATGTAATAATGCAACGAAAGTAAATCAAAGTAAACAAATTTATATTGGTAATCACCAAAGATGAAGGATAACATTTTAACAAACTATTATTGCTATCTACAGTCACAGACTGGTTTCACATATTGTTTAATTTTGGTAGTGGTTGTTTCAAATCCATTTTGGACATGTTACAACCAAATCAATAAAAATAGTAAAAATATGCAAAAATACAAACATAGACACATCTAACTATTAATAATTATTGTATAATGTACTTCGTACGAGAACTGTAGTGAGCTGCCATAAGGCGCCAATTAAACATTGGTTTGACCAAAAATGTTGAGAGCTATAAAATATTTAGATTTCAACATTCGTAAGTCACTCATATTGCTTTATGTTTAAAGAGATTTATTTATACACAATATAAAGTCTATTGGTGTTGCCTCACTGAGAATACTTATTTTTGTTTTATATACAAAGCCTTAAATCTAATTTTCAGACGTTGTCTTTTCTTCACTGGTTTCAGTCACTTTATCAGCAGGTATGGCTGTCGTCACTGTAACTTTATCATCTGTTTCTGTCTCTGTTACTTTTTCAGTAGTTTTGTCTGTACTCTCCGCTGCTTTAACAGATTTTTCTGTTTCCGCGCTGTTTTCATTGGAAACAACAACCTCGTCAACAGTTTTTTCTTTCGTTTCAGCTACTACAACTGGGGTTTTGTCTTCCGATGCCTTATCTTCAGTTGTTTCTTGCTCAGCAGGCTTTTCACTCTTCTCAGTAGGTTTTTCACTCACTTGCTCTACTGGTTTTTCACTCATTTGCTCAGCGGATTTTTCACTCACTTGATCAGTGGGTTTTTCACTAATCTGTTCAACGGGTTTTTCACTAACTTGTTCAGCAGGTTTATCACTCACTTCCTCTTTGCCTGCATCATTTACATCCTTGGTTAATTCAGATGCTTCTGTTAAATTTTCAGCAACTTCTATTTCTTTCTCTAAACTTAATTCAGGTGTAACTTCTTCAGTGCTAATAGTCTCGGTTTCTGTACTTATAGAATCTTTAGATTCATCGCGCTCGGATGACTGTAAAGATTTGTCCGTGTTCTCGACAGTTTCAGTCGAAGAATCTTTTGCAGGACTTTCATCAGAAGTTTCATCTTTCTCAGTCAAATTATCAGCCTTCGTCTCATAGGATTTGTTCTCAATCACAGTGTGATTGCTATCCATACTTTCATCAAGGTCTGCTTGTGACGTATTGAGTTCTGATTGTTCGTTAACGGTTTCTTCAGCCGAGTCGGCTGTTTTGCCAATAACCTCCGTTTCCGCTGGTAGAACTGTGTTGTCATGTGAGATTAAGGAAATAAAATCTTGACCATCTACTAACAGTTTGACAAGAATTGGTTCTTTTGTACTATCTAATAATTCGATCTGGAATGTTGTGTCGTCTATAGTGAGCTCATCGAGTTTATTTTTTGCGCTTTCATGTAAAATTTCGTCATTAAGAACGGTAGAAAGGCGGCAGCATTTTGCTAATGGTTCTATCACCGCAAGGTCTTCGGGCAATTGTCTGAATTCCTCGCATTTGGCTTTGTTTCCGTAATCAATAAAATGCACGTGATAACCGCCGTCACAAAATTCTAACACTTTCGCCCTGTACCAATGCTCATCTTCAGCCCAAAACGCGGCACATAGTGCACCCACTTTGAGTTCTGATGCAGCTTCAAATTCGGGAGCGTCATTCATCCTAACGGTAACTTTATCTAGTTCTGATGTCGACGCGTCTAAGTGAACATAAAATTCTTCCAAGCTATTGACAAAGCAGATTTTGCCGTTGCTCAGTAAATCTTGACCAATAGGTGTTGGTCTCTCAGCCGGCGATTCCTCGCACAGTCCTACCAGTTCTTCAGTTACGGATTTACCTTCATGATACAATTCTACAATGGATATATCACCAGACGCGATAAACTGTACGTTGAATATAGTGGCTCCTTCAGCAGCCAGTTCGTTAAACTTGACTTCAGACTTACGCGACCACTTAATGTCACGGGCTTTTTGTAAGGCACATTTTCTTGAAAGCGCAGGCTTTACTTTCAGTTCATCTGGAAGACTTCTTAATTCGTTGGCTATAGAGGCGTTGCCGTAATCCATAAACAGAACTTCGGTTCCCTCTGAGCCGTCGACGATAACCTGTGCTCTATACCAAGCACCGTCTTCAGGATACTTGGCAGCGCAGATAACACCTTCCTCCTTATCAGTCAGTTCCGGGAAGTTCTCGGCATCAACCATAGCAGCTTCCATTGCTTGCAACTCAGATGTTGCCGTCTCTAATTGGATCCAAAACTCAGAAGGTGAGTTTACGTGGCTAGCGAAGCAAGATGGCAAATCGCCGCAATCAGTTTCTTCAGACCTGGTCGCATGACCTTCTGACACTAATTTGTCAGTCAAGTTCTGTCCATTGACGAATATATCGACGTAGGTGGTCACGTCTTTAAGTACTATTAAAGCATCCACAGGGTTTGCTAAATCACCTACAAGTTGAGTGAAGTAGTCAGAAGACGGCTCTGACCATTGTCCTGTACCGGTCGGCACAGCGTTAACGCTCGTCTTCACAGCATAGCGTTCGATTTCTTTCAAGTGGTCAGGCAGAATTTTTATCAAACCTGGCTGATTATCTAGCACATCCGTATTTCCATAATCGATGAAACGGACAGTGGTAATATCGGAATCAGAGTCGAGAATTTCAGCTCGGTACCACATATCGTCGGCCAAATATTTAGCAACGCAAATTGTACCTAGTTCGCGAATTTCGATGTCTGCGTAAGAGTCAGCATTAGCTTGAAGCTCACTTTGTATTTCTTCAATCTTGTCAACTTTGTCGGCCATTTGTAACCAGAAGTGTCCGGGGGTGTCTATGTGGCTTATGTAAACTTGTGTACAGCCATCAGGCAAAGAAATTGGTTCGGCGGCTGGTTCCTCGACTTTTTGTTCTTCATTCGACATAATTTGTGGGGTGGCTAACTTTTCGTTGACCAGTTTCATGGATAGGTCCACACCATCTAAGTGCAAGCTCGCGAGCCACCCGTCGGTACCAAACGCCAGCGTTACTTGAACTTCCTTCTCATTGGTCCATTCCTTTAGTTTGTCGAGTGCATCGTCTTGCAGAGCTACGAGTCCTAAGCTAGCTACTAGGGCAAGGGCGCAGGGTTCAAAGAACTTAGGATCCAGCGTTTTAAGGGACTCCTTCGGCAATGTTTCGGTGTTACCATAGTCCGTGTACTGGACTTTAACCTGTGTATCTTCGACACTGAGTATCGTCGCCCGATACCAGTTACCATCGGCCGAGTGCGCCACGCATATGCTTTCTTCTTCAAAACTGGTAAGAGGTTCCGGGGTACCTGCAAGAAACACATTGCATTACAAATATGCACCATACTTATATTTTGCGCATTCTATATTCACATGGAACTGTTACCATACCTTCTTCATAGAATTTATACAAGTCATCCAGCAGCAAGGCGATCCTGTCGCCATCAGTAGATTTCTGCAGATAGAACTCGTTCAGATTTTCAGCATGAGATATGTAAGCGAGACCAAAGTTATAGTTGAAGACTGATCTCATGCACAATTGGACTACTTCGTCGTATGCGCCCTCGTCGGGTTCGAATATAGCGATCTTGTGGCCAGTTGTACTGTCATACAGGGTTGACACCAGGCTAGAACAAAATATCATAATTTCAGTTATTATATTGAATACGACAAGTGGTTCAAGACCGAAGGGTTATAAAAAATTTCTTCTTAGCACTTCAATTAAAAAATTAGGTCTCGTTTCTTTATTGTAGCTCCATTTTAATAGCGTAATTTAGCTGCCTTGTTTAAAGTACTAGCACTTTGAATGCCAGCCATAGAAGATAATTTGTTATGGGAACAACATGTGATCGAACTTCTTAAGCTTAGTTAATAACGTATCCATACGACAGTTACCTGATGCCATCCACAAAGTTGATATAAACAATGATTTTATTGCCAGTAAGCTTGGTCTTCAGTTCTTCAAGGCTCATCAACTTGTTAGATTCAGCCGTATAGTTGTTAAGACAACACTCCAATGATTGGTAGTAATATACGCTCAGTTCCGTTGGTAGTATCATGAGCTGTAATCATAAATATTTTATTATACTTTAAGTACATGGTATGTCTGAAGACAAAAGATTTTCGACCGCGAATACGCTTTTTTAAATATGTTTTTTTACTGATTTTTGAGTTTCATATTAGTTCAGACAATCTCCTTTATATTTGGCTACGAGGAATGCGAAATTAAACATGACAATAAATTTGTCTACATCTAACTATAAATTTTATTAAGCTTAAGAGTTGTTTATTTGTTTGATTGGTTGAACGCGCTAATCTCAGTAACAACTGGTCTGATTAGAAGAATTCTTTCAGTGTTAGATAGCCCATTTATGGAGAAAGGCTATGGGCTGCTTTTGCCGCGAAGTTTTACACTACAGGTGCCATACCATGAGCTTATTAAACAAGGTTGTTGCCGCTGTGGAAGCGAGACGCTGCTACGTGCATTGTATAGCGCTGTCTCGCTTCCACAGCGGCAACAACCTTGCTTAATAAGCTCATGGTATGGGCACAGGTACAATAATACATATTATGGAACTGAGTAAGAGTTATTACTCAATACTTTTACTTCAAACTTGACTTAGATTTAACATACAAAACATGATCAATGAAATAAAATCAATAATAAAAAAATCATTTTACTAACCTTGTCTAAAGCGGTCGTAATTGTATTTCCGTAGTCTGGCAACACAGCTTTGATATTGGCTGTATCAGACACATCCAATAGTATAGCGCGGTATATTTTATCTTCGTGTTTCACTGTGCAATGGATGCCATCGGCTAAGCTGTCTGCGCTTAGTGGGGTTAGCTGTAAAACATAATACAACGGTGTAAGTCCGACATATCCCCACGCCGTGCCGTCGGCGTGACAAAAAAAAAAGGATGTTGCGTATCATTATTCAGGGTTATTATTATACTTCGTAGTGTGATTGTTACTTAACGTCGGCTGTGAACATGAGGCGATTCGCTGCGCAGTAACAAATTCATGCATCAGCGGGGGTTTGGAGCGAGCGCACTTCACAGTCGCCACTAAGTATGAATCGCACTGTATGTGTGTCTTAACACTCACTTTGTTGGTATCAAAGTTAGCGATAGCGTCTTCCACTAGCGCTGCCTTTTCCAAATCCAGTTGTACAAAGAACTTCTCAAAGGACTCGACATGAGTAACTTTGCATAAGATCTGCTGGCCGACTATTATAGTCAAGTCTATTGCTTCATCTGTAATAAGATAATATTTATTAGTGTTTATGGCCACATAACAAGTGTTGCCTTACCAGAAAAAAACAATAATAGAGATTGATAAACAGAAAAATCACCATCATTCAGTTTTATTACAGTATGTATTTCATTATTATAGAAGCAACAGTCATACACACTCAATTTCAACACTCGTTCATGAGAAAGATCCCACTGACAGAAAACATTGGCAACCAGCGGGTACAATAACCTAATTAAACAACATGTTCGACTAATGTTGTTAAAGGATGCTGTGTCTTAATAGCTTTAGCTCTTTATGACTCAAATGCTCCTTTCTCTAATAATATAAAATATATACAACATATTTCTATAACTCACCCTTCAAAGTGACAGAAGTCTGGTGCTCAGATAACTTGGCCAGCTGCTTCTCAACCAACATGTCGACTACACTAGCGCCATTGTTCCACAACGACACCTTGTACTGCTCCTCAACAAACTCTTGGAACACGCACTGGTATCGTGGCGCATTGAAACACAAGTCTATCTCGGGATCAGCCTTCCATTCTCCATCCATAGGCATCACACCAACTAGAGAGCAGTGAACAGCCATCTTAGGCAACTCCATTAACTGTTTGTCCAATTGCCAAATGTCTTTCGCATCGACGAGCTGTTTGTTCCCGAAATCGACGTACCGGACAATGAATTTCGAGAATGGTTGTACGCATACTATGGTCGCTCGGTATAATACGCCGTCGACGGGGTAGCGAGCCAGCACTGAACCCCCAACAGGCACATCACCAGTGTAAGACTTCACTCCTTTATACAACTCTGGTATTTTGTGCATCATCTCAAGGAATTTAGGCTGTAATGACAATATCTGGGTGTAGAAACTATCCGGGGATATAATCCAGGTGACGGATACTTCGTGCTGTGCGCCAGTTTCCACTGTGGGTTCAATGAACTGTGTGGTGAGGGGCACCGGGTCGGGGAGTTCTTTGTATTGGACCTGCGTGAACTTGCTGCGGCTCTTGTACGGCGGGGCGCGGCCCACGTTCTCCCTGTCGCCGTCCTGAGATCTGAAGCTCTTGTCAGATTTCCTATCATCGGATCCGAAGGATCGCTCTGCTCGGTCTCTGGGGGAGAAGTTGCTCCGTGGTCTGTCAGTACGGAACTCTTTCTTCTGGTGGAAATTTTCTTTCTTGTCCCCCCAGTTGTCGCGCCTGTCGCCACGATTGTCGCGGTTGTCGCGTCTGTCGGGGCGGTCGGGGCGGTCAGGGCGATCGGGACGATCAGAGCGGTCGAAGCGGTTTTCTCGTCCGGACTTATGACCCCAGTCATCGTTCCTCCTCTCTTCTCTGTCATCGTGTTGATTATATCTATTTTCCCTGTAAAGTGAAATATTAAGATATAGAGGAATGTTCGTAGAAAAATGAAGTGTTATATATTAATAAACACTGTTAACTTTTTTAAAGCAAATACAAAAACAATATTAATTAGTTTGATTATATTTATTTTTATTAATAGCAGAAAACACAAAATATACAACAGTAATATTAAAAGTGCTGAAAACAAAACCTCAAGCCTCTATTGTGACACAATAACCAGAAAAATGCTGTGAAACTACAAAAATTCAATAGAAATGACAAAGGCGGTAAAAAAAATTGCTGAAATGAAAACTTACAACACTGTAAGACACAGTGTGCAATGGAATGTTACAAACAAGAGGCAACAGATATGCAACGTATTAAAAACGCTCGATACGATGTGCGACGCAAACCAAGCGTGACAAGCAAATAGGGCGAGACAACGAGATCGACGCTGATTCAAACAATAATGCTTTACTTTATAATTGCTATGTATCGCGCAATCTGACGTGTAACCAAACTGTGTAGGCTGAACAACGAATTGTTACTTGATACAAACAAAAATAACGTATTGTTAGTGTTATTATGAAACCTATAACAGTAATAAAGCATTAATGTTGATAGGAAGCGTAACAAAATCATTGGCATCAGCGTGTGATGTGTTGGGTTACATACACCACAGTACCGTTTCAGTCTATCCTGTACAGAGCCCTTAGGGTGGGCGTTTTGGGCGTCGATGGAAGCGGCCTCCGCAGCCTGCCTTAGCCTTTTACCGACCCCGCCAGAGTCTTTCTTCCAAACAGGTTTTTGTCCTTTATCGTGTTGTTCCGACCTAGGCTTTCTTCTGTCGAATCATTGCAACTGTTTTATAAAACAGCCTAATTCGTACCTAGTTACTGTAGCTAGCGCATTGCAGCGGAGAAAGTTGCGCGTTGAATTTTTAACTAATTTATGAGTTCATTTTTTTGTGAATTACGTTAGAATTGTAAATTGACTGTTCAATCGGTAACGTGAGTCTAAAATAATCGAAATGCAAGAACATACTTTAAATTTATTGGGTAATTCAAAACTTTGTTTAGGTTGATTTAAGAGGAGTTTGGGCGTTATATACCTGTCGCGTGGGTTGTTGTCTCTTTCCCTCGGGTTGCTGTCCCTTTCTCTTGGATTGCCGTCCCTTTCCCTATAGTTGTGCCTGTTCGGCGGGGGCTGGAAGGCCGGTTGCGCCGGTGGATCCTCCCACTCATCATCACCAACGGATTGCGGAGGAGCGTTGTTCTCACGAGGTGGACCTCCTCTTCTGTCATTATGCGGACTGGATAAACAAAACAGAATACTTGTATTAGGTGTTGCTGGACAAACAGCCTGATTTCTGAATAGAGAATTTTAACTTGAGAACGTTTCAAACTCAATCGTGATTAACCAATCGTGGCTAACACAGATTGTGAAATTAAAAATGAAAAAACGGCTGAATAAAAGTCAGCAGAGCAAAACAAAAGAAACCTATATTAAAATAACGTTTACTAATTTATTGGTTAGCCTACACCCGAATACTGAAACGCTAATTAACTTTAACATTCTTAAATGTCTATCTGTCGCTGCTTTACACCTTAAAGTGACAGACAGCATGAGATTTGATTGCGGCTTCAAACTAACTGACGTGCCAGTATTCGGTCATAAGTATAGTAATTGCAAAATAAATGTACCTACCTACTGTAGTGCAATTATTGCGCATATTATTTGCATTTTATAACACGAAAAACCCGTTTCTTCTTACAGTTTAATACATCATTATGAAATAATTAAAATAACAAACGGTAAAGGTATTTGAAACGAGAATTATTCTTACAGCCGCTAGCGTAGCCGATCGCTTTTTGTGCTGACAATTTCTCTTTAACCATACATATTAATATGCATTCATCTTAGCGAGACGTTTTATATTGAACGAAGAAAGACACAGTAATTTCATTATATAACAAAAAACTTAGCGATTGCGGTTTTTATTACGTACTAGCTGTTTCCCGCGACACCGCCCGCGGTACCGATTTTTTTGTAAAAAATATAGCCTAAGTTACTGAGGGTGAATATAGCTTTATAATGGTGAAATAATTATGAAATCGGCACAGTCGTTTTTGAGTTGATGCATTACAAACATAGACACAAAATACAAATCTTTCCTCTTTATTATATTAGTGTCGATTAAATTAAACGGTTTACTAAAACAATTGATCTCTGGAAAAGTCGAAATGTCTGCGACGTTAAAATAAACAATGGCACGCTTAAAATAGAAGTATTTTTATATTACGCATAGTTTCAGGAATGTTAAGGTTAGTCACGCAAATGAACATAGTTTGTCTTAAATCCTCGCAAAGCAGGCTTTGATTATCCTATACAAAGTTCAGTATCTTTGTATGGTTAAATATTCGCGTGGTGCCATCAACAACTGTACAATAGAACGTGGAGAATAATTAATTTGCATTTATCTACTGTTATTCGTTAGCGTAATTTGATGACTCAATGTTAATCATAATTTTATTTTTTAATTTATCATTTTTATATAAATACGCCACATAATTAATGAAATAATACGTAAGTATTAATGTATAAGCGACTTGACTTAGATTTTGGTTAGGCAGGTAGTACTAAATTATATTTTTTGCTAAGCGTAGGTAAACGAATTCAATAATTGTTTGACGTTTAAATAATATTTACTTTACAACACAATAAATACATAAAACAGTAACAAATGCATGTTTAAATCATACTATAGATTAAAATAATATTGAAATATTAAACTCACCGATCGCCACGGTCCGGTCTACCGCCAAATTTCTCGCTATGACGGCCCGGTCCAGACCGATCGAAGCTTTCTTTGTTGTCTCTGCACACAGAAACATAAACCCACGTCTTAAAAACATATAGCACACACTAAAAAACACACAACAACCAGTTATTAACTAATAAATCATTTATAATCACTAAATACGTTTACCTATACATATCCGTAGCTAGACTCGCTTCAACTAAACTCATAGGTTCAAAGAACTGAGACGAAGGTCATTTCCATGACTCAGGTATCTATTATTACTTTTTTTGTTGAAAAATAAAAACTCCAATTGCGTACAGTAGACTGCATAGACTATGGTTACTCGATATTTTTATCTCGATTCAAAGCTGTCATGTATGGATTAAGACAAGTGGTTTAGTGGAAAATATTACGTTAATGAGATAGGGAGGTACTGTTCTATTTATGCCGACGCATCACTGGCAGCTCTGACACACATACTAAAACTCACAGTATAAATTAACTGTGCAGCTACCAACATTGCAATATCAGTTTACTTTTGAATGATATAATTTACCTCGTATACAAAACAACATCTTATGTAAATAAATAGTCGCTGCAATTAGCAATTATATAATTTTCGTACTTTTTTATACAATCTGAAATTAGCGTTAGAATGTAACTTTCCGAAATTATTTATACATTTTTATAAAAATAACGGCTAATATTCGAGTGGGTAATGTTGAAGACATTACCCACTCGAATATCAAAAGCATATCACGAAGTTCTGGCATATCACGAAAATAATCATGTTTTGCTTATTTACATTTTAACTCTAATATTGAATCAGTTAACTAACCACTTAGTGTCGGTACTGCATTAGAAACTGCAATACGTCCTTAGCCTTGTTTTTGAAAAGGAATACCGGTCTGAATAGAATCCGACGAAAATGTTCTATACTACAATACGTTGTGCATTAATTCATTCAGTTATCACTTTTATATTTCAAAAAGTTTTTTTTTTTTATTTATTCCTTGTGTGTTTCACAAACATTCAAATCACATGCACAAAGACCACCCAGACTTGGAACAAGCATTTGTGGATCACACAAATGCTTGTCTCATGCGGGGATCGAACCCGCAACACGTCGCGCACAGTGGTCATCAGCGTGGTGACCTATACCACTCGGCTATCCGTGCAGTCAAATTTAAATCCCAATTCAATGACATCACATTTTTAACCGACTTTCAAAAGGAGTTTCTATGTTCGACTGTTTGTATTTCTTTTTTATGAATGTCCTGTCCTATATCTGTGATGTATATCCACTTTCATATTCATAACTCATTTTGTTATGTGACTATCATCCCTTCCCATTCACACATCGAGTAAACTAGACAATTATCTTTATACTTTTGGTGCTACTTTCGAACTTCCTTCGTGTGTTATAGATATATACGTCAAAATGCTGTAACATTGCATGGTTGAAAGTAAACCAAGCTGAAAGTGTCACAATCAAGTCGATTACCACTACACAATAATATTTAATGTCTTTAAAAACGCTTTTATAACCAACTGTTATATGTCGAATATTGGCATCTCAGACCATTATTAAAAACTAATTTAGTGGAAGTACTATGTACAGTCAACAGCATAAGTAGATGAAGATTCATACAGAAATTCGATACTAATGAAAGGAGTTCGCTTCAGAACTGTGTGGCGTCGAAGTGATTCAAAAGTAAGTGATTGTAAATTATACTAAACATTTATTACGAGTACAGTTGCCATATATTCGTGATCAGTTTTGACTCCAACAGTTATAAACTCAATTCAGCATCTACTTTTGCTGTTGACTATACATACTACATAAATGTCTTGAGTAGGGTTCAGAAAAATTTACAGTCGCAGCTGTGTAGGACTAAGATAAGCCTGTATAGGTACAGATACGTAATCGTGTCAAGAAATAAAACACGTGAAGGGGAAGGAACTCAATGTTAAAATATTTATCCAACCGGTTCCGCGTCTCAAAGAAAACGTTAAGCATTCGATCCCGTTTTTTATAACGAGGCAAAAAAAATGTTCGGAGTGATTCTCACGTATAATTATATCCCATATCCATTGACTACCCAATAATTTACTATGATTAATGATAGTGTAAAACTTAAGACACTTGAACTGAACATTTGTGTAAGTGCTTGTGATAATACCAGACTGTATACAGTCTACAGAAAAGGAGCGATCAACTCGCTCCTTTTTACTGCGGGTTGGCGAAGAATTGAACTTGTATCGACTTATACTTATCTCAAACTATTGTCATACTGCTGAATACCAGTATTTTGGAGCGACTACCTGACCTGACTACTGGGCAATGCTTTAGTACGACTAGTTGTGGAAATTAAACTCGTGTAAATAGTTGAAATCTTACTAGAATATCCCCCGTAATCTGCTATCTTGACAGATAGGCCACATGATTGATCCAAGACTACATCATCGCTTGTGGTGAGGTATTAACAGGCTCAAAATCGAGTGTAAAAAGAGCCTGGTGTATTACAGTATTATAACAGTACTTAAAATGGGGTAACGAAGGAAATTGGCGCTCTGACGAACCAACAGCACTAAAAACGCTAATATTGAGAGGAAAAAATGAAAGATGCTTCACCGAAAAGAAACTAGCTCTTAGGATAAAATAAAATAGGTTAACATAGTTAAAACTTGATATACCCTGCGTGTTACTCGTAGTTTATCAGATAAGGGTTTCAGAGCTACCTCCATACCAAATTTTATCACCTTGAAGAGATAGAAGACAATCAAGCACATATTTTCAGCTTTTTAATATTAGTGTGATAACCTACCTTCCACGAAAACTGCCGCCTCTCTGTGGGAAGTCCTCGTTGCCCTCCCTTGGAGGTCTCTTGTCATCTTTGAAGCTCTTCTCGCGCCGGAAGCTCTTCTTCTTGCCATCGTCGGACACGCTCTCCGGTGAACTAAAGCTTTCCGGGGCGTCTTTACGAACGGGCGTTGTCGCTTTGATCTGTTTGCAATAAATATGATATCACTATGTAATTTTTTATGTAATTTTTATCATCTTAAGAGCCACAAGACGTCTACTGCTGAACATAGCCCTCCCCAATGATTTGCGGATCGGCCGGTAGGAAGTGACCTGTGTCCAGCCGCGGTCAATTATACATATAGCTCATTGAATAATATTTACTGCTAGAATCGTATTTAAATTAGGTATTCCGTAAAATAATAATAAATACGTTATGTAATACATACAAAAACTATTTGACATGGACATGGTAGCTAAATGAGTTTATTTTATTTTATATTAATTCCGCCATTTCTTCGCCATAGCCAGACAGCACGGTGTTCGAATCAGGGTGCCGCCTATTGTATTTTAGTGTAATTTCTGAATTTGAATATACTGAAAACGCGTAACTTTTATAATTGTAAAAAAAAAATATTGTCAACTGTGATTTAATTTCAATAAAATTAATTTCTTATCAGAATGATAAGGTAAAACGATAGTTGAAAACTTAAATAGTTTTCGTAAATCAAACAAAATGCAAGATCGTAATAATCGCAAAGATTATTCGTAGCTTTACTTTCTAATAGTTGCCGTATTTAACGCCTACATTGTTAAGTATTCGAACCTACACAATGACTCACTATTGATTATATGAATATGAATCATTATGTTAATAAAACTATCTACAGACTTGACTGAAGTCAAAACAATGCAATTTTTGCTGAGTTCATTTGATTTATATAAACTGTTTACATGATAAGCCAGCGTGATAAGGGGATAAGAAAGTAGACGCTAATCCCCGAATACTGACATGTATAACTGTCGCTAATTCACACCTTAAAGTGTAAGAGACAGCATGAGACTTAAAACTGATTGAGATTTCAGTATTCGGCCGTTGTACAGATTGATAGAGCATTCATGTGGATAATTCAGGTGCACTAAACATTGAAAGTAACGTTTCTCTATTATAACACGTCTGCGTCGAACGTGTTAAGCAGTTTTCACTTCTAGTTGCGCTATTTGAGGAAGTTTAGTAAATAACGTGCATTAAAGCGATTTATTTCGTACCGAAAGAGAAAATACCAAGGTCGAAATCTAATGTTTTAGTATGTTTAGTTTACATACAATTTTAAGTATTTGGGGCAGCATTACACAGGTTATTTTAAGTAAAAATTGGACACTTTTCAAAAGAACAATTTTACTGAACAATACAAAAGTAATTTTGTATTGTTCAGTAAAATTTTAGAGCAAAGAAACTTGTTTTTTTTGCAACCTTTATAATTTTTTAATCATTCTATAATTAATGCCACTGCATGATATAGGTATAATTTGCTCTAATATGCAGTTTGAAAATGAATTATTAATGCATATAGGTACATGTAGCTCAATAAACAAAGTTCATATGTGTTATACAAGTACTAAGTTTTCTGATATCTGAAAATCAGTATTCAAACAATTTGTAAACTATAAACTGACCTCATGTGAGCTCCTTGGCTGTGACAACTGGTTCATTCTTCTTGCGACGTCCAGCGGTGGGTTGACAGTCTCATCTATAAGTGACACAACCATAGTAGTGGACAGTATGCCCACAATAGTAGCAGTCAGGGTCTTCTCCAAGGCCAGCATTTCCAATTGATTGGAGGTCTTTGTTTCCACTGGCCTGTTTTCAAAGCCCTAAAGGAAATTAAACAATTGAATATCATCTAATCTCAATTTGAGATTCACTATAATTATTAGGTAATAAATCTAATTAAAATCTTATATTTAAAAACTTCTATACTGAAAAAAACCAAAAATATTTTGAATAAAACAAATTATGCTACTGTCTGTCCCACATTATAAATAAATCTAATTGTGTAATTATATTAACTTATGTAAATATTGTTATATAATCAACTTTTTGAGTTATGAAATAAAGAAAATGGTTTATATTACGCATTTGTTAAACTATTTGATATGAAACTCACCTTCAGAGCACACTTCAGTGCTTGTGCTGGCAGTCTTATCAGTTCTGGAGTGATAGTTCTCAGGTCGGACACATCAACTTCTTGTTCATTCCCATAGTCAACATAAGCTACCACCACTTTATTTCCCTTGTTATCCCTCACCCTTGCTCTGTACCAGTTATTGTCGTCAGGGAAACGGGCACAGCATGCTGCACCAGCCGGTAGTTCCCCAGGAGAAGAACTGTTCTCACAATGTGTCCTAACAGCCTCCATCACAGCATTCAAGTCATCTATCTTATCTGACAACTGTACATAGAACTTAATGCAGCTATCTACATATGAAACAAGAACAGACTGTCTTGATCCCAGCGGCAGCATCTCAATCCACTTAAACTGCAACTTGTCCTTCATATTAGCCATCAGCAGGTCCAACACATTCTTATTGTCCAAATACAACTCTCCATATTGTATCAATGGAGGCCCTTCAGGTGCCACCACTTTCAAAGTCATGATCTTCCCATTGACCAACTGCTTGAAGGTCTCGTTCAAATGTGGTCCTTTCTCTAATTTCTTCACACCAGACAAACAAAATCTCATAGCAAACACATTAGGCTTCACAAACTCCTCAGGTATATCAAAAATGTCATAGTACGACACCATTTCTGTGTCACCAAAGTCAACAAAGAATAGCTTGCATTGAGATCCAGACAGATTCATGACAATAGCCCTGCATATGATGCGGTCACCAGACATTCTGCCCAGGCACACTGTGCCAATCATTGGTGGCTCAGTCAAACTACTATGAGGTCTTTTATTAATATCATCCATCATGTCCTGCAGCTTATTAGCATCATTCACAAGCTGTACTGCAAAAAGTTCTGGACCATCATCAGCAGAAGAGATAAAAACTTTATGCTGAGAATTTATTTCCAACAATCTACTTTTAAATGTTGTTGATTTTTTAGGCGAAGAAGGTTTATTTGCTGCAGCAATCGGTGGTGGAGGTGTAGCAGTATTGATTATCGAGTTCTCTGGAGCATGTTGAGGTTGACGTGATGGTGCTCTAAGGTTACCTGGATTCCTAGAAGCTTTGTTGACTAGCAGACGTTGACCAATCAGAGATGGAGTCATTGGTATACTCCCATTAAAGGGCAAAGAAACATTTTGCTGCAGGCGCATTGTTGAAGCTGGGTTCGATGGAAAGTTCTGGTTTAATAAAAACGGCACATGTTCAGGAAAATTTGGATGTTCCGCCACGAAACTAGGCTGCCTGTGCAGTGGTTGTTGATTGTCACTTGAAAGTTGAAGCAGTAGTACCTCTTGTTTCGCTAATGGTATAGCTACGCCAAAACGAATTGACACTAAATGCGTTGATAAGTCGGTACCTTTAAATTGAATAGATATAATAGGTGAAGTACGAGTTTGCGCCTCAACTGTAGCCGAATATTCTGCGTAACAAAGCAAGCTCTGTAGTTTTAATAGGAGCGGCTCCTCCCACCTTCCGGACGGATTCATAACTCCAGATAGATAATAGTCAGTGGCTTGACCGCGTAGCTGAGAGAACAAGGGGTCGTAGTTGTCGAAGAAACGTATAGCGCTAAGCGAAATCATATCTTTGTTTCCATAGTCGATGAAGTGCACTCCAACTAGGCCCGTGGTTAAACTAGACGTATTTATTACTTTTGCTCTGTAGTACGTTCCATCTTTGTATTTGGCGGCACAAATGACACCTTCGTGAATAGCGGCCGGTGGCACTGCACCTATGCCTTTTTCAAGATTTGCTCGGGCAGCGTCAAACAAACTCTCGATCATCAGCGAAGCTTGATGATCAACCTGTCCACTAATCCTAAGAAAATGGCCCTCACCGTCTACATCGGTCACAAAAAGACGAAAAGTACGAGGGTGTTCCGATGGCACAGCCATGTTTATAGTTATTATGGTAAAACTATATGTAAGATTCACGAAACTTTTCTTATTACGAATGAGAATACAAACTTAAGTAAATAACATCGCACTTTCGCTATAATTATTTAAAAAAAAACAGCCAACTCTCTTTCCGTTTACGTTACGTTTTCAATAAACATGGCGCCTTCGTCTTTAGTTTTGTGACCAACCGCACCATTTTCAAATAGAGTTTGATAAAAAAACACTAAAACAATATTAGTCGATTTATAGATTTTCTCTTAACATTACTAAATTGTATGCTTGTTCAACAAATGCAAATGAATAATGATACTTGATTAACACCACAGATTAGAGACTAGTAATAATTAACACAATTACATAGCTTTGGACAACTCTAATGCCGCATACACACCGGCCCAACGATCGCCAAAAATGGATATTGTGAGATATTCAGCGTTGGCTATCGTACGCTCATTGGCTTTCGAACATGGAGATAGAATTACAGTAGTTTATACTACTTTAATTATATCTATGCTTTCGAAGGTTATTAAAGAACAAACACCAAACGTTGATCAAATAATCGTTCGGGTACATGACTCCGACTTGCATCCGTTGATGTCATGTTGATCATGTGATAATGATCCATGTGCGATGACGAAATAATTATAAATAAAGACAAAGACACGGGTTTCGATCAACAAAAGATCGGTCAATAAAAATATTTCATCATTAATACTCTCGAGTTTGCTTTACTCCATAATTAGTGACTTTGCACGTTACGCTATCTCGCTCCAACTGAGCGTTCGTTTGTTGGCCACTGTCGATACTGAGCTCGATTGGCTCAATTCGTTTGATGTTGCCGCCACGCTTCGAATTGCCGGCACATGTAATCGAACAATCGTTGGCGTACGCCAGCGAAACCCAATCGAGCCGGTGTATACGTAACATAGGACGTTAAAAAAAAGAGTTCAGAAGCATCAAAACATTAAATTCAAGATTTTTGTCCATCAGGAAGAAAAAGTAGAACGCAAATCAAAGCTTCTTAACTTCCGCATGCAGTATGGAACTAGGAGACCGCAGGCTAATGATGATATTTTTTACCTATTTAGCCGTTTGCTGTGCAGTTTTTGGGCTTTTGCCGTTTGCTAGATGTCTTACTGAAAGAAACGACATTCATTTTTTTTTAATCCCATTGGTGTGCACAGTGTATTTAATAAAAATGATTCAATTTTATTGCTGGTCCTTAAAGGAAAAAAATGAATAAATGGACCTTTCCTCTAAATCACAAGATACATTTATTCTTTCTTACGAAATTAAAACGTTTTTGTGATAATCATACAATGGTATTCGTAATGTGTCTGTTGACATCAGATAAGTCGATAAGTCTCAGAATTCAGATCCTCAGACTTTGGATCTATCTGAGGATCAATCTGCGCCGCTGTTGAGTGTTGACTTGACACCTAATTTGACATTGTTGTTTATAGTTATTATTCTATGGTTGTTTACTTTTTCATTTTCTGTCACTGTCAAGTGTCAAGTCAATGTCAAATTGTCAATATTGAGCACAGATATTGAGCTAGTGATTCTTTCGTCTTTCTTCATGTTTCAATTACTAGATTCCAGAATAGTTTTTATTTAGTCAGTGATAATGCTGTGATTGGTTTGAGTTCCGGAATTCCTATTAATTTGTATATCTGAGCTTTATTGAAAATTGAAGAAACGATTGTACAAAATGATTGAGACTTGTTCCAAACGATGCATGTTATTTGGTACCGTATGTTTAGGAGTGTAAGTATAAAAATATTGACTTCTGCTTAATGAACTACTACACTGTGTTAATGAATCTATTTTGCGAAAAGGTCACCTTTTGGGTGTTCTCAATAAGGTTTTCTTTAATTTGTTAATGTAATTTCAGAAAACCTCAATAAAAACCATAAAAATTGTACATGCTTTAAAATTTGAAAGTCACTACACATTCACATTAGTTTAGAATGCAACAACAAGTCCATAATAACTAAGCTTTTAAACATTACTTGTCAAAGCATTGCACTAATGTTATACTATTTTAAATCTGTCTCAAGATACAGATTTCAAATATTCTATGAAATACCCTTCCCCTCATCACCATACACAGCCCTTGATATTAAACTGCTGGGAACAGGTCTTCTTACATGCCATCCTCCTTGATTTAACATGTCTTTTCCCTTTGAACTAAGGTGTAAAGGTATTTCAAGGTCAATAAATTGCTATAATTTATCTTTGTTAGATTGACAATTGTGGTGCTGATACTAGAGTCTCAGCTAGCAGACTCTTTATCAGGCAGTCATAAGATGAAGAACAAGACTTTTCCTACTGAAAATAACTCTACATGTTGGATGCATCAGCCTTACTCTATTATCAGTGAATGTCATCCTTGTTCAGGTAAATATTTCTTTATTTTATTTATTAGTGTTATGTAATACCTTTTGAAACTTGCTTTCTTAAACTTGATTAAACCCTACTACTATAATTATTATATCTATAATATGTTTGTACAGATTGTATAGCCTTCCTCAATAAATGGCTTGTGGAACTATGAAATAATTTTTCAAATTGAAACAGTAATTCCTTAGATTACCATGTTCAACCAACCTAACATACAAACTATTCAGCTTTGTAATATAAGTAGATATAGAAACAAGTATGTTTATCAGTTGTTTTTGATTTGACCCAAGGTATTATTATTGTGTAACTTTTCTTTGTAGTAAATAAAATATATAATTTAACTAATATCAAACTGAAGTATGTTTTTAAGGGTTTTAGGATAACACAAATATGGTTTGTTTTAATTAATATTGTATTTATGTTTCAGACTTTGAAATTAGAAGTAAGAGCATAGGTGTTTGCATACATACAAGTTTTAAAGAAATACTTAAATGTGAAAACGGGGAAACAGTGACAAGAAGGTTTGTTATCTTTTCACTATCTTGATTTTATGATGTACTATTGAATACCTATCTATACTTATATTATAAAAGTATAGAGTTTGTTTGTTTGTTAGTTACTGGGGTGATTTGAAAATTTATTTCACTGTTAGATAACCCACATATTGAGAAGGCTATAATTTGCCCACGCCCACGCGGACGGCGCCGCGTTCGAAAGCTAATAATTTATATTATAATTATTTATTTCTGTTTCAGTTGTGATCGAGTGGCTTATTTAGAAGAGAGGGCTTACTGGAAGTTCACTATTTGGTCATTTGTCATTGGAGCAGCATCTTCAATGGCTGTAATGCTAAGACTACGAGTTTTAAATTATCGAGCGAAAAGACGCGCGAGACAAGTACTCAGTAATGGAGCTATTTGATTAAGAAGATTCTTTGTAAAAATGTGGTGCCAGTACTGGCTTATTTCTAATTGGAGGTCACTTAACAGCAGTTGTTAATTGCCAATCAACAGTGTAAGCAATGCAAAAATGTCTAGTGATTTAAAATTAAGTAACACATTCATTTAGAATAGTTTTAGAAATATCTGCATAGGTATTTTTAGAGTCTTTGGACTATGAATTTTGAGAGTACTGAAGTTTCCCAACTTGGATTGAAAGGGTTGAAAATCAAAAGTTAATGCCTGCAATTCGATGACTATTCACGTCTTGCGCTTCATCTACGAATTTATATGAGCTTGCACCTAGGGAAGTGCATTTTATTCATGTAATGTGCCGACAACATAAAAGAACCAGTATTTTTACATAAGTAAATAGAACTTAAACATGAGGCCGTACTTGTGTAGTAGTTTATCTTAAGTATGTTATCATTTTCATACATGAATGATAAAAGTTAAGACTGCTCATGAATTCATTATTTGCCAAAATATTAACCCTTTCACTGTCCCGTGAGTCACATATGGACATTGCCATTGTTTAACGATTGTGTCTTCTGATGGGACAGGGAATGTAATAATACATCTGCTAAATTAAACATTGCTTCTAAGTGCCTAATTACTCATGAAAATTTAGATATGTATCAGAGATGACGCTGTTGATAATAATCATCAACGTGAAGTTTACATTTGTGAAGTTTTACCTATTTTTTTATGTAATCCATAAGATTCGAGTCACTTTTAATTCATTAATGGAAATTTAGGCTAGGGACACGTAAGTCCTATATTGTTTTCATTACATGCAGCAAGCCCAATTAATAATTAAATATTAATAGTATTTCAATGACCTACTGACAAAAATATATTATAATTATTGTAAATTCATGCTACTTAAACATGTAATAAATGTTAACTATATATTATCTTTTGTTACAAAATAGGTTAAATAAATAATTTATTATTCAAAGAGTATTTTTAATAGTTCACTTATAACTGTTATATTTACACTGTTACCCAATAATCTGTAACACTGTTTCAGAGATATATTTGTTGGAAAAGTATAATTTTTAGGGAATGACATTAACATTAGAACCTCTTTTGGAGTAAAGTACCTAAGTTTTAATTCCTTCAGTGCTTCAATGTACTCTTCACTTCCAACTTCTTTAAGGTTGGCCTTTTCTTGACATGTTTTGACATTATCTGGACTTTTATCAGTGAATACAGAACCAGTTCCTTCTGAGTAGTGTGTGTAGGCTTTGGTGAAGCAGCAGGACCTCTTTGAGTCTCTGTAGCAAATGTCTAGTACTTTTCCATGCTTTAGTTTATTATCAGGCAATATGAACTTTTCATCAACATCATCCTCAAGAATACAGTCTAATGAGAATGGTGGGCCATAATCTTTTGGTAGACTGGTTATCTGAAAATAAGAAATCATTTTTAGTAAAATTAGTAAAAAAAATATATATCAATATGTTATTCATTGTTTGAAATATTCTTACAATTTCATTTTTTCTTTTATAAGGCCAAATCAAAGTTTTCCTCCTGGCTGTACAGTAATACCTTAGCCTAGAATTAGGCACTCCCACAGAAGATGGGCATAATAAAAATTCCTGATATGCAAAGTTCAATTCTTCCAATTTATTTATAAATTTATTCCTAACAGTTGAACATTCAAATCCTTTAACATTTTCCATGAGAATGTAATCTAGACTATCTAACTGATCTAAAATATCAATTAAGTATAAAAAAGAATTAGTTCTAGGATCATTGTCATCTAAATATTTTCCATTTCTCGTAAAAGGTTGACAAGGGGGAGACATCAGTATTGTGTCTATTTTTAACTTTTGTATTTGTTTAGGAGTTATAGATTGAATGTTCTTGGTAAATAGGGTTGTATCTGGAAAGTTATGTCGATAAACTTCATTGGCTACTGTGTTTATATCCACAGCAGCTAAAATTTCTCCATGCAATCCGGATTCTGTAAAAGAAAATTCTAGTTAGTAAAAATTTGGTAACTTTAAAACAAGATGATATAAGTAATACTTATAACTATAGGACAACTTATCTGCTAAAAAGTCTAGGATAATACGAAATACTAATTATATAAATAAAAGTCTCTGTATTATAAACCCTGTGGATAAACATACCATTCCATGCACAATGCATGCCTCCAATCCCACTATAAAGTTCTAAAATCTTGTGAGGCATAGTTGGCAGTATAATTCAAAATAAATTATCACATTAATAAGGGTCAAATCAACATAAAACCACTATTATTCAAAACATTTAAAAACTTATAAAGTAAGGTTATTTTGACAAATTTTATCCACAACACGACTCTTGACACGACTGAGTACTGACAGCGTCACGAGAATGACACTGACAGATCAGATCACTGGACACCATGAAGGTATAGATGAACTGACAGACAGAAGAGAGTTTGATTGACTGTTATGACTTATGGTTACTACAGACCGTTCACCATAAGTTGACCCCTGCTTTTGAAGTACTTTACATCACGGCAGGCAATTATTGATTTTACATTGTTAGGAAAAATGTAAAATCAATAAGTACGCGATTAACCCGGTTAAAAATTGTTTCATATGAAAATAATTATTATTACTTTTAAAATACATATGATCACTATACTTACGTCAAAATGGTCTTCACAACAATAAACTGTACTTGTATCTCCAAATGGATCTAACCTCTTCATGGCTTTTATCTATTTTTATCGCATTTTAACGTCTTTTGGAACTATAAAAAACAACTTTTCCGGCGTATTGGTCGTTGAATTTTTTCATTTAGGCTCTTGCAACACGTCATGATTTCCTAGTATTTGGATTGGACATTTTTAAAAGTATTTAGGTATAATTTCGACAGCACGGGCGCGCGACTGCGAGCGGACTGATGACTGAGTGAGCCAGACTGAGCATGTTGTACGATGACGTCACACCGTAACCGGCGGCCCGCGTCGCACAGTTACAACTTGTTTTACTTCTAAATTGGAAACTAATTGACGTATCAAAGTAATTCTTTCACTACGTAGATAGAGAACGTTTCACTAGTATTTTTTATTTTTGACAGAGAATATGGAGTGCTAACGTAGATAGAGTCAAAGACATTGTACTAGAATACATTACAATGTCTTTGGATAGAGTAGAGTGCTAATAATCAAAATTATTTAGCATTCTTCATTATAGCAACAAATTGTGAGCCAAAGACAAGACAGAACAGTTGAGGTTGACAACATTTTACCTGCTGTTGCATTGTTGGTTGACATTTGACATTGACAAGTAAATAAAAAAAATATCAGTCATGGCGGATCAAAAGAACGGGAAGGACGTACCACACGTCGGGGAGGGTGACTCTGTTTCGAAAGATGTAGTTTATCTTGAGGAAACATTTTACATTCTTTCGAAGAAGAATTCTGTGTTTCGGGTTCAGCTTACGTCCAAAGGTTTAACTTTAACAAAGGAAACAGATGGCAACTCAAAAGAACAAACGATATTGTTACGCGATATCATTGGTAGTAAATGCATGAGGAGCAAGAGACGACGCCCTGGAGCCGGCTCGTGTGTCTGCAGCTCCTTCGTCGGCAATAATCAGCTCAAAGTAGTGGACGAGAATAGTGGCGATCTCGACGAGAATGATATCAGTGCATACCTGTACATATATGCTTACATATTGAAACGTAGCCGCCGTACTCTTAAAAGAGAGAGGACAACAATAACATTGAGATTCAGGTCTTTCGATAAATATGAAGATAATAACAGGGAAGCCCAAAAATGGAGAGCCACAATAAAGTGTTTGATAGCAAGTCAGCCGATTACGTATTCGCCACCGACTAACGATAAGAAAGTACTTGTCCTTCTAAATCCAAAATCAGGTCCGGGCAAAGCTAGAGAATTGTTTCAGTCAAAAGTGGTGCCGATATTGCAAGAGGCGGAGGTACCTTACGACCTCCATGTTACTAAATATGCTCAATATGCACGTGAGTTTGTGCGCACGCGAAATGTGTACGGTTGGCGCGCAATTTTAGCTATCGGCGGTGATGGCGTGTTGTACGAAATCATGAATGGCATGTTCGAGCGACTGGACTGGCAACAGGCATTGGCAGAAGTGCCACTTGCCATTTTACCATGTGGATCTGGCAATGGGTTGGCAAGAACTGTCTGCCACTTGTATAAGTAAGTATTCTTTTTGAAATATTTATATTTTAAGTCTGGTGCCATAAATTGTTGATATTTTTATTTATAATGGTAAAATATATAGACTTATTTGCATTGGAAATGAATGCTGATTTCATAAATTCACTTTACAATATTTCCCATAAGAGTCTTCTTAGTAAAACTCTATTTAATCAAATTATATAAATTATAATATAATTATATGACTACAGGTGTTATCTGCTATTATTAATCAGCTGTATCTTATTGATAACATATTGATTTAGCAGAGTAGGTAATTTAATTTTCATGTATCATATTTTATGAATAACTATCTTCTGCTAACATAAGGCACAAAAAATAACAAAATAAATATATACTTAAATCAATTTATGTTTGCTAGTGTAGTTATTATCCTAATTATGCACTTTGAAATACATTCAAAGTGATTACTCACCTTATACAGCCATTGTATCAATCATGCATGCATCTTGACCTAGTGGTTTAAGGTGTTGAACCCCAGATATGTAGAATTCTAATTGTTTATTTACAGTATTTGAATGTCAAAATACATCAGCTGATTGAGAAAAACCATTGATACATGAACTGTTTATTGGTTTCTATTAATTCTTTAGGTTTTGATAATGTTGATTGTAATATTTTACATTATTCATCTATACTAATCTATACAAATATTATAAAGCTGGAAAGTTTATTTGTTTTGTTGAACATGCTTATCTCAGGAACTACTGGTCCGATTTGAAAAATTCTTTCATTGTTAGGTAGCCCTTTGATTAAAGAAGGGTTGGATTGTATATATTACAATACAATAGACCATACAAAGTAAATAATGAAGATCACCTGCTTTGTCTTATTGAAAAAAAGGCCTCTTCACATAGAAATTACCGAGCATCATTCATTAAGGGTTGGCAAGTATATGTAGATTCCAATAAAGGCTATAATTTGCTGCGAAGACCGATGCCCATGTGGGCGAAGCCGTGATCAAAAACTAGTTCAGAATAAAACGAAAATTGCTCTGTTTAAGTGTTTACTGCCACCTGCAAGATAATAAAAAAATAATAGTTTCTTGGTTGTGGTCATGGAAATCCATTCACTTAAAAACTTAATATAATAACCATAAGTTATACTCAATTTATTAAGTAATTCAGTTTCAATAATATTGTAGAAAAAAATAAACCATTTTATGATATTATTGGGAAAAATCTATTTAGTCATCCAGAAATAGAAAAAAATAAAAAATGATAAAAAAATATAGACAAACAAGATGAAAGAAAATATATTTTCTTTCATCTTGTTTGTCTATGTGTGTCTAACAATTTATCACTTTCTAAAAACCCGTATATTAAATAAATAGCATCCTTATTAAAATATTCAAAACAATAATCCATCATACTTTGTCAGACTGCTTAATATTAAATCTAAAAATCGCATGATAAGGAAATATTGAACTGATTAAAGCTTTATAGTTTCCTAACATGTTCATAATATTGAATAGAATCACTAAATTATGAAGTAAAATTCTGTAGTGGAAACTGGAAAGTACCTAAATCAATGCAAAATTGTTTTTTTTTTAGTTTTACTTACTATAAATTTGTCACGATAACCGACGCCCACGCGAGCGGAGCCGCGAGCAAAAGCTAGTTAAATTATAAAGCTGAAGAGTTTGTTTGAATGCACTTATCTCAGGAACTGCGGGTCCGATTTGAAAAATTCTTTCACTGTTAGACAGCCCACTTATTGGGGAAGGCTATAGGCTAAATTTGCCGCGGTAACTGACGCCCACGCGGGCGAAGTCGCGAGCACTAGCTAGTTAACACAAGTTGAATTTAATTTCTAAATGTGATCATAAGGTAATTAGAAAAGCAGCAAGTTTACCGAATTTTAAGTTTTATATTATATAACGTTTAAATAATACGATGATAATATTTTTTTTGGCATATTTATTCTAACATTTAAACTTATAAGTATTGAGACCAACATTTATAATGAGTAAAGTAACTGTAAATTATGGATTTAAATACATTAAATAATATATTTTACAGTATGAAAGTCGGTAAGTAGGTACCTACGTACTTTCTTGAAGACAAATTGTGTTTATTGCAAATTACGTTTTATTATTTGTGGCATTCTAGAAAATATTTCCAGTAGGTAGGTAATAAAAATGCTTCTTACTTACTAGTTCTTAGCTAGATTGTCCATACTTACGTATTTTCATCGGTTTAATTACTCCAATGGTGTCTAATGAGTTTTAAACATATATTTCAAGAGACATTCTAGTGAAATTTTAGGACTTCTTTTGCTTTACAAACCAGAAATACCTAAGTCTTTACTAAATTAAAACCACATTTATTGTCTTCAAACCCATTTTTTTTAGTTTTCTTCTTTCTGCAACAGCAATATTAATATTAAGTATGGAAATTTAATAATTTATTAAATATAAATAATTCGCTTCTTAGCATTTTTCTGCAGAGCAGACTTTCCTTTCAATATTTTTCTACACTTTACTGCTAATACGCATCAAGGAAATGCGAGCCTAATTCGATCCGCCGTCTTATTAGAAGCCAATATCGAAAGGATTAGGTAATATCTTCACCCATTTATTGTACTTTTATGCTGTTGCATTAAGTAGTCAGAACCTGTTATAATAGTTTTATATGTGTGTGTAAATGTATTATGTCCTTTTTAAAGTGTTATACTTTTCCAAGTTCTTACGAGTCCGCTTCTCAAATTTGCCATGACCTTAACCGTAGTTGATACTTGTTTCCTCAACAAAACATACAAACTAAACAAGCAATAAAAAACTATAGTTCATCGTCATAGAAAAACAACTAGTTTTTCTTCAGTAAAACAGGCTCTGAATGAGACTTTGTACTGTTAACACATTTAATATAGGTACCTACTGATTATATTCTACGATTATATTTTTACCTGTTGCACCGAAGGTAAAATTGAGAAAACAATTTTATTTTTAATCTCAGTTGACGTTAATCTTTAAGCAACTTCCTATTCAGCTTTGCTGAGAAATTTTATAATACTGGCGAATCCGGAATTATTACGTCCAAAAGCAAAAAAAAAACGTCAATGTATTATTAACTAGCTCTGTTCCGCGGATTCGGGCGTCTTGCTTCTCTCCCAGGGCAAGTAACGTTTTATTGAATAGCCTACAACCTTCCTTGCAAATTGGGCTATCAATTGCAAAAAAAATCTTTTATTAATGTCAGTTTCTGGGATTAGCTGCTTAAAAATAATATTTTAACATTATTATATTAAGAAAAATAATCAATTTTGCACAAACATAACATACTTAACTAATTTAGTATAACAAACGTAATAGGATAACCTGATTTGTATTGTTATCTTACTGTTATTATTTCGTCTTAGTTTATAAACACTTGTGTAATTACTAACACGGATTTTTGGTTCCGTTACCGCAACCTTGAAGACTTTACGAATTAGGATAATTACTGAGTACGTTAAGAAACATTAAGACGACTAAGTACTTAAGATATCATTGTTGTACTGTCATTTGTTTCAAGGTAATATTTTGATAAATAACAAAAATTGATTAAAATTTATACGCAGCAGTATATGCCAATTAGGAAGTTTGCCAAATCCTAGTGAAACTTCGAATAATATATATACTCGAATGTTAATGTGCGTCAGAATGGCTGGTTGTCTGTCGCGTTGGTCTATGAGAGTTGATTCGAAAATTGCTACATAATTGCTTATATTTGCTACATATAATAAATAATTGCTACATATGAAGTATATTTAGAACTAAAATATTTTTTTTGACCAGCCATCCTGACGTTTGGTTGGCTGGTCACCTCCTAGTTTAAAGTCAAGCATGCAGAGTTTACCGAAATGTATTGCGTCAATAATTGCTACATATTTACTTCATTTATCTAATTCAGTTGTAACTTCAAACATATATAAAATAAAGGATTTGGCAATCATTTAAATTATCCAAGGAAAAGTGCCTGATAAAATAATAAAGGCAAATACTTAGTTATGTAGGTGTCGGTTTATTATTTTATCAGGCACTTTTCCTTGGGATAATTTAAATGATTGCTACATCCTTTATTTTACATATGTTTGAAGTTACAACTGAATTAGATAAATGAAGTAAGTAAAAAAGCATGTTGAAAAAATCACAGACAAAGCTTACAAGATGCTAGGCTTTATCTTTCGTCAGGGTGTTGATTTCGTTCATGAAAAGACCCTAATTTTGCTCTTTAACTCATTTGTAAGATCTCAATTAGAATATGCCTCGTCCGTTTGGAATCCTCAGTATGATGTTTATAGTCACGCAATAGAGAATATTCAGAATAAGTTTGTTAAAAGAATTACATACAAGTTCAAATCGAATATCAGAATTGTATCTCTTGAGCAACGTAGAGAACACAGGGACCAAATATTATTGTATAAAATTATAAATAATCTTCTTGATTCTCCGTATTTATTGAGTAACATATTTGTTAATTGTCCACGCAGTAATACCCGTCATAGACCTACGTTTTATATCCCAACATGCAGAACAAATTATTGTAAAAACCGATTTATAGCTAGAGCATGTGATATTCATAATAAATTATATAGTCATATTGATGTATTCGGCACAAAGCTAACAACATATATAAATTCTGTAAAATCAGTTATAGGTTCACCCCAATAGGTTGTTTTTTTTCCCCTTTCTATTTTATTTTCATAAATATAATAATAATATTATAACTGCATCCTATCAGTTGAATTAGAACAATATACGTACCTATGTTGTTCTTATTTAATTGATACTTAGTTATAAGTAATAGTAGGTAGTTAAGTATGTTCACTCCACAAAGCTATGTATTACATATTAGTGAAAACTTCACTGGCTTTATGTGTTATTTAATTTTATTTTGGTTATTGTAATTGGTTATGCTGTATGTTTTCCTAGAAATAAATAAATAAATAAATAAATATGTAGCAATTATTGACGCAATACATTTCGGTAAACTCTGCATGCTTGACTTTAAACTAGGAGGTGACCAGCCAACCAAACGTCAGGATGGCTGGTCAAAAAAAATATTTTAGTTCTAAATATATATCATATGTAGCAATTATTTATTATATGTAGCAAATATAAGCAATTATGTAGCAATTTTCGAATCAACTCTCTTAGACCAACGCGACAGACAACCAGCCATTCTGACGCACACGAATGTTAAGTTAATAACAGTTAATTTTCATTCAATCCTAATGCTTTCACCCCCCATAAATGTATGTTATGCCCGTATGAGTCCAAGTCCAGTAATCAAAATACCAAAATAAGAAAAAGCCAAAACAGGTTTGTTTATGGTCATGGCCATGGTTATATTGGACGTAATCAAGATAGCAGCATCCTAAAACATAAATTTACCTCTTGTCAAAATCTTTTCTACAAATAAACAAAACTATATAATCCAATTTAATCTCATCATAACCATTTGAACAAAAGTTATCTTTATGGGCCCGCTTGTTTTCGAATAACCAAGATTCTTCAGTCTTTACCCTCGTAGCAATAAAGGAAAATCAATACTCATTCGTACACAAACAGACAGAATACATTAACTCAATACGTCAGCTTCCAAATATAAAAAAAACTAACGCTTAAATACTGAAAAAAAAAAACAATATTTATCTTGAATCTTGACAAGACAAGTCAATTTAAGACGTGTGAATCCTACAAAGGCAACAAAAAGTAGCATTCGACTACCCTCTAACTAAAGTGACGATGAATATTAGTTACAATCCCAAATATAAATAGAAACATGAATAATTAAAACGTTTTCTGAAATGTTTTTTGTTCATACGTGATGACGTCATCAGAAGTTATTAATAGTGTTTAAATTAAATAATAGAGTTATCTGAGGTTATCCTTTTGTGTACTTTTCTCATTTGTTTGAACTCTATCGTCAAGAATGTTTAGATTTGTATTGGCTAATTTAGTTTTTGTTGCAATAGGCCAATGTAAAAATCTTTCGCGCATTTGCAAAGTATTATGCAAGCGTCAAGGGGAAACGAAGCGAAGAAAATTACTTTCCGTTTCGTTGTCACGGCCGCCTGCCTCGTTGGTCTTTTTGTTCTTTTAAATATCTCACGAAATGACAACTTCCTATTCGATTTCCGTTTCGATAAGCATTTTATAATATTGCGATTCTTGTCTGAAAAGTTGACTTTTAATAAGTTATTTGAAATCCGGTCAGGAGGATATTACTTATGTATTTTTTTTTTATTTGTTGTATTAATTATGACGCTACTAATCTATTAGTTATGTGAGTTGCGCTACATATTTAAATTCAACTTCCGCAATTTATGTTTTTTTAGAAGTTACGCAAAAGAAAACTTTACGGAAACGAAAGAAAGAAATTATATACAAGAATTAAAATGAATTTCATCTTTTCAATTTTTTTTTCTATTTTAATTACAACACAATCTATACAAATAATGTGTTTACAGTGTACACATCGTGAAACTTTTAATCTTTGCCTGAATACTATCAGGTATTTGCACTGATTACGTGACAGATATTATGAATTAACATTTTAGGATACTATAATTATTTGACTTACGAGGATACATCTTTATATTATAAACTTTAATAAAAAGACTAAAGCTATAAGGAAAAATCAGGTTTATTTTTTTAATAAATGAAGACAATCTTACGTTTAGCTAGGTAGGTATTGTCTAGTCTTATCTATTTGTGGCCATTATCTCATAAACAGCTTTATATCCTTTTGTCAACAGTAATGATCGTAAAATTGCATCAATTTCTCAAATGAATTCATTTCTCGCCACAACTCAATTGGGAAGATAATGTATAAAATTGTTTGTGTAAATAAGACTCACAGCATGTGCGCCGTTGACCTTCTATAAAGATAGCACTGTTACGATAAACACGTGTGAACAATTTTAAAACTTATCACTATTGATAAAAGAACGCCTTTTAAAAGTATGACCGTATCATATTTTTTAATTAGGTAATATTTTAATCCTGGTCTATAATCTATTTGATTTTTGTTACTAAATAATTGCTTAATTAGTACTAGTTATAAGTATTACAAGGATATGTACAAACGTTTGTTGAACCAGTTATTAGACCTTCAGAAGTCTCCTAAGTACGTTAACCTCTTAAAAGACTAAAACAGCAGGCAAACAAGGATAAATACACATACAATAAGTATTTCTACATCAGGAAAAAATGTATATCAACGAAATCATAATTTTTATTATTAAAATATTTCTCTTCTCAATATTAGAATTTATTCATAGTCTTTTCGGAAACCGAAAATAATAGATATTTTCAGGAAAAAATAACGGTAACCAAATCATAGGAATTAATGTCAACTTAGTAAGCGACATGTTCTTTATACATTACACCTATGAACCACATTATTGTGAAGTCTGTTTTGATTTACGAGTGGACTGACAATAGTGGTTTTTCGATTGTTTCGTTGTCCTCAACGGACAGGTAAAAATTTGTCCTACACCGAATATTTTAAAAATAACTCTAGCAAGCATTAGGAAAAGCGACGCATTGACAACGTCTGATATAAAAATGAATTTTGACGACTCTAAAATCCATTTGCAAGGAAACTTGACAGATTTGTAAAAAAATTAAAGCAATTGGCAGTTTTTTTACCTTGAAGCCGTATCGGTATCGCTCAACCTCGCGACTTTTTGAAAAATAAATAAATAAAATAAATAAAGCAGTCAGGGCGACGTCATCAAAAATAAGTGACAGGACTCCGGACTGACTAGGGGGATATGGAGGGCGTAGTAATTGTGTTTTTCTATGTCCTATAAACGGTACGTAGAGTTGCCAGCAGCCCGCATGACTCCGCAGAGACATATAGTCAGTTGTTCAAAACGTTGAATGTATGTCCAGTCAAATTAAAATACGTTTATTTTCATTAAGTTTAAAAACGTAACCAAAAACATGAATCTGGAATCTTTATTACATCCTTTTCACACGAACGTATATAAAGGTAGGTATGTACTTAGTTTTTCGACCGGCGCTGACCTGACACAGGTCTTTTTAAGCATGCACGAAAGGTGCATCTTTAGCATGTTTATTTTTAATTCAAATAATATAGAGAAATTATGACTGCATCTCAAATTACATATTCAATCCTAAACTGTATTTAGTAACTACTCAGAAACTCTATATCCCGTCTAGCTGCCGATAGCGCCAGCCTTCACTTTCATACAAAACCATTCATACATAATCATTCGTATGCTGTATCCATCCATCCCACTTGTTTTATTCTATTATCATATCCTTATGATATAATGTTTCATTACACTGATAACAGAGATATTGTGTCACCGACACTAATAAATAGATTTACGTTCAAAAAGTACTACGATGTGTCACTCTGAACAAAATACTATCGGAATGTATATGGTACCAAGTTGATAAACGGCGACGACCTAACGATGTTAATAAAGAAATAGCAGTTTGAATTGAATCATTCATTTGTTTGTAATATGAGAATTTTAATGGATAATGCCAGGAACGTGATATTTCTTTTGCAAACATAGATACGAAATGTTAATGAAGTTCTTTGTTATTTCTTTAATACTTGTAAATCATAATAATAGATTCATAACCGTTTAGATCTTAACAACAGAATAACACTTTTTTTACATTACATTAGTGCAGAGCGCGTTACAATGTTTTTTTCATCATTTTTTTAATTTGGGCTTTCTTCTATGTTTTCTATGCTTCAATCAACTCAGCCTATAACGGTCCATTGCTGGACACAGGCCCCTCCCAAGTGGCGCCACAACACCAGTTCCTCCGCCTTTCGCAGTGGATAGCCGACTTAGACTGCACGGATAGCCGAGTGGTCACCACGCTAATTACCACTGTGCGCGACGGGCTGCGGGTTCGATCTCCGCATGGGACAAGTATTTGTGTGATCCACAGATGCTTGTTTCAAGTCTGGGTGGTCTTTGTGCATGTGATTTTAATGTTTGTGAAACCCCCGCGACACAAGGATGAAATTGATTAGTGCGGGCGTCGTTTAAAAAAAAAAACTCGAGAACTAGGGGCCGTGTGCTATGGCGCGCAATCATGGGGTGTTGCCCGAGTCACCACGCTGGGCAAGCGGGTTGGTGACCGCAGTTTCGTATGCCTTGGAACAATACGTAAATCGTTGTTTGAATTATTCGTTAAACCAAGTTATAGGCTGACCGGTTTGAACAACTTGAACTTTGGACACCCTTTGGAGTTGGAAAATAAATATGCAATGCAGACAGTGCTAATTTTAGGTTTTAATAACCGGAAGCTTAAAACCCTACTGATCGGAGTTTTAATTGTCAGATAAGTAAATGCGCACTTTATAAATACGAAAACAATGCATATACAGTATACGATGTAATAAAAGTAAATGATATAGGTAAAATCAAATAGAATGTACAAATAATAATATATTGATAAAAACATATGATAAGGATCTGAGGCATAATAATCTTGTATTATTCAATATTGCTTTAAATATATTGTTAACACGGGGAAGCGGCATTTACTATAAAAATTAAAAACCAATTTTCAACTTACAATAAAAAAAAACATACGAATTCACAAATTACTATTTTAATTACCCAAATCGGCATCAAACAAATAAAATGGCGCTTAAGGTTTTGAAACCGTCCTTTTGAAATACAAAGTCCATCATCGTAGACAGTAGACTCATATATATGACATAATTCTGTTGGTAAAGAACCACGAACCAATCGATCAAGGTTGAAGGACATTTGCCGCGGTCGTCGATATTAGATTAGTAGCCATCTATGTATTGTCAATGTATCTTTATCGACCGAATATAGGAACGTTGATCAGTTTATTTCGCCGTGAAGTCTCACACTGTCTCTGTCCATTTGAGGTGTAAATTAACGACAGATAGACATGAATATCTTGAAATTCTGATTCAGAATTTTAGATTACGATGTATGAACATACCATTAGTTATGTACTTATTGTACTGCCCTAGAAACTTCTGCCTAGCCTTTACCCATTTACCCTTTGCTATTTTTGCATCGGCTTGCAGTCACAACAGTCGGATCCCGACAGATACCATATTTCACACAGAGCGACTGCCTATCTGACATGCAAGCCCATTTTACTCATCACCCAGTATCCCATAAGACTGCTGGTCTTACTGCCCAATCTCATGTTACAAGAGATGTAAAAATTCGTCTGCAGCTACAGAGAGCCTCATTATAATAAACTCTACTAGTACCTACTTATTTCACATAGAGCGATCGACTTGATTGCCTATCTGGCATACCATTTAATATATAAGTTTTAATGTCTAAGGTATACTTAATGATGGAATAATTGAATGTAAGTGCATGACTGTATAAAATGCTGTACTTTTACATACAGTGAGACGAATCTTTCGTCGCGCGTAATGCACCGTTCTCTCTCTTATCGAGTAAAGCCAAGGACAGAAATTATTTGTTTCGTACACGTGATTTATTAGGAAACAATTTTTAACGTTATTATACCTGAAATTTTAAATCAGAAATATATTTGCTTATTAACAACTTAACAAGAGATAATTTTCTACCTTGTATCCATTTTTGTATTATGTCTCATAGATCAATATATCCATAGATGTTGCATCTACTTAGTACGGTGTTATTTAAATAGGTTTTTTTTAATAAAACTTATTTTAACAAGCTTCTCAATTCTCAAGTCTTAACCCTTTGAACGCCATGGACGCCTTAAGGCGTCAATCGCAAACTGTCCTGAAACGCCAACGACTACTTAAGTTGTCCAAATTAGTATCACATTCAAGCCAAAAAAATCGTTACTATTGTAATAAATTTATAGAAGGAATATCAACACGTTGTTTATTTATATCTCAAAGCTTGTTTTTATTAAAGCAGAATTAAAAGAAAAGTTAAAACTATACATTTATATTATAATTTAGACTGGTCTAAAATTGAATGAAAATACACTATTACGTTGCGCCAACGACTTCTTTAGGTGTCACGTAGGGAAGGGCAAAAATAGACCCAACGACTCGATTGTTTAAACTTAAACCTGAGTGTATAATTGACTATAATAAAAATATGGGCGCAGTGGATATCTCCGATATGATGATAAGTGGTATACAATGCATTCGAAAAACAGTTAAGTGGTATAAGAAACTATTTTTTCATATTCTAGATTTACATTTGTTGAATTCATAATAAAATTATCATATCTATAAAATAATTAACAAAGACAAATTTTAGCCCTAATTTCAGAAAATACCAATTTTTTTTTTATAAGGTTACTAGCAATGTGGGTCGCACATTACTAGTAATCTCGTTAACCCCTCGTGCTAAGCTAAGATGCTTGTGTTACGAGTGGGTTCACGTCGCGGCGTCGGTAGTGTAATGGGTGGGATTCGAACCCGCAACCACATGATCGCAAGTCCGACGCCCTAGCCATTAGGCTACCGCCGCTTACCTGGTATTCCTGACAAAAAGAAACTTCGATGCAAAGTTTGTGCCCGATCTAAAAAACGAAGTAGCACTATATACATGAGTGCTATTTGTAAAGTAGCGCTTTGCGTAGTGCCATGTTTACAAATTTATCACGAAAAAAAGACTGTAATCCAAGCTAGAAGACACTTTATTTTAGTGACAATTTTAATCATTCATAGTCACCTGTCCCCCCTAGATACGCCATACTATCACTTCAAAGATATGTCGTTTGTAACGGCTCAGTGCCATAATAGTAGGTACACTAGGTACCTACCTAGAGTAGGTATATATTATAATATCGACCTTTCTCGTGGACAACACTATCTGTTCCATATATTATTTAAAAAAAGACACGTTGCTGACGCCACGGACGACTAAAGGAGTCGCCTAGTGATGTGAATAACTTTGTGTTATTTAAATATTCAAAAAAGATTTTTTGGCCTATTTCCTTCTTACACTGATTTAAACATGTAGTGATACGTTATGAATGTGTATATTAATGGGTCATTTGCTGTAACAGGCAAGAAAAAGTACGATTGGATAGATTTTTATATTTTTTTCGATAAGTCGATGTCCCAACCCTATGCTCAAAGTGCCGCCGTCTAAGCGAAAACTGGTCGCGGCGTAGCAGGTACGCTCATTACTTTTTCTTACGGCGTCCAAAGGGTTAACGCCTGATGGTAAAAGCAAAAAATCTTTATAGCAATTGCTCAGTTATATAGGATTAAAAATATAAAAGTTAAATACATATGCAATGTTGCAAAAAATACCAAGTTAAAGTTTGCTTATCATTAGTTCAAATCACACGAACCGGATTTAAATCTGACTCATAATATGTTATATGTCGAATTCTCGTTTTCTTATTGAGTAGGTACCATTTATTTGCAAGCTCACATTTTTCTTTTTAATGACGTGCTTAAGAAGGTCATAATATTACCTACAGTTTTTCAAGAGGTAAAACAATTCTTTAGCATATAAATAATAAATATTTTTATGTATTGCATCTTTGCCTAGCATTATAAGGCGGGTTTTCCATTCTAGGAAGTTAGGAAGATTTTATCATGGCCAGATTCACTTAATTACAAATTGTGATCGGTCATGACATTGAGACGTTACTTTGTTGTGGTCGAGAAAATAGTTGTACATGAGTATTGTGGTTTTTCCCTACCTTATATTGATCTACTGGGCTAGGATCTCCTCGAAATCCGTCATATACCCGTAAAACATATTTAAAAAAAGTACAAGTGGGGAGACTGATTTTTGAAACCTGAATGTATGTCAATCGTACACTAATGATACTTGGTTCGCGAAGGTTATATGATAATCACTTCCTGTATGCCACTACCAATTTCAGCGGTAAGTCTATATGAAAATAATAGCTGAGTATGACAGTTAAATATTAAAAGACGTTCCCTAACGTTTTATTATGGCCCATTAATTTGAATGATTTGGCCAACTTTTTTGTTAAATGCTTCGTTAGAAAATAAAAATGTAATTAAGATAGTTTTTTTTAATACGGCTATGATATGGATAATGATATTATGATAACGCAATTGTAATTTGCTGAATCACCTATAATCAGACGTACAAAAACAACGAACAAATGGAAAATAATTTATTATCTAGAACTAGGATAATATTATTCTTGATCTTGTTAATTTTAAGCGCTGGCTAAGCCTTGAATTTGAAATAGGGAAGTAAGGTTTCGTTTTAATCCGATCAATCGTTTTATTATGATCGGCTAAGGTCTAGTTTTTTGATCCCGAGTTAACTCAACCACTGGTTAAATATGCTAACTAATGATTTCAAACCTCGGTTAAGTATTCATAAATTGTTATGCTTACAAATGGTTTAATCATTAACTCTCCAACTTATTTGACCATTTTATAGACTAAAAATCTAGAACTAAAAACTGGGCCTAAGCGAATCATAAAATTGTCTCCCATATTATGTTATATAAATTTATCTTTAAGAACATGGTGTAGCCTATTATATCTGCTGAGGTGATAAGGAGCCAGAATATACTATTTTAATTATTAATATTTTTTACAAAATTTTTATTGTCTTAGGAAATATGAAACCCTATAAAAATGTTTATGATCGTTTGTGCCTTATTAAGATAACTTAATTATGTGTGAATAGCCTTAACTGGTGAACAATAAATTTGAATGTTGTTAAAACGTTATTAGTACCTTTTTTTTTTGAGATAAAGCGACCTCTAGTTTGATTGAGCATGTACACAAAGTATCAATATGTTTGTCAATTCACAAGTCAGCATTATCCCTATTTGTAGTTATTACTCACGGCAGTAGATATTTTTACAATAATTATCAATACGTTCTATCAGTACTAGCTACAAGATAGTGATAATGATAAATATAACCGTCCTTGAGTGTTAGGTTAGGTTAGGCATTTTTTTTTTTTTTTTTTTATCGCGGTAGTATTGCGATATGCGTTCCCGTGTGATCCCGGCAAAAGGGAATGGAGAAGCACTCCGGTGGTTTTAGCCGGTAGGAGTCCGGCACGCCCCTCCGTTTTCCCCAGGGCGGAGGTAGTCCATGAGGATTTCCACCGGGCAAAAAAAAAAAAAAAAAAGGTTAGGCATTTTTAACGTTTTTTTTATCTTTCTAACAAGTTATGATGAGTATGACTTTGGATAAGGCTACCTAAAGGTACTGGAAGAGAAAACTGAAAAAAAAATAGCTTGGACTGCGTGAAGGATTTAATGAGTAAGAAAGGAGTGAACGCTGCGATGACGAGTAATAGATATGAATGGAAGGAAAATACGCATTGCGCTGACTCCATACAATTGGGAAAAGGGCTGAAAAATGATATTTTGTTTTAAAACCTAGTAAATGTATAATTATGCTTCTTATTTTGTCATTTGAATAGCCGCCGAAACTATTTTAAAGATTTTATTATTTCCTCTGCCTTGTCTTTTCCCAAGCTATGTTGGGGTCGGCTTCCAGTCTTACCGGATTTAGCTGGATACTATATTTTACCTGGAGCGACTGCCTATCTGACCTCTACAACCCATTTTAATGGGTAATACAGTACCTATCCCATAGTAAGACTGGTTGTCAGAATTGTAATGACTAAACGACTGTCAAAGATCACCGTGTGACAGTCGGGCCAACGGCTTAACGTGCTTTCCGAGGCACGGAGAGGTATGTTTGCAAGGTCACCATCCACGGACCAACCGCGGCGAGCGCGGCTTAACCTTTATTATCGGTCGAGCCGTACGGTTTACACTTAGCCACGAGCCCCTCTCTAAAGAGTTTATTTAATCTGTTATTAAGTTAACACCATTGATACACCTACCTAATGCATGTGTTATTTTGTTACAGTGAGCCCTACATTCCACAAAACTTAACAGGACTTACGATGGCAATAGTAAAGGGTCAAACAGCACCTATGGATGTTGTCCGAATCGAAACGCGAACCAAAGTAAGTAGATTTTGTGTTTCCAGCTTATGTAACGTGTATCACACGGACGTACCTACTTGTATGTTACTACATTGAACACGTCCGTCACAACAAACAACGAGAACTCGGTTCGCGGATACAATTAGCCCCACGTTGATACTACACAGTTGATATTTACACTATTAACTTATAAGTTACCTCGAACGCTAAGCCATTGTGTCAGCACTGAAGTCCAATGTTAACAGGTTCTCCTACCCTACATACTGTATTGTCAGTATTCTATACTTTTGTAAACTTAACTAAATGAGTCATAATTGTTGTTGCAGATTATGTTTTCGTTTCTATCGGTGGGCTGGGGACTGCTATCGGATATAGATATTGAAAGTGAAAGATTACGAGCAATCGGAGGGCAAAGGTTCGCAGTCTGGGCACTCGCAAGACTCGTCGGACTGAGGACGTACAAAGGTGTCGTGAGTTACGCGAAAATAAAGGATGTGAGCAATCTACCTAAACCAAAACAACCGCTCACCCTCAGTCATAGCATCAGTCAGGACGGCGCGCTCGACTCCCCTGATGCGGAAGCGTTCATTGACTGCGACGAACATTCTGAAGTGTTCGTGAACGCTGTTAATGGAAAACAACATCAAAGGGTTGATTCGTGGTACTCTGTGAACTCGCGCAGGAGTGCATTCTACAGTACGCGCGGGTCAGAGTACCATAGCGTGACGAGCAGCGGCTCGGAAATGCGGTCGCCCGTTCACGCGTGTATGCACGGACCTGCTTCTCACCTGCCCTCGCTCATGTCCCAGTTGCCTACGCAATGGGTACACGAAGATGGCGAATTCGTTATGGTCCACGTATCATATCAACCCTACATCGGCGAAGACTTTCTGTTCGCACCGCGATCGCAGCTATCCGACGGTGTAATGTGGATGTTGATCATAAAAGCAGGAATACCTAGATCTCAGATTCTTTCGTTCCTTTTGGGTGTGGGTCAAGGTTCCCACGCTGATATGAACAATGAATATATTAAAATGATACCAGTGAGTGCGTTTAGAATAGTCCCAGAAGGCACCACGGGTTATATCACGGTCGACGGCGAAGTTGTTGAGTACGGACCCATACAGGCTGAAATATTCCCCAATATTGTAAATTTATTAGTGCCAGATATGAAATAACATCAAACTAAAAAAGAAAAAGGTTTTCTTAAAGTGACTGATATATATAATTTGAAGTTTGAACCATAGCCGAGCCGACGTAAGTGCAATACAAAGGAATTATTATTATTCCAAGCAAAGCTGTAAATATGAGGTTGTGTGAAAAATTATATCTAAATTATTGAATACCTACTTACCAAAAGTTTTGATTGCAATAGCAATTAAGTTGATCATTCCATGAATGTTGTGATTTATGTTTAAATACAATTTTTTTATATTGGTTCAATAACTAAAAATGTGATATAATTTTATAAGTGAATTGTAAAATCTTATATGTGAGCATATATTAGCTAGTCAATGCTTACAAATATACAATGAAAAAGTGCCAAATACATGCACTCTAAACACATTCACTTTGTACTCTAATAAGGAATTGATCATTACACTATTTTTGCTCAATTATAGAGCAATTATTTGCACTTTGATTCCTGTATTAAGATATTGAGTTGCAGCAATCGTGTTACTTATAATAAAACTACTGTAAAAATGTATTAATTATCTAATAAAATGTATGCATGTAGCTCAAAGCAAGTTTTACGAATTATATAATACTTTTTAATTGCATTTTAATGTTAAAGAGAACATAATTTACACTCTCTTATTAGCATTTTATCTTGAATATTTTAGGCAATCACTGGATGCAGCTTAAGGTTTTATATTCCACTAAGAGAAGCAAGTTACTAATGAGAATGTTGCATGTTTTCTAATAAGTAGAGAATAAACCATCACTTTCTGCGATGTGGGTAGATGAAAATGTCAGCTTGACATTATTTTCCAACTCTATACATTTGTATAAACTTGGAAATATAAAACTTGCCGTTATTGATACATACATGGCCTGTAGGATAGGGTAACTAGTTTATACTTAGTTTATTTATTTAAATAATGTAAATGGTTTGGGACTGCTGGTATAACTTAATATAATTTATTTAGCAGTATTAATTGTTATAGCAATTATTTTTTCTGTGATAATAACTATTCTGCCATATTTCATTTTTGAATGTTCCAGTATAAATATAAATATGTGCTGTATAAGAATGAGAACTGTTTAGCGAAAACCCCAAAATTAACTATTTCTTAATTATTAAAGTAAATTTCATGTGATTTTCACTACTATGTCCATTTTGTATCTAAAGGTAATATGTACAAAATACAACTACTGTTGTCTATAGAATTTAGAAGTTTATTGATGATTGATGTAAGATTCTTTGTACATAGGTCTTAAGACGTTTCTATAGCATTCCCAAATAATTTTTGTATAGCTTCTTGTTATGCACAAATCAAAGTTATGTTTCAGAATATTGCCGCACACAATTTTAGTTCCAATACTGTTTTTTTTTGTACATTTCTTTACTGTATATTGAATGTATTATATATATTACAACTTTTTAAACATATTGGATGTAATAAATTAGATTTTAAATAAGTAGCTTATTAGCAAATTTTAATGGATAATGTTGTGAATAAAAGTTATATAATTTTCAATTTTATGAAACTGTTGTCAATAAATCATAAATCAAATTTGTTGAAGTTTTAGTATTGGAAGAAAAACAAGGGTGGTAGGTATAATAACTTTATTATAATCTTTATTTCATAGTTAACTAAATACACTTACAAACTATTGTGACAGAATTAGTTACTTTGAATGTAACATTTTACGATATATCAGACCAACACACATTACAAAATCATAAACTTACTTTTGATTATTTAATTAAAAGATGGTAATAAGAATAATTAAAATTCAATTAATCATAAATATTTCAAAAGAACTCATATAGTCATATCATTAAATAATTATCTTATCAATTATCAAAAATGGTGTCTAGAATATCTAAACATTAAACTGAGCTCTTATAGACAGTTGCATCCATAAACAGTCTTCTTAAACATTTGTATAAATATTAATATAATTATCTCAATTTGAGAGAATCTAGGCTGTCAAGCAAGTTTTGTACTTCAGAGTCCACCTGCTCTCTAGTGCTGACTTGTTCCAATCTCAGGCGGACAGATTCCAAATCACCAGCATCAGCTTTCTGTATCTTCATATACTTCAACATCATTTCAACTACTAAACATATCTCACCTATGAGTTGTCTAGTCTCCTCAAAGTGTCCAACTCCACTGGGGCGCATTTGGATGAGTTTCAATTTGCTCTGTGCTAACTGTATAGGGTTGCGGCCGTTCTTGTCATGAGAGCTGACATCTGTGCCTGCATCCAGCAGCTCTATTACCACGGGTATGTGATTGGTGCAAGCAGCAAGATGCAGAGGCGTATTACCCAGTGTGTCCTTGATGTTGGGGTTAGCGCCGTGCCTCAGAAGGATTCTAACGACGTCTACGTATCCACGACATGCAGCCAAGTGCAGTGGACTTCTTTTGTGTTCGTCTGACGAATTTGGGTCAGCCCCTGATAGCAGAAGTTTCTCAACCAGTTCAGTGTTATTTGTAGAGGCAGCAAACCGCAATTTGTGATTTCTTGAAGAACAAATGCTACCGCCGTACCTGTATTTCAGTCTACAATGTCTAGCCTTTGTTGAACACTTGATTTTTCCTACATGGTCATGAGGTTCAGATAAAAATTCGATGGGCATCGGCTGTCCTGCTTGATTTATTGGTATAGCCGGTGGACTAAATTCCAAGATACATTGAGAATGATCAAATATTGGATTATCGCTGCTCTCATTACTAGTATCTACTCCAGAATCAGCCATTGTATATAATCACAAGAATAAAAGTAAATAAAGCAATTCAAGCTTTCAAATACTCTAAATATTATTTACTTATTACAAAACACTTGCATGAAAGAATATGTGTGTAAAATGTAAAAGAAATGGGTAAACCACTGGCCTTGTTTATACTAGGCGACGAGCTGTCAAGCTGTCATTAAAATCTTCCACAGGCACAAAGTTTCACTCACTCACTCACTGGCACTAGCAGGTCTAGCACCTGTTTATTTTTAGGTCTTGCAGCACTGAAATGTAGATCTAGATTACGGCCATAGACAAAGATTCGTGTAAGTGTAGGTGTATTCGATTTTCGACCAAAAATACTGATTGGTGTGGTCATTGCAATACCTGGATCTTTTTTAGATTTCCGTACATAAAAGATAAAACAGGATCCTGGCCTATTAGCTAAAACTCCGCAGTCTGTCTGTATCTCATGAACCGTATAGTTAAAGTTAGACAGTTGAAATTTTCACAGGTTCTGTTGCCGCTTTATCAACTACTAAAAATCAGAATAAATAAATACATATTGAGGCTTTCATACAACAAATGGTTTTTGTCGTTTTTGTTCGAAATTGACAACGGAAATTTCGAGCAAAAACGCAAAATAATTAACAATTTTTCACCAATAAATAAAACTTTCACTAATAAACAAAACGAAAATTTAAGGATTTATAGATAATAATAAAATACGGAATCCTTCAAACGGCTTGCGTGAGTTCGGGTCAAAGACATTGTAATGTATTCTACGGGTCACATTTGACCTGTTTTTTTCATCCATTATTTGTGTAGGTAGTTTGTTTGGTTATTGATTGATAATTCATACTAGTTTGAAGTTTCTAATCGTGAAACCTGTGAAAGGAACGCATCCTTCAATCAATGACAGGTGGCGAGTTGACACTTTGACAGCGTATTCGGCCTCGGAAGAAATTTCGAACGTTATTTTTACCAACAATACTGCGTATTAAATAGACAAAAACATGCAACAATTAACAGTATTCATGGTAAGTTAATGCTACATATATTATAATTTTTAGATACTTTTTGATTTGTGTTCAAGTTCTTAACCTATAACGTTTTGCCGATAGGATATTGAAAGTTCACGTTCGTATATCGACGAGTTGTATTCTCCTGATGCAGCGAAAGTGGTGGAGGCATTAGTGACACTGAAGAACTCAGTAATAGGCAGCAACAGACAGAAGGGTTCAGTAATACAGCAAGGAGTAGTGCCGCGGCTTCTGCAGTTGATGTCGGACGAGTCTCTCGACCCTAACATAAGATTAGAAGCCACAATCACAATCGGTAAAATCAAGAATATGTCAAATTTGTTTGCCTCAATAATTACATAGATTATGTACTATACTTTAAGGTACTTGAAATGGTTTAGTCATAGTGTGAAATTTATGATCTTACTAACAGGTGCCCTTGTAACAGTTGTCAATTTAATAGTTTGTTATAGAAATCATTGTTATAACTTATGATACATTTAAATTATAACTTCGCAAATTTTTCTATCGCATATTTTTCAAAATGTTATTTTTTGTTATTTTATAATAGTTATAAATTAAATTTCAATTTATTGTCTGTATGACACAGGGTCATTAGCAAAAGGCACAGCAGAGAATGTAAGCTCATTAGTAGAGCAGGGCACAGCAACAGCTCTTGTTGAGCTGCTCAAGACATCACCCATTGGCACAAAGTTGACTGAAGCGGGACTATGTGCATTACGGAGTGTGTTTATGCATCCACCTGCACCTATTACCTCCTTGCCTGCTGACATGAGGCTACTCACAAGGCTCACACGTAAGTGAACTAACTACTTGTTTATCTACGAATTTGATTTTTAATTATTTTTATTTGGGTACACACTTTAAATATTATCTTATTTTTTTTAAATATCTCCTACTAAAAAAGTATATTTTTGCTAAATTAAGAGCATTTTTGTGAATACCATAACTATTCAAAAAAAAAACTTACCTGCAAAAAGGAAACCCTTTTTTCTTTTAATGCCCAGAAAAACATTACATAATAACTTTTTTATTACTTAAAGTACAGTAGAACTCCAATTATCCGAACTCCGACTATCCGAATCGCCGATTATCCGAATCACAAAAAATTGTCCAAAAAAAGTCTAAGTGCGCTATTATTCTTCCCCCCGCGAAGCCAGTGTTTGCGCGTCAAGTCTTGACTTGACTTGTCTTAACTTGCCGTTGTGCCTGCACTGACTTCCCCCCGCGTGACGATGAAATTGTTGTAAGTGTGAGAGAAGATGTTGAAGTGGAAGTGGAAGAAGAACTTTCTGCTGATGTTGAAGTAGACGCTGGACCATCAGCTAGTGAAGCATTTGCCGGCCTCGAGACTGCTTTGAAGTGGATGGAGCGTCAGCCCGAGTGTGACCACTTGCAACTGCTCACCGTCAAGCGAATGCGTGACCTGGCTGCCCGAAAACGGTTGAAGACCGCAAAACAGCTTACATTGACGGAGATGTTTAAAAAACAATGATTTTTATTTCTAAACTTGTACATAAGTACATTTTATTTATATTTAAAACATGTGAAAATTTCATGTTTCTTTCATTTATTTCAATAAAAAAATCGTGCAATATCAAAACGTAGCTTTTATTCTCTCCAATGGCAATTTTTTTTTTTTAAATCCGATTATCCGAATATTTGATTATCCGAATGGGTCCCGGTCCCCATTAATTCGGATAATTGGAGTTCTACTGTATGTATTACATATTTAGTATTAGACTTCTGAAATCAAATGGACAAAATAGTGAAGGTTTTACATACCATTTGATGGTGCAAGTGTTGCAACTGATTACTACACTATCTAATAGATGCTTGTAAATTTTTATGTTAGTTTGTTTTATTATGTTTGTTAAGCCTTGAATTGTAAAAGTTTCACACACACTTTTGAGTAAAGCCAAGGTCCACTGGTTGGGACTCAAAAAAATAGGTTAGCTAAAATAAACATTAAATTAAAAAATATGAATTTTAAACAATTTAGTTGTTTGCACAGGTAGCCAGAGTGGTATAGGTTGCTACACAAACTACCTCTGCAAGCATTTACCACTGTCTCATCTGCAAATGCTTGTTCTAAGTTCTTTGTGCATGTGCTTTTAATAAGAAAAAAAACTTAAATAAAACTGCAGAGTATTAATACAATCTGCCTAAATTTTATCTATACTAATATTATAAAGCTGAAGAGTTTGTTTGTTTGTTTGTTTGAACGCGCTAATCTCAGGAAGTACTGGTCCGATTTGAAAAATTCTTTCACTGTTAGATAGCCCACTTATTGAGGAAGGCTATAGGCTATAATTTGTCACGATAACCGACGCCCACGCGGGCGGAGCCGCGAGCAAAAGCTAGTATATAATTACATTAGATTTTCATTACCAACTGCTCCTCCGGCTGTATATTTAATATATTTAAACTATGCAATATATATTAATCCAGTGTTCAGAAACAGATATGAGAGGAAGGTTTTTGTATGCAAAGCCAGGGCGGCTCCGCTACTATTATATAAACTGTTTTCATAAATCGCCCAGCACCTTACATGTGTTGCTTTGATAAAGTATTATGTAAGATGCATAATCAATGCTAATTATTACACGAATGTGAAGCTGTAGTTACATAGTTAAATCAACTATTATTTTATGTTTATGTACAGTCAGCAAGTAAAGTTGGTGAACACAATAAAAAAAAAAATAACAAAGAAATTTTTACGGAACCTAAGTATGGTTAAAAAAATATTAATTGTTGCAATTAAGAAACAAATAGCGTTATAAGGAAAAGTTAATATTATTATATCCATGATAACATAAGGTATTTTAATTTGCGCATCCAACGCGAACTAAAATACTTTGGACATATACTGTGCACGACAAATACTGAGAACCTAGAGCGTCTTATATTTACTGGCAAAAATGAGGGCAAAAGACCACGAGGGCGGAACCCTAAACGATGGTCAGACCAGGTGATACATCAGATTGAAGTGCCAGTGAACGTCGCACTCCACAAAGCTCAAGACTTAAACTGATGGAGGCAAGCTGTCCAACGACTACATAACAGGAGCCACAAACCTCAACAATGCGGGAATAACTGAGGAGAGAGTGTTTTTAACCAACTTTGCCTAAAGAAGGGTTACGTGTTTTTAAATCTGATTATGCTCATCAACTATCTTTAGAATTTTGTACACACAAGTTGTAGAAACACCTTCAATAAATAAACAAATTAACTTTTCTTGCTGACTGTACAAGACTACGATGTTTATTATTTGATCACATAATACATCCAAGCCTCGTTGTTCTAATAGGCCATGGAAACTGTTAATATATGATATGGTGTAGAATTGACATAATAATATGGTTGATACTCGACTTTACTAAAAAATAATAATACCGGCTTATAATTTGTCCCACTGCTGAATCTCATAGAGAGAAAGAAAGTAATTTTTTGAATATCAAAAGATCTTCAAGGTCGATATTAGAAATAAATACAAATTGTAGTTAGTATTAGTAGTAGTGTAGTGTGTTTAGGTGAAAACGAAGCGTTTTCATTTTGAAAGAATTTAACAAATTCATTAGTAATTGAATGATGAAGCGTTTTAATGTAAAGGAGTGGGGGCATATTAATAAAACGTCACAACGTTAGCACAAATTGTAGGACAGAGTGTCGTCCCGCTTATTTTTTATCCACTGTATCTTCGTATTTTTTGTTTACGAGACAAAAGAAAACATGCTTTTTTTAATTAACATTTTTATTCTCCTTCTAGAGATAGCTCGCGAAGGCTCACCGACAGCGCGAGCCTGCGTGGTCCGCATCCTTTCCATATGGTGCTGTGGCGCTGGTGAACAAGAGGCTCTTTGCGCAGCCGGTGCGTGCGGTGCGGCAGCTGCGTTACTGGCCGCTACACCCGCCGCTTCGACCGCACTGCCAGCGTTAGACCTGTTGGCTGCTATGTGCTTCGAGAATGCTAACGTGTCTCAAGTTGCCTTGAGTACTAGGTGAGTCAAAATTGTGTAACTAGTTAAGCCGCAAATGGTCATTCTTTCGAAAGTTCTATGTTTCGAATGTTGCCGTGAGTACTTGGTAATTGTTTTTATAGCTTTAAAAAATTGCTCTATTGGAATCAGAGTAGAACAAGTGGATGCAAAAGAAAACCACTGGGTAATTGATTATTGAAATTGTAACAGTGACGACAGTTTTGACGTGAAATTTATAAGTACCAAATGATTGTTTTATCCTTGTTTGAATTTTGTAAGCTAGTAGAGAAGCTCTTAAACTATATTACTTACCAATACATACTTCTTTCATTTACTAATTAAGATGTTGAGGCCTGCTATGTTTAATTACCAAATTCGAACATAGAAACATAGTTTTATTAACCAAGAGATAGTAATTACGTTATAATTGTATGTTAATCTATTAATGTAAATAAGTTGCTGTATTCATAATTAAGATAAAATGAGCGGTTTCTAACATTAATTAATCATTTTTGCTATGTTATAAATTGTTTACATGTTTGAGACAACCAGATATAGTGGAGGTAGCAATAACAACACAATATTTGAACCCGTTTCAAATAATATCTTCACTGTCACTGAGTTTGTCTCCTATTCTCGATTTTAATTCGTTTTCTTTGCCTTGGGAAGGTACATAATATCTTAACTGAAGTGAACAACCTCCTCAAAGTGTGGGTGAATAACTTTACCTTTATTAGAGAAAAAACTATATGGGTGAAAAAAAAAACATTGAACATTAAATACTTGATTCGAGATCTGTATTCTGATTATATTAAGCCCTATTTACGAAGTCAGATGAGAGATGATAAGCCAGGTGACACCACTATCCCATATTTGCATTTCAAAAACTTCTGAATATTATTTCCATTTATTTATGTCATTCATTTGACTTTGGCAGAGTTCATTGACGATTGCCAAGAAAAGGAAGGTATTTGAATAACAAATGGGATTGGTGTGGCGATACTTTCAATCGAGTACAGATTTTACCCTTTTGGGATACGTCATTTAATTTTCAGCTTCAGAGATTAAAACTGCATAACTGACGAATTTCGATGTCAGTTCTTACATTGCTCGCAATCAAAATAAATGTTTTTATTTCTAGTAAACCTAAAATAGGCGCTTTAGAACCGTTAACTTTAAAAATAAATGAATCTAGGTGCGCGGTTCCAAAGTGTCATTCCTATGGAGAAGAACCGGCAAGAAACTCCATAAGTTACTCTTTAAAAAAAAATATATATAATTAAATACAAATTGTAGAAGGAAAAACTTAAACCTCAGGCAGGACTCGAACCTGCGACCACTGGCTTGACGCGCCAGTCGCTTTACCAACTAAGCTACCGAGGTCACTGCCTGGAAGTTTAAATTTCTCCTTCTACTTATAACGTCTTTATAGGGCGACGTATGCGACATCTAGTGAACCTACCTTACGGTTGGCCTCACTGACTCTGATTAACAATGTGTTAATCAGAAGTCCGAGAGATGGCGCTGGCCCAATACTTATTATTTTTAATTATTTATACACATTATCGCATGTGTTAGCGAATATTTGTAATTAAATACAAATTGTAGAAGGAAAAACTTAAACCTCAGGCAGGACTCGAACCTGCGACCTTCTTTCCTTCTACAATTTGTATTTAATTACAAATATTCGCTAACACATGCGATAATGTGTATAAATAATTAAAAATAATAAAAAAATATATAGTTTACAATGGATCATTATTAGCAAGTCAGTTCCGTCTTGCATATTTTTTAAATCCTGGCTTCCTCGAAATATTTTCCTTCGCCTTTTGTGTGGTCGGAGCGTGTGGCGGGGGACATCATTATACAATGACGGCGCCCGAAGCGTCCGTCAATTAACCCCTGTGTCCTCACTAACTACTTAACACCCCCATTGTGTTACGTACCTCGTCGCCATTGAACCATGTCAGTCACGTAAGATTTTGCCAAGCTATAGTTTAAAACTTCTATTTTGAGCCTTAATATCTAACCAATCTATACTTCTATATATTATCAGACTAAAGGGTTTTTCGTTTGGTTCACCGCTCCAATATCTTGAAGTACAGGTTCGATTTAAAAAAAAAATCATGGTTAGATAGCCCATTTATCGACGAAGACTATAGGATACTTTTGGCCGCGATGACCAACGCCCACGCGGGCGGATCCGCCAGCAAAAGCTAGTCAAGATAAAATAATATATAATAAAATGTAAATACCGACTTCTTGTTCCCAGGCACGGTGATAAGACGATACCGGAGCTGTTAACAATGTTGGTGTGCCGCGACAAGCCGCTGCCGGTGGCGATGGGCGCCGCGCGGTGCCTCACATTCATGCACCGCGCAGGCGCACTGCCGGCTGACGACAACAGGTAAAATTACCATTATTTTTATTTAACTTGGGCCGACCTGTTTCTCAGGAGCAAAGCCCTATACCGTATAAATCCAATGAAAGAATTTTTTAAAAGTAAAAAAATAAAAAATACAATCTGGTAATGTAATCGCATTTTTGACGCAAATAAATGTTTTTCTTTCTTTCTTCTTGCAAAATTTGCTGAGACATAATTATGATGAAAATAAATAAATAAAAGTTTTTTGCCATTATGCTTTCTTGACGCAAAGATATTCACAAAAATTTTATGTTGTAGTTATACACATTAACAAGTTTGTGTTATCATAAAACATTTTCTACACAAATAATTAGAAATCATGATTATCGCTACTATTTTACTATGTAAATAATCTGTGTAGGAAGATCAGAATACTGCATGCTTGGGTCAAATGTTATCTGTTTGATCACAAATATGTTTCAATAATATTGGTTATACCATCTTCTCTTTACATCATAATAATTGAATACATACTTTGTAAGTACCGTGGTTAAGTTCTCAGTGGCCTTAACCCTGAGTACTGAAACGCTAATTAACTTTAAGACTTTCTTAAATGACTATCAGTGGCTATTTCATACCTTAAAGTGACAGAGACAGCATGAGACTTAACGGCAGCTTCATACTGCGTTTCAGTGTTCGGCTATAAGACACTTTCATTTGATTTTCTTAGGCCCAGTTTTTTGAACCCTAGTTAACTTAACCAATGGTTAAAAAATGCTAACTAATAGTTTCTAACTTCGGTAGAGCAAGTTTATTCATAAATTATTATGTCTCTAACTTATTTGACCATTTGATAGCACAGCAATTGATGAAAAACAGCTTTTTGAAACAATTAGTTAGCATTTTTAACCATTGGGTTAGTTAAACCGGGATAAAAAAACTGGGCCTTAATGATCCTAAGACACAATTTTGTAAGAAAAGTGTCGTTATCTGTCCTATGAAATTTTTGACATCTCTCCCTTTTGTATGAAGGCACGTCTTACTGTGTGAATAGAAATAAAGTCAAACAATTAATGTGCGGTGTTACGTGCCTGTCCCTCCAGTGTTTTCGTTTTATCTTCGTGCCATCTAATATTAATTATTTCCTTACAGAGTGGTGTTCGGCGCATTGCCGTGCCTCGCCCGCCTGTGCACGAAGGAGATGCCGGAGGACATCCGCGCGTCTTCCGCCGAGACCTTAGCTTACTTAGCAGAGGTATGCTCTACAGTTGCCTCATGTAAGGGAACATCTTATTCATGGATAGAGTATTCGTACCGCCAACAATACAAAGATACTTATACTTGAGATTTATATCCGGAAGAGCTTATAATAATAATTTCCAAACAATATTAGGAACTCCACCAAGAGAAATAGCAATGGATGTTTGTATAAACACATATTGACGAACACTCTCATTACCCGCGCAGGTAGGCGGGGAGAGGGGGACGGTACATTTTTACCCAATGATGGCGCCCGGATGAGTCAAATGACGTTCCTTGCCATCCTCCCCGTTCTTGCAGACGTGTTATACCACCTCCGCTGCCGGCCAGCGGACTTCAGGAGCGTCACGTACGATATTGCCAAGTTATAAACTTATAATCAAAATGTGTTTCTACAAACACCTATTGCTATGTCCTTTAGTGGAGTTCTATATTGTTTGTAATTTATTATATGTTTCCTCTCCGTAGGGTAGTATGACAGTTAACTTATAAGAACGAATAATTCAGTTTATACTATTCTCGTATATCAGGTATACAAATTCCTGACTTAAAAACTTTACTTTCCCAATCTGTGACTGAAATTTTTCGTCATTTTTAAGTAATATAAAAAAAATGGTGTAATAATATGTCTCCTGTCTAATATGTGCTATATATGCAATTCTCTACAATTTATAGGTAGACACATCCCTGCAAAGGCTAGCCGCAATATCGAACCACCTCATGACGTCACTGGCCGACATCGTCAACTGCCAGTCGCCGGCCGCTAAGCAGGGCGCGTTCAAATGTTTCGCGTCACTCGGAGCGAACGACGAAGATATACGCAAGAGGATCATCGAGACCCACGGACTTATGGTGCATGTGGTCAATGGAATGAATAACCCTGAGGCGTCGGTGAGGAATATATATAATTATTAGCTTCTGCCCGCGACTTCGTCTGCGTGGACTTCAGAATTGGGTCCAAAACGAAATTAAAAATGGTGAAAGTAATGAAAAATGGCTACATTCATGCTAAATTTCATCCTAATCCGTTCGGTCGTTTTTGCATGATTGAGTAACAAACATCCAAACATCCACACTTTCACATTTATAATATTAGTAGGATTATTTTTGTTTATCTTTTAAGCCCGGTTTCCACCACGAAAGAGTAATGAGCGAGACATGCTTAGACGGGTCGGACTCCATGAAAAAGGTTTAGAATTCCACCAACAGAGTCTTGCCGCAACGGAATCGTTTCAACCACTGTTAACTAGTTCAATCCGCCCCGCTCAGCGCTTTCTGTGTTCAAGCGTCAATATGATTTGTTATTGCGGGTTAAACGGACTCCGATATTACTCTGTCCCTAGAACTGAGCGTGTTCATTTCAACTCTTTCTGCTCCGTCCTTTCCGACCGACTATTTGTTGGTGGGAATTCAAGTATACATTTCACTCTTGCCAGATAAATATAGTCCTTGGGTCCATCCGCACGCGGTGGAAACTGTGCTTTATATCAATGGTGTCAGTAAGAATAGGTTTAGAACCAGTATAGTTACTGGCTTAATTCTTGAATGTTTTTGTATGCTCTTGAGTTAATTTTTTAGGAGTCTGTTGTACATACTACACTAATTTTTCAAGTTGCGTGCCGATGTCGTTACTCTAAATATGTTTTTTTTTGTCTACAAAGACATCAAAATCTGCTGCACATTAGTAAGCGTTTTTAATTCTTGTTGTAGGTAAGATTAGCGGCAGTAAGATGCTTACACTCACTGTCGAGATCAGTACAACAATTACGAACGACATTTCAGGTAAATTTTCTCACGTAATTATTATTCGAACTTATACTTACTTATAACATTCATAAGAATCTATTTAAATTTTCAAATATTTTAATTACTATAGGATCATGCAGTTTGGAAGCCTCTCATGCAGTTGTTAAACGACTCTCCCGGGACTGAACTCCTCACAGTCGGGTCATCAACTCTCTGCAATTTACTACTCGAGTTCTCGCCAGCCAAAGAACCAATGTTGGACCAAGGTTTGTGACAAACTAAGTTGACATGTATACTATGTTCATATTTGGCAATATATTGGTCTATATTCTGCAGGTGCAGTGGAAATGCTATGTAGTTTGACGAAGAGGCCCGAAGCTGCTTTGAGATTGAACGGAATTTGGGCACTAATGAATATGGCGTTTCAGGTATGTAAATAGGTGCATGTATTTCCGACTTCATCTGTAAATAACATTTAAAAAAGAGCCCCAATATATGGAAAATCAAAACAAAGGTCATGGCCCATAATCCGACCCGGTTCAAAAATGTTTTTGTACAAAAACGAAAATGGTGGTAAATAATGCAGGCATAACCCACTTTTCATTATATGTAAAAAGAAAAAAATAATTCGTTGGAGAAATCTTGCAGCAGACCAATAAAAATTGGATAATAATTAGCTGCACCAGCGGTTTCGCCTGTCTGTAAATTATTTTATCCGTATTCCGACGAGCACATGCGACCAAATGGTCTGTACACATTAGAAGTATACAGACACCGTACGTTGGTTGACAACAAAATATTAATTAGAGGGAGAATACAGTCTCGACATGTCAGGAGTAAACAATATTATACTTATGTTTTGGTGAATCCAACACGACATGGTCGAGAGAGTATCGAGGGATACTACTGCTCATGCATTCACGGCCGCCGCACTATAGGAAGTTGTGCCCATATTGTGAGCATAGTATACTTTTTATCCTGGGCCAGACATCAAGAAAATATTGATACACCTGCGGCTTTCTTGGACAATGTAATTTTAGACATTGATGGAGCTGAATAAACATTTAAAAAAAAATGTATTTTATTTTCTCCTCCCTAAAACCACAAGTTATAAGTTAAGTTTTCATACTAGGTAGATTACATTTTTTTATTATTATTCTTTCATGATCCCCATAAGCCACAGTAATGCGCCACTTACCATTGAAAAGTATAATCATTTGTCTTTGATTCCCGCCATATTTTATTTCTGTACGCCGTGGGTATATTTTTCACACTAAATGGGCCATTACCTTTGAACCAGTTGTTGTATTTGAAAGAATAAAGATGGCGACGTATAATCCCGCCTCTCTCACTCAGTTTCACATTCGAAAGACTAAAGTCTTAAATTCTCTGTAAAACGGGGTGAAAAGCAATTTTTAGGGGTGAATAAAAACAAATTTGGGGAAGGATTGCAATACTTTATCGTGAAGCATGCGTAAGATTTAACATAAAACAGCTGCTTTATATTTTTTGAAATAATTGTGGGTTTTTATAAACAACTAGCTGTTTCCCGCAGCTCCGCCCGCGGTCTAATTTTTTTTATGTAATTGAGAAGAGAAATCGTTTCGTGCGTTCTGGAGTTATAGCGTCAGGAAGGAAAACCCGACTTATTTTTATATAGTAGATACTGATAATCTGTAAAATGTAAAAAACCGCAATTCTCTATTCACCCTCTGCTTTTCTATTCACCCCATTTTGTCAAGTTTATGTGTTTATATCTAGCGGGGCCCCCTTAGCTAGAGCGATGAAAGTGATAAGAGCGGTTAGCTCGTTCAATGTACCTACCAAATATAATGAAATGGTCCAATGTACCTCCGTTGTGTCCACAGAAATGACCTCTGAAGTTTATGTCCATCCAGCGGGGCCCTTCGTCCTTATCAGGCAGGGATACCTAACATTAGATCGCATCGCGCATCGGATACGGACGTGTCTTGTTACTAAGTGCACCGTACGGATTTTTATTCGCGAACAGCGCGGCTATATGCCGCTGCCCGCCGCTGTCGCTATGAGCTCAACACTCATAGCCAACGAGTTGCTGGCGTTTGTACAAAACGCCATCGATACAATGGACGAGGTTAGCATCTTGCAAATATGTAAGACTAACTTCAAGGAAGAAGACATTAGCAGTGGCAAGAGACTGCTGTACCAGTCTCTGGACAAACTGGACCAGATGCCATCTCGACGGAGGGATGGGACTGAGAAGAGCGTCCAGGATATTATCACCTTACTAAAGGCGACCGACCCAGACGACGTGCCGACTTTCGTGGCGAAGGATCTGCACAAGCTGCCCCCCGTCACTTTTGACCACGTCGACGTCACCAGGCTCCTGAAGGACATCATCTTCCTGAAGTCGAGCCTGACAGAAGTACAGTCCAAATTGGAGGTCTCGGACAGGACAATTCAAGACTTGCGTGCTGAAGTATTGTTACTTCGTAACACTATTTCCGTAAGTAGGTCACCCGAAGAGGCTTCTAAAGTGAACACGCGTCGCGGGGCGCAAAACGTCTCCGTCAGCAGTTTTGCATCGGCGGATTCCAATGCGTCACCGGCTGTCAACGAGTGCAATGCCCCAGCGACCGCGACACGCGTAACCGCGTCGACACCTCGACGTGTTTATGCTGACGCTGCCGCTAGCCGGGCCGCAGCTCGCTCACCTAGCTGCGCCGCACCCGTCCCCGCGCCCGCCCCGGCGCCCGCCCCGGCGCCCCCCCGCGCGGCTCCTCCACGTGCCACGCGCGCTCCGTGCCCAGCTCCGCCACCCGTGCCTGCTGCGCAGGTGCCACGACTGGATGAAGACGGTTTCGAGATGGTGCAAAGGAAGAAGCGCCGTCCCAAAACCGTTCAGAACCGCTGCGGTAAAGCCCCGCCGGAGCCCAACGTGCTCGTGCGCGCCGCCATGCCGAACACTCCAGTTTATGTCTCCCGCCTACACTTCTCAGTTAAGGCGGAGAACATTGTGGAGTACGTGCGCCAGAAGCTGAAGTACTCGCCGAGGGTGCAGGAGCTGGAGTCGCGCCGCAACGTCAACTTCAAGGCGTTTGTGGTGCGAGTACCAAACTGCTACCTGCAGCACGTCATGACTGAAGACTTCTGGCCGCAGGGCGTGGTGTTCCGCCGCTTCCGCGGACAAGTACCACCGGAACGCACTAAGACGTAGTGCATGGAAGTTTTTACTAACATAATTTTAAGTTATATACTAACAACTTTTATAATATAAGTATGTATTAGTTTATAAGTTTTGGTTTAATTTATGTATTTTATTACTATGGGCCTAGTTGCCTGAAATAAATGGTTATTATTATTATTATTATTATTATTAAAAGTGATGTCAGACGAAACTTGGCCCAATGTACCTTTCTAGTCATGTATTTGTTCTTAAAAGTTTGTGATCATATACCAGAAATTAAGTTTCAAAGTTTTGTCTAGCCAGCAGGGTCCTTTGTTATTTGAATTAACATATGGATAAAATGCAGACCATTCTTATGTCTCCCCAATGTACCTCACAGCTATTCACTATTTACCAAATTTTTCGCGGTTTTTCTACCTAAACAAAAAAATAACAAAGGACCCTGCTGGCTAGACAAAACTTTGAAACTTAATTTCTGGTATATGATCACAAACTTTTAAGAACAAATACATGACTAGAAAGGTACATTGGGCCAAGTTTCGTCTGACATCACTTTTAGGTATCCCTGCCTGATAACGACGAAAGGCCCCGCTGGATGGACATAAACTTCAGAGGTCATTTCTGTGGACACAACGGAGGTACATTGGACCATTTCATTATATTTGGTAGGTACATTGAACGAGCTAACCGCTCTTATCACTTTCATCGCTCTAGCTAAGGGGGCCCCGCTAGATATAAACACATATCAAGTTTAGTAACAAGTTACATATTTACCCAGGCTGAACAAAAAGTGAAGCAGCGCATTCTCTGCTGCCTTGGCACTGAGCAGATGTTCAGGCTACTTGGCGACAGTGACACACAAGTCATCATGAAGACGTTGGGCTTGCTTCGGAACCTGCTGTCCACCAGGCACCATATAGACGCTATCATGAGCGAGTACTCTTCACAAGTTATGCAGGTATGTTATATTCTATACATGGCAAACATATTTAAAATTTGCACCATATACAGTACCCACGGTACCCATTGCACACATTTTTAACAAATAAATATTTCTGATTTCTGAAAAGATAATTGTGAATAATTTATTAAACTTTTGTCTCTTGACAATTTTTTTAGTTTTAGGTTACGGTAGGTAGGTTAATTTGGGAGTGTCAAACATTATTAAATTCGCAGGACTATATTACTAACGACTAAAGTAAAAAATTTGATTTTGATTTTGAACAAGGTCCATAGAAAAATTTATGAATACCATCTCTAAATGTCAACATTAAACTTTTATACCGATTTCCACAGACGGGAACCTGATCATGACCATGAGAATATCATCAATATGTTAAGTAACGAATGTAATTTTGTTTGAACAGGCGGTGATAGTGGTCTTAGAAGGATCATATCCAGCAGAAGTGAAAGAACAAGCACTTTGCATCCTGGGCAATATCGGTGACGGCGAGAAGGCTAAAGACCTGATTATGGCCAATGAGGACGTATTGAGGAAACTAGTGGATTATCTGGTAAGACTCTTGCTTTTAAACTGTTAAAACTTGTAATTTATAATATAGTAAGAATGTTGTGTGCCAGCAACATTTACCGTGCGGCCTATTATAATTGTCAGCTCATGCTGTCCCACTGCTGGGCAAAGGCCTCCCTCCCCTCTTTTCATTCTTCTCTATTAAGCGCATGCGTGCGGCATATAAAACTTATTTAAATATTACTTTTTTATTTGTATTTTTCATTAATTTCAACTCTTGATCGCAAGTTTAGCGTTTACAACGATATGACGACATCTGTGAAGGACTTGAAATCGAGTGACAGTAATACTCATATTCATTTGATATATTATATACCTATATACCTCGGAAAATTTATTTTAGAGTTAAAAGTACAATGTTGATAGTCTTATGTGAGCTATACGGCCGGTTATGGATTCTGTTTTGAAATTTTCTGAATCTGTACCTGTGTAGGCCACGTGATTGGTCGAGCAATGTCACATGCTGTCCCACGATTTTGATTGAAGGTTGTTTAGAATTTGAGAAGTTGTCAAGTTGACATACTCAATAGAGATGCGGACAATTTATTTCAAATGTTTTTATTTTTAAATAAAATGTTAGATATGTATTTTTTGCTTTTTCGAAATAACGAATAACTACTAAGATACAGATAATTAAGGGTAAGGAGTGGGGGCTGGCCACGTCACTTGAAGCTACTATTTTCGCTGAACTTAGGACACAGGCCCTCACTCGTGAACTTTAACGCGACTTATCGTTGTCAAATTGTAGTTTTGAAAAAAAATGAAATAATACTTGTCTATTATTTTTTATTATCTAATGTACGGACTTGATAGATTTTTAATTTTTATATCTCGTCCGCATCCATTCAGAAACCGGTTCATTGACTGTTTAATGCAAGTACACAAGGCTACTGCTTTTTTTTTTCAAACCTCTCATTGGATTTATTGCGTATGGATTCTTTTGTGTTATTAATAATGTGGTAAGATAGTGTGTCTTGAAGGTGAATGGTTGCATTATAATAGCTACATGACACATATATCACATGGTTGTATGTATGTGATAGAACTCTAATTTTATATTATTAACATGGTTTCAAAGTATTTGGCATATAGTATGTGTGAGTGATGTGTGAGTAGTAACTGTGTTTTTTTGCAAAGTATTAGAAATCTCGGCTTGTCGTGCAATGTCACAAATGTGGCTGACGTCACGTCAAACAATATATGTCAAATAAGTGTTTAGTTAGTGCCTTTCTGGACTCAATGTGTGAAAATGTATGGTGAAGTTGTGAATGATAAATCTTAATATTAGTAAAAGAAAATGAATGAGTGAATGATTGAATAACAATAAAACATCATTAACGGTTTTTAAACTGTCTAAATCCTGATAATATTAACGATAACTCCATTCATCAAAGTGGTAAAGAAAAACTAATTAAATATAAGTCACGTATGTTCAAATGAATTTTATTCATTTGTGCAAAAATGGCAGCGATCATAATGGGATGTTGGCCCTAGGTCCAGGCATCCGAACAGTCCTGGGGGCCTACATCCAGCGAGTACGTGTCGAGAGCGATTCAGTGGGCGATTGACGAGGCGGCGGAAGGTATGTGGCTAAAAAAGATGAACGAATGAATGAACGAAACTAAAACAAAACTTACTAAAAAATAATATTATAAGGAAGATGAATGATGAGAGTGAATTGTTTTGTTTAAGAAAGTCTTTGTGTTATACTGCCAGGATTTGCTCTCGCTGAGCAGACAAGTAAAATAAACAATTTTGTCACCGGACGGTAATGACCGCGTTTGACATATTGGCTGTCGCGGTCAATTTTCTGTGACAGCCACTGTGTGCTTTTTGAAGTTGAGGTCAATATAATGGCGGCAATCAATGCACAAAGGTGGAGCCACTGTGTGACCCAGGGCTATATGTCATTTATCAGGGTTTTTCGAGTTCTAATTATTTTTCTTTCCTCCTGCAATTCGATATTAGATGCCATAAGAAATTTTGTAAAACTTTAAAAACCCTGTCCAATGATGGCCTTAGGGCTCGAAGTCCAAATTGTTGGTCCTTCTTTATGCATCGTCTGGTCACTGACAACTGAACCACAACTAGCGCTACCCAGTCTGGCCGCGTAAAGCGGTAGAAAAAGTCTAATCCTTGATGCACGATTCTAATCAAACTTCGCGCATTCCGCGTTGACGACATACATAGGCGATGAGTTGACAACACGTGGACTATTAAAAATATGTGTGTAGTAACGGTGGGTGTTGGTTCCCAGGCTCATCCGGAGAGCAAGCTGCAGGAGGCGGCACTGTTCGTGGCGGGCAACCTGGTGTGGCGCGGCGAGGCGGGCGCGGCCGCGCGCCAGGCGCGCCTCGCGGACCTCGGCGTGCTACGCGCGCTCAAGCTGCTGCGCGCAAGGCACGACGCCGCGCATCTGCACGACAAGTGAGCCCGCACACATACACCCACACAGACACACACACGCAGGCGCGCCTCGCGGACCTCGGCGTGCTACGCGCGCTCAAGCTGCTGCGCGCAAGGCACGACGCCGCGCATCTGCACGACAAGTGAGCCCGCACACATACACCCACACAGACACACACACGCAGGCGCGCCTCGCGGACCTCGGCGTGCTACGCGCGCTCAAGCTGCTGCGCGCAAGGCACGACGCCGCGCATCTGCACGACAAGTGAGCCCGCACACATACACCCACACAGACACACACACGCAGGCGCGCCTCGCGGACCTCGGCGTGCTACGCGCGCTCAAGCTGCTGCGCGCAAGGCACGACGCCGCGCATCTGCACGACAAGTGAGCCCGCACACATACACCCACACAGACACACACACGCAGGCGCGCCTCGCGGACCTCGGCGTGCTACGCGCGCTCAAGCTGCTGCGCGCAAGGCACGACGCCGCGCATCTGCACGACAAGTGAGCCCGCACACATACACCCACACAGACACACACACGCAGGCGCGCCTCGCGGACCTCGGCGTGCTACGCGCGCTCAAGCTGCTGCGCGCAAGGCACGACGCCGCGCATCTGCACGACAAGTGAGCCCGCACACATACACCCACACAGACACACACACGCAGGCGCGCCTCGCGGACCTCGGCGTGCTACGCGCGCTCAAGCTGCTGCGCGCAAGGCACGACGCCGCGCATCTGCACGACAAGTGAGCCCGCACACATACACCCACACAGACACACACACGCAGGCGCGCCTCGCGGACCTCGGCGTGCTACGCGCGCTCAAGCTGCTGCGCGCAAGGCACGACGCCGCGCATCTGCACGACAAGTGAGCCCGCACACATACACCCACACAGACACACACACGCAGGCGCGCCTCGCGGACCTCGGCGTGCTACGCGCGCTCAAGCTGCTGCGCGCAAGGCACGACGCCGCGCATCTGCACGACAAGTGAGCCCGCACACATACACCCACACAGACACACACACGCAGGCGCGCCTCGCGGACCTCGGCGTGCTACGCGCGCTCAAGCTGCTGCGCGCAAGGCACGACGCCGCGCATCTGCACGACAAGTGAGCCCGCACACATACACCCACACAGACACACACACGCAGGCGCGCCTCGCGGACCTCGGCGTGCTACGCGCGCTCAAGCTGCTGCGCGCAAGGCACGACGCCGCGCATCTGCACGACAAGTGAGCCCGCACACATACACCCACACAGACACACACACGCAGGCGCGCCTCGCGGACCTCGGCGTGCTACGCGCGCTCAAGCTGCTGCGCGCAAGGCACGACGCCGCGCATCTGCACGACAAGTGAGCCCGCACACATACACCCACACAGACACACACACGCAGGCGCGCCTCGCGGACCTCGGCGTGCTACGCGCGCTCAAGCTGCTGCGCGCAAGGCACGACGCCGCGCATCTGCACGACAAGTGAGCCCGCACACATACACCCACACAGACACACACACGCAGGCGCGCCTCGCGGACCTCGGCGTGCTACGCGCGCTCAAGCTGCTGCGCGCAAGGCACGACGCCGCGCATCTGCACGACAAGTGAGCCCGCACACATACACCCACACAGACACACACACGCAGGCGCGCCTCGCGGACCTCGGCGTGCTACGCGCGCTCAAGCTGCTGCGCGCAAGGCACGACGCCGCGCATCTGCACGACAAGTGAGCCCGCACACATACACCCACACAGACACACACACGCAGGCGCGCCTCGCGGACCTCGGCGTGCTACGCGCGCTCAAGCTGCTGCGCGCAAGGCACGACGCCGCGCATCTGCACGACAAGTGAGCCCGCACACATACACCCACACAGACACACACACGCAGGCGCGCCTCGCGGACCTCGGCGTGCTACGCGCGCTCAAGCTGCTGCGCGCAAGGCACGACGCCGCGCATCTGCACGACAAGTGAGCCCGCACACATACACCCACACAGACACTCACACGCAGGCGCGCCTCGCGGACCTCGGCGTGCTACGCGCGCTCAAGCTGCTGCGCGCAAGGCACGACGCCGCGCATCTGCACGACAAGTGAGCCCGCACACATACACCCACACAGACACACACACGCAGGCGCGCCTCGCGGACCTCGGCGTGCTACGCGCGCTCAAGCTGCTGCGCGCAAGGCACGACGCCGCGCATCTGCACGACAAGTGAGCCCGCACACATACACCCACACAGACACACACACGCAGGCGCGCCTCGCGGACCTCGGCGTGCTACGCGCGCTCAAGCTGCTGCGCGCAAGGCACGACGCCGCGCATCTGCACGACAAGTGAGCCCGCACACATACACCCACACAGACACACACACGCAGGCGCGCCTCGCGGACCTCGGCGTGCTACGCGCGCTCAAGCTGCTGCGCGCAAGGCACGACGCCGCGCATCTGCACGACAAGTGAGCCCGCACACATACACCCACACAGACACACACACGCAGGCGCGCCTCGCGGACCTCGGCGTGCTACGCGCGCTCAAGCTGCTGCGCGCAAGGCACGACGCCGCGCATCTGCACGACAAGTGAGCCCGCACACATACACCCACACAGACACACACCCGCAGATTGTGCTCATGTACATCATTATCATTACGCACATGCATGTACTCAGATGCACACGCACGCACTCCCACCCTCACAGACGCGAACATGCAGCAAGCGAACGTGTCCGTCTTCATTCTGAATTAATATATTTGTGGCTTAATGTGGTTTTCTTGTATTTCAGGGTGAAGACGGCTCTGGCGCAGTTTAATGAGTTCACATAATATCGCAAGGGCCACAGACACAAACGTATGAGAAGAAAGTGACTGTTTTAGATATAGTAACGCTTGTGATTCAGTCGAACGACGACAGTGAGTTATCCAGTCATAAAACTTGATATTAACATACTACGTGTAGGTGTAAGTATTTAATTGTACATACTATAAGTTCACAAATTGTTAAATCGACGTGGAGTGTTATTGAATTTATTTATTTTTAATTTATCCTGTTGACGTCATCATTCATTAACCGTAACTGTATATTTCACGTACCATGTATAATTGTACATTGATTATGTAACATTTTGACGAGTATCTCTCCAAAGAAATCGATACGCGTTTCCAACGATAGAGGTGCTAAAACCCCTCGCAAAATGAATATTTTTGTGAAATTAGCGAAATGTAGTTAAACTACAATAGTGTAATTTAGTTAGTTGTTGATATTACGGGCGTTTTATATGCGTATGTACATTAATTAAATCATGTTTAGTGGTAACTGCTGTCCGGCAGTGGATATCATGTTTTATACATTTTGGACTAAATAAATAACATTTTTATACTAACAAAAAAAAAACAAACAATGCAATTAGTTGTATTTAAGGCTTGTTTTGATATTATATAAATTAGTAGTACCTCTAAAAAATGTTTAGAAATATTGCTGCAATAATTATAAAGTTACCTTCAGTGTTGCCATTTTTTCGGATTTTTACAATTTGATATTTTTTGTTAAGTTTATGTAAAATAATTCTTAAAAATAACGCTTTTATTTACCAATAAAAAACAATTTGTTAACCACTCGGCTGCGCCTTAAGTATAAAAAAGCCATTAGCTAGCGTATAATCTCAAATATATACCACCTTTGTTTATTTCATAAAGGTTTTTTATAAAATTTATATGAATCCACAGTCGGACTGTCATGAAAGAATTTAAAACGAAAGTACGGACCGAATTCGTAAAGTCGAAATAATTTTGTAAAACAAACTAAATTAAAATAATTTGAGTGTCGTACTTTCGTAGGGATGAGTCTCATAGCCGATATGTAAACGGTAGCTTTTGATAACGCATTGAATGTATGTAGATAAACTAAATATATAAACCTTCGCAGTAATTGCTTGTGGGCTATATTTTATTAAAATAATGTAATTGTGGCCCATGCAGGGCATGTATCTTCCATTGAAAACTATTTTGACATATTTGGATGGGCTACGAAATTAGCGGGGAATGGAAGCAAACAATGGTATTGACCTAATGGGATTTGCGATTTTACAACGTGTTACACAATACCCCGTAAAAATATAATTAATTATCAAAGCCAAAATGTTGTCAACCCTATTAAGCTGTCATGTCAGGGAACCAGATTATTTAACAGAAAGGCCTACACCTATTTTACCAAATAATATTGTCTACTTTAATAGGTTTTCTATTTTTCATTCATAAATGAATAGTCGGCTTTACGGGCAGTTTTGTAACACCCTGTATTTTATGAGATGTAAGTAATGCTTACGTCAAAGCAAAATGGCCTTAGCTTTTGATGTAACGTCAAATTCCTAACCTGCTTTGTTCTGTAATCTAATAATTTATAATAATAATTATCATTGTCATAATAAGTTGTAAATATAAACAAAAGCATAGCAATGAGACTTCAATATAAAAAAAATAGGTTTGTAGTACAATACGGCCGACGAATCTTGGCGAGTCTGAAAAGAGATACAAGATAGTTCGCGTAAGATGCAAGTACGCATAAATGGTGGGTGAAAAAGAAACGACAATGTCTTGTATCGCTTTTTAAGGTCGCCAAGATACAGCGGCCGTAGTACATTGGCTAGGACTTATTTTGGTCGTGTCTGTTCCCCGCAAATTTTGTAGCCTAAACGTATCAGTTGGACTGATGTGATCATGTTAATGTTACATTGATGTATCTGATAACTCTATAGAAAAATAATTGAATATGACTTCTGTACTACTTAATTTGCATAATTTTTTTAGTACGCTCGGCGTAAGTTTTAGACACGGGTAAATAGCATAGGTATTATTTGAATTCGACGGTCGGAAAATTATAGTGAAATCCGTAATGTTTATGTATTGCCGGAATATATAGGAAATTAAGTTAGCGGAGCTATGTAGCTTTATGAATTTTTTTGCTCATTTGTTTATATTGTTTCTCGTCGATCCTCGATGGTCTAAATAATGTAGATGTATTTTTTTGGTTATATATTGGTACTATTTGAAGGATGTGAATGCTTGGTCAATGTTTCGTTCGTATTGTCCTTACATAGTTGTTTTCACACTTGGTTGCTTGCCAAACAATGCAAGTTGTTTTAATGTGTCGTAAAACTGTTGTTTAGTGTTGTATGGAATGTGTGTTAGTGAGCTATGGTTATAAATGTGTTCATTGTGTCTAAGATCTACCTAAAACTTGTAAATTATTCTTAAAATGTGGGTCAAGTTGATACAAGTGTTGTATTTATGAACTAATTGATTAAACTCGGTAAGGGGAATGTGTTCAAAGAATGAGAAGACTAAAGGATCACTCCGGATCCATTTTAGGCTTTTTTGATTACATGTTTATGAATTGATAATTCGCTCTTTTAGATCAAATTAAACTTTCGATAGTTATAAAACAAAAATCGTTAAATTTATGAAATAAATTTGTATTATTGAAATCAATGTGATAAAAACTTATTTCTGTAAATCAAAATGTTTAATGATACTAATTATTGTACTCATGACGTGTAAAATGTTGACTGCGATTGATTTAGCAGCTTAGAAGCAAACAAGTGTGAAACTGTTATATTAATTTTGATGTTTATAAATCATACAAATTATGTTCAAATGACTGATAGATTAGGCTAATTCTTTGACGAAAAGTTCAATTATTTCTATGAATAAGTCGCTTACCCACCCTTTCTCATTTTCCTGTATTTACTGTAAATTTCTTCTGTTTATTGTTCTTTGACTAAGATATTATTATTTTCGCTAATATTTTGACATCGCGATTTCTGAAATGTAATATAATATTATTTATAACAAGTTACTTTTTTCATGTTAATATGAAGATAATGCAAAAACTACCTATTCTTGTTTCATTTTTCTATTTACAGTTTCTCTCATTCTCAGTAAGTACCTATGTGAGAATGGGGAAAGGCATGAGCCCAGTACCTAATAAAATAGAAGCAGGAAGGAAAAAAGGTTTCTTTACTGGACTTACGGTTTTAGTTTTCTAAGATTCAGAATGAAGTACAAAACAAATCACAGGTGATTTGAGATAGACAACAAATGAAAGCCGACTAAAATTCCAACGAAGTCACTAATTCTTCGTCCTAAATAACACAATACACAACTAAACAACGCAAATCTCACACAAAACATACCCTCGAAATTACCAACCTCATAACGACTGACTTGACTCACTGGCCAGGAATATGGCGGGACAATGGATAACATACCTCCATTTTGAAACATTTTCCCGCCATTCGATAATGACGTCGCAAGAAGGCGATTGTCACGTAGGTTCCGTGTCGACCCGAACCCACGTAAATAACCGTGCACGCACAGGTAAACCCCCACTCTATTTATTTAATGCTTGCACGTAAATATGGTGGGTTTATTTATTTTTCCGTCATCCCCTTGGGTTGGAATGTGGATTAGATATTCTCGTACAATCAGGAATAATTTATCTTATTTGATTTGATATAATTGGCCTTTATGGAATGAACAAACATGTTTTTTTTTCGTATTACGTACGGTGATAGTATCTACCTAGTAAGTAGGTACAGTCGTTTTTCTCTACCGTGCCTGATGGCACAGATTACTTAATAGTTACTACGTAACTGATGGTTCTTATTTTTTTTAAAGGTCTAAGTTAGTACCTACCTTCATATTTATGCAGCTTATTATGACTGTTACCTTCTAAAAAATCTTGCTATTCAAAAAAGCTAGATGCAAAGGGAGCAAATGATTCGTTCATTTATATTTTTATAATTTTAGTATGGTTAGCAATATACTACAGAATATTATATCAATAGGTTAAAATCTTCAGAAAAACATTTTATTTATCAATAGAATAAAATTTGGTATCTAACTTTAAATAAAAGGTTCAGTTCCTTTTGTTCACAAATGGAAATGAAAAAGTTAGTTTTACTTTTTCAGTTTTGTACAGCTATACGTATAACTGGAACATATTAATTGGTTTTCCAGATAGAGAGGTTTTCGTTGGAAAGTCGGTGAAACGCGCAGAAAGTTTAATTAGAGATTTTACTGAATTCAGTTTTCTGAGGGCTGCGGTGTGGTTTTATATAAGTTTACGGGTTAAAGATTTTAATTGAAGGACTTTTGTTATCCGATATTCCTTGATGTGTTAATAAGTCAACCTTACTAATATTAACAATGCGAAAGTAACTCGTGTATTTCAGTGTGTTACACAATCACGCTTAATCTACTCAACCGATTTAAATTGAAATTTGGTACAGATATACTAAAGAGTCTGAGAAAGAACATAGGTCACTTTTTCCGCGAACCGAAACCCACGCGGGCGGAATAGCGGGTCACAGCTTAATTATAAACCTGTAACCTGTGAGAATAACGTAGATACATACCTACTTATTTTTAAACCAATTTAGATCTATTTTGATAAACGAACGTTTGAAGTCGGTTCTATATATTTACTCGTCGCCTATAGAGCTCACGAGATTGTTTTTTGGTATCATACAACCAACAAAACTTTCAGCTTTCAATTCTTTACTAATATATTGTAAGTACAATACACCCCGTACCTACCTTTCGTGTCTTAGATATTTTTTTTACGAGAACTAAAAGCCGCAGTCTTGACTTAAAACCAAGCCCTCTAGACTAACATCTTAACCTTTTGGCTTCAGATTCTGGCATAGACTAGAGAGAATAGACACGTTTTGTGATCTTTATTGTCTAGTCGATGCAGCATATTGAGAGCTCTCCACTATCTTGACCTTCCGATGAATATCGGAAAGAGAAACTAGCAATGACGGCAGTTTTGTTAGATATCGGTCTTTAGATCATCGGATACCACTTGACATAATTAATGTGATCTACACTAATATTATTAAGAGGAAAGATTTGTATTTTTGGGTGTATGTTTGTAATGAATAAACTCAAAAACTACTGTGCCGATTTCAAAAATTCTTTCACCATTAGAAAGCTACATTTACCCTGAGTAACATAAGCTATCTTTTTTACTAAAAGAATAGGTACCGCGGGCGAAGTCGCCGATAACAGCTAGGTAGTAGGTAAACTGGAACCAACATTGTAATTTTATATTCCCTTTTAAACTTTTAAATTAAAGTTATGACAACCACGTCTATTACGATTAGGTATAAAGGTACCTAGGTATTTACAACAACTACTTTACTACGGAGGCATCTCCTTAAAACTTTTAACATCTTCAAAATTTCCATCGTTCATAAATTAAGATGCTCCTCATGAATGATTAATACAACCATCAATCATTTATTCTCCTTATGCTCATAGTTTCAAACAAACGACGGCAATCTATATTTGATAGTTCAAGTTCCTAAGTTCTTAGTTATGGAGTAAGCGTTGTTAAATTCAATACTATGTGAGTCTTGACTGTTAAACGAGTTCAATAACTTTGTACTTGAGATACGAAAATTCTGTAGATAACTATGTAGTTTAAGAGTTAGCTCAAACGTCTGGAGACTCTATTATATTCACCTTCAATACCTAAGTATTTAAAATTTATTTTACTCACTGTCTGTGTATGACAGTTGATGTAGGTAGATGTAATACTTAAATAAAATTCAGTAAGCGCCAATGTGACGTCATTGCGGAATATTAAATTTAACGAGTTATATGATTTCCTTTACCTTTGACAACATGATGCATAACTTCGCAAACTGAGATATGAATTGGAGTTACCCTATATGCGGACTTAATTTAAATTCCGATGGAATCATGTAGGTATTTCCTCTGGTTAAATTTAAGTTAGGGTTTATAAATTACTTGAGTAATTTAATAAACAAAACCTAATGAGTTTCATTTAAGTTTACCTACTTAGGAATGTTGGTTAAACCTAATTTACAACACGTTACTAAAAACTTAGAATAATGTCTGGTCTTCAAATCTCAAAATAGGTACCTACTTACCACAATCCACGTTATCTATAGAGCTGAGCTGAGAAGTATCATTAGCGCAGTACGCAGCCCCCCAAATAAGTGACATTTCTACGAGTGATAATGATCATAGAAACTGCCTAAATGTATGGAAATGAATAAGGAAATGAACTTGTTAATACTTCCTGTGAACTTCCACACATTTGAGCGACTTTATCAGCGTTAAAAAATTGAAAAATTATCACTTGTCTACGTCCTATTTCAACCAGCAGCAAGCTAAAACGAAACAAACATTGCAGACACAAAAAAATAATATTTATCATTTCAGCGGTTCCTTTGCTAAAATTGTCAAAGGATACAAAATGATTGTCGTTTACACCGCAAAGTAAAATGATTTTAGTTGGGGCGTGAAAACCAAGCTATAGTGGCATCTTCGCTAATGGAGGACCGGTTGAATGTAGACTGTAAGCTGACTAACGAGTGAAGGCTTCTACCTCGCCGTCCATGTAAACGTCAGTATTATAGTGCTTGGAACGGATAATTTGTGTGAAACCAGTAATTGCATGCCTTTGATAAATGGTATTGGAGTTTAATTAGATTTGCCTCTTATGTCCGTATCGTACCTACTTACTTATTACTGACTCTAAGTTTATGCATATGCATTGCATGCATGCATGCATGCATTATGAATAATAGTCTTCATGGCTAGAAACTAGAGCTTTCAAAACTGAAACTACTTAGACGAAAATAACTGAGTTCTAAATCCCGATTCTTTAGTACAAATACAATAATTTAGCCTAGAGCACCTTGTCGTGGTATTAATTTAAAATACAATAGTCATGAGTCCAGCGACTTCTGTTTGATGAATAATAAATATTTGTGTAACTGTTTTGTTTTTGCTAATAAACTATTCCTACGGGATCGAACATAATTCTTTCATCTCATGTAGGTAAAGTGCATGTTCCGTAGAGCAACAGCATCAAATATTACACGGGAGAGGTGGCGTGTCACGGCGTTGTTCTCCCAGGCGACTGCACGTACGTGAATACGAGTGCCCCGGACTACGGACAGCGGACACGGTCACGGACGGACTTACGTGTTTTCCATCTGCGCTCCCCATAGATAATCCATAACAGAAATCAATATACGTTGCTTTTAAAAAAGGTCGTGTCACGTGCTCTGATGATAGAATAGGATTTTGTTAATCTTGCTTGGACATTAATCTGCATTTGATTTTATTTTACAGAAGCACAAACCTAGTGACTACCGTAATCGATTATATTTATGGGTACCTAGGTTACTTTATGTAATGTTGTATGGAAAAATATGAAAATAGAATTAGATTTTGTATTCTTTTTTAATTTACTTGAATGCATTGACACAAAGTTTTTTTGCACAGGATATTAGCTGAGGTACCTACACTAACCCTCAGTCGAAATATAATTAATTAAGTAACAATTTGTTTCACGAATGAACGATATTTTATAAAAAATTTATCAAAGCAGAAACAAAGAACCTTTACAACTTATTAAATTACCTTTGAATCGGAAAAATACGAGGCAAAGAAATGCAAACTTGTGCAATCTGATAGAGAAAACTGAAAAACTAGGGCGAGAGAAAACAACCATTAGGGAAGTGAACGCATTAACCAACTTTAACCATTATGGCTCGTTAAAAATATTGTAAGCCGTTATTTGTGCGGTCGGAAGGCCATTGGGGATCGTATCCACGCCTTCATAAACAAAAAAAAACGAAAGAATTTGTGGGAAATCTCGGGGCAATATGACGAAGTACTTTTTATTAAGAACGTCACTTTGACGGGCGAAAATAGGCCTCAGGGGTTGGGGATTTCGACATTCTGTTTTCAACGATATTCGCCTGAGTGAAAGTGTGAAAAGTAATTTTTAATTGATTCCGTTTAAAATTGGCCTTTTGTCTAATAAGGCTTATATTTTGACGGGTTTAAACAGCTTATATTTAAATAAGGTCAAAGATAAAATAAACATTAACAACTGAAATTAAAACTTTAGCCTAGTAGATAATTTCTAAAAAAAAATGGTTCCGATTTACCTAAATACAAAGCACATGGATTATGTGTCTTGAATTCCATATGTCAGCTGTTTTAGATAATTGCGTGTAATCTTGTAATCAATCACGGTCACGGTATTTCGATTATCCTACCAATAATTCCAGAATTAACTGCCTCGTTTACCTAGTAGTCTCAAGCACGAATGCCGTGCTGGTCAAATCCCGGGTCGGGTCATAATTGGACTCTGGGTCTATGGGTTTTCAGTTTAGAAATGCACAGTACAGCTTGCAGTCTGCAAGTGTGGCAGTGTTTTCAACGCTGTTCCTCAGAAAACACTTATGCCGTTTATCCTGATCTCTCTCCGGTTTTCTCGGACTATGAGAGTAAAGAAACAGAGAGTGCACCTGTGTTTGTCCACACACTTGTGAATAATTTTAAATAGCTGCTCATTCTTGAGATTGGTCGCCGAGGCAGCAATTTGGTCAAGAGATTATTAATTCTAAAATGAGATAATTTGAGGATTTTTCACAGACTTTGCCACATATAAATTCACATTACTCTCATGACTTTGCCGTAAAAAGACTCGTTACATACTTAGATTATGTTGATGATAATCAAATAATTCGACCACGTACTTGAATAAAAAGAACCTTTGATTAGGAATTCAAATAATACATATGAATTATTCACATCAAATTTGAAACATGGACAGAATATTATCTCTAAAGTAAATAATAATATATTATGAATACACAGAAAAAAAGGAGTAGCATTACTTGCATTGTGCTTTCAGTGAGTTATTACCTACGCTGTTTCTTATTTTGTTTCAATTCTAGTATCTAACAGAATTACAAGACCTCAACTTGGTTAAGAATTACAAAACAGGAACTTCAAAAGTTGAAGAGTTTTGGAAATACAAATAGGAACAGATGTATGTTAAGTAAAACTTTTTGAAGCAATTCTTTAGGTGTGCTTAACAAGTTACAAGTTCAGAAGAACGAAGTACTTAAGAGTTTCAACCACTTCTTGTTAACATAGATCAAGCTTTTAAGGTAACCTCACACTCATAATATAGTATTAACTAAGTAGTTCGTTTTTTTCCCTTTCGTCTCAGCGTTTTGCACCCCCTTCAATGTTATTTTCGTTTTTATCCAAAGGTTGACAGGCGGAAAATCCCTAGTGGCATTAAGTCCACCTTGTAAATAATATTACATAACATGACATCGATAAAATTTACGATAAGTTCAGAAGAAATAATTGCTCGGCTTTGAAAACAATTTAATTACTTATCACTACATAAGTCTTGTATGAAACAAAGTCGTTTCCCGCTGTCTGGGTATCACTATTCTTAGATCTTTAAAACCACGCAATGGATTTGGATGCGGTTTCTTATAATAGATAGACTGATTCAAGAGGAAGGTATGTATAATACACGTGCGAACCCGTGGCGGGTCCGCTAATGATATTATAAACTACTTTTTTCTCAGGCTCAAACTATCTCTGTACCAAATTTAATTTAAATCGGTTCAGTAGCTTAGTCGCGATTGCGTAACACACAGACAGACATAATTACTTTCGCATTAATAATATAAGTAAGTAAGGATTATGATATAATCAGTAAATTGTATAGAATCTCTCGTTAAAGAATCCTTGACTGTTATGTTTAGTCGAAATCGTTTTGTAATTATCTACCAGTACAGGTAGATAGAGGAATCTATTCGGTAGGCGTATTATATCCTCATCAATATTATAGTATATTTATATCTCTTGTGTACATAGCTTGTAATAGTGAATATTCAGCAGACAGTATGCAAATGGTTGCAGTTGCCGCTGCGTGACCGCGCATAGCAAGCGTGTGTTGTCTACCTGAGGTGCAATGCCTGCACTCCTGCTTGCCCCACGGATTTATGTACCGTGAACATAATCCATGTACGAAATAACGCTGAGTTAGGAGGCTGGAGGTGGCTTTTTTTGGAGTGTTGGAAATATGAGAGAGATCCATTTGGGTCAGTCATGAGACACATTATATTATTATTATTATATCTTCACATTTTTTTTTGTTTTTATTGTTTCCTTTTTTTCTGTGTTTATGCTGTTTATTGTATTAGTTGTGTCTCTTTAAATTAAATGTTCTTTCTTTCTTTTACTTTTAGTTAGCTGCGTAATTGACTTTTACTCGCACATACATACTCATATCAATATATATGCAGTCTATAGGTAAAGGAATAATTAAAAGAAAAATGTACAAAAACGAAAAACAGGTTTGTGTTTTGTCTAAGGCTACGGAGGTTCCACTAAGTTCCAAGATGATTTTTAACCATCACAGAAAGAAAAAATAAACCCTATAAATAATATGCTTTTATTTTAATAGCTACAGATGCTATATTAAGGGGAGTCTCTCTTCTTGTAATAAGGTCAGCTGATTTCAATTTTGCCTCCGGAGTCTGCTGTACAAGTCACGTCTAGGAAATATGCAGGGGCACGTGATGCTTCGTATGTTGGTTCATCGATTGGTTGGCTTAAATGGCGAGGCGCGTTCAGACTAACCAAGAAGCTAGCGTCTCATTCCAGTGAAGTAGGTAAACGTGTCATAAAGAGAGTAAAAAGTTGTTTTTTTTTTGTATAACCCTACTACTAACGACGAGGGTCGCCTATTTATTACTAGTATACTTGTTAACCCATCGTGCTAGGCTTAATAAATGTAGCCCGTTTATCTAAATGTGGTCGAGTGGCGTACACTCCGGTTTTCAAGGTGTCGCTAGCTCTGAGGTCCCAGGTTCGATCCCCGGACGGGTCTATGTAGAAAACCACATTTCTACATTTCTACAATGTCTCGGGTCTGGGTGTTTGTGGTACTGGGTGCATTGAAGGGTTTTGAACGAAGGTACTCCGACGCTGCTCATTAGCTGCTATATTGACATTAATCTTATTGGTCAACCGACAATTGGACTTCTCTTTGATCGTATACTAGATTGTAGGTACTTCAGTGTTATGAACATGTGCATGTCTGTATTTGACTGCAGTACATATCCGTTGAGATTAATAATAGAATCCCACACTACATCTATAGGTACTAATAAAATTATGGAGCTGAAGAGTTAGTTTACGTGTTTGTTTTGTTGAGTGCAGTTATCTCTGGAACTACTGGTCCGAATTGAAATATTCTCTCTATGTTAGACACCCCATTTATCTAGTAAGGCTATATAGCTACTGTTCACCGATAACCCAGGCCCACGTGGCTGGAGTCGCGAGCAAAAACTAGTTTATTATAATAGAAATTTTAAAATCGGTATGTCTGTCTCATGGCTTTGATTATTATTATTTATATTTACATTTGTAAAGTATGTGTATTATATTTATTATTGCAGCTTTGTCTAGTATTATTGTATATTTGAAATTATTTACAGTATTTCCTCTAAGTATCGTTCGTGTAATAAACACACATTAACAATTTAGTTTTGAATATTTATTCACAAAATACGTACATCCAAACTTGACGACGTTATTATTACTTCTACATTATGTCTGTTGTATGTAAGTATATTCAATTTTTATTTCTCATGGAGTTTTCGTGCAAAATGCTTATTTTTATCTCTTTTACGTGCTTGTATTGTCAGTATCTACACTATGAGCATAGTAAATAAAGTACTTCTCGTTCTATACTGTAATTTTAGATCATTTTCAGCAGGTTTCTAACTCTTTCTTATAAGACACGCTTTTGAACGTACGCCTACAAGTTTTTGTAACGTAAAGGATTTAAATATGTTTTATGTTCCCAAACGTACACAACGCTTATTTATTCTCAAAAAGGGCAATAATGCCCCCTATAAGTTACTCCAAATCCAAAACAGCTGTGAGTTTTCTTGAGTTTACTGTTAGCGGGTGTTTCAGATGCAATAAGTCAGGGCGAACAAAAACCCACGAGCCGAGTAATGGTCCATCAACGTGATAAAAGGTATGCCTCGATCTACCGCCGGCTCTACTGCAAAAACACGCAACTTTGGAGCCATTGTGCCGATGTGAATGAGAAATTTTAGGTTTTACGATACATTGGTACGTTTGTCATTGTTAAGCTATGGTTGGAAAATATTGGACATAGGAATCTAGTATAATATAATATTTTCGACGACCTCCGTGGTCGAGTGGCCTACACAATGGTTTTCAAGGTGTGGCCCGCTCTGAGGTCCGGGTTCGATCCCCGGACGGGTCAATGTAACGGGCTAACTGTCACCCAAAGTGCCAAAAAAGCTCAGGTGAAGTCACGGTCTACAGCTAGTAGGTAGGATATTTTGATCGTTATAAATTGCAGATTTAATGAAATTAGGGTTAGTTATTTGAGCGATATCAATTATATATGAAATCTATACCTACTTAATAATATAAAACTGAAGAGCTTGTTTGTTTGGTTGAAGGTGGTAATCTCAGGGTCTACCAGCCCGATTTGAAAAATTTCTTTAGTGTTAGATAGCCCATTCATCAAGGAAAGCTATCTGTTGGCTATTTTTGCCGCGATAACCGACGTTCAGTTTTTAGATAAGGCTTAAATCGATTGATTATATTGTGTGTGAAAAAGTCTATGTTAATAGGGATATACCTACTGACTTGTTAAATAATAACGAAACAGATTTATCCAAGCGTCTTGTTGACACCTCATGTGACCCAAGGGCTGGTTTTTACCTTGGTCAGCGGTTAAGCATTGCCATTCAATGTGGCAATGCTGCCAGCCTTATGGGCACACTTCCAGTCGACAGCGATGTGGATGAGTTTTTTGATGCTATTTTTCAATAGTTTAAGTTTTGTTTAATTAATTTAGTTTAGTGTTAAGAGTGTTTTTTAATTAAATATTTCTGTGTAACCTACTGACTTATATTTATTGTTATCAGAAGTTACGTAATGGAACACGTAAAGGAAACTTAGTCGTAATTCTATAGCTATAAAGGCGGTTGTATGCTGGCTGGGCTCAGCATAAATTGCTCCAGACAAAGGCCTCAAAATTGTTGTGACGCTGGAAATATTGTCGCGGTCTTTTGTGAATTTTCAAATTGTGACTCAAAAACTTTATTTATGAGCTCCGTCCGCTCTTATATTATAAACTCTATATATTTCAGGCTCTTTGACAAATTGCGCTGTACTTGTTTATCAAGGAAAATTCATAGCTGGATAATTCAACTATTATCTTCTTTTTTATTTTTATAAGTGAATAAATATTGGCCAAATCAACACTTCGTTAGAAGTTCATAACTATCTTTATATAATATTATAATATTTATATGTGTATGGAATGTATATATTATTTGAATATTTATTATATATTTATAAATATATTTGAGTTATTTAGTTGTATAAAATTTCGAGATTCGAAATCAATTTCAGTGCATCTACCACACCTTTCTGCATCACCCTAAGGTCGACTGGCAGAGAATGCCTTCTGGCATTAAGTCCACCTATGTACACTGTGCATAAAGTATTAAATAAATATAAAGGAAAAACTGACGCAAGAAAAATTCTTGTTTACAAAAAGATATACACCAAACCAGTGCACCGAACATTCAATGACGTAATGAGCAAGACACTATAAAGTCTGTGAATAATTACAACCAATTTAAGTAATTTATTTTTGATAATGTCTCACTGCTGGGCACAGGCCCCTTCTCATACTAGAAGGAACGAGCATTGATCACCACGCTGGCTCACTGCCGGTAAGCGGTTTAAATTTTTGGAATCCATTTTTCCTCACGATGTTTTCCTTAACCGATTTTTTGTAATAACTAAGAAAGAACATAGTTGCCTGTATTAGGTGCGCACAACCGCAATCTTGTACACGAAAATCTGTTCATTGAACCGCAAGGCTACCATAACACTTAAACAAGTACAATATAATAATACACATCAAAAATAGGAGGACATTAAACAAACCTACTTGTTCAGAAACTAAACCGTTTTAACCAAAAAACAACATTTACCAACTGACCAGATAAACACGAGTACCCACCATTAAAACGCTCATACGAAAAGTTTACGGTGTTCAAAATCGCTTTGATTTGCATAATCGGACATCGGGAATAATAAGGGTATAGTCGGCGGCCTAACTGGACATTGAACTGGTTGACCGGTTATAATCCTTGCACAATACAGATCTACGGGATACGCTTATGTGATGTAGGTTTTACGCACCCCATTGGTTATGGCGGTGTTAATCTATCTTTAAATCATAGGGGATTTAATATTCTCCGGACGATTTTGATAATCCCGTTATCCTTTTACGCGTAGTTTTTGGGTCTAAATATAGTGATGGTTACACGCAATGATGACTGAAGAGGACGTGGAATTTTCCTCTTCTTTATAATTAATATAATTTAATAAATTGAGTCGCTCACTTGCTTGTTGCTTGAAGACGAATGGCGGCGCGGGCGCTACAATCGCAGGCGCGCTCCGTTCGCCCCTGCTCCCCGCACCCCCGCTCGTAGTGATGTGACGTTTTAGAACGTACTAATTTTAACGTAGTGATGTGCTTGATAGTAACGCACTAATTTAATATTGACGTGCACCTATAATGGCGTGCACATACTCCACGGCGTTGAATATATTTCAACAATGTTATGGTGCCATAGGCAATAGGCACATTTTGTGGACGGCTCGTTTTATTTCGCCCTTGTTGGTGTAGACGTCGGCCACCCGCACTATTCCATCTCTGCCTGGGTATAATCGCGTGACACGCCCCATTCGCCAGTCCAGCGGCATCAGGTTATCTTCTCGTAGCACGACCATGTCGCCGACTTTAAGAGATGGTTGATTTCTTCTCCACTTAGTTCTGTTCTGCAGCTCTGCCATAAACTCCCGGCGCCAACGTTCCCAAAATTGTTGCCGAATCTGTTCTATGCGTTGGTATCTATTGGGCCTGATATTATTCATTGGCAGTGATGGCACAGAGATCAGCGGGCGGCCGATAAGAAAATGCCCAGGGGTTAATGGATTTGTGTCGGTTGGATCGGAAGAAAGGGGGGAAATGGGACGGGAATTAAGGATAGCCTCTATTTGTGCAAAAAGCGTCGCTAACTCCTCAAATGTAAGGGAGGCACCACCAGCTGCGCGCTTCAAGTGATATTTAGCCGATTTTACGCCAGCTTCCCACATACCCCCAAAGTGCGGTGAATAAGCTGGACAAAACACAAATTTAATTTCTTCCGTTGCAGCAAAGTCTGCAACTGATTGACGGCTGGATTTAATAACTCTTCCCAACTCATTATTGGCTCCAACAAAGTTTTTTCCATTATCCGAATAGATCGCATAAGGCTTGCCGCGACGTGAAACAAATCTACGCAAACAAGATATAAACGCTTCCGTTGTTAGGTCACTGACGACCTCAAGATGTAGCGCTTTAGTAACTAAACATACAAAGACGCATAGATAGGCTTTAGTGACGCGGTTACCTCTACCTTTCTTTGAAGAGATCATAAATGGTCCCGCAAAGTCGATCCCACAGGTATTAAAAGGGAAGTCTGGAGTAACTCTCACACTAGGCAATTCTCCCATTAAAGGTTGTATCGGTTGACCTCGCATTCGAGTACAAATAACACAAGTCCTAGCGATAGTGCGAGCTAAGTTCCTTCCTCCTAGTGGCCAGAACCTCTCGCGGATAGAGGACAAAAGTAATTGGGGACCGGCATGACATAATCGAGAGTGTTCATATCTCATAATTAATTTAGTAAAATGATGCTTTGCATCTAATAAAACGGGATGTTTCTTATCATATTGACAATCAGATTTATTTATTCTACCGCCTACCCTAATTAAACCATCAGTATCACAAAATGGATTTAGAGGCAATAATTTACTTTTGTGGTGTAATACCTTACCATTCTTTATTATTTTGATATCCTTTGGAAATGACGCTGACTGACTAAATTTTAATAATAATATTAATGACCGATCCAGTTCCTCAACTTGCAAAGGCCCTATCACTTTGACCGTATTTTTCTTACAATTATGCACAAAGCGCAAAACATATGCCAAAGATCTTTTTAATTTTAAATAACAAGAGTGTCTATCGAATTGAATAAATGAATCAGTCTTGTCCAATGTTTCATCAACGGAGAGTAGTACCTTCATTTCTGGTAGGTTATTAAAACTAAGCTGTGGCTGCGTAGGCCATTCAGAGTGCCCTTCCTTAAGAAATGAAGGTCCTTCCCACCACAATGATGATCCCTGCAGATGCTGTGGATCAATCCCCCTGGATGCCAAGTCTGCAGGATTAAAATTAGTCGGAACATGTCGCCATTCAAAGTCTTGGGTAAGCTGATTAATTTTGTTTACACGGTTTCGTACAAAGGTTTGCAATACCTTATTTTGTGTTTTAAGCCATCCCAGTACAACTGTAGAGTCTGTCCACAAATATTTTTTATTAACCTTGCATGGGACAGATTGTAATACCTTATGACATAATTCCGCTCCTATTAAAGCCGCAGATAGCTCTAAACGTGGAATGGTAAGTGTTTTTATTGGCGCTACTCTAGTTTTAGCACATAGTAACCTTACAGTAATAAGACCATTTCCATTATTCTTAGAGCACATATATACACATGCACCATAAGCTTGCTGCGATGCATCTACAAAGCAATGCAGGTCAACAGATTGTCCATCTAAATCATTATCCAAAACATTACGAGGCAATACAATATCAGACAGCAAATGTATTTTTTTTATAAAACTAAACCATTTTTTTACAAATTCTTCTGGCACTGGATCATCCCAATCTAACTTGAGGACCCATAAATTTTGCAATAATATTTTTGCCTTTATGATGCAACAACTCACTAAACCCAATGGATCAAATAGCTTACATGTTGTTGAAATAATAATTCTTTTGCTAACCTTATTTGGAATTTCTATGCCACTAGGAAAATGTAAGTTATCTGACAAAGGTGACCATTTTAAACCTAATACAGTGGCTTCATTATGGAAATCAAGACAATTAAAAGAATCTGAATGATCGCCAAGAATCTGAGGACAATTTGTTTTAAACTTTCTCAATGGAAAACAAGCCGCATTCAATGCCTGTGATACATTTAAATATATGTGCTTTAATTCGTCTGCAGAAGAGGCACCAGTTATCAAATCATCCATATAAAAATTTTTTTTTTTGATTACCTTAGCAATAACCTTATCTTCACATTTACTTCCTATCTCAAACAGACACCTGGTACTTAGAAATGGAGCAGAAGCCATGCCGTACGTTAATGTATTGAGCTGCAAAACTTTAATAGGCTCAGATGTTTGGTCTCTCCACAATATCAGCTGTAAGTGTCGCTGCGACTCATTAAGTTCGATTTGTCGATACATTTTTTCAACATCAGCTGTTAATACACATTTATGTATTCTAAATTGAATAAGTATAGAAAACAAATCATTTTGCACAACGGGACCTACAGCCTGGATGTCATTGAGCGATTTGCCTGATCTTGTTTTTGCAGAAGCATCGAAAACCACTCTAAGTTTAGTGGTTTCATGTTGATCGCGTATGACACAATGATGTGGCAAATAACATCCAAACAATGGCCTTTTGATCTCAACTAAATGCCCTAACTTTGCATATTCTTTAATAAAATTGGTATACTGTTCTTTTAAATTATAATTTTTATTTAGTTTGCATTCTAAATTTAAAAAACGTTTAAATGCTAAAGGATATGAATTTCCAAGAATTTGCTCAGGGACCTCCTTCAATGGCATCATGACTGAAAATCTACCATCAGGTAATCTATGGGTATTTTTAATAAAATGTGACTCACAAAACTGTTCATCAATAGAATAAGCATTTGAATCTGAAGGTATTTCTTCAACTTCCCAGATTTTTTTCACAGAGTTATTTAAATCTTGAAGAGAATTTGGACAATTTTGTACAAAGTTGCAGTGTATTTTCTTATTCTTGTGAACTTCCCCCGTTGGGCCAGCCACTATCCAACCTAGCTTGCTTTCCTGCAAGATAGGCCTGTTGACACCTAAACTTATTTTATTTGGTAAGATAATGTTAAAGAAATGATCCGCACCTAGCAAAATATCAATTTCAGAAGGCTGGTAAAATAATGGATCCGCTAATATAATATTATCTGGTAAGCCTAACTTTTCTACATTTACTAGACTGTTAGGTAAATTGTTAGTTATTTTAGGGAGAATAAAACAATGGACACACACATTAAACATGCCAATTCTTGATTTTAATTGTAACTTGCAGCGTTCTGATATCTTACATTCTACATTATGTATGCCCATTACATTAAAGGGATTTAATTTTTCAGCAGACAGCCCTAGTCTTTCTTTCAGAGTGCTAGTAATAAATGAAGTCTGGCTTCCAGTATCCAGCAGTGCCCGAGCCAGGTAAGTACTATTTGTTTTGGTATTGATAACTTCTACCTGTGCAGTACACAATAAAACTTGTCCCGGTGAGACTGCAGATAAACTTACAGGAACATCAATTGGTGAAGACTCAGCATTTTCCGTGGCTACATTTACAACCGTACTATTTTTATGTAATAAGCTATTGTGTTTACCTTTACACTTTCGGCACATACCCTTTAACATACAATCTGTATGTGTGTGATCACTGCGAAGACAGTTAATGCACAATTTGTGTTTAGTCACTACAGAAAGCCTATCATTTAATTTCATTCCTTTGAACTTAAAACACTGGTGTACATAATGAACTTTCTTACACACAACACACATCCTATCTTGAGAGTCATCCATGACCGTAGCAAACGACTTAACAGACTTATATTCTTTGTAATTATTATCCTTGTGGAAGTTTTTACAATCATTATTATTATGAGTTCGGTTAGCTGTTTCTAACACACTAGCCCTTTGCATTAAAAATTCCTGAAAGTTCTCAAGCGAGGGACGACTTGACAAGGTACCTTTATGCTCTTCCCATTTACTGCTAGTCCTGGAATCCAACTTTGCGGCCACCAAATGTATAACCAATGGATCCCAATTATCCGTGCAAATATCTAAACTATTTAGCGCATTTAAGTTTTTGAATATTATGTCGCATACATCTCTTAACGACCTAAAAGATTCTTTCTGAATAGGAGCAATGTTAACCAAAGCATTTAAATGATAATTTGCAAGAATATTGGGATTATTATATCTTTTACATAAAGCCTTCCATGCGGTTTTGTAATCTTTGGCCGCGAAATTTATAGAACTAATAGCGATCCTAGCACTACCTGCCAAAGAATTCCTCAAATAATGATATTTATTAATTATCGGTATAGATTCATTTTCATCTATAAGAGATTGGAACGTGTCTCTAAACTCCAACCATTTTACAACGTTCCCATCAAAAGTCGGTAATTTTATAGTAGGTAATTTTATGGAAGCATTTACTCCACAACTACTAGACTTATCGGAATCATTGTCACACGATTTTTTCTTTTTAGATGAGAATGAATCTATAATTTCCTGTGACAACGCGATTAAATAGTTAAATTCACTTTCCGTAACATCTCGTTCAGAATACTGTTCCTCTACATTTCGAGAAAGATCTTCGATTTCTGTCTGAACCTTATCAAATTTAGGCAGTAATTCTTGTAATTGAGATAATTTTAACGATAATTCTCTTATTTCCAAACTAGTTAGATCATTTAACTTATCCAACTGAAACTTCGTTACATAGTTTTTAAAAAACGTTATACGACTACGTAGGCCAGAACGTTTTCGCATTAATTGCTTTAAATTTAAATTTGAACTTTCGTTATCTGATTCGCAGTCCGACATCTTGTTTTAAAATTTAAACTACAACACAATAACCGACACGAAAATTAAGTTAACAACGAGCACTTCAAAATTAAATAGATGTTCACTCTAACCGATATAATCCAGCAGTCAACCAGCTCAAACCTCGCACCTGCCGCCGGGCTCGCCAACAGCACAGGCAGCGCACGCCGGGCGCCGCTGCCGGCCGCGTCGCGGAGCTCGACACAGCAACGATCGTCTTGATTCCGCGCGATTTGACTGAAATGTTCGGCAAATAACTGTTCAAACCTAATAATAAATAAATTTTATCACCCTATTACCTAGGAAAGAACTCGAGGCAAAAAAATATATATACAGCACATTAAACTGTATAAAATAGTGCCACCACGTGCATTTAAAACAAAGCGTGGCATGCGTGTAGGCTATCCCTTGAAACACGCAGCATTAAATTATAAATGTTTATTATTCAAACAAAAAAGTTGTAAGTCAACGCTCAATAGATGGCGGTGGCGTCGAGTTAGATGGCGCAATCGTTTGGTTACACGAGTTTAATAGGGTCCACAAATTATTAGCACGAATACAACCAGCTCAGTTCAGAATACTACTGTGTTTTATTTATTTATAACCTTTAAGTATTCACAAATACCCAAGTTCAACATTACCAGCGCTAAGCGCGGTGATAAACATTGGTCCTACGAGCCTGGATATCAGACCCAGATTAGTCTGAGTTTTTTGTAGTTCAAGCGGTGTTATCTTTACACCGCTCACCGACGTACCCGCAGTGGATCGCTGCAGCAAGGGTTCAGAGGTATCCCGCAGAAGCTGCGACAGGTTGGCCGACATAGCGGTCATATCTAGCGGCTTCGGGTTTGGAGTTCAACGTGACGCCAGAGGGCGCCACATACCGTACCAGTTCACCTTCAAGTGCCAGATGTGCAATCGTGGTCATCTACTCTACGGGCCGCGACAACATCGGCAACAGTGAAGTTTCAGAAGAGGGCGCCACCAGTACAGTACCAGTTCTACGTTCAAGTGTTTGTGTGAGTGATGTGAAAACGTGAGTACTTTCTAATATTATCAGAGCGACAGTGACAATTTTTAAGTAAATTTGCCAAGCGATTTTGAACTTTAAATATATTAGCTATTTAACTTTAAGATTTTAGAAGATTATTGTAACTTAGAAAATTTTGCGATTAGTATTGTCTTTATATTATAACTTGTGTATGTTAATTAAGGACTTAGAATAGTTTCATAAAAAACGGGGGAACGGGGAGGCTATGCCCGATTTCTACCAGAGTGTAATAGTTTTAAAACACTTGTAAAATTTTTAGCAGTTAATGAGACTGAAAAATTAATTGTCTTTGCACAATAACCAAACTTGTAGATTTGTATTATTGAGTTGTTTGTTGTTGTACAGTTTTGAAGAACTTGAAATTAAATATTGTTGATAGTTTAAGATGGAAGGACAAATTAATATATTTAAAGATCTTCAAAACGTTATTCAAAAGGCGTTGAATAATTTCAAAAAGAGTCCTAAAGATAGACTCACTATAGAATACGTACAAACAAGACTTGAATTACTAGAAAACGATTGGTCTTTATTTAAAGATACCAAATCTCAACTTTATAGGCAGTTTAAGTTAGAAGACATAGGGCAAAAGGTAGTCGATATATACGACTCAACCGAAGACACTTACATAATGTGCAAATGTTTAATGAAATCTACGCTAAATAAGATATGTGTAAAACAACCGTTACCGCAAAATAGTGGATCTTCCAATAGTTCCTCTAAATCATCTAGCTCATTAGTTAAGTTACCTAAAATTACAATTCCTTCGTTTTCTGGCAAATACAGCGAATGGACAACCTTTCACGATCTGTTCACTTCTTTAATCCATAACAACCATACTTTGGATAACGTACAAAAATTGCATTATCTTAAAAGTCATCTCACTGGCGAAGCCGAGCAATTAATTAGGCACACACCAATCACAGATGCTAATTACAACGAATGCTGGTCTCAATTGGAAAAACGTTATGCCAATAAAAAATATTTAACAAATTGTATATTGAAAAGATTGTTCGGCCAAAAACGCTTACATGTAGAATCAGCTACTTCATTAAAAGAGCTATTAGATACTACCAGTGATTGTATAAACGCATTAAAAAATTTAAAGATTGATGTGAGTACATGGGATGTGATTATCATCCATATAGTAACGTTCAAATTAGACAACGAAACGCGTAAGCAATGGGAGTTGAGCGTTTCCAACGACTCCAGCAATGAACTGCCCACCTTTGAGCAATTTAGAATTTTCGTTGAAAGTCGTTTCCGCGCGTTAGAGTGCATAGAGCCGAGAAAGGCTGTGACTCACCAGGTCAATTCTCAGGTACATAGTTCCAAATCTATGCTAGCTACAAAATCAAATAATATGTTATGCGAATATTGTTCAGAATCGCACAAGCTCTGTTTCTGTAAGCAATTTGCAAAACAACCCACTGAAGAAAGACGCGACTTTGTGGCTAAAAATAAAATTTGTTTCAATTGTTTAGGCAGCAACCATACAGTATACGAGTGTAAAAAACAGACCTCCTGCAGAGTTTGCAAAAAACGCCATCATTCCTTGCTGCATCAAAATAGAGAGCTGGAGAACAAAGGCCTAGATGCTATAGTGAAACCTACTATCAATGACACTAGTGCATCAACTAGTGATAATCCGATAGTTGCCTGCTTGTCTACGGGCAAGGTCACCAGACCTAGACAGGTATTACTAGCCACTGCGTTAGTAAATGCAGAGTCCAAGACTGGTGATTTCCAAACTGTCCGAGCATTAATTGATCAAGGTTCACAGGCCTGTTTCATTACAGAGGCTACCGCACAATTTTTAAGGCTAAAGAAAATACCAGTCCAAGGCTTAATTTCAGGTGTAGGAGATAATAGTTCAACCATGGCAAAACACATGGTACGTTTGACGATTAAATCAACCGTGGATCATGATTTTCAAGTACAAATAATTGCCTATGTTTTACGCAAGATCACATCTTACTTACCTGAGCGAAGTATAAACACAACAGCACTAGATTGGATCGAGAGCAAAGAACTGTGCCTCGCGGACCCCAAGTTCAGCACGCCCAGTAAGATAGACATCTTATTGGGAGCAGATGTTTACTGCTTGATCATAAAGGAAGGAATAATGAAGAGTCCGTCAGGTACTCTCATAGCACAAAACACCACTTTAGGTTGGGTCCTTTCTGGTATCGCTAGTTTAGGTAATGGGGGACAAAAAGGATACACAAATCATGTAAGTGTACATTGTACACACGTGAACGAAGACAATCTCCTCAAGAAATTTTGGGAGATCGAAGAACATACTAGTACAAAGAAAATCCTTCATCCAGAAGAGATAAGATGCGAAGATTTCTATAGTAGGACAACTGAAAGAGATGATACAGGTAGGTACATTGTCAGGTTACCATTTCGTGATGAAGATCCTGCTTGTAAGGCCGGTGGTTCACGCCTAATAGCTGAAACAAGATTTATGTCATTAGAGAAAAGATTAAGTAAGGATACAGATTTAAAGAAACAATATAAGGACGTAATAAATGAATACTTACAGCTGGGGCACATGAGACCTGTAAAAGAAAAAGATAATAAAAGGAATGAAGCGGTATACTTACCTCATCACGCAGTGCTGAGAAACGATAAGACCACAACCAAAGTGCGCGTGGTGTTTAACGCCTCCCAGAAGAATAAGAAAGGAGTTTCTCTTAATGACACGCTACTGGTTGGACCAACCCTGCAAGCAGACTTAAGGCATACTGTGTTGAAGTGGAGAGTACACGCCATTGGTATTGTGGCAGACATAGTAAAAATGTACCGCCAAATTAGAATAGCCGACGAAGATGCCATATTCCAGCGAATACTCTGGCGTGACAGTCCCGACGAGACGGTCAGAGATTATGAGCTTGTAACGGTGACGTTTGGAACGGCCTCGGCACCATTCTTGGCAGTCAGAACACTCCATCAGGTTGCATACGATGAAGGAGAAAAGTACCCCCTAGCAGCACCCAGAGTTTTAAACAGTTTTTACATGGACGATTTAATGACGGGTTGCAGTAGGGTCGAAGAGGCTGTAGAAATCTGTAATCAAATGATAGAATTATTAGAAAAAGGAGGCTTCACATTGCAGAAATGGAATAGTAATAGTCAGGAACTGTTAAATCGACTAAGTTCAATGCATGGAAAAGAAGCAATAGAGAATTCAGGTCAAACGAAGATGAAAAATAAAGATAACAAGAACAAAGATAGAAAGGACATCGAAATTAAGCTGGATAATACTATAAAGATTCTAGGTCTTACCTGGAACCACCACGAGGATACCTTCCAGTACTTGGTTAGTCTTCCGTCGCCGACGACTGCACCTGTAAACAAAAGATCCATTATATCAAACATAGCTCGATTGTTCGACCCACTTGGATGGCTAGCACCTAGTGTGATCTTAGCAAAAATGTTCATCCAAAAATTATGGCTTGCGGGTGTTAGTTGGGACGAAGAATTAAGCAATGCATTAATAACAGAATGGAATACTTACCGAGAAGAGCTGCCATTACTTACCCAAGTTCGTATACCTCGTTGGCTGGGCACGAGTTCTACAGAGGAGCTAGAATTGCACGGTTTTTGCGATGCTTCGAAGGCAGCATACTCAGCTGTAGTTTACTTACGGATAATCGATGCTACCGGTGAAATTCGCCTTTCGTTGTTGGTTGCAAAAACCCGAGTGGCTCCGATTAAACAAATATCTATTCCTCGATTGGAGTTATGTGGCGCAGTACTCTTGTCAAAGCTTTTGACAGAGACCGCCGAGGTTTTAAATGTGTCAAAAGAAAGAATAACAGCATGGACCGATTCCACAGTAGTACTGTCATGGCTCAACAGTCACCCAAGTAGGTGGAAAACCTTTGTAGCAAATAGAACCTCGGAAATTCTGAGCACAATGAGTTCATCTCAATGGTTTCACGTCTCAACCAAAGAGAATCCAGCAGTCTGTGCTTCTAGAGGAATATTACCTAGTCTTTTAATCAAGAACACCATGTGGTTTTTAGGACCTGCATTTTTAAAGGACAAACTAATTGAACGCAAAGGTCCAAAAGATTTTAATGTAGATTTAGAACAAACAATACAGACGCATACAGCCACAATCCCGGAACATTTACTCTTTGAAAATTATTCTACTCTACGTAGATTAGTTAGAGTTATTGCATACTGTAGACGATTTTTGAAGAAAGACCCGAATAATACAAAACATTTAAAAGATTATGAGATATCTGCGGCATTAGAGAGTTGTATAAAAAAGACACAGAGAGATTTATTCAGCATAGAATACGCACAATTAAAAGAAAAGGGTATATTAGAATTTAAAGCTAGTAAGTTAAAATCACTCTGCCCTTTTCTCGATAGTAAAGGTATCATCAGAGTCCGAGGACGACTTGAAAAGTCAGAGTTAGACGAAAATGCGAAGCACCCTATTGTGCTGCCACATCAAAGTCATCTGACTCATCTTATAATTGCAGATGCGCATGAAAAAACCATGCACGGTGGTCCTCAATTGATGACGAACTTTTTAAGGTCAGCCTATTGGATATTAGGTGCTAGAAGTTTAGTCCAGCAGTATGCTCGCAAGTGCGTTATTTGTGCCAAACGGAAGGCATCCGTGAGAAACCAACTTATGGGATCTCTCCCCTCGGTCAGATGTACTCCATCTAGACCGTTTTTACACAGTGGAGTGGACTATGCAGGACCTATTAGTATAAGGACAACAAAAGGCCGTGGTCACAAGTCCTACAAAGGCTATATATGCCTATTTGTATGTATGGCCACTCGCGCTATTCACTTAGAGGTAGTCAGCGATATGGGTACACAGGCATTTTTAGCAGCCTTCCGACGATTTGTGTCTAGACGAGGACATTGCTCCAAAATTTGGAGTGATAATGGCACCAATTTCGTAGGTGCCTCAAGGGAGTTGCAGCAGCTGACAGCAATTCAAAACTCAGTAGCCGAGCATTTAGAAGCAAACGGCACTGAGTGGCATTTTATTCCGCCGCATGCTCCTAATTTCGGAGGTCTTTGGGAAGCCGGAATAAAAGCAACAAAGTTTCACCTGAAACGAGTCATTGGAGACGCTACCCTTACGTACGAGGAAATAACTACTCTGCTTTATCAAGTAGAAGCATGCTTGAACTCACGACCTATAAGTGTTATCAACTTTACTGATCCTGGTGAGCCCCTACCTTTGACACCCGGACATTTCCTTATTGGTGAACCTTTATTAAATGTTCCTGATAAAAATTACGACTGCTCCAACATAAATTATTTAACTCGGTGGCAATTTGTGCAGAGAATGGTGCAGTCTTTTTGGAAACGTTGGTCCCAAGAGTATTTGTCCAATCTCATGAACAGATACAAATGGTCGACTCAGGTTCCTGAGCCGAATATTGGAGATATTGTCCTAATTAAAGAAGATGATTTACCGCCATGTCGTTGGTTGCTAGGTCGAGTGGTAGAAAAACACCCCGGCCATGATAAACTCACCCGTGTAGTCACATTGCGTACTAAAAGTTCAACCATTAAAAGGCCCACATCTAAATTATGTGTTTTACCAATAACAGAATAGATTTTAGATCCCTTTGAGGTTGGGTTAGCTTTCATTGATTGTTTATATAAAAGTTAATAAAAATATTGAAACACTGTTTTAGTCAGTAAGGACCTTTATGTTACTAGTATATAAGATATTTAAGTTCAACTCAAGAAGGACATTCCTTCACTGAATGTCCTTGGTGGGCGGAATGTTCAGCATCAAATTATAAATGTTTATTATTCAAACAAAAAAGTTGTAAGTCAACGCTCAATAGATGGCGGTGGCGTCGAGTTAGATGGCGCAATCGTTTGGTTACACGAGTTTAATAGGGTCCACAAATTATTAGCACGAATACAACCAGCTCAGTTCAGAATACTACTGTGTTTTATTTATTTATAACCTTTAAGTATTCACAAATACCCAAGTTCAACATTACCAGCGCTAAGCGCGGTGATAAACAACTGTATAAAATTTTGCCCACGTGCAATTAAAACAAAGCGTGGCATGCGTGTAGGCTATCCCTTGAAACACGCAGCTAGATAGGCCTTATCCCACAGTTTCGAAGCAGTTCGGCATTTACACAAACAGAAGTAGAAACATAACAGGGAAATAGGTTTAAGGGGTTGGTAAAAGGGAATATATTAGGATATTTTTAAGGAACGGGCTTACGTCCTTTCATTTTTTGTTGAGACGCCGACGCCGCCACCGCCATTTTTCTTTTCCACGCCGATCGACATCGTGGATATTCGAACGACGACAGCAATCAGGAGCCCGACTGACCAACACTAAATTAACAATTGGTTCGATTATATTTTTTACACGGTCGCCATATGAAGAGGACGTGGAATTTTCCTCTTCTTTATAATTAATATAATTTAATAAATTGAGTCGCTCACTTGCTTGTTGCTTGAAGACGAATGGCGGCGCGGGCGCTACAGTCGCAGGCGCGCTCCGTTCGCCCCTGCTCCCCGCACCCCCGCTCGTAGTGATGTGACGTTTTAGAACGTACTAATTTTAACGTAGTGATGTGCTTGATAGTAACGCACTAATTTAATATTGACGTGCACCTATAATGGCGTGCACAATGACAACATAACGAAAAATATTGAAATATGAACATAGTGCCGCAAAGTCTCAAACTTATATGACTCAGTGACGGCATCGCTGTTGTTGAATTTAGTTTAAACTCAATAGAATATTCGTGGCTTTTATAGCAAAAATAATGCCGTCGCCCACGTATACAAGGAATAAATTATATCTTAAATTCCGATTATTTTATATTAAAACTACAAAATGAAATTAGTGAAATAACGTTAGTTCCTAGTTTGGCCACCGGGTCATATTAACGAAATAAGCAACTTATCTATACGCGACAGTCTATGTAAAAACTAAAAGACTAGTGCTCGATCATAACCTACATACATATGAGTCCCGACTTAAAATCTTAAAAGCTCTACTTAAATATCGACAGGGGAAAGCCCCTGCACTTTTCCACTCGAGTCGACGAGATATCACAACTAGGTCACACGACACCTGCGCCAAATACTCTGCATATGAAATATTATGTGTTGCACTCACTCTGTTTCTTTTATTTTTTGAGAATTGTGAGAATCACTTTTATCAGCAACGTACACTCAGTGTGGACTGAACCTCCACCGTAACCAAAAAGTTCCATGTATTATATAGTATAGTATAGTATAGTAGAAGCAAGGTATATACGTTACTATTGAGTAAGTTACTTTTATTCCTTGATCTGAGGATGAAATTAGGAAACAGTTTTTTTTAAATATTTTTTATTAAGTATTCTTGTTCAAAGGTTAACAAGAATACCAATGTGCGACCCACATTGCTAGGCTATTAAAAAAAAACGGTTTTTGCTAAGCTAAATGCTTGTATTACGAGAGGCTTCGTCGGTATCGAATTATCGATAGTGCGATGCGTGGGTTTTAAACCGACAACCACAATATGACTGCAAGTCCGACGCCTTAGCCATTAGAATACCGCTGTTTCGATCGACTTTAAATGTGATTTATGATCTCAAAATCAAACATTTTACAATCAACTGAATATTGTCACCGATCCTATGATTGCTGATGTTTCGTTGTTTGACGGTTCAAATGAATATTTATTTATCCTACTAATATTATAGATGTGAAACTGTGGATGTCTGGATGTTTGTTACTCAATCACGAAAAAACGGCTGAACGGATTTGGATGAAATTTGGCATGCATGTAGCCTTTGACATGGAAAAGAACATAGGCTTCCTTTTATCCCGATTCCGTCTAGTAGTTCCCGAGGGAAAATTGAAAATTGTTTCCGAGTTAAGCCGTAGGCCAGCTTTGAAATTTGGTATTTTTCTCTATTACAGCGCCAGCTATAACACGGGTGAAAATTTTATTCTAAGTATTTATCATTAACTACTTTCACATTTTTCATTTCTTTTTGTATCCAATTCTGCAGTCCACGCAGACGAAATCGCGGGCAGAAGCTAATCTTTATTATCTTTATATATATAATTCTTCTGTGAGTGTGTATGTGACTGAACTCCTCCTAGACGGCTGGACCGATTATAATGAAATTTGCTGTGTGTCTTCAGGTGGATTCGAGGATGGTTTAGATTCACAATTTGGTCCAATTTGAAATGTTTTTTTGTTTAATTTTTATCATATTAATAACATCGCGATTATTGACATTAAAAACGTAAGTAGGTAGTTGCCATGACGACCAAATTTTGTTGTTTTAGTACGATTTACTATCCTCCAGATCCTCCTCCATAGAGGTTATATATCAATTAAATAAACAAGGTTGTCAAAACTCCTTGCAATGATATTAAAACTGTTTTCTTCTTTAAATATCAGGCTCGCAGACTTTTATGTTTTTTTTTCGTTTGTCTATTTGGTAGGTCTGACAGTAGGTCGTAGGTTATATTATGATAAACAGGATGGATTTTTTATTGCCACCAGAAAGAAAGAGAGAAAGTACTCTCAATACTGAAGAATAGCAAATTAGACTCAAAGAAAACATTCTTTTATTTTTTAAAAGAAATAAATCTGCATTAAATTGATGTTTGAAAATACGCTTTGCGGACCGGGAATCGAATGGGCTAAAATGCGAAAAACTAGCACCGTGTACTTTTTGGCATCAATCGATATTATATATAATTCCAGTGTCATGATGTTTGTCGGGGATGAACTCCGAAACTACTGAACCGATTTTAATCAAATTTGCACACCGTGTGCAGTTTGATCCAACTTGAAATATAGGATAGCTTACATCACAAATATAAAAAAAAATTGAGACCGCGGGCGGAGCAGCGGGAAACAGCTAGTTTATTAATAAATCTTGTCTTGTATATTTACAGTTAAAAAGTCTGACTGTTATAGACTTCTTCTCATATATGTAGGTGAGTGCTGAAAAATCTCTGCAGTTGTATTAAAACTTTTTCGATATTTCTTGTGTGCATCGTAAATCTGTCTTCTCAGTTTATGCAGGCGAAATGTGAAAAACAGTGTAGAGTAAGTAGGTAGGTATCTGTATTTTATACTAAACTAAATGTATAAACTTAATGTGTAGACGAAACTTTATATTTACTACGGTAATTAAGTACTTACCTACTTAATGTTTGACTTAACATTATTTGAATGTTTTCTTGTTTACCTGGATAATTAGCTAGTGTTACATCCCAAATAATCGGTGAATTTATTAAATAGCTAGTGAAACAGCCACACCGGTCGACGTCAGCACGTCAACCAGCCATCGCTGAAAACCGGCGCTGGGGTTCCGAACTAGTTCCGAATCTCAGCAAGGCTTGCTGAGTTCGTCGCTCAGCGTTTCAGCGATGAACACAGCCGTCTCATCTCAGCGATGACTGTGTCGCTCGGATGTGACGCATATTTCTTTTAAGGTTTAAGAAGTTGTTGTTTATGTTCGTTTTTATTTTTGTTTTATGCGTCGCATATAGCGCGAATAAATGAACTTCCTTTCTTTCTTACTTATCATAATGTAGTCTAGCTACTTTTTATCATTTACTATATTGTTAACGTTTAATATTTTTCATATTTATAATATGTTGTATCTTTACACAAAATGCCTGTAGAAAGAATATTACCCTGAAGTACATTACATACGCTTTTCTAAGTTAAAAATCAGTCTAGCTAGTGTATCGATGACTCGTAGCTTCTTGACTCGATATAGAGGCAGTAATCCTGTTATTGTTCAGCGAACAGAATAAATTACTAGAATATATATGTTGATGTTACTTACGCTGTTCAAAGGTGGTGTGAATAAAATACAAGCTAGGTTTTCAGCAAAAGAAATAGAAAAGATACTATAAACAGAATTTTATCTGTTATAAAGAAAAAAATAACTAAAGCCACATTTTACTTTACCATCGAATTCGGGTTTGAATAATAGAAGTTTATGGCATTCCATTGCAAAAAGAAACAGTATTTAAGAGCTATTGTAATAGAAAAAAACATACATATGTCTACAAAGGTAGAAACATACATATTATTATGTCTATAAAGATCATAAATAATATAAAAAAACAATGTCATAAGAATAAGCGATACATTTCAGTATTTATTTAATTCGAATTGATATATAAATATGAACGATAAGCTATTTACAGGCTTAGTTCGATCAATTTTAGCCAATAATGTAACAATACGTGTTATTTTTTACTCATACTTGTAGTATAATTCTAGCTATACTGGTATGTAGCAATCCATAAAATTGCTATTATTGTCAGCAAATATATTTCATATTATATAAATAGAGCCGTGCATAATATGTTGTTCTATTTAGCTGATACAGCACCCTAGGCTTATTGCACAGTTAGTTAAAAAAAGTTTTTAAAGTTTACTGTAAAGAAAATATTTAAAATACCGGCCTATAAATGTCCCACTGCTGGGCACAGGCCTCTTCTCTCTCCTTCTTTTCCTTCACTGTTTGTCAATGGTGTCTAATACATATAATTTTGCAGAAGTCACATTAAAACCTGCTTGTAGTGGGTTCGAACCTAGAACCTTGTGGACGAAAATCCATTCATCGATCCACTAGGCCACGATCACATAATGGCCACCACGATTACAAAAGAAAATATCTACTTACTATAAGACCTTTTCATTATGTTTTTATTCCTGTCGAAGTAGACAGAGTTTTAATAGAAAAGCCTTTTATTCTGATATCAATCTTCAAGGACATCCATCGCTTTTAAAAAAGTAGTACCTGACATACTTACCGGCCGAAATATATTTACACACCTATTAGCGTACGACTAAAGTATTAAAAAACATAAAAAAGACAATAAAATAACAACTAACCACTTGTTTACTTCCGACTTCTAAAAGAAAAAAAAAACGTCTACGGATTTATAACCAGCTGGAATCTCAAATACAGTCTTCAAGTGACCTGTATTTCTTTTTCGGTGTATTGATTAGACGAGATTTACGTATAATCAAATCATGTGTTGATCTCAGTTGTAATCTGCTACAACTGACAGCAGGTAAACGATTCCTTGTTTAAATCCCTTGCGTATGGGTGTTTCTTTAGTTTTATCAAACTTACTAGCGGTATCCCTCGGTTTCACCCGCGTAATTTGTCCCCATTCCCGTAATTCATCAATTTTCCATTGTTTTTCATATTTGGAACGGAGACGAATCCAACAAATCAAGGAACATGAAAATCGGTCCACCCGTTTTCGAGTTATAATTAGTGTTGGAACAAACCCGACTTAATTTTATATAGATTTTATCGCTACGATACCTTGAAACAAATAACCCAATGTTCGTTTTAGATTATAATTCATAGTTAATGTTCAAATTTTACAGTATAAGCGATACAAACCGTGAAGAAATTTTATTCAGTAATCTTTATTCGGATATCTAACATATTTATATAAACTACTCACTCTCGATACAGCTGTGTATTAGGTTTATTCCCGAAATCACATTGGTAAGCGGATTTGTACATTTCATATGATTTTTTCCATCAAATTTCTATCTCATGTATTGTGTATCTTACAAGATTAATGTAATACCATACTTGTAATACATTTTCGCACAATATGAATAATAGGTTTAATCATAAGTTTATGTTATTTATGTAGTTGCCGGCAAGTAACTTGGCAATGTTTTGGAGTAGTGAGAGCGTATTTTCATATTCTATGTGCAACAAAAGCACAGTTTTATTGCTCGTCTGTATCACGGCTAGTAATCTTTAAAAAACAATTTTTTTAAACATTTAACGTTAAAAAGTGACAGGAACTCGTAACGAATCTTGCCCAACTTACGTGCCGGGTACCTACTGTACCTACTTCAATACTGCTCGAAATTGAGTCTGAAACCAGTCGGGCGATCCGAGTAAGTTAACCATTTTTATTCTTCTATTTTGCAGTTTCATGAACAATGCAGTTGATCATCTTAATATTGACTGTTTTATCTTTTATTCATTGTGAAGGTAAGTTTACACATGCTGTTCAATGTTATAAATTGCGATAATAAGTGTTTGAACGATCCCCACGCAATCCCACACAAATAAAGAATATGACTTTTATTAACTAACTTTTAACTCGATAGATGGCGTTGGGATCAATTTAGATCTCACAATGGTTTTGTTACACGGCAAGACGTATATAGATTTGGAGTAATATACCTAATAAATTTTCTCGCTCTGAGGACTAATTAATAATACTGCGTATTATTTGGGTGACGGACTGACGGGTATCCCTGGCTCCAATGCATCTTGTACACATAGTGTACACATGCCATTATATTTCATACAACGTACAAAACTATTAAAAACGTTTGTTTTTTTTTTACTTAATTTTGTTGTATTTTGAGTGATATAGCCTTCGTGCTGTTTTTTTTACAGTATTGAACTTAACGTGTGAACAAATCCGGGAGTTTGTTGACGGTCACAACGATCGGCGTTTACTGTTAGCTAAGGGCAATGTTCAAGGTCACCCAGCCGCTTCTGAAATGAAGAAAATGGTACGTAATTAATGTTCTAGTACCACGAAGATTTGACTTAATTTAAACTAGCTGCACCCTGCAGTGTTACCCGCGGTTTATGAGATGTTTTTTTTGTGATATAAAGTGCGTGTCAACTTCCGCCATACCAAATTTTCAAAATTGGTGCAGCCGTTTGAGCGCGAAAAGTAACAAACGTACACACAGACAAACTTTCACCTTTATAATATTAGTGATGTGATGGTTAGCGGAGTTTCACCTATTTCGATGATGAAAAAAATCATTTTTTGTTTTATAAGGTGTGGGACGAAGAATTAGCTAAGAAGGCGGCAGAATGGGTTTCTAAACAAGACAGTAAGGAACTTGTTCAACATAATCCAGACAAGAGTGTTCGTAAGTATTTACTATTATAAGTCTTTCGATCATAGAAAAAAAACCCGGCAACAGCTGTTGTGCCTTATTAAAAAAATCCAAAAAGGGAAATTACATGTTGACCGATTCTCTGACCAACCCGATATACACACATTTCATACAAATTGGTCCAGCTGCTTCGGAGCAGTTCTGAGTTCCCGACGATTCAACGTTTTTGCCTCAGTCTACCCATGACACCTACAAAAGCGTTAAGATCGGTATATAATATTTATATTATACTTAATCAAAATGAGCCTCGATAGAATCTGTTTGAAAAGTATTTTTATTTCAATATCTAAGAAAGTTAACCTCAGAAAGCTAGTTTCAATATAATTATCATAGATATTGCTGCTGTACTTCTTACTAAGAGTTACATAAAGTTTTACGGACCTTAGGATTCTTTCCATGGAAAGTAAAAGCATATTTGACCCTATAGTCTTTACAATAAGAGTTTTTTTTTTTAATTTTGTCATTTTGATGGGTTAAAAATATACGGTCTTATAAGACATTGAATTTATAAACACCCTTTTTTATTATTTCAGCGTCTGGCAGATTTGATACAAGTGAGAATTTATTCTGGTACTCCACGACAGATTCCAAGTATATAATTCATCCAAAAATGGTCCTTGACAAGTGGTTCGATGAGCACAAGAACTATACTTTTGGTCCTCTGAATACCGGGCATTTTGAGGGCCAAGGCGTTGGACATTATACACAGGTTTGACACTGTCTCATATTTAAGGGACATACTTGAAAAATAGTTAAAAAACATACATTTTCATCCTCTACAATATACTCAAATACATAGAAATAATGCATATAGTAGTTATAGTAACGCATGGTTTACATTATGTCGTGGTGGCCTAGCGGTTTAATGACCGGATTCGCATGCACATGGTCGCAGGTTCAAAGCCAGGCAAGTTTTCATATGACATTTTAAAAAAGAAAGTTATATGTACTTTCTTAATCATTCTAAGACATAATTGACAAACGGTGAAGGAAAAAATCATGAGGAAACCTGGATTCCAAAAATTGGAATCTGAAATCGCCAACCCGCAATGAGCAAGCGAGGTGATCAATGCTCATTTCTTCCCTATATAGTGGGAAGAGGCCTGTGCCCAACAGTGGGAAATTTATAGGCCGGTATTATATGGTTTACATTAGAGATGCGTATCGATCCAATCAATTTACCAACCTCGTTTTGTTTGTACAGTGAATAATTACAATATTGGTTATGTAAAGGTCATCGAATCAATTATTTTGTTACCATTTTTTGTACAAATAACATAACATACATCAAAGTAAGAAAAAATAATTTCATAGACTACGACATAATATATCACTTTCATTTTATGTTACGGTTATTTCATATGTTGAAAACAATCTGTTTTATTTACTTTATTAATATTGTACTTTTATGATATTTTGTATTTTAATGATATAATTCTATAAATCAAATAAATTGTATAGATCTCGGACCTGAAAAATTATGCAGATGTGAAAAATTGAAAATAGATGAAGCAGAAATAATAGATCTATGGAGGTATTTTTTCAGTGTGATTTTGCGGACAAATACAAAATTTTGTAGCTGCTTAACGCTTCACTATTTCTTTTACTAACTAAATCTGTAAATGTTTCAGATGGTGTGGTCAGATAGCAACCACGTCGGATGCGCCATATCAAAGATCTCGAAAAACAAGTGGCAGACCTTTATAGTGGTTTGTTATTATGGACCTATGTAAGTCATATTATTAGTATTTAGATTACTTCTTACATTGAGCCCTATCGAAGGATCCAGTAATTGGGTGGAAAGGATGGGTGAAAACAACTGGTAATCTGCTGTTAAATTCGAACTAAATTTGAGAAAGCTGAAAGAACATGCGAATGCGAACGGAAAAGATTGTTATAGACTTAAGAGGATCATGGTAATAACGTTTTTATATAGAATATTATTTCAGAAAATTTATATATTTTAAACATTATTTTCAGGGGCAATTACTTGGGAAGTGAGCCATACGTGTCTGGTCGAGCGAGTGAGAAGTTATCATGTAAAAATGATGCATGCGCACGGCCGTATGGAAAAAAATGTTAAAACCTCCTAAAGATTTAAGTTAGTAACTTGCTTTCATACACCCCCAGCGTTAACAAGGATAAAAGCTGCTTTAAAAAAATGTATGTAAAATTCGCGTCACTTTAGACTTGTCAGCCCGACTTGTCACTAGGCCAGTCCGACTTGTCACTTGAATTGCCCAGCGTGTCCTAACACTTGCACATGCGAAGTTCCAACGCCACAGACATTGCTGTCTGCGTGGCCTAGTTCTGGTCTGAAAAAATATAATATATTGCCCTTGATCGACACGCTAAGAAGAAATCATTAAGCAAGTGACATTGTTGTAAGAGTTAACGCTGAGCGAATCGCTCAAATGTATGGAAGTGACAAGTCTAAGTCACGTGACCTATCGAAACGAAATGTCAAACCCATACATTTAATGTCATAGCGATTTCTATCATCGTAAACGCTTGTAGAAATGTCAATTGACTACTAGTTCCATACATTTGAGCGACTCGATTAGCATTGATGTTGTTTAAGTATATTTTCCACGCGATTTAATTTAAATCAATGTGTTTTCTGATTGTTTTAATGATTGGCTGCCGAATGTGAATAAAGTTTGTTATAATTAAATTAATAAATGTTAAACAAGTGTATTATTATTTTAGGATCAAAACACAAACAATTATTATTTTATATTTAAGTATAAAGAACTGAATTATCCTGAGTTGAGCACGACAAAGTATTTAATTCTCATAATCCTAGCTCTCATTTTTAACCGACTTCGAAAAGGAGGAGGTTATATGTTCGGCGTGTCACTATTTTTTTTTTTTATGTATGTTCACCGATTACTCCGTCAATTGTGAACCGATTTTTATAATTATTTTTGTATTCGAAAGAGTATTCTCTCGAGGTGGTCCCATTGTCACCAAGTCAGAATCTGATGATGGGATCCCAGTTAAATCGAAGGAAACCCTTAAATTTTAAAGAAATGTCGAACGTTTTTCATTATTCTACTGAGCCTCTTTAGGTATTTACGTCCAATAGTCATCACCTCAAGGCTTTTGCTAAATACTGAGCTGATGATGGAAGAAACCTTGAGTTTTAGGAGTTAAGGGTTGATTTTTTTTATATAATAAATATGTATTGACCCTCATTTACATTTTTTAACGTTTCTAAGGTGAGCTGTATTGTATTATTATAATAAATATTATGAACACAAAAAATGAAAAAATAAATAAACTTTTGAAAAAAAAATTAAACCGACTTCAAAAACCAAAACAAAACCTAAAAGGCACAAAATAGTGTAAAATAAACTTAGAACTATCTAAAATATTAATACAAAACTAGAAGTGATCTGTTTGAAGTCGGTGCCAAACAACAATATACCAACAAAAAATAAATACCTACAAATACTAGTACAAATACGAGTAAGTAATATAGTTTGGCACCAACTTCAAACAGATCACTTCTAGTTTTGTATTAATATTTTAGATAGTTCTAAGTTTATTTTACACTATTTTGTGCCTTTTAGGTTTTGTTTTGGTTTTTGAAGTCGGTTTAATTTTTTTTTCAAAAGTTTATTTTAATTGCTATAATAATTTAACCTGTTTGTTTATTGTAACAATGTAACGTTGAAGTTACAGTCGAAGTAACGTCGGAGCTGGTTACTAAATGTACATGACTGTACTAAACTGAAAAGTCCAGGTTTTAAGAGATATCTGTTACATCTGTGAAATATTTCATACAAGTACCTATTGCTTAACCTATTGTGAGTGTTTGTTATAATGTCAAATAATTATTATTACATTACTTGATTTAATCTTTGACTAATAACTATTTGGATGTTAAAAAAGTTCGTTCTTAGGGTCTTGAATTGCTGATAGTTTACTTTATTAATTATGTTTTGTGTTATAAAACTTTAAAGTAACTATAGTTTTTAAGAAGTTGTGTAGCGACTGGCGTAGATACTTAGTCATCGTAACGAGAGAGAATACCTGACAATAAGCGCTGTGACGGGTCGTGATCGTCCCCGTACAGTATTTACTGATCCACCTCCTTTTGCTACCATTTAACTCTCTTTTTCTAAGACATTTGTTAATATTCACTGATTTTATTGGTAGCAATACATTTTTATTTTATTTTACTTAAGTATATTACTAGAATGGATGTTATGTGCAGCCAGTGCAGCAGTGGACATAAGCGATGTGATGTAAAAAAATCTGCTGGAAATAACGTTGAGAAATATTTTAATATCTGGATGTAACTTAGGCCTATCCAATCTTTTTGGATAACATCTCTAGTTACTGAATGGCGTCGTGCCAACAAGAAAATCTTTTACTTTGCCAATACTCTGCCATATCTTGATGTTGGTAGTACTCGTAGACATTTTTGTTTTCTTTTCCTTGTATATCATAATTAGGGGAATTTTTGTAACGTTGTTATGTACATAGATTTATTAACAGCTAAGGTAAAATTAATGCCTGTGTATATTACTGTTATTACGTCTGAACATTAATTAAGAATTAATTACGTGCACCTAATTGAAGACTGTCTGTATCTTTCCTATTTATTCATCTGCGAATAAAAGTTTTATACTATTCAACCCTAAGATTAAATAAATAAATAAATGTGGACAACATCACATATATTGCTCCGAATCCAAAGTAAGTAGCTAAAGCACTTGTGTTACGGAAACAGAGACAACGAAGGTACCACAAACACCCAGACCTGAGACAATGTAGAAGTGTTTTTCCCCCCGTCCGGGGATCGAAACCGGGACCTCAGAGCTGGCGACACGTTGAAAACCGTTTGAACGCCACTCGACCATGGAGGTCGTCAAAATCTCGTATTATCGCTATCTCGTAAGTTTTAAGTGTAAATTATAGGGTGAACAAGATTTTTTTACTAGAAACGTAGTAGGTGCCCTAGCTATTCTAATAGTGTATTATCTATGAGGTAATCAGTTATATTTTTTAAAGCGTATGCGGCAGTCTGAAGTGGAACAATAATTCATTAGTATTGCGGTTTATAAATGCTCTACATACCCTCCACATATCCACCAACTGACGACCTCCGTTGAGTGGCGTACACACCAGTTTTCAAGATCGGTAGCTCTGAGGTCTCGGGTTCGATCCCATGGCGAGTCAATGTAGAAAAAAACATTTTTCTACATTGTCTCGGTTTTGGGTGTTTGTGGTACCACAAACACCCAAAACCGTGCCGTGATTACACTAGATAATCAAAGTAAGCATTTTATATTGTTCAGTGACTTTTGTAAAACTGAATGTTTTGATGTTTTCGGATATTATAACGATCAGCAATTTTTGACAAAATGGTGTTCAGTGACTTTTGATGAGTAGTGTTCAGTTAATTTTGAACTTTAATGATGTTCATTCAATACTGGCGCCTGCTCTGGTTGAGAGATTTATGGGTGATAATAATGTACAGTGATTTTGAAAATCTGAATATGGTCATCGACTTTTGATGCTGACTGTACCTTCGTTGTCTCTGATTCTATAACTCAAGTACTTTAGCTACTTACAGTGGATTCGGAGAAATTGTGATGTCCACATTTATTTATTATTATTTTTACTAATTTGTAACTATGGAATACAATCTCATGAATATAATAGTTAGCAAAGCTAAAGTAGTTCTAATAAACTGACTAGTTTCCGTACTATTCGTAGTCATACAGAGGTTAAACCAATTAGAACGGGATTAAGTACAGGGGTTTAGCCAATTAGTCTTAGATTAAGTTAAGTTCTTGTTAACTTGAACTAACCACGAAGCAATTGGCTTCAGGCGTAACATATTGATTAAACTATATCCTGGTTTTATCTAGCCTATTGCAATAGAACACTGTTCCTATGTCGTCTGAAACGTTTTAGCGTAAACGTAATTTACGGAACTTCGTTTAAGGGAAATTGTTCTGAGAGAGTTTTTGATGTTTCTGTAACGTCAAAGGAAAAATCTTATTATTTTTTATTTTTGAACGAAAACTACTGCAGGAGCCGTAATAGAATAAATATCTTGGGATAACTTACACAAGGCCATCTGATCTCAAACTAGCAGGCAACCAGACAACTGATAAACATACATAAATATTTCTAAATACAAACATCAAACACAACACACAAATCAAATACAACACAAAACACAGAAGGAATGATCGTGCTCATCACACAAAGATTTGTCCTGGGCGGGAATCGAACCCACGACCTACCGTTTTACAGTCAGGGTCAGTAACCACGAGACTAAAAGGCCAGTCTATAGAATATTAAAGCTGTCCACAAAAGATGCGTCATTCGGGCTCTAGCTTAAAAAAGTACTTACCAAGAAGGTACTTATATGGCCGGGAAGTTGGGTGTATCCATTCTCTCACCTTTACGGCACAAAGGACCACAATAAAATATTCATCATAATATACGTAACAAAACAAATCTGGGACATGGCTTTTACAGTGCAACCTACTTAGCCGGAAGAGGAAATGCTTTGATGGCCTGAAAGCGGGTTAATTTGAATAATTCGGCACCGGTAGAGGGCATCCTCGCCTGGGATGGCTCGCAATTAGCTTTAATTTTAATTATAGACCATCCTCTGGTTTATTTTATTACGACTTATTGTTTATGTTCATAAGACGGATGTTGGTTTAGTTTTCAGAGCTGTTTACAGATTTATTTTGTTTTTAGGATTCCATATTGTTCACATTTATTATTTACTAGCTGCCCGGATAGACTTCGTTCTGTCAAAAGTAAATTAATTAAGGTAATTCCCGAGTTTAGGAACAGATTTTTGTTTTTTACTTATTATTTATGTTTTACACCTTTTAAACCTTTCCTTGACTTCCACAAACATTTCAAGATCAAAATCAGCCAAATCGGTCAAGCCGTTTTCATGCTATGTCGTGACAACGGAAAACGGGTTTCATTTTTATATATATAGATTTATTACTATTTTATAAAGTAACTTGTAATGTTTTAGAAGGTTATCCTTGCGGTAACGAAACAAGTCACCTCTAAAGCTACTATATACCTACTCTATGTAATACTTAATTCATGTTTTTTCACAAAGACAGTTTAACAACCACAGGACCGGCCCGCGGTCGCCCACAACACATTAAAATTAAATACATTTGGGGACGAAACTCGTTTGTTCTCTGTGAATATTCCATAGCAATTTGTTAACATCTAGACGTGGGATGCTTGAATTCCAGCCCTTTGCACTTTTAATTAAGCGATAACAGAATTAAAATTGTGGTGGCTTAACGGTTCAATGACCAGATTCGTATACACATGGTTGCAGGTTCGAACACAGGCACTTGCCTGTCTAACTAATATATCTTTTTCAAAGTGATATGTAGTTTTTAATCATCCTAAGACATCATTGACAAACGGTGTAGGTAAACATCGAGAGGAAACCTGGATTACAGAAAAATTGAATCTGATATCGCCAACCCGCAATGAGAAGGCGTGGTGATCAATGCTTATTCCTTCTTTATGTGGGAAGAGGCCTGTGTCCAGCAGTGGGACGTTTATAGGCCGGTATTATTATAACTGAATTAGAATAGGACTAACTTTGTTTTTAATGGAGATTTTAGGGTAATTTGGAGTTTTTTTTATTAACCTTACGCCCGAGGTAAATTTATTTTATTCGTTCTTGAGCGATAATCATTTTTCCAACGCTCAGTTTATCGTTTTTAAAACCTTGTTATTAACAGCTCAATTAAAAGATTTTTCTAATGATAATTGAGTAATGAGAATTAATAACCGCGTAAAATGAAATACTTTATTTCATTTTACGCGGTTATTAATTCTCATTACTCAATTATCATTAGAAAAATCTTTTGAAGGGAACATTGAGAGAAATGAGATTAGTTTGCGATGTTGAATTCAGAGATGCAGATTAAATTGTAAGCGACCTGAACTATGAAACTTGGAAACTTGAGCTTCATCTATCATGAGGACTGAAAACTTCCTTACTATATTATAAATGCGAAAGTAACTCTGTCTGTGTTTTAGGCGATCACGCCTAAATTACTGAACCGATTAAAATGAAATTTGGTACGGAGATAATCTAGGGCTTCAGAAAGAAAATAGGTTTTGCCGCTAAAATCGACATCCACGCGGGCGGATTCGTGGGCTACAGCTAGTACTCAATAAGTATTTAGCCTGTAAAATACGTCAGTCTGCTGGCGACCACGGCCAGTGTAACCCGGCCTAAACCACAAACCTTAAAAGGTAAATGCATGCGTTCGCGTTAATTCCCGTGCCTTAATCTTATCTTATCTTTTATATCTTTAAACGAGCAATTCTTGTATATATGTACCTATATATATAATCTGAATCTCGGAAACGGCTCCAACGATACGTATGCAGGGGTTTCGGGGCCGTTAAATCTATCTAGCTAGGATTCATTTTCAGAAAAAAATCGGCAAGACGAGCAAAACTCGGTCGTCCAGTTACTTCCTTTAATTATAATCATGCAACGCAATTGTTTAAAACTTAGTACTGTAAAATACTGTTTAGTATTTTGAATTCAGATTCAGAAACTAATCATTTCTGTTTTAGGTCAGTAGTACATACCAATTATTGCACTGCAATTTAGTAATCCCAGTTTCCTGAATCGTGAAACATTTCGACACATCGTTATGGTTTCACGTGATCCTAAGCTGTAGGTAGTACCTACCTACTTGTATGTGTTAATCATACCTTTGATTTAAGCCAGATTAATTTCAGGTAGTATTGTTACATAATGGCATCAATTGCAGGAAATATGATACAGTGTGTGTTTCTATTGGTATATTAGTACCTTCAAGATTATTATACGCACGTACCTAACACGTGTAGTTATACGATTTTTTATAAAATATATTTTTAATAAAGTCGTGTCGTGGTGGCCTAGCGGTTCAATGACCGGATTCGCATGCACATGGTTGCAGGTTCGAACCCAGGCAAGTACCAATGTGACTTTTTCAAAGTTATATGCACTTTCTTAATCATTCTAAGACATCATTGACAAACGGTGAAGGAAAACATCGTGAGGAAACCTGGATTTCAAAGTATTGGAATCTGGAATCGCCAACCCGCAATGAGCAAGCGTGGTGATCAATGCTCATCCCTTCTCTATATGGGAAGAGGCCTGTGCCCAGCAGTGGGACGTATGTAGGCCGGTATTATTATTATTATATGTTTATATGAATATAAATGCGTTCTAAGTAGCCTCACATAAAATCGTCATTATTTGGTATTCCCAATAATCATTAAACACTTTGGATTATTGGCGTGTGGTAACAAGGGTAACATAATCTCCGCATGTTTTTCTTTGTAGTTAGGTATTTAGTAAAGGTTTATAATAGACTAGGTATTTCCTGCAGATCCGCCCGGGTTTTTGCTATAGCGGACAAATAAGCTTCTCTTGTCTTCTCTCGTCCTTTCTTAAGATCTGAGCGTTTACTATGAGCTCTTAAAGCAAGGCTGGTGCTATTATGTAAGTGGGATGCCGCTATGCGCGTGTATTGCGCTATCTCGCTTCCACAATCGCGATAACCCTGCTTTAAGATCTCGTAGTTCAAGAACAGTTCAGAGTTTTAGCCTTGAAAGCTTAACAGACGGACATAAAGACAGACTTACTTTCGAATTTATATTATAAGTTAAAGGCCGAGTTGTATTAAGAGGTGATCACAAAACAGTCCCTGAACTCTATCTTCCCGTAACATGTGAATATTAATAATAATCATGTATTTTTCCAATAAAACAGATTTTACATTACAAATTTGGTAAGATCATATATCTCATATACTAGACCTAGGGCCTGTATATTAAGCGTCCATTCCTCAATGTTAGATACAAACAATAATAACAAGAAGAGTAATTTAGTTACATTAAAAGTTATTATACACTGCAACATGTGTATAATTTTAGATATAGATATTCATGAGTGAGTTTGTGTGTGTGAACCAAATACTTGTGTTTCTATACACACATGTTTTGTTCCAAGTGTGAACGTACCTTGTTTATATCAATTAAATACTTGTAAAGTTCCACAACACAGGTATTATTCCCGAGTGTGGGAGTCGGTCCATATTTATCTCTGCTTTAACAAATAATTCTCTTATTTCGTAATTAGGTACGTTCTACGTGGAATTAAGATAATATTTTTATTATTCGCATCCCACATACAAAGGAAAATATATATTATTTTTGTCTCGGGTCAGGGGTTGGATTCAGAACGATAATTACAGGTATTTTTAGACTAGGGCGTTGGCGTTTTCTATTATCTCTTAAAGCAAAAAAACACGTGGGTAAAGATTTACTTTGATTGTATTTTTACGTATTTCGTATCTCAAGTTATAATCAGGATTTTAATCAAAAGCTTACTTGCTTGTGGTACGCTTCGGTAGTTGATATTGACAGAACAATTTGATGTGATTACATATAAGTTAAATTAAACCATTGGAGTATTGATGATCTTCGTAGGTTAGCTGATACTTGTATATGCTTGTCCTTAATTGAAGAAATTTAAAATGATTTAATTTGACTGTCCTCAGACGAATGAAACTAAAATAATAAAAAGTATAGTATACTTTCAAGTAAGTATATATTATTAGGTTTAGAAGGTAATTATGATCATTTTTTAATTTACTCTAGATAATTTATCGAAAAATTTCAATATAAAAATCCAAGATCTGTTTCTAAAATTGTTTCGGGAGATTAATTTTATAGATTTCACACTACCCCTTAGCTCCACCTAAGGTCTTTTAATCATAATTAATGTTGGGATTACCATGAACTATCCTATATGTCAGTTAAATAAACACCTGCATTGCATGCATTGATTGGAGCGACAATTTATAATAAAGAAGTTCCTGTGAAGCGCTGAGCCAATAATATGAGTGGTCTGTTGGCGCTGGCTCGCTGAGTAAGTAACGTGGCTCGTATTGATTCAATGACTCTCGGACATTTCATTTGCCTGCATCCCTCGGTCACTCCCCACTACACGCTCCTATAAAGCCTTTTAAGCCGACTAACAGTTCTTGATACTTGATTCTATGAAAAAATGTTTTAGTGTATTTATTATGTTTGTCTAAATGTATTTTATTTCTCATTTATTTGTCAAATGCTAATTAGGTGTCTCATGGTTTTATGTTTTTCGAGATCTTCATTAGATTTTTGTATTAAAATAATCTGCAATTATTTTAATTTAATATTTATTTGACATGGCTTCACAGTGCGGGAACCGAGAAATACTCCATTTTTTTTTTCAAATTCTTTCTGTTTGATATTCATCTAAAAGTATCAAAACTTTGTGATTGCGCTACAAATTCATCATTTTGGTGATGGCAACGGATTATAGGATTGGAATCCAGATTGATTATTGGAATTTCCGATCGCTTTATTCAAGTTGACGTCGTCCGCGAACGCACGGAATTATAACCCGTGGATTATACTAATAATGTGCGACTGGTAATAAATTCATGGAAAAATACCCCATAGTTTAGAGTCTCGTGTGTGAAATGGATTGGATATTTGATAGGATTCGCTGATTCGCGTTATTTTTTTCCAATCGTACCGTATCAGTACTGTTTGGTTGTTTTGTAACGAACGCTGCGCGGTGCTGATTTTTTTCTGTTGTTGGTACATTTGCAAGCATGAATTTCAATTATTTTTCTCGGAGAGTTAAATAGAAGCTACAGTAATATTGAGGCAGTTGCGGAGTGGATATGGTTTCTACTCAATGAGACATCGGTAAGAGTACTTCAGAATATTAAATTCATTATAAAACGAATGTGACGCACTTTGTCAACTTACATTCTTGTTAATTAATTTGACAAGTACGACGAACATTTTCAATGTTTGCGAGTGACAATGTTAACACTTTGTGACGACAGAGATTTAATTGAAACCACAGACAAAATCTCACTCTCGAATCTGTTTAGATCGTAAAGTGCGTGCGTGTATCCGAATTGCGGTTTTGGTTTCATTTCGCGCCAAAATTGTGGATTAGAAATGTCAGTCGTCATGTCAGTCTTGTCAAGTGGTAGCCACAGATTATAAACAGCTACTTAACCCTTTGTTAATGCCTTCGCTTCGCGCTTCGTGGTAATAATTCGTTCATTACTTGACATACATTTATGAAATGTACAGTTTTTGTCAGACACGTTTGATTTTTTTAACATTATCCTTTCTTTGTATCATAAACATACGCACCGTTCTTTTGTATGTTCTGCTAAATAAATATCACTGTTTTTCAGTTGCTATGCATGTAAGTGTAAGTATTTGTGTCGGTGTAAGTAAATCGACTCAAATATAAAAGTTCATGTCTGATAGCTACGCGTGACACTTATACAATCCTTTATACTTATTTCCTTAAAACGTCCAACGCTTTACTTAATTTCGATATTTATAATCCAATTTACACACTGAATAAACAAAATTCTTACTCTGATTGTAGCATCATATTAATTAATATCCCGAGAAAATCCAGGGTATTTTATTATTGTGCAGTACTTGTTAAGTTTCGTAGACAGTTGAATAGCGGGTGGTTCGCCAATGACAGTCAGCTCTGACGGGATCTAATTAAACAAACTTTTTGGTGAGGCTTGACAATTTTAGGGTTAACTTACATCCGCTGTTTTGCAGTTTTCATTATTCATTGTTTTGTAGTACCAACGAGGTTGTTAGAGCTACTTCTAATACACATAGTTAAATATTAAAACTAATGAGGTACTTGTAATAATTAAGTGTTAGAGAGGTGTTGAATTTTGTGTGTTTTTGCGCAACATCCGGGAGTGGTCAGGCACTGCAAGGGCATTGTTCCGCCCCGAAAAATATGGAAATAGATTTCAGTAGCCGGTAGCCGAATTTCTTTATTTAGTGAGGTTTTAAATAAAGTTTAATTATCCAAACCAGACATAAAAAAGTAATAATGTCAAAAAAAACCCATATTACGTTAAGTGGAAACAACTTTAGCTAAAAATTTACATACGATGTTTATTGAAACTGGATAATGTTACATCTAAATAGATAGAAAAATGTAAACTTCTTTGCGTTCTATCCTATGTTTCCTATGTTTGTGAACGAGAGTTGTTTCCAGAATCTTGAATTTTTATCCTTTTTTTTAATGCGACAGCTATGGAACTGACAAGTGTTGAGAGTCATTGTCCTTTCGTTGAGAGTAGGGATGTCAACTTTTCAATGATATTTTAAGGAAGGGATAAACTGAGATTCTGCTTATTTTGAACATCATCATCATCTACCTAGCCTTTTCGCAAGTTAAGTTGGAATCGGCTACCAGTCTCAGTGGATTCAGCTGAATACCGTATGGAGTATAAATTTACCGTATGGAGCGACTGCCTATCTCACCTCCACAACCCATTGCAAGGTTACATATATTACATAATACAGTATCTGATAGTAAGACTGCTTGTCAGAACTCTGTCTGACAAGCTGAACTGACTGTCAAACATGTATGACAGTGGGGACTACCCGAGGTACGGTGGGGTTTCGGAATATTTTTTACATTTTTATTATCAATCAAATAATTCTAAGGCAAGAGCACCTTATTACTTGTGTTGCTTTGTTTTGAACAGGAAAAATATGACCCCTTTGCACTGATATTCCTCTTCTATTGTGGCATTAACAAAGATTATCAATCGTTTTTGTTGTTTTTGTATAGATATTAGATTGAGTTCTCAACTTAGACATGAAAATTCAAAACTATACTCGGAATTTTAATTCGATTCCAAATTTGACAATTTCAGTGTTGCAACGTTATGACAAGTAGTAAATAGTGACGTTGCGAAATTATTCGATATGGAAATGGAATATTTCCAGATCGATTCTTCTCGTTTATAATTTTACTCTTGTAAACTAAGTATATCAGGAAATTAAATATTTCTGAACCGATAATTTAGTTTTGACGATTAATTAACGATCTGAGACTTTTCTTTTATAATTGTGTGTAAAATAAATAAAAAAATGTGATCATGAAGGATAACAAATTAAACAGATAGATGTAATATGGTAATAATTTATTTTATAAATTGTCGCCGTCATCGCTATCGCTATCGCTGTCACTTTCTGTAACATTTATTATAAATGTGTCTGTGATATTGTATTATGAATAATTATGTATTTATTTAAATAAAAATCAATAATTTAGTCTTTTTTGGCACACTGATTGTTTATCGATTTTTGTGTTCATCACTACACTATTATATGTGGTATCATTATTTCACAAAATGACAGTAGCTAATGTCAAATCTGGAATCGAATTAAAATTCCGAGTATAGGTACTACTCAATTTACTCTAGTAATTTAATAGTAGTTTCACTTTCTTCAAAAAGTATCTTGTGGATTACTTGACAGCCCTAATCAAAGATGCGGTCTAGTACCGCAGCACTAGATAGTGTCATTATTCAGTACTCCTTCCTCAGGAAATGGCACTAGCACTATAAGCCAGTTCTTGGCCTACTTTTGAATGAAGTTTATTTAAAATTAAGCAACCTTTATTTCGGGAGCGAAAATATAAAATTTTCCTGTTTTTTGTCCTTTTACTTATTGCGGTCGATTTTACTCAACACTTTTAACTTTGTTTATTTTTTCAAATATAAAAGGTTGCGTAATTTTTTTCTGTGGTACTCTCCGGGGAGTAGTTAAGAAGTTATAGTTAGCTTCCTTGTGATAAAAGTCGGTGTTGCCACTTTAAAACTCTTTCAAAAGGGTCTGTGTGAAACAGTTTGTAAGTTTCAATATGTAAGTATGTTTGTAAGTGTGTACTGTTTTATGTTACAATATGTGGCCTTTTGTGTGTGTGTGTGTGATATATTATCATGCAGTACATATAAAAAAATGCAGATAAAAGTGCGATACCGTTGCAATGAACATGATGTAAATTATATTCCGTGTCAAAGTGAATGAGCCTCAGTATTAATGCTAAACGTAAGGACGCTGAAAAATAAAACTGCATCAATATTTTCTAAAGAATGAACCTGTAACCTTATGTACATATATGAATCCGTTTACTATAACTCTTGCGCTATAACATAATGTAATTTTTATACACTTTTTACCTCACACCGGTGTGTTGTTATATGCCCATGTACCCCATTGTTTGCTTACTGAGGGTAGACGTGAAATCATTTTTATTATTTTACGGTGCGCTCAACCCGTGAATACATTTTAATACATAATGTGCATTACACTGACTCTACGGATTTGTGTATGAAGTAAAAGAATATTTAATACAAGCTGTGTTTGCGTTCCCTGCTTTCAAGGGTTCTTAGTTGCGGGTTGAAAAGAGTTTTGTGCTAAGAGACCTTAAAATGTATCTTCGTTGATTTTGGCATATTAGATATTCGACAGATTAATTTAAAATGATAACCAAATGCATTTTAAATACGATTTTGACAGTTTCTGCGAAAGAATATCTAAGCATTGCTTTATTTTTTCGAGATCTACCGCACTTAGCCTGAGTGGGTTTTGACTGCTGATAGCTGCGTTACTATCATCCTAATATACGAATACGAATTCAGGCAACACGTCTTATTCAGAAGCCAAACGTAAAGAGAGGGTTGGATCTCACAGAATAAGATATTCTGACCATCAGTAAATTGACTCTTAGATATAAGGTATATTTTTTTCACTAACCGATAAACGATCCGGAATTGGCGGTTTCTCAAAAAAATGCCACTAGGTACTCAAATGAATGCAATAATCTTAACCGACACTTCCGACTAAGCCCGCGTCGACCCGCGCGGCTTAACTAGTTTAACAAGTTGGCTGAACTACGAGGCTTTCCAATTTGTCTGTAGCCCTGGCTCAGCTTATGTAGGCACCTTGCTCAGCTTATAGGTATAGTGTTGGCTGGCTATTGATCTAATGAACCTACTGAGATTCAATACAATGACCTGACGTAAGGAATGGGCCTGTGTCATCATTTGTTTCAATCAACTGTCTGTGTGTGTCTGGTCTGGTGTGTTTGTATTTGTGTTTAGGTACCTACTTGAATGGTTAGGTTTTCGAGTTTTTTATTAATCTTAGTAGGTACCTACCACAATAAAAGAACAATACACAACTAAAAGCTTAGGTAGGTAAAAACCTTATTCGTTTAGAGTTTTCTTAGGTTTATAGGCGTCGTAATCGATTTGTTTATGTTGTGAAAAAATCTTTTTTTTTCTATTGATTTTGGAAAATTGATAACTGCACAGAGCTAGCAATATGATATTTGATTCTAACAAATTCTAAAAAAAAAACAAAGCTAGTATGACATTTTATTGTTCACAAGAGGAAGCACTAAATATTGTTTGTTAGAAATCTAACGTATGATGAAAACAACCAATAGGTATCTGAAATTGACTTGGTACATACCACATTCAAGACAAGGATATCAAATATTATCACACCAAACTTGTCACAGAGTTGTTATTTACCATCAAAATCTTAAATCTGACTGACCCATGTGTAGATTTGCCTTCACCTTATGCCAATACCAAGCTATTTTGGTCGGCTTCCAGTCTTACCTGATTTAACTAAATACTGTATTTTACATTTAGCGACTGCCTCTCTGACCTCCACAACACATTTTACTGGGTAATACAGTATTCATAGTAAGACTGGTTCTCAGAATTATAATGACTTAACGACTGTCAAAGATCACTGTATGACAGTCGGGACCAACGGCTTATCGTGCTTTCCGAGGCACGGAGGGGTCTCGGTATATTTACAAATGGTCACCCATCCACGGACCAACCGCGGCGAGCGCGGCTTAACCTTTATTATCGGTCAAACCGTACGGCTTACACTTATCCACGAGCCCTGATCAATACCTATATACCTATAAAAGAGGTTCTAGTCTTACCTACTAGCAGCGTTGGATGTAAAGGTTATCGCAGCCGATACTCTGGCACTGAGCCAACTTAGCCGAAAGTAATATAAGTTATCAGGGTATATACCTACGTGATAGATTTGGAGTGTGGGTGGAAGATTGAAACTTAACTGAAGTTTTGATTGTCAGTTATGCCCCCTTAGATGAGGCACATTTCTACAAGCGTTAACGATGATCGAATCGCTTAAATGTACGAAAGTGACACTTGTGTAAGTCACGTGAGTTATCGCAGAAAAGTGTCATTTCCATATATTTAATGTCATTTAAGCGATTTCTATCATCGTTAACGCTTGTAGAAATGTACTTTGTCTAAGGGGGACACTGCACAGGTAAATTATTTTTACATACACTATAAGCAATTTATTGATCTCGTGCATAGATTATTGTTCTATGATCTTGTGTCATTTTCGTTTGGATAATATTATTAGTAGCAACTTGATTAATTCATTTAACGTTTCGAAAATGGCTGATAAGATCTAATTTATACAAAAATATCTGGATTATCATTTAGTTTAGTATTTATCTTTAGTAAAGCAACTTTTTCTACACTTAGAGCTGTCGTAAGATTATGTACAGAAAATAAGGTATAAGTACCTACTCTGAAAGCACGTCATAGAATTTCCACATTTAAATCTATGACCTATATCGCAAACCAAACTTAATTCATGTAAATCGATTGCTTGAGATAACTAGAAATATGCAAATCACTTAATCACATCGCCGTTAACCCTAAAATACGTAGGCGTCGATTACAAGTCTTTCATATCGACTCGGGGATCTCATGCCACCTCCATGTTATTTTCAATTGATTACCTTTACCCTAAAATTAGCACAAAAGGGTTAATTATTGAACATATATTCGTAGGTGTCTCATTACTCAACAGATTAACAGTAATTACAAACAGTTACTTAATTAGAAATTGATTATATTCAGCTTTATTGTATCTATAATTTTATGAAATAAGAAGGATTTTAAATAGTAAAAATTTGTTTATTTTTTATGTGTCATATTTAGCTAAGGTTGTTAAGATATATTTGTAAATTTTAATTTAATACATAAACATTTACAATTATGTTTTCCAAACACTGGATCTTTTTGAATTAATATTTTTTTCGAATCACCAACAAAATTATAATATTAGTACGGTATCTATACACCGTCGCGTCGACAAAATTTTCTTAAACAATAGGAGGCAATTAATTTTGTCAGGAGTTAAGACTTAAAGTCGCTCTAGGTGTCCCTGTAACAATTTAAGCGTACTTTATATCAAAATTTCCATTCCATGAAATTTTACACAGAAATATTTAGTCAGAAAATTTTCCGAGCAACTAATTTGCGAATTGTTTGATAACTAAGAAAATTACTTTTCAAATTAATTTTATTATTTACTACGCTTTAATTAATTATATTTTTATTATAATTCGCATGAGTTATGAAACGAATAAAAATTTACAAGGGTTCGAAAGTTAATTAATGATTACAATAAATTGATTGTAAATACTTCTTAATGGTGCGCATGTACTCCAGAATAGTAACTTGTAGCCATTTTGCTGTTGCGTTTTCATAGATATTGGAATGGCTGTGAAAAACTACATTTTACAATAAGTAAAAAAAAGGCGCGAACATTGATTTATTACCGGGATAAGCCGCATCGACAGCGTCGCTTTTTATAACCTTTGTCTCGACATTATAAATGATAAATTTCTGAGTTGTTTTTGGCATAAATAATAGAATTGTTTTAGTGACACATTGTTAATTATTACATAATTCTCAAGCATTTGATTATCGTTGCTAGCACATCAATTTATAAAAATATCGATTTACGAAAAAGCACCTTAATTCTTTGACATAAAGATGCTCTTGTGAAACCAATTAACATACTCCTGATTTATAAAGAGTCTGCGGCTTGTTCAAATTACAAGGGTATAAAGCAACCACCGGACAACCCGGCGACCACACGGCAACCTTCTCTCGTGACCGAAACATTCTCGTACAACACATCAATCGACAACGACCTCAACAAAGGTGCATCAAATAACGTGGAAAAGTCGCGTCTTATGAAAGCGGTGCGATTTGTCGTAATTCTAATGTCTCATGATTTTCATAGAGATGTGATTACCTATATTTTGAACCTCGCAAAGCTGAATGATTTTCGACATGCCCTGGTATATCGCATATAAATAGCAATGCATTAGACTACTTAATATATTGATATTCTAACTATAAAGAAACCTTCCAAAAAATACTGAAATCTACACTAATATTATAAAGAGGAAAGATTTGTATTTTTGTGTGTATGTTTGTAATGAATAAACTCATAAACTACAGTGCCGATTTCAAAAATGCTTTCACCATTAGAAAGCTACATATACCTTGAGTAACATAGGCTATATTTTTTACTTGGGCGGAGTCGCGGGGAACAGCTAGTCTAGTATAAACAAAATGGTATTGAGAAATATCGCAAGCAAAAACGCTAAGTCGTAACGCGGGCCTAACACGCAATTTATGCACGTACATGCCACAACGTAACAAAGCGAGACAACAGATGGTCCCATGAATAAAACAGTGAGGGTGCCCTAAATATTTGACGGACTCAACCAGCCTGCGCCAGCCCTCGCCAGCTCACGAACACTATCGGAAAAATGTTGCAGGTACAGAAATTTTGTTTCTAATATTTGTGATTTTTGACTGGTGTGTTGGTGTAGTGGTTAGGAACCCTGGCTGCTAAACTGAAGGTCTTGGGTTCGATGCCCAATCAGGACAAATCTTTGTGTGATGAGCATGATCATTTGTTCTGTGTCTGGGTTATGGTTATTTTATGTATTGGACGTATGTATTTCAGAAATATTTAAGCATGTTTACACAAGTTCTGTTAGTTTGGAATATCTTGCGAAAATGAAAAGACGCACAAAACAGATACGAGGTAAGTACTTAAGGATGCCCTTAATTTTACTAAATATGGTTAGTGATAACTATGTAGTTATTATGCTTAATAAGATGATTCGATTATTAAACCAACGATTAACTATACTTAAAAAATGTCGTGGTGGCCTAGCGGTTCAATGACCGGTTTCATATGCACATGGTCGCAGGTTCGAACCTAGGCAAGTACCAATGTAACCTTTTCAAAGCTATATGTACTTTCTTAATTATTCTAAGACACCTTTGACAAACGGTGAGGGTTAACATCGTGAGGAAACCAGGATTTTGGAATCTGAAATCGTTAACCCGCAATAAGCAAGCGTGGTGATCAATGCTCATCCCTTCTCTATATGGGAAGAGGCCTGTGCCCAGCAGTTGGACATTTATAGACCGTTATTATAACAATACTTAAGCGTATGCTTGTTCAAAATTTTCAATTTAGGATCGGCGGTAGCTAATGGCTAAGGCGTCGGACTTGCGATCATGTGGTTGGGTTCGAATCCCACCCATTACACTACCGACGTGAACCCACTCGTAACACAAGCATCTCAGCTTATGAGGGGTTAACAAGAATACTAGTAATGTACGACCAACATTGCTAGTACCTAATCTTGAAAAAAAATGTCTAAAAATTGCACAGAAATTTAAAAAGCCAAAACAGAGAGTCATAATTATTACCACCCCGTATTTCCTTTATCTCGTGCCTACAATAAACAATACAATCTGCGAACTCAACCGAACAAAAGTCCACGATTTCACTACAGCCAATAATATAATAATGAAGAAAGTGAACACTTTTCCCTACAAAAACATTGTTTATCGCCGGCAAAGCCCAAATAAGACCGCTTCAAGTATTATATGGGTCAATGAGCTTCAGAGAGACAAGGCAGCCTTCTTCGCAAACGATATTAATCTCACTTTAGAACCACTCTTTGTTAAAGTGTTACTTAATTATTTGGTATAATTTGGACGTGTAATTATGTGTACTGTGTAGAGGTTGTTTTAAACACAATTACATTAGTATTTGACTTTAATATATATGGTTTTAGTTACTTTTTTATGTGAGGATTTCGATAATAACCCCAACCATACTTAATCTATTTGACAATTAGGTGAAAACATAATTAATCAAGTTTATTAAGCCCCAATTGACCGTTAGCTGAACTAAGAGTTGGTTGGTAGCACTAGGTTAAATTGACAATATTGAACGAATGTGCCTGTGCCTCGGAAAGCACGCAAAGCCGTTGGTCCAGCGCCTGATCCCTCTCGGGTCGTGTCGGACAACCGTCCCATCGGACTATGAGAGTGAAGGAACAGAGAGTGCACCTGTGTTTGGCTGATCTCACTAAGATTGGCTGCCGAGGCCGAAATTCGGTCTGGAGATTATATTGAATGAATGAGTGGTGAATGACAAACTGTAAATTTAACCTCGTGTTAGCAACTAACTCAGAGTTTTTTAAATTGACTCTGGAACGCGCGAGCTGTGAGCGGCCCTAAATTACAGTACATGCTTATAAGATAAGTTCTGCAAGCCTCTGATAAAAAGAAACAACAATTTAAAGATAAATAGTAAATAGTAATAGCAAAGGACATTGAACAAATAGCCCGTAAGCATGATTTGTACTCCCGTCTAGACTTAGCAAACACTCTCGGCCAATAATGCTGACAACAGTTCTCGTATAAAAAACGTTTAATTGCGAAGACACGCTAGTAGAAACTCGAAGCTGCAAATATTGACTGCGTACGACACTACTAGCCATTACCGGGAACTAGCCTAAGAACCTTTAGAAAATAACGTCTAGACTCTTATTCCAATAAACTGCAGGAGATGAGCTGTCGATAGGAAAGTTTTTTTTTTGATGGGCCAAGCCCGCCATATTGTAACTTCTATAAGGGCCAACCCACACAACCACACCACGTGGTCGGGCGTATATTTTGTATTGAGTATGAATAGTACTATTCACACGTACCACTTAGCAGTCGTTATCGACCGCTTGTAGCCACTGCTTGACGACATGTGGTGTGGTTGTGGCACCTGTGACTTGATAAGCTCAACACCAAAGTCAGGATCTCAATGATAGCCATCGAATACCACCGAGACAATTAAGTTCGGTGTGTCCCAGGGAAACGATTTACCGTCTTGGAACTCACAACGAAATTAATCAGAAGTTTATAGGAGGACCAGGAAACAAAGAATATTTATCCTTAGTAACGTATAAATACAATTAACTAGCTGCAGCCCGCGGTTTCGGTCGCGTTCGGATCACGCAATATAAAAAACACGTCTGTCTTTTTTTATAAAACCCTGTGCTGATGACTATTAAAATCCAGGATTAAATTAAAAGGAGTACGTATATTCAACGAGGTAATTAGGTGCATAAAACTGAACAACTTTTCCCACGGAACATAGGTCGAAATCTTAAAATTGAAAATCATCTTTTCATACCAAACAAGTCAAGTGACCTGTGTCATTTTGTATGAAAAGTTCATTTTCCAATTTAAAATTTCGACCTGTTCCTTGGGGAAAGTTGTTCAGTTTTATGCACCTGGTTACCTCGTAGAATATATGCACTCCTTTTAAATTAATCCTGTATTCATCATAATTTGGTGCAGTCAATATGTAAAATCTGAGTCTGCATTGTAACACTATGTACGCAAGGGAAGAAGCGAGGCAGCCCAACACAAGTACTTTTGTAACTTACTGGGGCTACTTCAATTTAAGTAAGTAATCAATGTATGAGATAACAACAAACAATTTTTTTTAACAACACATCAGTGATCATTTTTTTTATATACCTAGTTTTACTTTTTACGAGAAATAGAAGTAATTTAAAAAGTAATGTTTTTAAGTTAAATTCTAGTAGCACCTGTATTTAGTTTACACTCACATTAGCTAATTTTATATTTTATCCGTAACTAATTTATTTTTCCTTAATCCGTACTCATCGGTATTCAGAAAAGCAACTTTGAACATTTCGTTAGCAACTAAAACAAACTTTATTTATGTATAAGTAACACTTAGCTTGTATGTGTAAGGTCGTTCAATAAACTCAGTATTTTTGGGTCAAATTGATTGACGGAATAAAGCTAACCTGTACACCGCTCTATTGAGCAAAATTGGTGGCTAGAGTAGAAAATCTCAATTTAAAAAGGCTGATTGAGGCCTTTACCTGTGTCAGGGTTTTTAATAAATAATAATATATTCGCTCTAGGGAGCCAGCCTTTGTTCCGTAAAATATTATTTTGCTATATGGACGGAAACTAGTTACTGGTGTTGACAACCTTCGGTTTGGATCTAAATATAGGTAAGTACCACAGTTTCATATTTAGGTATATTTCATACTAGCTGTAGCCCGCGACTCCGCCTGCATGGGTGTCGGTTATCGTGGCCATAGTAGCCTATGTCCTAAATCGGTTCAGTAGTTTCGGCGTGATTGCGTCACACACAGACAGACAAAAGTTACTTTCGCATAAATATTATTAGTAGTTGTAGCCCGCGAGTCCGCCCGCGTAAGTGTCGATTATGGCATCAAAAAGTGGCCTATGTCGTACTTCAGACTCGACTCTAGACTATCTCTATCTCTGTACCAAATTTTATTTAAATCTGTCTAGTTGTTTAGGTGTGAGTGCGTAACACACACAAACAGAGTTACTTTCGTGTTTATAATATTAATATCGTAAGGATTTAAGTACGGTACTCAATTCTCTACTAAAATGTATTTCACCATAATAAGCATCTGCTATCTCATAGACAATGGCTCTCACTATCGTCTATGGAATTATAAAAAGGTTTAATTACAGTGGGGTTGCGGAAACGTGACGCCAGTAAATATTGGAAGCTCATAGTGTGTGTGTGGAACGCTCGTAAATACATATATAAACATCTCTGTTGGCTCGCCTGATTTACTTTTTATTTGTTATTTTTGGACAGAATTACGCTCTCCGAGGTCTCCATGTACTGAAAACAGGTTTCTGAATATATATTTTCTTTGGGGAAGTGATGTGTTAATTCGTGTGAAATAATTTGCGTTGAAAATTATTAAAATAGTTGTTTTCATTGTACGTTTCTGACTTGTGGCTTCGAGAAATTGTCTTTGAGTCAAATACATTATATTTTTAAGTAAAGGAACATATTTTTTTCTGAGGTAGGTACGTGAATTTTAAAACTTAAGACGCAGTCAGATCATATTATTGCGTAGATTAGAACGTATAAATTCATAAAAATTAGAAGGTAGAACGAGCAAAATCTCCTGTCAAGACAAATACTACCTCAGTCTGCCGGTGACCACGACACCTGCACACCATAAAGGTGTTGCACCGTGTGGAACTAAAATCAAAATAACCCGCGATAGAATCCGTTTATAAATTAATGTAGATAATATGTACATTTCTATTTAAGCGAATTTTATAAACTTAAAATGCTGACTGCAAATTGAATAGTGTTTCGTTTTCTTTTCAATGACCTGACCGATTAAAAGGCATGCTGAATCTCACTGGAAGAATACAGTACCCTAAGGAATTTTACCATATAAAATATGCTGGTATTTAGTGGCAATTTCTAAGGGCTACTTCAGAGGGTTAAGAAACAGATGATATCGCTTGCAATCTTTTGTGCTCGTCTTTTGTCATTTGGTCTATTCTTTAACGAAGTATAGGAGGATCTTCAAGCCATCCCTCCGAATGGCGCGTATAAAGCCAAAATTATACAGCGTGGAAATTGTTGGAAGTCTCTTCATTTGACTTAGGTCATTTGGAGCTACGCCAAATAACTTACGATGACACTTTATGTGTGTAGTGTTTTCTGTAATTTGTTGGCATATTATATATTTATGTTGGGCACAGAATCACAGATAAAGTATAAGTAATTACATAAATATAACGTAAAGCTTAATGTATTTGTATGTATGTGACAGCTAAAACTAGTTTTATTTATTTATTTAATACTTCATGCACTGTTAGGTACAGGCTGCCGGTGCTGCGTAGATCTTGCGTAAGCGATGCCGCGGCTCCAGGGTGTTTTTGGTCGTTGCAAGTCCGAAATATCACCACGCTATGTCCTCAGCGTGGCTTGAAGTCATTAGAGTTTCACCCGACAAAAAAAAAGTATAAAGGCGGACTTAATGCTAGAAGGCATTCTCTACCAGTCGACCTTAAGGTGATGCAGAGACAGGAAAGTGGACCTGCCTTTGTTAGAACTAGTGTATCAACTGGTGAAAGAAATTATTGGCAGTGAAGTTTTAATTCAGGACAAATCTTTTTAATTTTCAGTAAAAACAAATACCTAAGTATCTTATACGAACGCGGCTGAAAGCTCACCTTTGAAGGTTACAGGCAATACTTATAGCACTACATTTATAGGTATTTAAGACCGAAAATATATTATCATACAAAACGCTATACAACTTTATGAAGATGTACTTATTATTTATACTTACCCGATGCGACGCGAATAAAAAGTAATAGGACTATCAATACGACTTTCTTTGACATTCACTCGAATACCCAAAAGTTGGCTCGTACTTTAATGGCGACTAGTATAGCCCGCGGCTTTGCCCGCATACATTTACAACTTTTGGGGATATTTTTTATATATTGAATAGTCTCTTGTTCCATTACATTTATTTAAAACTTGATAATAGCAAATACGACAAAAAAATAATTAGCGAAATTGTCCAGCCGTTCACGCGTGATGCCGTGATCAAGGAAAATAAGAATTCATTTTTATATTAAGATGAAAGATAATAAATAATATTGAATTAGAGTTATTATCTATAAATAAGTTAGCTTTTAGCCGAACTTATGTGTAATCTGGAACGTACCGAATTACGAATGCTTGAGACAATCATAGATAAAGAAGTATTTTTCTGTAGACAATAGAAAAGGAGACAATATTTTAATACCTATCCATAGGATTCCATCAAACTGACAACAACATAAAAAAAAATGTCAAAGTATATCGTTATTTTCAGTCATAAAAACCTCTGCATAGCGCACATATAATACGTTCTATCCTCTAGCAGTAGTTTTTACATAATCCCTCTTTAAAATATTCAACCGAAACATTATTACGTTCATTTTGAACTACTAACTTTGTCTAACAAGAGAGATATGTTAATATTATATGTGAGTGGTAGCAGAGATTCTATTTTGTAACAAAATGAGAAAATATGGTCATAAAACATCTGAAGATAGGTATTTCATACGGACACCGAAATAACTCGGAGGAAAAGTACTCTGCGAGATAATAATCCAAATGGCTGGATATATCAGTTTACCAAACAAAGTATCAGTATTCTAGTAAAGTAAATATTTTGTTTATTCAATATCACAAAAGTAACTTCAGTGTTGACATAGTTCTGTTATTGTTCTATATAGTAATTTATGTATTTATCATAAGAGCACGCACAATAAACATTGCTGTTGTTATTTATTGCATGTTATTATTTCTTAATATTAACATAAGATTCTTTAATAAAAAGATTGCACGTAAATGTAAAAAAAACAACTTCAATAGCACGACAGTTTAAAGTCCAATTTCCTTTAAACATTATTTAAATTAGTAACATTTATCGATTGGTTTGCAATTAAACCAAACTTCTAAACCAATTTTGATGCAATGTACAAGGGAACACCTTTGAGGAATTTCCTATCGATGACAAATCTAATTTCACTTCAATTTCATGTAACAAACATGCCAAAAAATATATAGTCAAAATGAAGAAACTCCTCTATTTGAAGTCGGTAAAAATACTCTCGACACACGAGTATATGAGTAAAAACAAAATACAAGCTTTCAGTTATAGTTTTAAAACAACCAGCGTTAAAATTTCAAACAAACGGACGGACAGAAATTTTTTTTTAGTATTCAATCCTTCGGGTACCTACATTGTACAGATAATAAAATTTGGATCTAGTCCTGAGTGTCTGGAAGAAACAACGAGATTACAAAGATTTATTAATGCCATTGAAAATTGCTTATTTCGTGAAATTTAATATTCTGGACCGCCGAATTACTTGATTGCAGAATGTTTTACTGTTAGCCTTATTTTTCCTTTTCTGGGCATGGATTACAAAAGTAATTAATAAGAGATCGAATTATATAAGATAAGGAAAAATAAGTGGGTACGATTTGATGGTGTGATTCATTTCCCTCGCTTGTTTTTCAAGGAATTTGGCTCGGGAATCTGATTATGATTAGAAACAAGAACACAATAAACAACAACATAATTTATGACACCTAGAATAAATAAATATATTTCTAAAAGCTAAAAGTACCTACTGTTATTTTTGTCCCCACTCACAACAATATTGTGTTCCAAAGTTGCCTTACAATCCAATTATAATGCGTTATTTCGCAGCTGTTCATAAATGTTTACGCAAGTACTAGCTAGTTATTTATGTCTCTTTTAAAATGAAAGAAAAAAGACTTAAGCGTATAAATCAACTTTTTGGCGAATATAAGTCATAACAAGTTTAAGTTTATTCACTAAATACAAAACCAAAATACACGGTGCTTAATTCTACATCAAATTTATTGTTTAATCAGAACAATTCTCAACAAAACATGTTCAAAAATGTAAATCCGACGTTTACCAGCTGAAATTAAAATAAAACTTCTCAAAATAAAATGTATAATCCAAATAAAGCTTCGTATGTCCTTACTTTGCATTAGTGGGAGCAAAAAACGTTGAATTTAAAATGTTTAAGCTTCTACTTGGGCTGACGTCTCTATAGAGGTTTTGTTCTACGATTTGTTTCGAGCTCAGCTTCGCGAGAATGTGTCGACTTGTATCATGGAAACTCGACGCTTTATTTCGCTGGCAAATAAATTTTGTTTAATTACGAAGATAAATCTTAAAATTGTTGAAGTATGTTTTGTTTTAAATTTGCGACGTTTTAATTATGGTCTCAACTATTCTCTATCGAAAGGTGATAAGTTTAGGTAATCGTATTGCCTCTGTAGTCCACAATTAAGTAATATTTGGGTATTGGCCTATACATACCTACCTATATAGATTGGTACAATATTAAATAATAATAAATAATAATAAAATCCTTTATTATCAGGCTACTTAGGCCCATAGATATATACCTTAAAGACTAACATACATATTTTATAAATACATTATGTGTTAGTATATATAAACTTAAACCTATGTTAGTAAACACTTCCTAAGTACTAGCACTATGTCGATGTGCGTCCAGGTGGAACTTGTCCGCGGAAGCGACGGAACACCACGCCAGCCGGCCAGAAGTCCTCTACCATCACGAGGTGCAGGTAACACGTGGGAACTCGCACCACAAACGCATTGAAATTGACGTTGCGGCGCGATTCCAGTAGTTGCACTCTCGGCCTGTATTTGGTCTTCTGGCGCACGTACTCAACGATGTCCTCCGCCTTAGTGGTGTAATGCAGGCGAGAGATGTACACCGGAGTATTCGGTTGCGCGGCACGTATTTTAACACTGGGCTCCGCAGGAGCCGTGCCGCAGCGGTTCTTTACGGTCCGTTGACGACGCTTCCTCCTCTGCACTGTGACGAAACCATCGTCGTCGGTACACCTCGGTGCCTTCTCAGGCACAGGCTTCTTGGTGGGAGTAGCTGGTGATTTTGCTACAACGCTCGCGAAATCCCGACGACGCGAATTCGCTTGAGGAGCAGGCACGTGCACCGGGTCAGTGACTCGAGCGGCGGGTACGGCAGCGGGGTCGCGGGGCGCACGAGGTGTGCGCTCTGCAGACTCAGCATTTGTCGGCGGCGGCGATGACAACACGGCGGACGCGAAACTTGACCCCGATATATCGAGGAATGCGCCGCGACGCGTGTTGACGTTAGATGCACTTGGTGTTGACCCAGTTACCGACACGATTTTGCGCAACTCGACAACTTCATTGCGCAAATCGGCGACGGTGTTTTGGGATGCATCTAACTTCTTCAGCACATCCGCTAAACTTGCCTTCAGAATGACGATGTCCTTCAGCAGGCTTGTGACGTCAACATGATCAAACGTGACGGGCGGGAGCTTGTTAAGGTCCCTCGCCACGAATGTCGGCACGTCATCCGGGTCAGTCTCCTTCAGCAGCGTGATGATGTCTTGTATACTTTTCTTAGTCCCGTCACGCCGGCGGGACACCATCTGATCGCTCTTGTTGAGCACTCTGTACAGGAGCAGCTTAGCAGCAGCAACATCGTCCTCGCTGAAGTTTGTTGCGCAGATCTGGATCGCAGACACCTCATCCATTACGTCCAGCTTCTGCTGCAGAAACGCCAGCAGTTCATTCGCCACAAGTTGTTCACTCATGGCGATATAAATTACGAGCGACGGCTTGCGCCGCGCACAACGCGAATAAAATAATAGCGATGTCAGCGACACGTCTGCATCGAAACGCAGCTAAAGCGAGACTGTAAAAAATATTAAAGAAAGTATTAAAGAAAGAAGGGACAGTTTATGTTTGTGTATGTTTCATGTATATTGAGTTATTGCCTATAGGTCTAGTGGTCGCAAGCGCGATTGCCGCACACGAGGTCTTGGGTTTGAATACCGGGTCCGGGATTTTTTTTTTCTAGGTTTATGAATTTTCAGTACTGCTCGGAGTCAGGAAGTGTGGCGGTGTTTACACCCCCGGAAATACAACGCACGTACAACCGTCGGTCCTGCGCCTGATCTCTCTCCAGTCGTGTCGGTCTACCGTCCCATCGGACTACTATTTATTAATCTGTGCTATGAGAGTAAAGGTACAGAGAGTGCACCTGTGATTGCGCACTCACTTGTGCACTATTAACATCTCCTGCGTACATGGCTGATCTCACATCAGATTGGCCGCCGAGGCCAAAATTCGGTCTGGGGAGATTATATGTAACTGTAGTAAAAATCTTCATTTTTAATAAAATATGCATGTTCATCAGTGCGAACGTAATTTAAAACTTATAATAAAGTTAACTGAAACATTTGCTTGTTATATTTTAGTTGTACGTCAGTAGCAGTTAAACACTTTGTATATAATTATAGTTTCAACAGAGAGAAAGTTACCGCTTTAATCCCTGGAGTATCCACTCCATGATGAAAATTTACTTAAGTCTGTTGGCCTAAGGCGATCTTTCTCAATAGTTAGAACACTTTAATTGGACAAAGAAATACATAATGTGACTATACAGGATTATTTTTTATGGAGTGCGTATATTCAACGAGATAATCAGGTGCATAAAACTGAACAACTTTTAAAATGAAATCTTAAAATCATTTTTTCATACAAACATAAGTCAGATGTCCTGTCACTTTTTATGAATATTTCATTTTCAATTTTAAGATTTCAACCTATGTTGCTTGGGGAAAGCCCTACGCACTACGCACTAAAAAATAATCCTATAGAAGTGAATTTGAAAAATTGGATTGTTACTGTTGAGAAGGGTTATCGTTGTAATTCCGCTTGACTACAGAACTTTATAAAATATATTCTGATTACAGTGAATACTGTTACCATCATAAAGACAAATATTAAAATCTAATTATTATGAACAGTCAATAACTTAAATAAACTGACATATTAAAATTTTTCAATTGAAAAGTAAACAATTTAACCCAGCGTAAATAATTTTTAGATTACGATGAAATCACATGATACATGCTTGGATTCGAAGTCAAAACCTTGTTTACCCATCGAAGTCCCATCGAACTCTAGGGAGCATTAATTCATATTTAGTTCGTAATCATTGCTAACCATTGTTTTTGTCCGCCGAACTAGTTCCGGACTGGCTCCTGTTTGTTTAGTAGTTCGCACCTAAACATTTACTTATAGCTAGGTACGGTGCGATTCAAACTTAATGGCGTCTGTGATCATGAGGCGGGTCGCTGCGCAGTAAAGAATCAAGCACCAGCGGGGGTGCGGGGCGAGGTACTGCGCAGTGTGTAAGCGCATCCACAAACACATCACAGCCGTCTTTAAATTTGAATCGAACTATACAAAAATATTTATTTATTTATTTATTTATAGTTAATTAACACGGCATAATGCCAATTACATTAATTAACATAGAAACAAAACAAAAAACTATACAATGCAGACAATATGATTGAGATCAAGCCACATACTGCCTACATAATATAAAGAAATATTTTATCATATCGTACATGTATTTTACACATACAAATTTTAATTTTAGTTACTTTTTTAGTAGCGTATAAGCTTTTGATGTAGGTTCTTAAATTAATTACAGTCTTTGGTATGTATAAACGTAGGCTTTCTTTACACTGCATGCTCATATGAAACAAACCTTTTTGACATTTTAAACCGACAAAACTTTGTTCATAATAATACATAATACTTATATGGGGATCCTGATAAGGCCAATAAAAACCCAAATAAACAAATGAATCCCGGGTGTATATATTAGCAATAATTGTTCATGGAACAAAGCGATTGCATGGTTAATTCCAACATCCATTAGAAACACAATTAACAGGCTAAATTTTCGTACGCTAAATATCAGTACGTTGTGAAAGCACTTATAATACTAGCCTATAAATGCCTACTGCTGGTCACAGGCCTATGATAGCCCATATAGAGAAGAAACGAGCATTGATCACCACGCTTGCTCATTGCGGGTTGGGGATTTCAGATTCTTTTTTTGGAATTCCCCTAGCCAAGTAAAATTTCCACAAGCGTTAACTCCGATCGAATCGCTCAAATGTATTAAAGTGAAAAGTCGATGTCAGGTGACTTGTCGAAAACAAATTAATGTCATTTCCTTAAAGTTAAATAAGCTGGATGTAGGATTCAAAGTATTTTAGCAAACCCTAAATCGGAGGTAGCAAGAGAATTATGTAGTTTAGTATTAGTCGTTCAGTAGTGAGCAGCAGTTTTTTTTTTATTTACTCTAATGTAAGCTTTCTTTTTATGTGTTAGTTATATTATTATGAATTTACTATATTATAAGGTATGATGGGGTTGACATATCCTTATTGGACAAAACCCCCTAAATTTATATATAAAAAAAAATGTCATTTCCATACATTTAATGTATTTTATGCGATTTCTATCATAC